>JADLZK010011217.1:0-687102 GCA_015847255.1 Hyparrhenia diplandra
TGGCATGACTTCTAGAGGAAAGCTAGGGGGATTACCGCGGGATGGGGTTACGGGCAGGGGAAAACGATATCATTTGGGTTTTTTAGTAGTATAAGATAAAAACATAAACACTCTCTCTTGCAGGACCAGGCCCAGCCGCCCAGCCCATCCAAGGGTCCAATGAGGCAGCCCACTCGCTCGGTTACATACATCTGCTACCCCTGTTGCCCTGGCGGGAAACCAAACCTAGAATCATTGCCGAAACGGCGGGAAACCAAGAACCCTTCCCTCCAACACGGCGACCCGAATCCTTATCCTCTCGACCCTTGGTCGGCCGGCCTGGTTTCTCCGCTGCGGTGAAGCCGCAAATGGGCGCGGCCGCTTCTTCTGCAAGGTTCTTACCTCTTTGGTCGCTCTTGCGTGCTCTTTACATAATTTCAGTTTCTGGTGCGGATTTGGGTGGGTTAATTCATCCGCACTGCTTGTTACTTTGTCCTGTGGACTGCAGCGGACGTCCCAGCTGTCCAGGAATTTTAGAATTTTTATGCATCCAAGGGTTCTAATGACACCATTGCCGCTTGGAGTATCAGAGTATGCTATGTGTTGCGAATGCTGGGAAAATGATGATTGCTGCTTTCACTACCATAGTAGTCTCCAAAAGTTTAAAGTACCACCAAATGATGCAAAACTATTATTGGACTAGTGCTGTTCTTAGTACCTTGCCAATATGCATCTGTTGATGTCAATACGTTCTTAATATCTTTGCGATTTTGCTGACCAAGCTTCAACATATGCTATCTGACAATCGTTTTTTTTTCAAGAAGCTTCAACATATGCCAGGGTTGGACCAATATGCCATTGCAAAATTTGCTGAAAGCTTTGAAATGGTTCCAAGAACCCTGGCAGAAAATGCTGGACTTAGCGCAATGGAGATAATATCCTCTCTTTATGCTGAGCATGCTATCTGACAATCGTTTGAGGCCAGTTGTTAAGAACTAAACAAAAGTACCCAAAAGTAGTTGCATTGATTTTGACAATTCTGAAACTATACTCTAGAATGGTCAGTGTTAAACTTGATTCTTGGTCCGTCCTTTTTGCTATTTTGCTCAACATAATTTTTTTTCCCAAACAACACACCAAACAGAGAAAATTAGAAGTAAAGTTGCTTGCATAATGATAACAGCAAAATCTGTGCAGAGAAGCCAACAAGTTTCGTCGTCTTTATTACACCTAAACATGGCAGAGCCAGTTGTATAGACTTAGGCCTCTTTGGCACAGCTCCGGCGGGCTCCGGCTCCTCCTCTCCTGATACTGCAGCTGCACTGTTCATCGGAGCTGTTTTTCTCTCACCTCCCCTCCTCTCTCACTGACACATCCCACGCAGGTGAAGCTCGTTTTGAGGCTTCGGCGGCCCGGCTCCCGCGTTGCTACAGTGACGCTATAGTGCCAGAGCCGGAGCCGGCCGGAGCTCAGCCAAAGAGGGCCTTACATGCATCTTTTGTGGAGCTAATTATGTCAATTGAAAATCTCATTGCGCTAGCCATTATTGATGTACTACAGTAAAATAACCCATGATTGACAAGAGTGTATGACACAGACTGGGTGACAACCACCATGGAAATACATCACAAGATAACCATTTGAGATCCAACGATCAAGGAAGTGAAGGGCCAATTGATACACTTTCCGTGCCAAATACAGAACAAACAATAGAGAAAGGAGAAAATGCACAAGCTATTCACAATTCAGAACAGATGGAAAAGAAGAGAAGGGCTATTGAGCATATAGTTGCATGGTTTAGTGAAGCTGGGATTCCTTTCGATACTGCTTATATAGAGAGTTTTGGCTTGATGTTAGACGCAATTGCACAATGCAGCCCTGGTTTAGAGGTACGCTCTCTGGATGATCTTGATGGCCTGCTTCAGAGGCAACTTTTAGCAATCAATGGTTCAACTGAAGCACTGAAACAATACTGGATGTCAGAAGGATGCTCTATTCTGGCTTATATAGATATTGGTGATGGAATACGGATGTTAAACTTGGCAGTTGATTGTTCTCACGGTGTATTATTCCTTCGTTCCATCGAACTACCTGGCAGGCATGACCAAGAATTTGTTTGTCGGCTAGTTGATTCTTGTATTGAAGGAGTTGGAGAAAAAATGTGGTGCAGGTCATTGGAAACGTTGATGTAGATATGACTGCGGCAAAAATGCCTAGAAAGAGACCAAACATATATTTGACTCACTGTGCTGCAAGTACGATTGATATGATGCTTGAAGATATAGGGCATATTCATTTAATCAAGAAAATAGTCGCCAAAGCAAGATCATTCACAGCTTTCATTTATGCACAAACAAGTTTGCTGGACATGGCCCGCAAGTTCACCAACCAGAAGGATTTGGTTCATGTTGGGATAACCTATTACACCACTTGCTGCTTGAACTTGAGGAGCCTTTATGATAAAAGGATTGAGTTGAAGACTATGTTTATTTCTAAAGAATGGGAGGACAGTGAGTGGTCAAAGTTAGCAGTGGGCAAGAAATTCTATAATTTAGTAGTGAGCAATGAGTTTTGGCATAATGTGCTATATGCTATAAATAGTTTTGAACCACTAGTGGAGGTTCTGAGGAGGATGGGGAGTGGCAGACCCTCTATGGGATACATATATGGTGAACTTGTGAACGCTAAGAAGGAAATTGCCTTCCGCTTTGAAAACAAGGAAGAGCACTATTCACCAGTATGGGACCTTATCGATTTTAGAATAAAATTGTACATGATGAAACCATTGCACTTAGCTGCTTATTATTTGAATCCTTTGTTCTACTATCAAAACAAACATGAAATTGAAAACACAGAAACATTCAGAGATGCAGTTTTTTGAGTGTGCGTGTAAGATGTACCAAGATGAGTCTACACAAGAGAAAATTGTGCACCAATTGAAGCTTTACAGCACTGATTCACAGAGTTTTGGAATGGTTCATGCCATTAGTACTCAGATGGATGTTGACCCAGGTAACTTTCTTGCAGGACAGAACATCTTATAAAATTTGTTCGTCAAGGTTCACAGTGTAGTCTTCTTGTATGATGTACAAGCTAACTCTTGTCGTATATGTAGTTTCCTGGTGGCAGTTACATGATGGTACAACAAAGGAGTTGAGTGCTATGGCACTGAGAATACTGAGGTTAACCTGTGGCTCACTGGCCTACGAGCCAAGTTGGATTGAAACGGTAACATAGTGATAGCTAGTTTCAAACATTCATCCATCAGTTCTTCAACTTATCATCATTTCATTTTTGTGTAAGTCAGATATTTTTTAAAGGCTAATAAGATTCTGTTACACTATTATCTGCTCCTTTTCAGATCCATAAAAAAAGCCATCTTGGATTAAAAGAAGCACTTTGAGGATTCCATGTTTGTGACCATCAACAGAAGGATACAAGGGAAAGCTCAAATGAGAGATAGAGATCCTGTACTTGCATACCTTCCCCGTGACCACGAACCATTTGAATGGCTGGTGGGCATGTTTCCCCGTGAGGCCCAACAACAGGAGAATAGGGATTTGCTGATGGCACGAGCAAGAAGCAGCGATGGAGTAGGCCTAGCAAAGCTAGCAAATAAATTATTTATTGAGGCAGATTACGTGACATATGATGAAGAAAGTGATGAAGAAGCATCAAGTCACTCCATGAAAAGGAAGACATCCGATGAAGAAAGTGATGAAGAAGCACCAAGTCACTCTCACTCCATCAAAAAGGAAGACGTCGTCTAGTGCTTCATGCTCAAAACGAGAGAAGAGACACCGGCTGGTAAAAGGAAATCTGAAAGATGATGAGTGAGAGGGAAGTGATGCAAACATCAGCTACTAATCTCTTGCGATATCCATGGCCTTGTATGTTTAGGCTTAAAGGATGATACATGATTTGGTATGTTTTTGTGGTCCATGAACTCTTAGGTGTTGGTGCCTTAGAAATATGGAACTCTGTTACTTTCGTTGGGCTATTAACTTAACGATGTTTGTCTGAAATTTGAATGCTTGCAGTCAGATTTGGTTACTGCATTCATGATTATTATGCTTTCGTTAGAAAGAAATAGTAGAACCAAACTTCTGAAAGTGAGAATGTATTTATAGATTGCAGTAGCGAAAGTGAAACTACCAGCTTCCAAATCATAGAAAAGAAGCTTGGAACAAGGTTTTGCTTCAAAGTAAAGTGGGATAGCCAAATGAGTCATTGAAGTTTGGTGGGATGCCTTATTTGGCCTCTGATGTTGCTGTTTGACCAACCCAGTCCTTGAACTATCATCTTGGATGAAAGAAAAAGAGAATAGTCCATATGCTCCTGTGGAGTCAATTTAGAGCCAGGAAAAATTAAACTTTATGCTTGAAAAGCATTTATGCCCGAGCTAAGTGAGCACTATCAACGTGGAAACTGAATTTTTCTTCAAATTTGGTTCAGTGACACCACTTGCTGCTTGAACGTGAAGAGACTTCATGAGAAGAGGATTGCTCTCAAGGCTATATATATGTTTATTTCTAAAGAATGGGAGGACATTAAGTGGGCAAAGGAAACCATGGACAAGAAATTATGTAATCTAGTACTATTCGGCAACCACAATGTGCTCAAAAGGCAGTTTATGGTTGCCCTGTTCATCGGTTCAACGAACCCAGCGAGTGTTGTCAAAAAAAAAAACGAACCCAGCGAGCCTGTACCCAAACCATGCATGACCAGACAAGCGTCGTATACTCCGATTTAGAAAGAACCTCTTCAGCATGGGATGCTCGCCGACTACATCAGTACACGCTTTATCATAAATAGGATTCGCGCATAAAGTCCTGGAGTCTCACTCTTGGCATTGGCTCGAGTTATGGAGGCTCTCTCTATATTCTTTTTTATCGTGCTGGGTTTCAATCGACTAAGACTGTTAGAAAGCACATTCATATAAGCCTTGCCTTTCAGTAACTCATGTGGCAAGCATAGTGGCATGCTCTCTAGTCGGCGAATGAAGGATTCACTTCACTAGCTAGCCATTGGCTTAGGCTGCGACCCAAAAGCGAAGGAAAGAATACGACAGGAAGGATATTGATAAAAAAATAGGAAATGGAAGTAGATGAGCGTCATCGGTGCTTGTTGACATGCCTCTTTATATTGGAAAAGAGCTTTTCGGTTCTATTCGTTTTTTAGTTTTAAGTAAAGGCTTTTTATCGACGAATAAATAAGCTCTTTCTACTTTGCCTTAAAAGCTCGTCCTAAGGAAAGCAATTTGAACTTGCTTGAGAAGATAGCAGAAGTTCTAGTTATTACAGCTAAAGTGATAGCAACTCATGAGCTAAGTGCTCGACCATAGATAGGGAATGAGCGGAAAAAAGTAGCGAGTTAAGAAGGGTTAGGAGCCATAGAAGAAAACTTTTTCTTTAGGTCAAGGTGATAGAAAACCATTTTTACAATGGCACATAGCTGGGGCCCTTCTATCTTCTATCCTATCTTATTATGCCGACGCCTTTTCGGCCAAATGATAGAGGCGCTTCGGACAGGTAGAAGGACTAATTAAGTCTATTGGGTTCGCCCCCTTCCCTTGGCGAGCATAAGAACCATTCGTATAAGTTAGGAGCAGAAGTTGACGTGGGTATACTCTTCATTTCATCCTTTTCATTGTATCCCCTATCCTATTATCCAGCAACGCCCAAGCTGTCGATGATCACCTAGCGCTATCAATTAACGTAGGGAATGTACGCTACTACGAATGGTTCCACACATGCCGTAACAAAGCTAAAGGAAGCCGATCAATCGAGTTGGAACCTACACCGCGGCCGTTGAGCTCCTAGTTTGACTGAGACTAGAATGGAAGAATGCCCATAATACTGAAATGAAGAAGAATACCTCACTAATAAGAAATAGAGCAACACCCATTGTGCTTCCTTTCTTTTACTAGAGAGAGTAGTCCAAGCCTCTAAATATCTTGAGGGCTTTGTGTTGGATTTGATGGTTGAGCCTTTGTTCTTTTGCGAGCTTTAGCCAATGGAAACCAGATTCAGTCGTCGGTTGCGGATCGCGATCAAGCCGTGAACCCACACGTAGCATAGAGGCAGCCATAGCTGATCCATAAGTAGCACTCACATCTCTTCAGCTTAGTCTCTCCCTAGTGCTAACATAAGCAAAGACAGAGAAAGACAGGCCAACTGCACTGATCGATGAATGAATGCTTTCATCGCCGCGCCTTTGGTGGAATGGATGGATTTACACACCACATCCCTGATCAGTGAAGGAGAAGATCGGGTGGAAGACTTCGCTTTCGTTGCTTCCATTCTCCGTAAAATGCCGTAGATAGAGAAGTACGATTGGAAGGAGCCGTCAGAGGAAGGAGAGTTATGAGGTAGATCCTGGTAGATTATGAATAAGTAAGGCTTGACCGCATCCAGCATTGAACTTTCTGAAGCTAGGGTTAATACCTAAACCGGTCTTTGCAATGCTCAAGGAAAGGAATCCTTACAAGCTCATGAAGACTAGTTAGTGACTGATGCCCATAATCCAAGAAGAAAGCGATAGCGAGGGATACGAACCTTGTCTGATATCTTTCCTAGTGCCGGGTTTGAATTCTTGCAGTTAGCTTATCAGGCTTCTAATTAGAAGATGAAAAGGAAGAATTGACTAGTACATCCGCCTTGCCATCCAAATCATTAATCTATTTCTTTTTTGAGTATTATGCGTGGATATCCCGACCTTGTTAAGGATAGAGGTAGGGGTAGGTATTGGGCATGCGGAGACTTAAGACCTTCGTAGGCAATCAGGTATGGCTTTGGTTAAGTGAATTTACGACTCCATCTTCACCAGTAGCCAAGGTAGGCATAATACGCGTGAGCTCTTTCAAGTCTTTCGTGCGGGTATACGTTGAGCTAGTCCTCGTACTCCTTTTCTTAGCTCTTTTAGAAAGAATCTTATTTTTCATCGTGTCAGCTGTCAGGTCCTGGATGTAGACTCGGCTATAGTAGGATCGACCTAATTGTGATCATTCTCCGCTTCGTTCGCTGATCTCTTGCTATTGCTTTTTCTCTCTAGCCTTGTCAGGCTGGGCCTAGGGTTTCCATTCCTAAGGCTTTTTCTGTTTCAAAGTCCGACTGCTAGAATTCTTATAATGAAAGTCTTCCTAGCACGGACTATGGCTGCTTATTAATTAAGTAAGGGAAAACATCTTACCATAGGATCGATCATAAGGCCTAGGTCTTTCTTCAAAGATAAGTACTGACCTTTCCTACTGTGTCAAAGCACTTTTGCTAAGCCTCACGCTTAAGCAAGTATTTCATCTGCATAAAGGAGGAAGTAACTTACCCTTGAACAAGGGCTTTCCCGCTTCCGTGATCTGAGGTAAAAGGTACCAACCTGAATATCCGCCTTCTTGGCAATTAATGAAGTGCAAGGTCAAGTAAAGCAACTAAGACTGTCATTTTCATAGTTTACGCGCTTGGCAAGTCATGAATCTGGCTTTCTACCGACCCTAGCTCTAGGGACTATAGAATAAATCCTTTGGCTCACACCGCTACTATAGAAGATAGCGGAGACCTACAGCAGCGAGGCTCTTCGCTTGCTCAGCTCCTCCGCCCTGGTATTTCGGGTATTCCAATCCTTTGATTGCTTTCATTCCTTCTGCTTCTACAATTCCAAATCGATAAAGGCCGTAACTAAGTGACTTCCCTATAAAGGCTCGCATTCTACTATTGCCTCAGAGGGGCCCTTACAACATAGAATAGGCTACTCTGACCAAACCTCTAAGGTGAGGATCCTCCTCGAGTTCTACCGGGACCTGGCCCACCCAAATCCAGTGTTTTTAGTGAACTTGTACACCTTTTTCTTTCGTATGCGCACGCAGAATCAACCTTACATGCCATACGTGACTGCTTTCATGCAAGAGGAATTTGGGAACAGGTTATTCCTTCTAATCTTTGGCCAATCTTATTTTCTCTAAATTGAAAGAATGGTTGACCCGTAATCAATCGAATAATGGAGATAATTATAAATCCGTTTTTGATTCGGGGGATCTATGGCAGCTGTCTACGATCGAAGGAATGATAAAACTTCTGTTCATCATCGAATGCTAGCAGGATGATCCACAGGCAAATAGAGAAGAGCTTATTTCTTTGCTTGTGAAAGCTACTTGTAGGGAAAGAACAACCATCAGTGTAAGTCTATCTGTTGGTTTTTGTACCCACTAAACGTAATAGTTGTAGGCGACTTGCTTGTTTGTAGGCGGAAGTCTTCTTCCATGGATTTTCCCATGATCGGGCTGGTTTGCCATCGCATCAAAACCGGCTTTTAATGGCAAGTAGTTCTAACGGGTCATGGGTTAAACCCAAGTAACCCGTCCTCTTCCTCTCCCCCTCCATGCTCTCCCAAGTCTGCAACAGAGAAGGTGTCGGCACATCAGCGGGGAAGAGGGTGGTGATGTGTCGTGGCGGTGGCGGCGGAGCCGGTGAAGACAAAGTTGGTGTCGCGGTGCCGCTGACATGTATACGTGAGCAAAAAGCACGAGGCCCGGTGGCACGGCACGAGGCAACGGAATTTTAGCCCGACACGAACACGGCACGCCACGGTTAGATTTGGGCCCCGGATCGGGCACGGCCCGCCACAGCCGGGCCCGGGTCGACCGACGTGCACGGGTCGGCACGCACGGAAATTAAAGAAGGCCGGTCGCGCGCCCGTTTTCCATCAAGGCCACGCTACCTGGCCTGCTAAGAATTGCTCAAAAGAAACAAAAACCAGGCCCTGGTGCCCACTAACCCTACCTCAATTTCTCTCACCCACTCCCCGGCCCCCCACCCCCTCCGCCTCCGCACCCGGTCCGGCGTGCCACGGGTATCACCCCGCCGCCCGGCCTCGTCCGCTGAGCCACGCCCGCATCCCGCACTTCCCTCCCCGCGCAATCACGCAGGAGGGCGCGGCGCACGTCCCCGCGCCCGCATCCCCGCACTTCCCTCCGGGCGCGCCAATCCCGCGAGCTCCTCCATGGCCGGTGGGCTCTAGTGTGGCGACCACCTCCCTCCGCGCCCTCGGCATCCAACACCGCGCCCTCCTCCGCCGCAAGATCCATGGCCGCCACCACCACCGCACCCTTTCCCCGACGAGCCATGGCCATGGCGGCGGATTTCCACCGAAGCGAGCCGCGCCCGGGCGGATTCCTTTTCCTCTCGTGCTTTTCCATTTTGGGCCTCGGGCCGCCGGGTATGTTATTGGGCTTCGTGCTTCTCTCCAAAGGTCGGCCCGCATGAAAACAGCCCGTGGGCCGTTCTCGCCAACCCCAGGGCACCTGAGGTTCAGACAGCTAAGACGCGGTGGCATGGGCCAATCGGGCCCGTGGTTCTAACGGGCCGCGCTTGGCACGGGCCCGAGCCGCGTCCGGCCCGTTGCTCATATATACCGACATGAGCCACCACCGGGTCACATCGCGACGCGAGGAGGTGAGGAAGGAACGAGTTCGCATCACATTTGTGTCGAAGCATACGCCGTGCTACGCCTTCGGGCCACGGTGCCATCGCCGCATCGTCCTCCTATCGGTTCCGCTCTCCTCACTTTCTGCCTAGTCATCCGGCTCGGTGTCGCGCCAATGCTTGCCCAGTTGCCCCCACCATCTCCTTCACCTAGGCATCTACCGGCACTGATGTCTCTACAACCGCTTCAGTGGCATGGTGAAATTGTGCGGGACCCGTGACCACCAACCCAACCTAGTGGTTCTTTGAACTTGCCATTGAAACCGCTGGAAACTAGCCTAGGCTGCCCCGTATACTACTTCTGCAGTTTGGGTTACAAATTAACCATGAACAAGCCGAGTTTATGGGCTTAAAATATTTCATAAAAATGGTTGAAACCCTGTAGAAAGTCCATATAGCAGTCCATGGCAAAAGACATCCATAAGACTATAGACTAACCATAAGAATTAAAAAAAATGGTAGTGAGAGAAGATGGATTGGTAGGTGAACAGTTGTGCTCTAGCCATAAGACTATAGACTAACCATAAGACGGAGCCAGCGGTGGGGCGGGTGGGGCTCTAGCCCCCCTAAAATCCGGTAATCAAGGTTAATTACTGTAGCAAAAATAAAAAATCACCATTGAATCTTCATGCAAATTAACATCTCCTTTGTTTCAGCTCCACCTAAAATTTTTTTCAGGCTTCGTCACTGTTTGGGATGAGTTCTTTGAAGTGTTAGTGGACTCATTCCCATTCCTTAGTCCATTTAGATTAGTGTTAGGGAGTATCCGAAGATGAGAAGGGAGATCGAGATGGCGATGCGAGTGAGTTGAGGGTTGAGGGGAGATGGTGGCATCATGCGCTCGTGTTGACATCTAGCAGTTGCAGGAGGAGCCATAGATGAGGATAAGATCGAGATCTGAGAGGGCGAGGAAGATAGCGGCGGGCGATGATCTTAACAGGCCGTGACTAGTGTTCCGGTTAAGTCCCGGCACTATTGGACATGTATAAACGCCTAGACGGACACCCACTCTATCAGCCATCTAGCAGGTCCATCTTGAAGACTATTTGGAAGCGATGGGTTGCACCAACAATTCGGATCAAATAAATGCACAGACAAGTCTAAAGAGGGTGCATGCAGAGCCTGTGAGATAGATGAACAAGAAGCACGGCCACCGTCAAATCATTTGCCGTGCCGGCCTAAGCTGTTCCAACCAAAATCGAAGCCCCGGCCGACGAACTTGTACGTGCACCTATAATTGTCCTCGGTAAGGTTCCTTGCACTGCGAGGACAAAGCTATAAATCCACCACAAATGAGCAACAACCCTCTGCAACAAATCAAGTACAAAATACCACTCATTTCATGTTCGACCACAGGTAGCACGCACCATGTCGTCCTTTCTCCTGGGCATGACAAAGAAGGTGTCGTTCCTGGACATGTTCCTCGTGCTTCAGCTGTTACTACAACTCCTTCGTGGAGCTGCCGCAGCAGACACAGACAGGGTCCCGGCGGTGATCGTGTTCGGCGACTCGACCGCGGACACTGGCAACAACAACTTCATCCAGACGGTCCTCCGGGGCAACTACACGCCTTACGGCCGGGACTTCGCCGGCGGCGTTCCCACCGGCCGCTTCTCCAACGGCCGCCTCGCCGCCGACTTCGTCTCCCAGGGGCTTGGCCTGCCTCCCACTGTGCCGGCGTACCTCGACCCCGGCCACAGCATCCACCAGCTCGCGTCGGGTGTCAGCTTCGCCTCGGCTGGGAGTGGGCTCGACGATATAACAGCGCAAATCTTTGTGAGTAGCAGTGTGTCCTCCAATCCAAGTTTTAAGAATACAATCCAAATTCAAATCACGTAACTTGAATTTCATGCATTCAGTCGGCAGTGACCCTGACTCAGCAGATAGAGCACTTCAAGGACTACAAAGAGAAGCTCCGGCGCGGGCTGGGCGGCGCCGCCGCGAACCACACCGTCGCTCGTTCGCTCTACCTCTTCAGCATCGGCGGCAGCGACTTCCTGGGCAACTACCTCCTCTTCCCGGTGAGGCGCCGCATCACCCTGCTGGAGTACGAGGCGTACCTGGTGGGCGCAGCCGAGGCGGCGGTGCGCGCCGTGTACGCGCTCGGCGGCGCTCGGCGTGTCCGCCTCCAGGGGCTGCCGCCGCTGGGGTGCCTGCCGCTGCAGCGCACCGTAAAACCGCGCCGCGCCCGGGGACTGCAACCGGTGGCACAACATGGTGGCACGCCGGTTCAACCGCGGCCTCCGAGCCATGGCCACGAGGCTCACCCGGGAGCTGCCGGGTGCGCAGGTCGTGTACGTCGACGTTTACCGTCTCATGTCCGACATGATCGGCAGGCCATGGGCGTACGGTTTTGAGAATTCGGTGCGAGGATGCTGCGGCTCGGGATACTTCGAGACAGGAGTGCTGTGCAGCTTGGACAACGCACTCACATGCGAGGATGCGGATAGATACGTCTTCTTCGATGCGGTCCATCCATCACAGAGAGCCTACAAGATCATAGCCGACGCAATTGTACATGCCAAGTCACACTGACCCGATTAGCTTGTAGTGGCATTATATATCTCGCGCGTTTCGATGACTTTGAATGAATTATATACATATATACGGCTTTGTACTCGATTTTCTAGGCTACGAAAATGCAGAAAGTAAGCATACGCATCATGTGTTGTGCTTACTAGTGTATATGTCATCGACTTACGTGTGTAAAATACTACTTCTACAAAATATCAACTCACTTTAATGATTAATTTCGATTTTATTTACATGACTAAGAGCCTGTTTGAAAAACAGAGAAGTGTAAAATATAGATGAGAGATCCTAATTCCTATCTTTTTCTAAGTTGATTGGTGCGACACTGCCATACAACTCGTGGTACTATCATGACTTACTAGCCACCAGCTTCTCTATGGGTCATCATTGACTAAACTCACCACCAACTTTCATACAAGTCTCTCACTCAATTGAAGGATCTCAAGCTCCACATCCAATTTCTACGGATTCTTTTTAAGTTCTTATGTGGTATTAAACCCTAAAAAACAATATTAAAGAGCTTATCCACGTGCGCTTTATTCTAAAGAGAACTTAGACCTCACCCTAGGTGGTGGATCGTGTTTGTTACTATTCCTATTGATTTTATTAAGTTCCTCTGTGACATGACTCCACCAATCACAATGTCATTGTCCACTGGTGATCAGAATGCCTCAAAATTTCACCCATCAAGCCATAAAGATAGGGGCCATATCAATGCATATTGGTTCTAAGAGAATCTATTTAAGAAATAACAAAATCTTTAACGCCATATAAAGTTATAAAAACCCCTTCATTGCTATAAAAAAAGGTGTTGCTATCTATCTAAATTTCCCTATTGGTACCACACATATTAGAGTGTGTCACGACCGCACGATGTATTGCATCGGGCGGTGAGCTAACTTCAGGGGCTCATGGCACTACGTGATGGGGATATGTGCAAGTCGCCTGTTTTGTTCGGTGTTGTGTGGAGGCTTGTGACGGCGACCCTAGGCACGTTGTGGATAGTCGACCCTCGCTCCATAGCAAGACCGATGGCAATGAGGATGACATCTTTGTCACTATGCTTCAAACTCGTATTTGCCTTCACGTATCGTTTTCATTGAATAGAAATGACCTTACTTGGAGGTTCTTACCTCCTCGAATCACCATCGTCGAAAAGATCTTCTCCCTATATATTTTTATGAGTTCCTCTCGTGAGATTAAGCCCTAACACGGAAATGACATTGTACACGGCATACCGCAATATTACATACTCCCCCTATGCTACTGGGATGAGCTCTAAGTTTGATCCCCTTCAATTTTGTCAGCAATTGTCACGTTGGAATGTAACATGACTCCAACCATCACAATGTCCTTTGTCCACTTATGGTCAGAATGCCTCAAAATTTGACCCATCGAGTCATAGTGATAGGGGCCATATCAATGCATCTTGGTTCTAAGAGAATCTATTTAAAAATAACAAAATATTTAATGCCACTTAAAGTTATAAAAACCCCTTCATTGCTATAAAAAGGTGTTGTTATCTATCTAAATTTCCCTCTTAGTACCACACATATTAGAGTCAACTTCACGATCGCGCAATGTATTGCATCGGGCGGTGAGCGAACCAGGCTCATGGCATTGCGTGATGCGGATATGCGCAAGTCGCCTGCCTTGTTTGGTGTCGTGGTGGAGGCTTATGGCAGCGACCCTAGGCACGTGGTGGATGGTGATGCGGTATGAGAGCAATAAAATTGGGGAGTTGAAAGTGGACAATGAGCATTTAAGTTCCCACCTATTTTTTGTGTTTGAGTGAAATTTAGAATCTTTCGATGAAAGGTAAAAATGATACTTGGACATAATATAAATTACACACATATATATATCTATATTTATTAAGGCAATATGTTTAGGCGTGACGAGCTACCTTTTAAATCGACTAGGTAATACCTAAATGCGAAGAAAGTAGAAAAATTAAAAAGAAGAAAAGAACAAGAACAAAAAAACTAAGAAAACCCAAGCCTAGACCACCGAGCAGCCCATATATATAGGTTATAAGTTATAACCTTCCCTAACCCTTGCCGCCAGTCGCCCCCTCTCGCTCTCCGACGAGGCAACAACTGGTGGGCCGCCGCCGCCGATGCTGGTGCTGCTGCTTCTATCAGGTGCCGCCTCTTTCTATCTCTCTGCCCCCTCCGTTGACATCTGCATCCGGCACCTCTCCTCCGGTCCTCCCTGCCGCTTCCCCTCCCCTTATCCCATGCGGCCCCTGTTGTGGCCTGCTGCTGCCCCTCTCACATCACTAATTCTGCAGTTGGCCGGTGAGGAAGCTGCCATGGCCATGGGAGCCGATGGTGCGGAGATGGGAGTTTGGCCTTCCCAAACCCTGCTGGTCTTCCTCTGCTATTCCTCTTTCTTCTCCCTCGCCTCCTCTTTTTTTGCTTTGCTGGATTTTGGTCGTGGCGATGGGGACGCCCAGGATTTGGACGCCTAGGCGACGACTTGAAAACCATGGTAAATGTCATACATGGGATCCCATTATACATATATCAAACATATACTCATTTTTTTTTCTCAAAATAATTGGGTATTCCCTTCCTGGGAATACCCATGCATCCAGGTGGATCCGCCCATGCTTCTGTCCATAGTTATCAGTATTCATTGAAGTTCCACTGAAATTTAAGCAGACTCCATTTCTTTCATTTCCATTCCAATTAAATTATCTAATTGAATGAACTTCGTCCAAAACTCATATATTCATATCATCTCTCTAGTTGTCATGGAAATTAACAAATGGTGTAGCATTAAGTAAGAAGTTGAATTTATGCTGTCACAACTACTTCAATTATTGAATAAATTATAACTATGTCATTTCACCATGAGTTTAAATTATTAAATTAATCTATTACGTTGTAGAGTTGACATGCCAATGTTTCAATTATCCTTGTTCTGACCTTTCGGCGATGTTGTTATGATGCAATGATGTTTCAATTACCCTCTACATTCACCTAAATTAATTTTGGTCCATAACCCTGCCCTAGTTAGATACATATTGGATCACTTGGATTTTATCCACATTATAGTACCACTTTGTTCATGTAATCTTCTGAACATTGCCTTGTCACCCAAATCATGCCACCATTGATGGTGCTGAGCGTCCGAGACTATGCTCCATCGCTGGCTGATGGTAATAGCACTTATAAAGTTCAGGGCCTTGTGAGAATAAAAATAAAAATAAAAATGGGTTTAGTGTAGTATTTTACCCTATCTTTATCTTTTTTGTTTTCTGCCTTTTTATGTTCTTTTTTATACTGTTTCATATGGGTTTCATCTCTAGCCTACCCCAACTAGCTTGGGACTAAAGGCTATGATGTTGTTGTTGTTGTTAGTGTGGTATCAACTTGTTAAGGTGCCATCAATTGTACACAAGTCTCTGGCACATGTTTAAAGCCGGGAAGCAATAGCAGCGGGGTAAACTTGGGTGGTGTTAGGAAATCTGGGCAAAGAAGAAAGCTCAAACTGTGTAGTATTTTTTGGGTTACAGCCATCCAATTAGTACACCGCTATTATAGAATTGTTAAGCTAATGTCTTTGTGCTAAGTTGGTATCCAAACTTCAATGTAGTTATCTTGAAAAAATATCATATTTTTGTATGCAGGCCTTTGTATACATGGACATATGATATCAGCTACTTAATTACTTACTAACTAAATTTTAATTAGTTTCTGAGGAAAACACCAAACTAAATTTTAATTAGCTTCTGAGGAAAACTCTTTTTAGGCCAGTGAAACCAAAAATAGTCCCATCATCTATTTTGTTTTCTATGGCATTTCTGCAGAAGTGAGACATGGAGGACGAAGAAAATGTTGAGGAGGAACTGTTGCTTGTGGAGTCAGAACTTGATGACATTCAAGGTATGATCACAATAATAATTGTAATGAATCATTCGCTACATTATCATTTCTTGATCCATAAACATTAAACAGTTGATAGCCATTAATTATTGATACATTCATATTTTTCTGTGACTATTCATCTGCATCAGCTTCTTACTGAATTATTGTTTACATAGATGAATAGATGATAATGGACATGACAGTTCCTTTGTTTTTTACTTCCCTTTTCTTTGGTCATGGATTAAATTAATGGACTCTGTGCCCTCCTTACAGAAGGTTTTATTTAACATCAAATGAACAGCAGCCAGGTTTTCTGGTCGTACTTTCTTAATTACACTTTTTGAATGCTACTGATATTTTAGTGGACAAGGAATGCTACTGTGCTAATTTTCGTTGTTCAAATGCATGCTTTCCAGGACAAATTAAAAGATTACTTGATCGCCAAGAGGAGTTGTATGAGCGCCAGTCACAGTTAAAGGCTTTGCTGGAAGTATCACAAGTGTCCAGAAATAAATCAGATCACAAATCTTCAGTTACTCAGGAAGACTGGTCTGGGAGCTTCCCATGGGATTCTCAGGCTGATGATACCCGATTCAATATATTTGGCATCACATCATACCGGTCAAATCAACGAGAAGTAAGTTTATTGGAGAAATGGTCTGTTTTATAAATCGTTCTTTTTGGGCAATCCTAGGTATAATATAAAAGAAATATGCAAGTTTCTGTTTTATTTTTTGAACCAAGTGTAATTCCTGAAATTGTTCCATTACTGAAAAAAGAGATGCCTGAGGTGTTAGGGTTATCTATGATCTTTACCCTCTGATTCCTCGAATATACCTATTCTTTTGGTTCTTTACATTGGTCCTTTGACTTCCATTCCTCCAATATCCCTGTTTACTTATATTGTTTCTATTTAGTGTTGATCCTACTTTACATCCATATATGCTATATAACATTGGATAGTTTCCTTTTATTTGCATTCTCTTAAGTCATATTGTGCTTACAGATAATTAATGCAGTCATGAGTGGAAGAGATGTTCTGGTAATAATGGCTGCTGGTGGAGGGAAGAGCCTGTGTTACCAACTCCCAGCTGTACTCGTGATGGAATTGCATTGGTTGTCAGCCCTCTACTTTCTCTTATCCAGGACCAGGTTGTTAAGCTGTAAGCATCTTTTTTTTCTTGCCCTAACATGCTCATGCTCATTCTCGGAAAGTTATGCCATTCTAGGTCATGGGACTGGCAGCTTTAGGTATACCAGCATACATGCTGACTTCAACTACCAACATGGAAGTTGAAAAGTTCATCTATAGGGCACTTGATAAAGGTGAAGGAGAGCTGAAGATATTATACGTAACACCAGAAAAGATATCAAAAAGTAAAAGGTTCATGTCCAAGGTTGAGAAATGCCATCATGCGGGACGTCTTTCTCTTGTTGCAGTAGATGTGAGTGATGATGGAACTTGTCTCTGTTAGTCCATATTTCCTGAAATTGTTCCACTCTGAAAATGCCTTTTTTCTGTTTCTTATGTGAGTCCCAAAATTTTGATATCTTCGAGCTATGCAAGATCAAGTTATTCCTTGCAGTTAATTTTTAGAAACATTAATTCGAAATTGTATCAGAATAATAAATTGTTTGCTTCATGACAAATCACCTTTTTGCTATTTGAGTTTGGACTACTTGTTTGTAGCTGTAGTTGCTTACAAATTCCATTGAAACACTAAGTTTCCTACTGATACTAGAACCGATGGTAGCTAAAAGCAGCAAGCTTGCTATCATAATCACAAATTCCTAATCTGATCGCAGCTTTATCAACCCACATAAAAGTAATAATCATCGAAACTGTTCTTTTCACTGTCAACATTTTCAAGCTGTTTGTATTCTTTATTATACAGTATGTTTCCCATTGGGAGAAGACGCAAAGAACCTGTCAGTGAATGAGCATATCTTGTGTTCTTTTCAAGTGCTATTTAATGTATCTGTATCTGTAGTGTATTCTGGAATCATTGTTATCATTTGCAAGTGACAGTTATCATGCAGGAAGCACATTGCTGTAGTCAATGGGGCCACGATTTCCGCCCAGACTACAAGAATCTTAGTATTTTAAAGATCCAATTTCCCAGTGTTCCCATGATAGCTCTAACTGTGAGTAATGAAGAAATCCTAATAGTATTCAAGTTTAGAAACAATAAAGTTGTGAACTAGCCAATACACTGCAGGCAACTGCAACAAGTAAAGTTCAAACAGATTTGATAGAGATGCTTCATATACCAAGATCGTCAAGTTTGTCAGCACAGTAAACAGGCCCAACCTCTTTTTATAAGGTAGTATGTCTTCCAAGTTTTGATATTTTCTTTTTTGTTCTTTATTTATAATTATGAGAAAGAATGCAATGGGGATAAAGAGGAAGTAATTATCTTCCTTATATTTATATAATTTCTTTACCCTGTAGGTGTATCGAAAATCACCAGTTGGAAAGGTTGTCATTGATGAGATCGCAAATTTTATAATTGAATCATACCCAAATAATGAATCTGGAATTGTGTATTGCTTTTCAAGGAAGGAATGCGAACAGGTAACGAACCATGAATCACGATGTTTCTGTTATTTGCTAAAATAATTGTATAAGTTTTGATATCTATAACTGCTGCCTCCACACTGTGATCAAACTGAGCATAGATCATTGATTCAAAAATATATATTTTGGAACTTTGATCATGAGCAAAACAAATGTTCATAAATTTCAATACTATATTGTTTTGGAATTTTCCGATTAAATAGTTAAAGCAAACATAGCTGATACAAACTATTCTCGCATCATGTCAATGATTTTCTGAAAGTATGTTCCATCTCCTTTTTGTTCACAAACGATGTTCCATCTCTTTTAGTGATAGAATAATATTTTTTTTTATATATATATTTGAATATTGTAATAATGTTTTTGCAGTATGCAATAGCACATGTCATATCAGTGTATAATTTAAAAAATTATGTTGAGTTTATGACTTTATATGCTACTCTTTTCTGATTAGTTTCCCCCTCGCAAACCAATATTCACCTACCCTTCGTAAATTATGTGTTTTTTGAGAAATAGGTTGCAAAAGAATTGCGTGATAGGGGTGTTTTGGCCGAGCATTATCATGCTGATATGGATATTGTTGCTCGCGAGAAAATTCACATGCGGTATGTACAGAATTCCCCTTGTATGTTTTTTATTTCTCCAATACAACAGTTGTCCTGTTGCTCTGGGGAATGCCCTCAGTGTAACACAGTGTTTAAAAACATGGTGACAGCAATTGCTGTACAATGGCTGTATTCGGCATAGATGATCTAACTGCCCAGGCAGTGCTGGGTGGTTTTCATTTTTCAATGCTGCTTTGCTATCCTTGGTGGGTGGCAGGGGTGTCAGCTCCACAGCAGCTGGAGAGGTGCAGCTGCTAGGTAAAGGAAGCAATGAAGCAGTGGTATAAAGAAGGGGGTGGCAGTAGTAAAATGGAAGAGCCTATTGTCACCATTTAAATGGTGTATACTTAGGCTGGGTGAGCCAAAAGGTGAGGCCCTACTTAGTGAAGGAAACATAAGCCGTTTTTTTGGGTAAACCTTTCTTCCACTAGTTTATTTATTCAGACATTGCCACATGCTTGTATTTCAGTGCTAGCATACCTTTTTCTAGTCTCTTCTCTCTTCGCATCCTGCTTTCTTCCCTTAATATGACTGGCATCCTTAATATTCAAAGGATTGAGCACATGCTTGTGGTCATTATCTTATGCCAGTTCCAGGGAAGACATGGATTCAAACAAGAACTCTTTGTGACAGTCGTCTGGGATGCATAGGACTTGACAAAATGCTTAGGGAAGTGCTAGAAGGCTAATTTACGTACTAGTTTCACGGCAGTCACCTGTAGCCAACCACCTTCATTGCAACCTCCAAACTGCTGGATTGCCTTTTTAGAGTCCCTGTTACTTGAAACTCCTTTTAGATTTTTTTGTCTTCCATAGTACGATCGGCATAACAAGCATCCTTGCTCATGTATTTTACAGATTAATAGTATAGTATTATGATGAAGATTTTCTGTCAATTGCTCTTTGGTTTAGGCCTTTAGAGTTTAGACTTTATATTATATTTATGGTCATATATTAGAAAGTATGATTGCATGGAATCTAACGTGTCGTAGAAGCACTTCAGGGAGTCTTTAAAAAAATGTCAATGCCATAAAAAAGAATAAGTTAGGGAGTATTGAGCTGCTTTATTGCACAAGTTTTTTTTCGTAATTCAATGCCATGGGTTGGTACTGAGGTAATCCACATTATCTTTTAAACAGTTGGAGCAAAGGACAATCACAGGTCATCGTTGGAACAGTATGTCCTCTCTCTCTCTCTCTCTCTCTCTCTCTCTCTCTCTCTGTCTCTCTCTTTGTGACTGCTTATATCTCTTTGGGTGGGTGGGTGGTGGTGGTTCTGTGCTACTGTCTCTAATAATATTTTTGTGTGCGTGGTGGACTATATAGGTGGCGTTTGGAATGGGAATCAACAAACCAGATGGTGTGTTCAATCTCAGAGTTCGATCATTATGATTTCTTGTTGTCAGAATTCACTTGAATATGTGTATAATTAAGTTATATAGTATAGTGGAAACAGTACCAGAATTCTTAAACCAGATTAAGGGCCTGGTTGGATTGTTGTCAAAAAAAAAAGGCCTGTTTGGATACAGATAGTGAGTTACTAGTTGGGGCTAAAAATTAGCCCAAATTAGCTATGGTTAGCTAGGTAGTTGGCTAACAACTAGTTGGAGACTTGGATAAAAAATTAGCCCACCTATTAGCTCTCCTATTTGGATGTACTAGAGCAAAGTTTTAGCTAGCTACTCCCTCCGTTCCAAATTATAAGTTCCATTTGACTTTTTTTGGTATATTCATTTTGCTATGCATCTAAGATATAACATATGCCCAGGTACATAGCAAATTCTATGCAACAAAAAGCCAAAGCGACTTATATTTGGAACAAAAGAAGTAGTAGTTACCTCATGTATCCAAATAAGCCCTAATTTTGTCAGTAACATCTAATTTCTGCTATCACATGAGTAATGGTAGTATTTGTCATTGCTTTGTTGTCAATAAAGTATCTAAGAAATGTTTTTTTCCTTGTAGTTAGATTTGTGATTCATCATAGCCTTAGCAAGTCTATGGAGACATACTACCAGGTTTGTTAATGTCACATCTTCCTAGTTATTACACAGCAAAATATCTCTTCTAATAAGCTTGTCTGACTTCAGGAAAGTGGTCGGGCAGGGCGGGATGGACTACCTTCGGAGTGTGTTTTGTATTATCGACCTGGTGATGTTCCACGGCAGGCAAGACTAAATTTTCTGCTTTTCTCTCTGTAAGTTAGTTTTCATCACTATATGTGCTATGTATGTTTTCGATGAACAGAGTTCGATGGTTTTCTATGAAAACTGTGGCCTTCAAAATCTATATGACATTGTGCAATACTGTCAGGTAAGCTCCCATGTTTCTCAGAAATACTATGGCAAATCTTTAGAGTGTCTACTGAATTAGTATAAGGTCATCTTCTATTTGATTTTTTTTTCAAGTCCTTTGAACATGAAATTTATTTATGTTAGTCTCTTTGCTACAAACAACTGTATATGCTACAAACAAATCAAGCCTTTCTTTCAATCACATACCAATAATACCAGTGAGGCTACCTATCTGGATAGTGATTGTACAACACTACTACACAGGTTGCTGTCACTGAAGTGGCAGCAACCGTGCTAAGTTGAACAGTATGAAGTTTTGATGTAATTCGAATTCTCCGAGTTCGCTAGATAGCATAGAAACCATGGTAAACAACAGAAGGCTCAGTGGCTCTCAGGAATACAATCTCTCAACATAAGATATAGGACAATAGTTGGTCATGTAGTGGAAAACAAAATTGTGAAGGTCTTCTACAGTATACTCTCTTGATGCTGTAGGATTTTGACAACAGAAATTATATATCCCATATCCATACTGTTTGTACAGGAAAAAGCATCAAGTAAAAAGTAATGGACGGAATAACCGCTGTTGCAGGCCTTCAGTAGCATCGACAGACCCTCACTACAGTAAAGTTTGTTGGAGGTGAAGGGGCCTGTAGCCTAGTGGTTGCAGTGACCATAGTAGCACCCCAGCCCCTGGGTTCAGGCTGGGTAAAAAAAGGTCCCTCTGGTTCCCCTGGTCAGCATGGGTGAACCGACCTGTGGTAGGTGGGCCCTCATGTAAGGGGCGGATAGTGGGTTGAGTCTCAGAGCACGAGTTAAGGCCTAAACCATAGGGGATGACATTCCCTTGTATGACGGGGGCCCAGCTTTCGTGACCTTTCTCAGCTGGGCTCCAATTGAGCTCTTCCCCACCGCCAAGTTTTTTTAGAGCTTGTTGGAGCTGGTATTCTACTAATTTGGATGTGTATCTTAGAAAATGGCCTAAATAATGTCAAATAGTGGAAGTACTTCTAGCACAATTTGCATTTAAGAAAAAAATGATTTGAGTTGTTTCTGTAGTAATGTTTTCTGTATAATCTGATCGGTATTTGTTTTCCCAGTCTAAGAGCTGTCGACGTGGTGCTTTCTTTCAGCATTTTGGAGAGGCTCTGCAGGACTGCAATGGTATTTTCATGACACTTTATATTTCCCAGGAGTTAAACATTTAACTATCAATATTTACAGAATTTCCTTTTGCAGGAATGTGTGACAATTGTGCTTCTAGTATTGAGATCAAGGATATAGATGCCACATGTAAGATAATTTTGCCTTGTGTCGAAAATGACAATTAATGGACTACAATTTGAATTTTTTTCTTCTATTCTTTCTAATCATATTCCCACATTAATTTATGTCACTGTTGTTCAGGCCATACCAAAATTCTAGTTTCACTTCTACACGATTTGCAACTTAATGACCAAAGAGCTACACTGTTGCAGCTGGTGGATAAGTTCAAGGTGAAGTGGAAAGCATTAGGTATATCTCTTCTAGAGAATCTTTCAGGAGTATGTTGTGCTTAATGCCTATTAGGTGTTATACTGTTATGTCATTAGTTACCATCCAGAGGTCTGTTTGGTGTCCTAATGTAAACTGCATATGTTAAACAGGTCGCTCTAATCAAGCTGTTGATCTTAAAAGAGAAGAAACTGAGCAGTTGATAATACAGCTTATAGTTGACCGTGTTTTGGTATGTGCGTGCTGCAAATAGTGCCAAGTGAAATTTTTAGTGTATCTTGTTGCTCTATCACCTTATACAATATGACTAGGTAAGATTGTTTCTTGCAATTCCAGAAAGAAGAATTTCAACATACAGCATATTCTACCAATGCGTATGTTACATTAGGACCATTGTGGAAGCCAGCACTAGAAGGTAAAGTACTGGATCTTACTTGTAAAATACTATTGCCAACTGCTGATGGACTCCTTGGTCTTTGCAATGCAGGGAAGAGACCAGTGAAGCTTGAGATTGCTGTTTTGGGTTCTCAAGCTAGAGCTGGAGGTGGTGATGCCCCCAAAGGCACGAAACGTAGCCGAATGAGCTATCTGGAGGCTAAACTTGATGAACTGCGCAGGGAGTTGTCGCCCCTCTAGTACCGGGGCATAAGCATATTGCCCCATGCAGTTCTCTCCACTCAGCAGATTTCGCTCCTGAGCTCCCAGAAACCAACCACTGAGGCTGAGGTGAGGTGTTTGTCATCTCCTTACATTGCAAGCGAACAGTCTTTTAGACCTAACATAACATGATTTGGGTTCCATCTAAATCCTAACCAGCTAGAGAAGGTCATTGGGAAGGTGAAGACCGAGAAGTATGGCAGCAGGATAATTGAGCTGATGCGGTCCCATATCACCGATCCAGGAGCTGGCAATGGATCTGACGCTAAGCGGAGGCCCAAAAAAGATAAGGACGTTGTCTGTGTCGACAGTAGCGACGAGGAATAGCATTATAGTATGCTTCTACAGCCATTAGGATGCATCGTTGTTTTATTTTTGCACATGTATTGGGCAGTTTTCCTGTGCTTCCTGCCGTTGCATACAATACAGACGGTGGGATAATTGAATGGCTTGCCAGTAACAAGTGGCCATGTCAGTGTATTGCCAGGACATGTAGGCAAAATGCTGTGATTGAGCATTTGCTTTTCGTATTGTGGAGGATATCAACTAGCGTAGCAGTTGCGGTATACTGCCTTTTTCACTTTGCTTCCTTCTCTTAATTCATTAGTGCTCTTGCTTCGTTGAAAAAAAAAAAAGCAAAGAAAGAAAAAGTTATAAATAGTCTTGTGCTGAAATGAAAAGAAACCCTGCCAACGGCAATCAAAGTGTTGGCGGTCTTGTCGGCCACGGCTGATCTGACGAAGACGTTGGGTAAATGTTGTACACATCTGCTGCTGAAATGAAATGTAGCATGGAACTGTCTAGGCGGCAGATCACACATCGATGGTGCACGGCGCAAGTTTACACATCTGATGGTACACGACGCAAGTGTGCAGGTTTCCGTCTAGTGCTGAGTTTATAGGTACCATGAATGATTATACCATTTTATGTTTACTTGCATGAAGGAGTAAATTATAATAATTAAATTTAAAGTGGATGATGTGGCATATTAATGAGTACAAATAAATTTATGTTAGTGGATGATGTACACTTTGGATGATGTGGCATATAATGAGTACATATAAATGTATGTTAGTGGATGATGCAACGTATTGATATACTCCCTCCGTCCCTATTTGATCGTCGGCGTCGGTTTTGTGCTATAAGTTTGACTCGATTTGTATAAAATACATCAACATTTATATCTCTAAATAAATTTATTAAAAAACTAGACGAAAAAGATCTTTCCGATGATACTAATTACTTAGCATAAATATTTATATATTTTAATATATAATTGCCGGTATTAGTTTCGGGAAGCGAGAACGACAAACATTTAGAGACGGAGGGAGCAGATAACTCGCACCGGTAAAGAAAGTCATTTTGGACAAGGTTTGGATCAAACATTGGGAATATAAATCATCAATAACTTTTAAGTTGTTGAGTTTGTAAATGTGAAAATTATATGAATATATTTGTTTTTTGAAAAATACTTTCATAAAAGTATACATATATCACATTTCGATAAATATTTTTATGATAACAAGAGGTCAAAGTTATGTTTTGGAGACCGTGTCGCCCAAGATGGCAACGGGGAATTCCTTGTCGGGGTCACTTCCCCATCCACGTCTCCACGGGGAAGAAATTCCCGTCCTTGTCCCCATCCCCGTCAAGCGTCACGGAGGACGTCTTCGCTCCATCCCCGCCCGTCGCGGGGATTCCCCCCATCGGAGTCCCCGCCCCCGCATCTTCTCCCCATCCTCCGCTCGGATGCCTTTGCCGCCATGGGATCCATGTGTGGATGCGCCGCCCGTTGGAGTCGGGTCGCCACACCGTGTGTGTGGATGCGCGTTGCGCCGCCTCCGTTGGAGTCGTAGTCGCCCGCGCGGTTGGTTGCCCTGACCTGGGGCCCGGGGGTGGAGCGTGGAGGTCCGGACTTTGTGGGGACGACGGCGGAATCCCTCCCCGGGCGGCCGACGGTGGGAGCCCCCCTCCCCGGCGGGCGGTGGTTTCTCACCCTAGAGTGAAGCGGTGACCGAATTTGGACTGGAGGAGGGAATTAGGGTTAGATGGTTCCTTATATACTCCCCTAGTTATCGGGCCTTTACATGGGGCTTTGGAGTGCGGCTCGGGAGGCCTGCTTTCATGGGGCGGCAAAGATGGGGATCGGGGTTGGGGACAATAGAACTATCCTCGTCCCCCACCATCTCCGATGGGGACAAGTTTCCTACCAATTCGATCCCCGTGGGGATAAAATTCTTCACCATCCCCGTCCCCTAATGGGAGAATTCCCCACGGAGAATCGGGGATTGGGTCCCGTGCTTCGAGGCGGAGTGGACGACCGTGACACCGTTGTACGGCTCGTCTCCTCGAGGCGACCGTACGCTCGGATCCTACGTGGCAGCTGGCGATGGCGCGCGTAGGAGTTTTCCTCGCCAAATCCATCTCCACCCGCCATATATCTCCAGGTTCGTCACTTCCCCAATCTGCCTCATACATCTCCACCTCGCCTCGATTTGGTCTCCAAGATGTCGACGTCGGCCACAGGTAGGTAGAAGGTGGGATCCACACCGCAGCGCGGACACCCCAGCCCGCACCTAGATCACGGTGGCTTGGTGACGGCGGCGGCCACCCTAGCCCATACTCTAGGTGGATCCAACGGGAGTGCATTTCCCTGCTCTTCATCATTTTTTTTCTAAAAGGATGGCAAGAGCTTTGCTGCATATTTTATTAGATGATATAAAAGGAAAAAAGAGACAAAAATTTACAACTGTGAACATACAACACCCGAACAACAACTCCTACTAAACAGCTACTGCTACAAAACTAGCGCCCTAGTGTAGAAGACGATATAAACACCTCCCTATGGACATCAGGAAACACAACACGAGCCACTCAGGGCCAGGAGAGAAAAACGAATGTAAAAAAAAAAAAAAAACCTGAAGGACCACTAGGAAGCAACTGCCCCTCCACTTGGATTCATGGCCATCCTGAACTGCCGCTCTTCGTCATCCATGGATGGATTTCCGTTCTGTATTTTACCGTCCGGCGGTGATCTCTCTTCTCGTGGATCATGATAATTACTATACTCGTACATATGCAAAGCAGCCTGATTTCTGTACGTAGCTGTCCAAAATGTTCTGTAGCTGTCCAACACTCATACATACTCAAATTTTGAAATAGGATTGTTCATATCTGTTGTTATCTCTGCAAATCATATCTGTTGCTTCATATCTGTGCAAATCATATCAAGCTAGAGACTGTAAAGTCTGTGCAAATCATATCTGTTGCTATCTGTGCAAATACGTACCTTTTCCAAAATGTACGTAGCTGATTGTTCATATTTGTGCAAATCATATATGTTACTTCCATTAGCATATGATTTTTTCCCTGAAAATAGAATTGGTCATGTGTGTTTGCTTATGGTGTATAGGACTGTTGTCTCTTCTAATGCCTACCAAACTGAATGATCTACCTTGCTGGATGGCATTCTACCATTTATTAGTTTGAATACTGTTTAGTGTCAGTTAAGTTTCCTAGTGTACTATAAACTATGAATTGGATTGATGGTGGTGATCAGTGAACTCCTACCAGTTAAACTTTATCTGAATGTGAACATGTATTTGGTAGCTGTTATCTGAATTTTGAATTATGGACTGGTTTTGTTTTGGTACATGCCCTTGTGAAATTTTCTTGCTCTACTAGATGGTTGTGGCTACTAGATGGCTGTGCCCATGCCAAATAGCCACACAGTGGTATACATAAATTTATTTATATAGGTGATCTTAATTATATGTGAAGCATTAAATAGTTAAAGACTGGACCCTGGGTTGTATAGTTTGTCTTTATACCAGTTTGTATGATAAATTCGAGGTGTTTAGAGACGGACACTCGTGTGTGGGTTGTACTTGCTCTTAGCCGTGTCCAATTGGTAAGGGGACCTGAACAGACTAACCTGAGACAAGAGGTCTTCTTCTAAGTAAATTTAATTGGGATGCATGTGTTCAAGATGAAAAAAGGAAGAACCACACACGTCCCTGTCACTGTGTGTGGCCGTTTCCGGGAAACAATTTCTATGATCAATGGAGCTCATCTAACAAACGTGATTCAGCTATAACCATTAAATGGCGGCTTGACCAATGGAGCTCACACATCACATTTGCGTGGCTCCTCTCACACAGTTACACGGAATTGTACGCTAGCTTAGCTATGGCGTCATCGTCTTGTGTTTCGAATGAAAGCAGAGGCGTGCCCGTGGTAGCTCTGAGTTCGGGCAAGCCGATGCCGCGCATCGGCTTCGGAACGGCGTCGGCAACTCTGGGCCAGGCCGAGGGCCGCGCCGGCGTGACGGAGGCCGTCCTCAGCGCTCTCAACGCTGGGTACCGCCACTTCGACACGGCGTCGGCGTACAACACGGAGGCCTCGCTCGGGGACGCCGTCGTCCGCGCCGTCCGTGACGGATTGTCACCTCCCGCGACGACCTCTACATCACGTCGAAGCTAGCCATCACCGACGCGCACCCCGGCCGTGTTCTGCCGGCGCTCCACAAGTCACTCCGGTTGGTTCTAATAACTTGCAACACATACGTACAGCTCATCATGAATCACTCTAGTATTTGGTTGGTTTTGGTTATTTTCGGTGAAATGATCTCTTTATTTGCGCATGCATATGGTTCAACTCGTCAGGAATCTGCAGATGGAGTACGTGGATCTTTATCTCATTCACTTTCCGGTGAGCATGCGGCCGCCGGTGGTGGAAGGAGGCCTGACCGTGGTGAAGGAGGACCTGGTGGCCATGGACATGAAGGGGTGTGGGAGGAGATGGAGGAGTGCCACAGGCGAGGGCTTGCGAGGGCAATTGGTGTCAGCAACTTCAGCTGCAAGAAGCTAGAATACTAGCTGTCCTTTGCAAACATTCCCCGGCTGCCAACCAGGTGATTCCTTTAGGCCTTGTTCGTTTTGACTCGGAACGGCGGCCTGGAATGTGGCCCGTTCCATGTGGATCAGCCGGATTCGGAATTAATCCTGGCCCAATTGAAAATGGTTGTTCGGTTAATTTGGGCTGAATTGAAGCCGACCCTTTTCTATCGTTTTTTTTATCTAATTCACCATGATTGAAGCCCGGCCTCCTACCCTCTCGAACAAAACTAGACCCGTTTTCCATATGTTGAGCAGGTTTTAGTGAACCAATGAGAATCACTCAATCCAACCCAGGAATAAAAACGGCCCGTTTTGAATCAAGAGCAAACGATCGAGGCCTTAGTTGGAGCACACTCCATCTTCTGAAAAACAAGCATACTACTGTCGATTGTTGAAGACCATCAACTGCACGTATTCCAACAGTAACTTATACACATTAAGGTCGCCCATATATATAAAGTTCTGCTGAAAATTTGTGTAATCAGTAGAATTCCTAACCATTTACCACAATTCCTATGTTTAATAATGAATAGCCAATTAATAGGTCTCACGTATTCCCTACGTTTTAAATTGTAGATTATTTTGACGTTTCTAGATCCATTAATTTTGCTATCCACGCTTATACACTATGTGTAGATACATAGTAAAATAAATAAATCTAAAAAGACAAAGTGAACTATAATTTTGGACGGAGGGAGTAGAAAACACTTAAACACTAATAAACAGTTTTATTACTTTTCGACGATGGTTTCTTCCATCTTTTTTTTTTCCGAACATACACATTGCGTATTTCATTAAGAAGGAGTAGGGTCAAATACTTAAAATACAAAGCTAGCAGTAGTAATCCACTGATTACTAAAGCAACTTCGGCTTTTGCGGCACCATGCAGTTGTGATTTACATAAATTTGCGGTTTCTTCCATCTCATGTTTATGTGTTCTCATTTGGGGAGCAGGTGGAGGTGCATCCACACCGCCGTCAGAACAAGCTAAGGGCACCTTGCACAGAGAAAGGAATACAACTCTGCGCATTCTCACCGCTTGGTGGCAAAGGCACCGTATGGGCTAACAACTCCGTCATGGAGTGCCCTGTCCTCCAGCAGATAGCGCATGAAAAAGGCAAAACCATAGCCCAGGTAAATATTGCTAAGACATAAAAAATAATATCTATCACTCCCTCTAAATATTGCTAAGACGTGAAAAATAATAATATGTATAACTCCCTCTACTTTTTACATACATGACAATTTAGGAAAGACGTATTTGTCTGAGAAACGTCACATATAAAAATGTATAGAGTAGCACACTCGGCAATACTCACGATACAATTACATTACCTTTTCATTTTTTTTTGGTGATCGGGAATGTAGCCTTCACTAAGAGGCGAGAGAATTACACGACTCCAGCTACGAGAGAGGCCTCATAGCACAATTACACAAACCGTCAATCAAGTGGTGTGTGACCAATAGGACTTCAAAAACCAGGACCTAAGCGGGGACGATGTCCCCACCCGTATTTCTTTAAGAAGAAGATCTTCTCACCAGATCCCTGAAAACCCCCCGAACCCCAGCCCCCGCCCCGACATGGGAGCCCCACGGCACCCGTGAGAAGGGTCGGGGCTTCACACCATGCTTTGGACACGCGGTGACCGGCGAGGGATTTTTTGTGGGAAATCATGCGTCCGGAGGACTCGAACCCATGACCGATGGCCTCCCCAACCGGAGAGCTCACCAACTGAGCTATGCTCAGTTCCCCGACCAATAGGACTTCAAAACAAAAAAAGAAAGAAAGAAAGAAAGAGCCATTGCCCTAAACACTTAGACCAACGAACTAACGAATAAGACACAACTGAGTATTGTTGTTTTAGGGTAAAATGTTGCTTCCCGCTGCAGCAATGTTAAACCTGAGAAAGGCCGTACTTTTTAAAGTGCATTTTATTATAGATAAACAAATCTTAGGTGCATCATAGTACAAGCTAAGTGAATGCAAAGATTAGACTTTCGAAACCAGTTATTTACAAACTAATTTTCTCCTATCGATCGAGTTGCAGGTGTGCATTAGGTGGGTGTTTGAGCAGGGAGATTGCGTCATCGTAAAAAGCTTCAACGACAAGAGGATGCGAGAGAACCTCGACATATTCGGCTGGGAGCTCACGGAAGAGGACCATCGCAAAATTAGCGGCCTCCCAGAATCGAGGGGAACCTTCGATTTCTTCGTCCATGAGTCCGGGCCTTTCAAAACTGCCGAAGAGTTTTGGGATGGCGAGATTGTCGCTGGCCAATCCACTAACCAAATCGGTGTCCGTTTGGATCCGACCAACTTACAGTGACTGGTCTCGATTTAAATGGATTTCCAATTACACGTTCTTGATCGGTGCCGATCTTCTTCTAATATAATGCTAGCAAGAATAACATGGACATAAATAATTGCAAGAATGGATCTCCATGTATCAACGTCAGGGCCGTCCCGGGAAATTGGAGACTCTATACGGAAAAAAAAAGGAATACTAGCTTAGCAAAAATATGACAAAATGTACGGTATAATGTAGCATGTAGTATATTGCAAAAAGATATATCAATAATACCTATGTTGCATAATCTTTTTTTTTTGACAACTATGTTGCATAATCTTTACTTGAATATCATCATTACCTATGTTGCATAATATTTACTTGAATATCATCATTCTTTTAGTGTTTTTTGAAATAAAGTTTTCTTCAATGATGTGCTCATAATCAATCTTCTCCAACAATTCGCCTTCAAGTGCAATTATAGCCAAATCATTGAGTTTTTCTTGTGTCATTGTAAAATGCAAATAAGTTTTCAATAGCTTCAATTTTTTTTTTTAAAGAAACTTCAATACTGTACCTCATACCATATAGTACCTCAGCGCCTCGCTCATTGTTGTCGTCCATTCGTACTTCATCACGCTCGCGATACGTGGCCGGCTACCGATCTAGGCGAGGCGTCGAGTGCGGCTGCTGCTGGCAGCAGTAGCGAGGGCCAGGAGACGGGAGACCTAACTCATAACCGGTGCCAGGGAATTGGGTCTAGGATTGACACAGACATTGATCGACAATTGAATTGAGTTGAGATCGAACAAACGGCCGACAGTAAATAATTTTCTATTGGGCTTTGTACATTGGCTGCTATAATTAGCTTGCTAATGGGCCAAAGCTGCTGCATTAGTGTTGTACTAATGTATCTATTATGTATAGATTTGGAGGCCCATAGGATTTTGAGGCCCTGCGTGGCTCCTCCTGCACATGGCTAGCTAGGGACAGCACTGATCAACGACATCTTCTTTTACTCGAAAATGACTTCACGTGTCTTTTCATTAAGAAGAAGAAAGTTTAAACTGGCGGTAAAACACTACACAACTACAAAGAGAGTGGCCGCAAACATAAGCAACGACAATTGCTGGTACTAGTGCTACAGAATCACAAGAATAGAGAGGAGCTCCCCACCAAGCCACACAACGCAACAGTTACTTAAAAAGTCATGGTTATACTCCCTCTGTTCTAAATTGTTCTCACTTTTCAAGATGAGTTTGTATCCCCTTGTCTAAACTTTAGAGCTACAAAAAATTTATAGTATCTTAGCTCAGTTTCTAGATCTAAAGATCTAATACGAGGTGAGCTAAAGCTCAAAGGTAATTTTATACCATTTTTTTGAGTCTTTAGGTCTAAAGTTTATAGAGCTCTAAAGTCCAAACAGACCCTTATTAACTTATTAGGGATGAACAACTGCGATACTAAGTATTCATTCATAGACCAACCATATGAAACGGACACATATCCGTGCGTGTACAAAGGAATCACCAGAATATTTTTTGTGAAAACTTGGATAGAAAATTTGAAGAAAACAAAGAAAAGAAGAGAAATACAAGAGGCTGCAGCCGCCTGTGTGTGGTCACCCGCCAGAGGTCGACCTGACACCGCGGGCGTGCTCGGAAAGCCCGGCACACCACGTATTTTTTCTACAAAAGCCCGACCGGGACCGCACGGCATGGCACGAAATCGGATTTTGTTGTCTTGACGTGGAAAAAATCGTCCATAAAGGGGAAAAAACGCGCCATGCACACAAATAGCCGCAGAAATGTTAGGGGCCTTGGCTTTTTTAAGCAGCACGATGAAAGGCAGTCAGAGGATTGGATAGAACTCCTTGACTCTCAGTGACTTCATTGCATAAGAATTGGTCTGCTGATGTCTTCCGTAACGTCCGTTGGACTGGACATGGATAGGACAGGTCTTATATGTCAAGGATTCGGATGGGTGTCCTCCAAACTGCCAGCGTCTCATCCATCCATTCGACTCTAAGCTGGTCCTCTCAGGCTCTCACACCACGTACGTACAGTCGTCGCTTGCTATGGCTGCCGCCGGTGATGATCAAGCAGGGTCGTCCGCCGTGCCGGCTGTGGCACTGAGCTCCGGCAAGCCGATGCCACGGATCGGCCTCGGCACGGCATCCTTCCCGCTCGGGGACGTCGGGGACCGCCCTGTGGTACGAGAGGCCGTCCTCCGCGCCCTGGACGCTGGCTACCGCCACTTCGACACGGCGGCGGTGTACGGCACCGAGCGCGCGATCGGCGACGCCGTGGCGGAGGCCGTGCGTGCAGGGACGCTCGCCTCCCGGGACCAGGTCTACATCACCTCCAAGCTCTGGATCGCGGACGCCCACCCTGGCCACGTCCTGCCGGCGCTCAGGAAGACCCTCCAGTGAGTAGCCAACGACGCATGATCGAATGCTCATGTTATTGAATATTGATTGATTGATGGCCGCCGGCCGTTCAGGAATCTGCAGATGGAGTACGTCGACCTGTACCTCATCCACTTCCCGGTGAGCATGCGGCTGCCGGAGGCGGAAGGAGGCCAGGCACCGGTGCTGGCAAAGGAAAACCTGGTGGAGATGGACATGAAGGGGGTTTGGGAGGAGATGGAGGAGTGCCACAGGAGAGGGATGGCCAGGGCCATCGGCGTCAGCAACTTTAGCTGCAAGAAGCTTGACTACTTGCTGTCATTCGCACAGATAATCCCGGCCGTGAACCAGGTTAGTGATGGGATATTTGGATTCCGTTTCCTCTGGATCTTGTATCCATTAAGAGCTAGGCTAGGACAGAGCAAAGCATGCTGGATTTTTTTTTCTTGAACATATATGATGATGACGACGACGTCCAACACCGAGGAACACCTCCGATCGACCGACATACCGCCGGTTATGATCATAGTACATAAAGGTATATGGAAGGTCAAGTGATGATCATAGTACATAAAAGGTATACATATATAGAGGTCCAGGATGCAGATTAATCACTAGCAGAAATATATAGATATACTAAGTCTTCTACTAACTGGTTATTGGCTAAAGCTAAGAGATCGATAGATCGTGGACACAAAAATGGCATTCAGCACTTCCATGTCAAAGGCCATATATGGCTGATGGCTCAGCCTATCGCGTTCATCTGGTCCCATCGCCTCTGCCTAGAGTGGTAAAGGGCCATCTAATTTAAGGAGTAAAATGCACCCTAGGTCCTCAAACTATTCGCCTCCTCTCATCTACGTCCTCAAACTTTTAAATCAATTAACTAGGTCCTCAAACTATTGGCCCCTCTCATCTACGTCCTCAAACTTTTAAACAACTATCTAGGTCCCTCATCGGCCCATGTGCATGGTACGTGGCCGCCTCTAGTTGGTCATGCACCCTAAACAATAGCATGCATGACCAATCGAGGCGCCACGTGGCACCAAAGATGCGCCGATAAGGGACCTAGATAATCGGTTTGAAAGTTTGAGGACGATGAGAGGAGCAAATAGTTTGAGGACCTAGGTAGTTGGTTTGAAAGTTTGAGGATGTAGATTGGAGGAGGTGAATAGTTTGAAGACTTAGTTAGTTAGTTTGAAAGTTGAAGTATGTAAACGGGAGGGAGACGAATAGTTTGAGGACCTATGATGCATTTTACTCTAATTTAAGCTAGCAGACATATTCCGGTTCCCTCGTTGTCCGCCTTGCCTGGGTCGATGGATGGTGCCGTGGCGAGAAGCAGCAGCTCCAGCTCGCTGTCCGTCCCTGACTTCTGCGCTTTGCCCATCTACAATCAAACCCGTCGAGTCATCAATACGGAACGTCCAAATATCTATACTCGTCCGACGTGTCCGGATTTGGTTGGATGTCTACACCATACCGGGTGAGGACCATCGGGACGCTATTTCTTTCCCCACGTGGCTGTGAGAATGGACGCGGGCGGCAGTCGGATGCGTGTGGTGACTGTGGTCCTCTTCGAGTACTGGTGCTGCTACACGTATTTCTGGCGACGTCTCACATCCGCACGCCACACAGCAACCGGTTCCACCAGGCACCAGCCATGCATGTTGGGGATATGAGGTTATTTTCAGACACTATAGCTAGACAACGGTAATGACAGGCCCCGTGTGAAAGTCACACTTATCTAGTGATGACATAATCGTCCTTGGCAATGGCACAGGAACGCATATAAGCATTGAATCTGCATTTGTCCGATCCTTAGGTCATTATTTCTGCACTTTCAGTCGGTTGTTTTGCTTGGCTATCGCATTTCATTCAGGTGCAATGCGCAATGCGCTGCCTCTTTGTGCCAGACCGTAAGACGTTTTGCTATTTTTAATTAATTGTTTTTTATATGTATCTGGGTATAATTTACATCTAAATGTGTAGAAAAGTAGTAAGAGTGGATGTGTTTTATTCATCCTGTTTGCATATATCTCACTGAAATTAGAGCAGGTGGAGGTGCACCCGTGCTGCCGACAGAACAAGCTGAGGGTGTTTTGCAGGGAGAAAGGGATCCAGCTCTGCGCCTACTCTCCATTAGGTGGCAAGGGAGCGCCATGGGCCAATAATTCCGTCATGAACAACCCTGTCCTCAGGGAGATTGCCCATACAAAGGGCAAAACCGTCGCCCAGGTGAATCGTTGGTGACTAGCACACTGTACAATAAGTAGAATGTATTTTTACATAATCTGAACATCTTATTTAATACGGATAGACATATTTGGCATGGTGCAGGTGTGCATTAGGTGGGTGTACGAGCAGGGCGATTGCGTGGTAGCTAAAAGCTTCAATGAGAAGAGGATGCGAGAGAACCTCGACATCTTTGACTGGCAACTCACGGAAGAAGAGTGTCGCAAGATTAGCACTCTCCCAGAATCGAGGGGAACCTACGATTTCTTCGTCCATGAATCTGGGCCGTACAAAACTGCCCAAGAGTTCTGGGATGGTGAGATTGTGGCTGGCCAGGCTAACAATAGTGCTTTGAGTTTGGATCCTACGAACTGATCAGCATACACGTGCTAGTTTTTAATTACTAGTCAAGAAAACTTTATGCCTTTTGTCGGTGTTCTAGACGGACAAATATTAGTTTTGTCGGGAATCTTTGCTGGATGGGGACAGCAATCCTATAGACACAAAATCTATATTGGTTTAGGCCCATAGGATCGAGTAAAATTCTGTGTTGCTGCTTGTGTATTGTATTGACGAGTACATACTACACCAATACGGAGTATGGCGTATTGAGTACTTGGTATATTACTACCTCCCTCCCTAAATACTTGTTGTTTGTGTTTCCCAAAAAATAACTAAAATACTAATAATTATAGTATATACTATGATTAATATCCTTTGGAAAGATCTCTGAATCTAGTTTTTTAACAAACTAGCATCATATCCATACGTTGCTATGAGATAACTACATTTTTTATATAACATATGGATCACATGATAAAATAAATGAAGCTACCCTCTAAGCAAAGGCACCTACAACACGTATTGATTCCTATTGATTCCACAAGATACGACGACTCCGCGTGTTGTTGGAGCAAAATCAATTTCCCAACTATGGCAATGATTTCTCTGGTTAGCACCCCTTTCCTATAATGCACGTGCAATACCCACATAGCGAAGTGGGCTGGTAGGGGCAATGCCCCCCCCAAGATTTTGAAATAATTTTTTTACTAGTATAAGTCCATAATTTTTATTTATTTTAAGATAGAGAATATAATAAAATTCTTATTAAATCATACATAACATGATTAGATAATATTCAAGCACATTAGAAGGACTAAAGAATAGATAACAAATTTACGAAATCATATGCCTTATTGTTGAGAACAATGATATTTAATCCAAACACACAAGTTTTATATAAAAATACGCGGATCATAGGTGCACATGTACGCATGATAATCTTTTGAAAGGGATCAAAGTTAGCTGGATAATATATGTACACACATGTTATTGGATCAAATATGAATAGAAATAGCCAATTATAGTTGGGTGCTCGGTATCCACCATGAAAAACAATATGCACCTGCACAAGGTTGACAGGGACCTATTTTTTCTTAAGAATGATCTGCGATCCCACAACATGAGCATATGTAGGCCTGAACAAAACGTTAACACTTTTTTGGTGCGACGGCGCTAGATGATCTGTGTGTTTTTATATAAAACTTATGTGTTTGGATTAAATGTCACTTTAATATCATTGTTTAATTTCATAGTACTATTATTTTATCATGTCATCCATGTGTTTTATATAAAATTTAGTTATCCCGTGAGCCGCAGAATAGGTTCTCCCTAGGGCGGCGCCACGAGGATCTACGACTTAGGTCGCACGGACAGGGTGGCGGCATGACCGTGGCATCAAGGCGGTGGCGCGGTGAGGCGTGAGAGAGGAGGAGAAAACGCACGGGGATGGCCGAAAGAATGTGTGGTTTTCGGTCAAGTCTTTGTGATCTTTTTAAATCTGTCTCTTCTATTGTGTTCTTTATTTGACAATTGATTAGTAGATTTCGTTTGTTGTCCGTGGATTTCCTTACATGCGTGCATGCCGGGATGGTAGGGAAGAGTAATCTGTCTCCTTGAGTGTGTTCTTTATTTGGCAATTGATTAGTAGACTTGCCTTGTTGTCCATGGTTTCATTGCATGCGTACATGCCAGGATGGTAGGGAAGAGTGTGGAGGAGGTGGGGATCGCAGGAGGGGAGGCATAGTGATCCCAAACCAATATCGCACCAAAAATGTCCTTTGTTCTTTTTATGTTGTAGAGATTTATTTGAAGATACAAATGTGGCATATATTTTCTATAAATCGAATCAAACCTACAACACACACCCAAAAAACGACAATTAAAAAGGGACGGAGGGAGTACCCTCCGGACCCTCCACTATTTGTGCCCGGGATAACCGTCTTTATACAAGATAAGTTACTTAACACAAACATATTATTAGGACTCTAGCTGTCTTCGGTCTTCCTTGAATATGTCGCCATGTCCTGTTTGGAATCTCTGATATAGAGTCGGTAGGCGGAAATCTTGTAATCTCCCACAGTTTAAGAAGACCAAAGCGTGGACACTCTTTGGTGCGACATTTGTTCAGGGTCACTTTGCCCCTCCTCCTACGATCCCCCGGGCTCATTGTTTTGAAAGCCGCAATCATTGCCCGACCCATGCAAGCCATCATCACAAAAAGGAAACAAAGGCTTTCTCGAACCACGAGCCACACACTCATCGTCTCGTGAAACGACAGGGAGAGCTCATCTGCTGAGAAACGTGGGGTTCTTTTTGTAAACAACATAGAGTCGGGAAGTATAAACGCGCTACACAAAAACAAAAAACAGGAGGAGTAGACTGCACCCCGCGTTTTAATTAAGAGGATGAAGGGCTCGAAACCGGGTCTCTGGACTAACAAACGCGTTGTACATGCCCTAAAAACTAGAGATTAAGTGTCGCAGTCGGGAAAAACTCCGGCGACTGTGAGGGCAGTGGTGGGCAATGATCGGCGGTGAACGGCGGCGCTAGGGCACGGCGGCGCGCGCAAAGCTAAGGCAGCGGCGCGCGTGTAGATGGCGGTGGCGGCGCGAGAGTGAGAGAGCTAACACTTGAAGGCTTGAGAGCTGAGGGTTTCCCCTTTATTATTTCTTTCTTAATTCCAAATGATTATAGATCCCTCTTATTTATAGTTTAGAGAATACTTGCATGCTAATCAATCTCTAAAGCTTTCCTTATAGATTGAAATATCTTTTACAATGCAATCTTAAATTTTTTTCCTAATTTATCTCAATCTATTTTTTTCTAAATATTTATTCCAAGCAATCTCTAATTTATTTCCTATTAATTATTTTATTTTCTAAATTATGACGACGATAGTGGCGTCAAGGGCGGTGGCGGTCGCGGCGGCCAAAGGCACGCGCGTGCCCCTCCTAGGCCGTGCGGGTGGCCTGTTGGGCTATGACATCTCCTCCTTTTTCCAGGCAGCGTGTCCTCACATTGGGTCATTGCCTGGGTGCTGATGTTGGATGGAGAAGTTGAACCTTGAGATGATGGAGATGGTTACCTAATGTCGATGGTCATCTGTCATAGTTTGTGGCGCTATTGCTGCAATTGCTATGGAAGGATTGTTCATGGTAGGTAAGGGTGTCGCAACTCAATCTGCAAATATCTGGGTCATGATCTCCGTAGTCATGGAGGGTTGTGGCTCTTCCAGCTTGCTTCGCAGATTAGTTTGACCGGTGGAGGGTGGTGCTATCAGGTTGATGATCACGGTGCCGATGTTGTCCATGTGAGTACTGTAGCTGCCGTTGTTGTTCTCTGCTCTTTCTGCGGCATGCATTAAATTGTTGCTTGCATATGTCCCAGTGTTCGCTGGACGATGACGCATGGTTGTTCCACCACTTGCTGTTTGTGATGATCCAAGGCGAAGGCGATGGAGCTGGACTGGCTGCCTTTTTGTGTGCGTCTCACCTCTCTGTGAAATCAGCCCGATTAGGCTTGGGCTGCAGGGGTGCTCCATATCCGGTGCTATTCCGGACGCTGATGGCCGAGAGTTGTGCCCTGGGTATCCTGCTTTTGCGCGTGTCCCACCTCTTATCGGTGTCGGCGTGGCTGGTTCTTGTTGTGACGTGGTTGTGTGCACGTGCCAATTTCTCCTCGAGGGCTGGCTGTTGTATGCGTCGGTCGGCGCTTCCCATGTTGGCGTTCGCCGTGCTGTGAGCGGCGATGGCGACGCTGTTGTGGCGTCGAGGATGATGGCGCTGGCATTCCTGGTGTTCCCAAAGTGTCGAGATGATGTTGTTGGTGACTTGAGAACTTATACGTGGCATTGCTATAGCCGCAAGATATTGGCCCAGTTAGGTAGGCTTTTCATCAAGCAGCTGGTGGACATCCGTTATGGTCTCCCCGATACGATCTGAGTCGCGACAGCGGAGCGTCATTGGGATAGAAGTGCATGTTTCTTGTGGTGTCGATGATCGCGGAGGGGGTGACGTTGGTGGCGCTTTGTGGGAGCGCTGTTGTTGTCGCCGCGACGGCTCCCCGGGGGGGCGTCGACATTGGTGGCCGCGTTAACAACAGGGGAGGAGGTTGTCGAGCTCGCCTGTGGCCTTCATGCTGGCAAGGTCGCCCGTGAGGATGGTGCTATGCTGGGCCGGGAGGATGTAGCCGTAATTTGCCATGATGGAGTCCGAGATCGCAGCCTTATTGGAGCTACTCGAATCCCAGCTCGCGGATGACCTCCATGATCATCTCCGGGTAGGATAGGAGCAATGTGGACATCGGATCTTGACGGCGTGGTGAGGGCCGAGGAATCGTTTGGTCTTCGAGTACCACGTGTCACCACAAACGGACTCTGGCGACTATGAGGTCTGCAGTGGGCGGCGATCGGCGGCGAACGACGGTGCTAGGGCGGCGGTGTGCACGAGCTGGGGCAGCAGCGACGCGTGTAGATGGCGGCGATAACGCGAGAGTGAGAGAGCTGACGCTTGAAGGCTTGAGAGTTGAGGGTTTCTCTTTTATTATTTCTTTCTTAATTCTAAATGATTACAAATCCCTTGTATTTATAGTTTAGGAAAGACTTGCATGCTAAGCAACCTTTTACAAAGCAATCTTGAATTATTTTCTCAATTTATCTCAATTTGTTTCTTTCTTAAATATTTATTCCAAACAATCTCTATTTTATTTCTTATTAATTATTTTATTTCCAAAATCATGATGGCGATAGCGGCGACGACGGCAAGTGTGTGCGTGCCCTCCTGGGCCGTGCGGGTGGCCTGTTGGGCCACGTCCCATGAGCTGTGACATTAAGGTATAGTTTTAAATAGCTGGCTATAGCTATCAATATAGCCGGCTATAACTTTTAAGAAAGGCTCCCGATATGGCATTTAGCCAGTTATAGCTGGCTATAGGCCGCTAGATGCCGGCTATAGCACGCTATAGCTTGTAACGGCAGCCCCTGCCGCTAAATTGCATAGCCGGGCATTTAAAACTAGGCATTAAGGTGATTTATATGTATTTTCGAGTGTGTGGATCTAAACGCGAGAATCTGGCATAATTTAAGAGGATCACTGCTGACTTCAAAATGAAAATATTTAGTAGTTAATGAGCGGACAGCCAAAAAATCCGGCTCCTCAAGCGCGTTCTCTTGTTTGTACAGCGCGCCCTTAATTGTCCCGATCGACTGGACTGGAAAAGTATCGTACTTCTCTAGATATGGAAGGGATTGGTATCGTATATCCTATTTAAACCGCTCAATGAAGCAAGCTAAGCGCACGGATAGCCACTTAAATCTATTAAGCCAGCCAAAAGCAAGGACACACGGAAATAATGGCGAGCACCAAGCTTGCATTCCTGGCCGTCGCCGTCCTGCTTCTGCAGGCGTCGTGGTGCGCCCTGTCACAGCAGGGCGGCACGGCCGCGGTGATGGCGCTGACCAGCTTCGAGGCAGACCAGGATGATGGCGGCCCCGCGGCGTGCGATGGCAGATACCACGACAACGGAGACCCGCTCGCGGCATTGTCCACGGTGTGGTTAGCGGGCGGGAGCCGGTGCCTGAAGAAGATCTTGATCACGAGCTCGCAGAACGCGAACAGCATAGTGGCATTTGTCGTGGATGAGTGCGACGCCCAGAGCGGCTGCAAGGACAATGTCGTCGCCACGTCCAAGGGCATCTGGACCGCGCTCGGGCTCGACACCGACGCCGGCGAGGTTCCCATCACCTGGGTCGACGCGTAATAATCGAATGCATGGCCGTCCTAGGCCGGTAAAGCCGGGCAAGGATCTGTGTTCCACGCCGGCTCGAATTTGCTACTATGTCTGCGTGTGTGTTTGTCTTGTATTAGTGTGTTACGCACCTTGCCGTGCGGACAACTCAAGTTGTGATCAACTGTTCTGTTGACCTGATGGACGGGGGCAGAATATGCTTGTTCTCGTTCATGTGTTTTGGTAGCCACTCTCGAGGCACCTAGAGTGGCAGAATATACTCCCATTCAGCTCATCAGCTGTACAGTATTTGCAGCGGTACTTGCAACTTCATTGTTGTCAGTAGGGTTGTGATTAAACTTTACAAGCCTGCTCGAGCGAAAGCGAAACTGTCCGCCAAACGTCGTGTATCGCACGGACTTGGCCGGTTTGCCAGGTGAGCGCGTTCACGGCGCCGAAGTCGTTGTCTCGTCGCCAGCCTCGCTGCTGCCCTGCTCGCTCTGCTGTTGTAACCTGCCTCTGCACGCTGTATCGCCCAGCAGCATGCCTTGCCGCTCGCTTCGCCCCTACCTCTGGTCTTGTGCTCCGGTCGTCGCAACGCCACCGGTCGGTGGGAACGCTGCCGCGGCCGAGAAATTGGCTATTATAGGACTCTAAACATTGAGTTTCTCTATAACAGGATTCCTAACATTTGTTTCTCCAAGATAGGACTCGAAACGTTAGTCATAAGCTATAATAACATTTTCATTCATTTAACCATTTTTCTCATCTCCCAAATACATGTATTTTCTGATAATGACCGTATTTACCCTTCTGTACTAAAGGCGAGACCAATCGTTTGAGGATAAAAAAAGACCGATCGTTTGCTTCTCCTTGAATCGTACTCGCTTCACGCATGGCTCCTGTTCTTCCACCCGACTCCGCTACTCTTCCACGCCGCGCTGCCTGCCGATGATCCAGCGCAGCTCACCTCCGTGGACGCAGGGCTTGCCTCACCGGGCGCCCTAGGGCTGGCCACGGTGGGCACTGAACGGCCGGCCGGCCGGCCGGCCAGCCATGGCCAAGGCCAGCCTGCCAAAGGCAGCTGCGGCCAGCCAGCAAAGGCCAAGGCAGCTGCAGCGATATTTTTTTCTTTCCGAAACGAAGATAATATAGTCCTCCTTGGGGAGGGCAGCCAGGGCGACGGCCGGGGCCCATGAGGGTAAGGGGCCCAAAATCATATGGATAATAATTAGTATATATATGTTTTTCTATTAGGTAATATAGTCCTTTGAAGACCCAACAAATTGGCATCAGGCCATAGTATAGGTACCTCTTCCTGCAGCGGAGTGAGGACCAGCGATGTTATTTCGTTTTCCGTTGGCGCCGCCAGGCCCGCCACTTTCTATTCTCATGCAACACCCGATTAGTATTTCAATTTCCAGTTCTTAATTAACCTGGATCGGAGTTTACGAAGGCCCTCACGACGTCTCCACGCGGGCGTCACGGGCGGCGACCCAATCCCTAACTCCGCCGCCACCTTCCCCGTCCCCCGCCGCGCCGCCGCCGGAGCAGCCGCCCGGCATGGCCGCTGGCTGGCTGCCGGAGGGCGGCGGCGGGCGCTCCCTCCCTGGTGGTGGCAGGGGTTGGGCAGCCTCGGACTCGAAGAAGCGGTGTGGAACGCGGCGGGGGCGCGATCCAGCGGCGACTACGGCTCCCCGCCACTGCGGGGGTTGGGCCTGGGCGCGCTGGACGTCACCCTCGGCGGCAGCGCGGCTCGAGCCGGGGTGCCCTTGGGTGGGTCTCGGCGGCGGCTCCGGCCTTCGCCAAGACCGGATCCGGTCACCCCACGACCGGATCGGCACCCGCCAGCAGCTCGCGGCCTCACTTTCTTCTTCCCGGCTCTGCGTCCGCGGCGGTGGTCGATGCGCCCCGGGCGCGGGCGGTGGCGGTCACCCCCTTTCCCCATTGGGGCGTCGGGCTCTTTGGAGACGATGCGGACGATGCGGCGGTGGCAATGGAGCGCGAGGATTTGGGCGGATGGCGAATTCTACCCCATGGTGGCGCGATCGACCGCCCATATCCGGGCGCCGGGAGAACCCGGTCGCGGGCCGATCCGGTGATCCCGGGGCGATGGGCGTCGCGAAGACGTCGACCATGGCGGCGGTGTTCTCGGACGGCGGCGACGGTGAAGCAATTGGGTGGGCGTATCGGGGATGAACCCGGTGGCCGGCCATGGTGGCTTCCACAGCGTTCGTTAAGGTGGAGGAGTCATGGAAGGGACGGCGAGGATGGCAGCGGACGTCGGCATTTGTTTTCGAATGACCAGTATTTCGGGCGATGGTGCACGCCGCCGGCGGATGGCGATCGGCGTGGCCCTAGGGGACATGGCATTGGCCGCTCACTACTTCGACGGTGGTGATGCCCGAGGGCGCCACTTTCCTCGCTGGAGGTGCCGTCTTTTTTTCAAGTGGATCTCTACGGTGAAAACCTACACCCAGTTTGGTGGGGCGGCGATGGCGTCTTTGGATGACATTTTCTCGTTGGAGACGCCGTCGGTGGAAGATCCCTTGGATGTCAGCTAGCGCCGGCATCAAGGTGGTGGCTCATCGCACACGTTTTTGGGGCCTTATGCTGATGCCAGGTTACATGATCCGGAGTCTCCATTGGTGGATGTGTTTTAGTTGTTTTTTTTGTGCACCAGTGTTTTCGGGTGACTTTTGTCTTACCTATAACATTGTTTTTCATTTGTAATCTTGTTGGCCTGATGCATGCTCGGATGATTGAAACCGGAAATACAATTTCCATTATTAAAAAAAAATTAACTTGGATCGCTAGAAAGTATCGCTAGGGACATCACAATATTGAAGCTTATTTTTTATTATTTGTTTAATTGTTTTGTGTATGCACTTTGCTTGTATAGAGGTAGAGTTATCTTTTTTGGACATGTTTCATTAAAAATAGCTTGACTACGTTTAACATTGAGAATGATCTTTTAGACGACATTAATCATGATATTGTTTTCGAAGATTTGCAGCAAGAAATACCCGAAGACGGGTGTTTTTACATGACACTAAAGCATTATATTTTGTGTTTTAGGTAATCATAATAGTTATTGTTCTTTTCAATTTTTGTTATGCTATCGTTATCTTTTATGAACTAAATATATGCTACAAATTAAAATTTATTTTCCATACTATATATTAATCTTTTCATTGAAAAAAAAATAGTTTAACGGGGCCTTATAGGTTAGCTTGCCCTAGGGCCCTTGAATTTATAGAGCCGGCACTGATCAAAAAGTACATATAGCAATAACTTCATGTTCATTGCCTGTTGAATATCGTGGTCTAAAATATCATTAACACCTGCATATTGCAGGATAGACAAGCCCTCTAGCTTCTACTAGGTGTACCACTATATCCCTGTATTTGCCCATTCACTTTGTGTCTTGCAAGTATGATAGCCATGTCCACGACTATGTTAAATAAATATCCTATTTTAACGCACATATAGATCCATACAATCTAATCTATGATACAATTGTCTATTGGACAGCCACGAGCCCGTGCACAGCATGGCATCCTCCCGCACACGGACCCTGGCCGTGATCCAGCATTGCGCAGTTGAAGCACACAAATGAAGATGGCAAAGGGAGGAGCTGCTCAACAGGCATGAAGAATCCAGGGTTTGAATCGCCCTCTTCTTCAATCCTGGAAAAAAAGAGGGGATGAGGATTTTTATGGGACATCTGGCAGATCTGCTTTCTTCAGCAAAGCCGTTAAGTTAATAAAAAAAAACACCCATTCTTGAGTTCATTAGCGAAGAGCTTGTGGGAGCGAGCATCCATCTCTACTTGAGCACTTGTGCCTTGTCTGATGCTTATATATAATGCAAATGAAAATGTTCTACACTAACTAAAAAAACTTCAATTGTCTCTGTTTTTGTACCATTTTCGCATTGGTGGCTTGCAAGCGTGTGAGATTGTTTCGATCCCACTCCCAATTTTACTAGCCACATAGGCATAGCTCCGCCAGCTCTGCTCAGAAAATAGATGGACTTTTGTAAAGCGATCTAGCGTACTCTAGAAACTCTAGTTTTCTTTATAGCTGCTCCACAATAAATAAAGTTGGTGGTGTAGTTCCAAACAGACGCCATATGTCCTCTTGTTCTAGTTTTTTTTAGAGAAAGCATAACAAATTCGTTTACAGTTCAAGCTATCGTGCTAACGCACTCACATCCGAAAACGACAGACGAGCATCACAGATTAGTCTATTACAACCCAGAAAACTTTATCTAATTAACTTGATAGACTCGTAGTGGCTAAATCCAAGTGTCGTGCATCCGATAGATCCGATCCTGATAATGAGCTGGTTATCTCCGGCATCCACGTCAGTTGCGGCAGTAAGCTTGCTTTGGCCTCCAATCTACCAGTGAAATCTAGCTTCCAACTCTGTTACAGCTCCAACTTGAAAAGTGGCAGCCATCTCCTGATCATCCCCACTACCCGCGACATCAGCTTTCTCATACCTGTCCAAACCAGGCCCTGAAAACACATTTCATTTTTTCAATTTCCAAATGGACCATAACACAATAGATGATATAACATTCAGAGTAATGTGGCGCTTATGCGCAATCCACAAGTGAGCTACAGATTCAAAGTCATCACCAATATTTATGCTAAGCAACTCGTTGGTATTATTCCAGATATATTTAGCAACAAAGCCTTGGAAAAAAGATGCATAATCGTTTCACTTTCAGAGCAAAACAGACATTCACAGGTCTTCTTTTGGCCATGTTGTCTCTAGTCAGAAGCCTGTTATTAGAAAGCAGCCACACGAAAATCTGGACCCTGGGAGGGATAGTTAGCTTCCAGATAGCACTCACAAATCTAGGCATCACACCTCTGTGATTAATCACAGCATACAAGGACTGCACTGAGTACTTACCAATAGAAGTATAACTCCATAAAATATGATCTTCCTCACTAGTCAATTCAATATGCTCATAATACTACACAGCTCAAGCCAAGCATTCATGATTCTTATCGAAACAGTTTTCTAAAGGTAAGCATCAGGTTTTCCCCATCCCACACTTCACTAATGGTTTTTCCCTGTTGCTCATTTATCACATATAAAGGCCAAAAAACAGTAGCAAGATTAATGTTGCCAAACCACAAATCTTCCCAGAATCTAATTTTCCTACCATTGCCCAACACCCACTTAATACCCATCCTGGCAGCATTAATCGCCCAGATCACTCCTTTCCAGAAAGGAGAGGTGTTCACATTAGAGCAGCAGAGTACATTAGTTTTATTGGTTTTGTACTTATAATCTATGATATCTTTTCCAAGTAGCATGCATTGTCACCAAGCTGGTATCTGAAAATCCAAGCACCTTGGATAGAGAGGTTTAAACTTCACATATCTAAGACACCAAGGCCTCCAACATTTTTTTCTGAGAGACTAACTGCCAGTTGGCCAGGTGGTATTTATGATGTCCAGGATTATCATTCCAGAAAAAAGTGGCCCATGTGTGAGTTTATCATGTCAATAGCCCACCTGGGGAATTTAATAACAGATAGCAAGTAAATAGGATTACTTGCTAAGCAAGCTTTCAGGAGAGGAAGCCTTCCTGCATAGGAGAGGAGCCTACCCTTCCATCTAGCTATCCTTTTGATGATTTTGTCACTGTCACGTTGCAAGTCCTGCTTTCTAAGTTTAGCACAATGCAAAAGGGGCCCCTTGGTATTTAATAGGAAATTCACTTCTTTTGCAATAGAAAATTGTGGCAAACTCATTAGATTCCTCATTTTCTAACCCCAATGGTTAGAAGATAACTTTTTGTCATAATTGATCTTCATGCCGGACATACTCTCAAAACAGCACAAGCAACCATTTCAAATTGCTTGCTTTGTCAAGGTCAGCTTATAAAAAATAAAAGTGTATCATCAACATATTGTAGACTTATTATGCCCTCATCTCTAACCTGGGGTACAAAACTAGAGATCATATTCAAACTAGCAGCTTTCATAAGCATTCTGGTAAAAACATCTCGCTACTAGGTTAAAGAGGATTGGAGACAAGGGGTCACCTTTTTCTCAGCCCTTTGTTAGGTTTAAAATAACTATTGTTTTCATCATTCATCCTAATACAAAGGGATCCCCCGCCTAACCACCTTAGTAATCCAATTGATCCACTTCTCACCAAAAAACCCTAGATCTGAGCATTTCCCCAAGAAAGCTCCAACTTACTCTATCATAGGTTTTTTTTCATAGTCAAGCTTTAAGCATGACTCCTTTTTCTTTGCTCTATGGACTTCATGGATAATTTCATGTGCAGCTACCACACTCTCAAGGATGTACCTGCCTTTTATGAAGGTCGTCTGATTAGGGGCAATGAGTCTATCAGCTATGCCAACCAGCCTATTATTGAGCATTTTAGCAAAAAAAAAATTAAAACTACAGCTAAGGAGGCTGATTGGCCTGAACTTCTTATGAATCATGGCATCTGATTATTTTGGGATTAGGGTGATCATCCCATAATTCAACCTATCAAAACTAAGTTGCCCAGCACCAAAGCTATTAACTAGCTTCATCAAATCATCCTTAATGACCTCCCATAAGGTCTGATAGAAGAGAAAAGAAAGTCCATTAGGGCCAGGGGCCCATCAGGATAGGACCCAAAGAAAGCTTCTCTCATCTCTGCTTGAGAAAAAGTCAGCCTCTAGCAACTCATTTTCTAAAGAAGAAACTTTCTCCTCCTCGTTCCAAAACTCCTCTCCATGCTGAACACCACTACTAGGTTCCTTACCAAAAAAGGGATTTATAAAAATCCACATCATGGTTCAACAACTTGTCATTGTCCTCAATCCAACCCTCTTCAGTTTCCAAGCCCACAATTCTCTCTTCTTTCTATGTCTCTAGTTAGCCACAGCTTGAAAATAAGTTGTGTTCCTATCACCCTCAGTTATATATCTATCTTTAGATCTCTGCTTGGCTTTAATTTCCTCCAACTTCCAAATTGCTTCTAACTGAGAAGTAATTCATTCTCTCTTTTTCAACTGCACTAAGGGCTCTCTCTTCTTGAAGAATATCATAGCTATCAAACTCCACAAGGAGCTGCTGTTTTTCTTTCCTAAGACTAGCATTGGTATTCAAGAACTGACTTATCCGCTCAAGGAAAGCAAATAGGAAACAAAACTAGACCAAAAGGTATGCTATGCACTAGATGATGAAATTTACAGTTAATAATAAATAAAATGAACAAAAATTGATAGAGTAGGTTAGAGGGTCAGACTTTGTTAACGTGAGGGATAGAGTAAAATAAAATTAATACAATTTCTCAATAGCCACAATTGCGGAATTACAGATTTATAGGTACAGAAGAAATTGAATCTTTAAAGGTAGTAGAGTACTCCCTCCGTCCCTTTATGTACGTCGTCCGGGAAACGTGTCTGTGAGGGAAACACGGTTTTCTAGATGCACATTTAGGGACAGAGGGAGTACGTCACAACATCAACATCAACATCACCATCAAGTCAGGCGGATAAGTGAGGCTTGCTTCTAGAAATTGACATCTCACTGACATTCCACGCAATGTCACAAATACTTCATTATTCTGACCATTTGTCTTGACAAAGAGCGAGATATTCCACGCCCCCATAGAACAAGAAATGATGAGAAAGCACTATCATCAGTCGTCCTAAGAGACTAGCGGCGTTTGGTTAGATATGCCGGCTGTGATCTCGCCATCCCATAAGTCCTCTACTGTTTTGAATGGCCCAGATTCATGGACCAACATATCGTAGTTACCCCTAGACTCCGGGAGCTCGCTAATCTTGCGGCGGTCATCGTCAGTGAGCTCCCAGTCGAAGATGTCAAGGTTCTCTCGCATCCTGCTCGGGTTAAAGCTCTTGACGATCACGCAGTCACCCTGCTCATAAACCCACCTAATGCACACCTGCACCACAGCTCGATCGATAATATAAATTTAGCTGTAGTTGTAACACTTTTTTCGAGCAATTCTGTAGTTGTAACACTAATGAAATTGGAATCTACTAGTACTATTTGTATGAATAAGAGTTCATTACCTGGGCAACGGTTTTGCCGCGATCCTGGGCGATTTGTTTGAGGACAGGCGACTCCATGACGGAGTTGTTGGCCCATGCCGTGCCGCTCGCACCCATTGCAGCATAGCCGCATAGCTGGATACCTTTGGTCCTGCAGAACTGCCTGAGCTTCTGCTGCCGGCAATACAGGTTCACCTCCACCTGGTTCACAGCCGGAGGGATCTTGGCAAAGGAGAGCAGGTACTCTAGCTTCTTGCAGCTGAAGTTGCTGACGCCGATAGCCCTGGCCAGCCCTCGTCTCTGGCACTCCTCCATCTCCTCCCACACACCCTTCATGTCCAAGGCCACCAGGCCTTTCTTCGCCACCACCGCTGGGCCAGCTCCTCCTTGTGCCTCGTCGAGCGGCTGCATGCTCACCGGGTGGTGAATCAGGTACAGGTCCACATACTCCATCTGCAGATTCCTGACAAAAGAGTTGGTCACAAGAAAGATCGAGACTACTAGATAAGTACAAATAGTGGGTCGTATGCAATGGCAACATACTGCAGTGTCTTGTGGAGCGCCGGCAGGACGCGGCCGGGGTGCGCATCGGCCATCCAGAGCTTGGACGTGACGTAGAGGTCGTCACGGGAAGCGACCGTTCCAGCACGGACGGCCTCAGCCACAGCGTCCCCGAGCGAGGCCTCCGTGTTGTACACTGCGGCGGTGTCCAAGTGCCGGTACCCGGCGTCGAGGGGGCGCGGAGGATGGCCTCGATCCGTGACGCCGGCGCGGCCCTCGGCTTGGCCGAGCGTGGCTGTTGCCGTGCCGAAGCCCACACGCGGCATCGGCTTCCCGGCAATTTATGTGGTTGGATTGCCTTGTTTAGAACGCAAGACGTGTCGTGCTATACGGTATACTCGATGCGTGCATTGTATAATACCGATATAATACATGGTCGTCGGCCTGCGCCGGCCGGCACCCCAATCCCAATGTACGTTTGTGGTTGTTGGTATTTTTCTTTGTTTTGGCATTACTGTGGTGGTTTCCACAACAAAGCTTGATCGGAATCTATATCGCCGTCCCAGTATTTTTTTTTTATGCCAAAAGTACGTCGAAGTCTGCCGCTGGCCAAGCGAAGTATGGGACGGCGGCAGGTGAGGCCTAAACAACATCGATCTCATGTTCATGGGTGGCGTGGCATGACAAGCTCATGAACCAGACGTGCGGAGGTGGACGTGCTGTGTGACACGGAACGGACACCAGTGAGCTCGACGTAGACACTCAGCTTAACCACAAACTGCGTAATACCATCGAGGACTAGTGAGGTCCATGAGGAGGAAGCCAAGGAAGAGATGGGCCATGGTAACCGCGTGAAGAGGCCCGGCACGTGTCCAAGATGTGGACAAGTGAACATCTTGCGTGCGTATGTGTGCCTGAAATCTTTTTTTAATTAATACTAGCAAAACATGCCCGTGCGTTGCACCGGGGCGTACAATTATTGCCTGATAAGTATAATCGACATTGCCTAGGCTGCGTTCACTACCGCACACAGGGCCTCTACCGAGTGCCAAATAGGCATCGCGATCGGCACCTCCGCTGGCAGCCATGAGGCCTCAAGAAGACAGGTGGTATCAAGAAGACAGGTGTGAAAAGCCCGTGCGCACCCGCTACAACTTATGTAGTTGGATTGCCTTGTTTACAACGCAATACGTGTCGTGCTATACGGTATACTCTATGCGTGCATTGTATAATACCGATCGATATAGTATAATACATGGTCGTGGGCCTGCGCCGGCCGGCACCCCAATCATAATGTACGTTTGTGGTTGTTGGTATTTTTCTTTGTTTTGGCCAGTCCTGGTTTTGGCATTACTGTGGTGGTTTCCACAACAAATCTTGATCGAATCTATATTGCCGTTCCAGTATTTTTTTTTTATGCCAAAAGTATGTCAAACTCTGCCGCTGGCCAAGCGAAGTACGGGACGGCGGCAGGTGAGGCTTTAAACAACATCGATCTCATAGTCATATGGGCGGCACGGCATGACAAGCTCATGAACCAGACGAAGTAGAACATTACCCCATCTCTGGCGACCTGTTGTTTGAAGCGTGCGGAGGTGGACGTGCTGTGTGACACGGAACGGACACCAGTGAGCTCGATGTAGACACTCAGCTTAACCACAAACTATGTACTACTGAATACCATCGACTACTAGTGAGGTCCATGAGGAGGAAGCCAAGGAAGAGATGGGCCATGCATGGTAAGCGCGTGAAGAGGCCCGGCCGGCTCGTGTCCAGGTTGGACGAAAGTGAGGCATTGTTTAGTTACACCTAAAAAGTTACAAAATCACTCTAAATATTAAATAGAGAAAAAAAATAACTAATTACACAGTTTAGTTATAAATCACAAAACGAATCTTTTAAGCCTAGTTAATCCATGATTGGATACTAATTATCAAATACAAACGAAAGTGTTACCGTTAGAATAATTCTAACTTTTCACCGTCTAAACGAGGCCTGAACATCTTGCGTGCCTATACGTGCCTGAAACGCCTTTGTAATTTAAAGATAGCGCGGTCGATGAACTCTGGGGAGAGGAGATAGATTGGATGTTATTACAACCTCAACTATGAACTTAACCCATGTCCTCTCCCCGTATCTAAATTCCTGTAATATTGCTTCTACTTTATCCTCTGCTAATTGGTTTTCGTCCATCAATATCTACTCCTCGCCTTTTGAGTGGTAAAATCCCGTGCAATTTGGTCGGCTCTTTGATCTGACCTCACTAGTTCATGACTTCATGTTATCCTCTCCATCTTCCCTCACCATTGAGCCAGCCCTCTCCCTATATGTATATTATATGTGGCGTTGTAGTGGACTATAGATGTACATTTGGCCCGGCCCGTGGCCCGGTCCGAGGCACGGTCCGGCCCGGCCTCGAAGCGGGCCACGGGCGCACGCCCGGTGGCGGACGGGCCATGGGCCGCCGCCTCGCCCGTGGCACGGACTGGTCCGCCCGGTGAAAAAAGCCTGCTAAATTTTATTCCATCTCCCACCTGAATTTGGCCTACTAAAGGCCCAACACTGTAATCCTTTCATCACACACCTGGAAAAAAAACGGCTCAACCTTATCTTCTCCCGTCCGTGAGTCCGTCGGTCTCTCGCGGACACGGGGTCGCGCGACGCGGCCTCGTTGGGGTCGCCGTCGCGGCTCCGCCACGGCGCTAGCTGCCCGCCTGCCGCCGCCCACGGCCGCACCTCGCCCGCCGCCGGCCGCGGACTACCGAAAGGCCAAGTCCGCCACACCGCAGCACCGCACTTGCATTAAGCGAGCACGCCGCCACCGACCAGCCGGAAGCGAGCAATGGAGGTGGAGCTGTCCGTCTCGACGCGTCGGCGCGGCGGCGAGCACTTCGGGCGCGGCAGGAGCGCGCCGACGCGCGGCGAGAAGGCGCGGCGACGACGCGCCTTCGCCGCAGGGCGGCAGCTGTCGGGCCGGCCCCCGAGCCAGCGGGCCGGGCCATGGGCGCGGTGCGGCCGAAGCGCGATGGCGACGCGGCCCGGCCCGGCCCGTGGCCCGACGCTGCGACGACCGTGCCGTGCGGCCCGCCCGTTGTACATCTATATAGTGGACTAGTGCCATGTTGGCAGGGTACTGAAGCATTTTTTTGGCGAAAAGGACATTATATTAAGCACAAAATACAGTACATCCCTGAAGATTTTTTTTTTTTTGGCGACGGCGGTGACGTCGGGGCACAGGACTGTCAGGGCAGAGGGAGAGGGAGCAGGGGAAGAGGGTTAGGGAAGAGGTTGGGGCGCGCGGCAGGCGGAGGCACCGATGGCTTGGGTGAGCGAGGGATGGGAGGGGCGAAGAGGACGTTTCTGGAGGATGGTACATGGCAAAGGGAATCGGGTGTGCCATCGGCTGAAGGCTTTGGGCAACGTTGTTTGTTCCCAGAACAGTGGATTGTGAATGGTGACGGAAATTCTGACTCCTATCGTACGAAAACTATAGTCTTTTATAGATATCAGTGAATGTTATATCATAACATCATCCTATACTCAAAATTATTTATAGATGAGGTGCTCTTAAGATGTCCTAATCGATTTGTATAGGCGATCAATCATTTTCTAAAAAAAAAAAAAAAAAAAAAAAAAAATCATTTACAAAGTCTGGCCTCTTAAGGCATCTAGCTGACTTAATTTTTTGTTATTGACTTGGAGAGGTGGTCTTCCAAGTCCGTCCAACTGCTCTGTAATAATATATATAAAAGTAATGTCGGTCTCTAAAAATGCTGCTCTCGTGCATTAGTTTTGGGGGTGTGCAGTCCCATTCATCCAAGGACTCGACCACGATAAAAAGCTAATCAAACAAGAGTACTAATATACTAGGCAGTACATACAATTGCTGTAGAAAAAGTGATCAGATGGAGAGTAAGCAGCAGAGCACGGATGGGAAATGGTCGCACGGCAAAACCATTCCGGTGAAGAACGTTCAAGCACTCGCCGAGAACGCAGCGGAGCTGACGCCGGAGGCCATCCAGCGGTACATCAGGCCGGAGAGCCCCAATGACATGGTTGCTCCTGCTCATCATGGTGAGAGCATGCCTATGGTTGACCTTGGCAGGCTCCTTGATTCCCAGTCCCAGACCTCGCAGCAGGAGGCTGCCGTGCTCAAGTCTGCGTGTGAGGAGTGGGGGTTCTTCCAGGTAATAAGACTTTATTTCTTAATTTGTAGTTAATTTGAAAACTTGTTTTCCAGAAATTTCTAGCAGCCCTATTATCATCCACTAAAGTTTAGTCACTTTTAGGCCCTAAAATGCCAAACACCCTGACTAAAAATGGCTGAAGTAGTGTTGTCCCCTTTAGTTCCCAAGGGGTTATAATACATAGTTACAATAATACAGGTGCAAAACCACGAAATTCTGGAAACAGTTCTTGAACATGAGGAACAACCTGGAGTGTTTCTTCAGACTTCCCCTGGTGGAGAAGAATAAATTTGAACAGCTGCCTGGAGACCTCCAAGGCTACGGCCATGCGTTCGTTCAGACAGAACATCAAACGCTGGACTGGAAGTGACAGGCTTTACCTGGTGACCCAGCCACCTCACGATCGTGACATGAAACCATGGCCTACAACTCCTGTTAACTTCAGGTAAGTACCTTAATTCAATATCTCTGCATGAACGTCCTGATATTCAACATATATATACTAATCAAGACTTACAAGCATCACCACAAATAACTTTGATTGTTTCTAATGCAACAGAGAATCAATTGAATCCTACTACCCTAATCAAAAAAAAAAAAAAAAAAAAAAAAAAAAATCCTACTCCTCTGAGGTGATGAGGGTAACTCGCTCCCTCGTGCAGACGATCGCTAAAAACCTAGGTGTCCATATGGACAAATTCAGAGATACATACACCAGTCAGGCATTAAGGATGGCGTACTACCCTGCATGCCCCGTTGCTCATGATAAGGTTCTAGGGTTTCCACCACATTCCGACATTTCCCTTCTAACACTGGTATGGGAGCTGAATCAGGTACAAGGGCTCCAGATCAAGAGACAAGGTGCATGGGTGCCAATGAAACCCCACCCCAACCCAAAGCACTGGTCGTCAATGTTGGTGACTTCCTTGAGGTACACAACGATTATAGATGAGCTAGCAACATCAAGTGTGTGTTAATCTTTTCTTTCTTACTTGTATAACATTAGACTAAATTTGCGAGATCATGAAAACCAAAAGGAATTATCAGCCCCGCACTCTAATTATACGAGACCCTCAGCTATATATATTAACAAGCACTGATTATTTGTAGATACTGACAAATGGCAAGTACCAGAGCATTGAGCACAGGGTCACGGTTAATCCTCACAAAGAGAGGATGTCCATTTCTGCATTTCACCTCCCAAAGTTCGGTATGAGTGTGGGTCCAGTATCTGAAATAGTTGGAGGAGAGCTCAAGAAATACAAGACCCTGAGAGTGGACGAGATTGCTAAGGTTGTTTTCTCAAGCAAACTTGATGGGAAGAAAATCAGAGATTATGGCATGTTCAGCATCTGAGTCTACAAAAGATCAGAAGCTTCACATATATGAGCTACAAGAGCACAAACTTCAACTTCCATAGCTGCAATCGCTCGAAACTTTTGCATTACCCCACATTAGCCGGTGGTTCTGTCGTCGCTACAACAGTAAAAGTATAAATAAATGGTTCGATGTATGCAACTGTTATCAATATAAATGTTAGTACGTCTAGTCGATGTAGACCTACAAATACGCTAGAACGACTGTAAAATAGAATGGTGCTGAACTGCTGATGTGAATGAAACAACAACAACAACATAGACTTTAGTCCCAAGCTAGTTGGGGTAGGCGCTGATGTGAATGAAACTTTGCGAACAAATTGATATGGTAACTGTCGGGTGCCAAAATAAATGACACCCTCGACGCGATCAATGTAGGAGATAATCAACCTCCCCACGGAGCGGGGGAACAGCGACTCCCCCCACCTCCTCTCGGAAGGGGAGGATTGGGTCGGTTCGCTGAGACCCCCTCCGCTAAGCGAACCCCTCGGCGTCCGTCGGCCGCAACAGCGGCAGCGATAGCAGGGAACGGCGGGATGTCCGCTACCGACAAAGGTTGAGCGCCACGACACCCGGTTCTCGCCCGGAGGGCCCCGCGGTGGTCAAATCCTTACAGTGGACGCCCGTCAACTCGTCCCGAATACACTTTGTGAGAACATGTACTCACCGGCCTCCCTTGTGACTATAAAAGGGGTGCCCGGGCATAGAATAGGGCAAGTCGTAGCACACACACGCCTTGACTAGACTCGACGTTGGCAACTTAGCTCAATCACCCACGACGGCGAGACTTGAGGCCCGGCCTCTCTCACCCCTGCTTGTATTCCCCTACTACGGCACCTCGGTGCAAATACACAACCACTCACCTGGCCCGGACTAGCGCCGGCATTGGCCTGAACCAGTATACATCTTGTGTTATCTCGCACCAACCATCCGGATTACGGGACTCGCGGACACAATTACGGCGTCCCTTGGCCTCAAGCACAATTACCATCCGGATCAAGAATGGATGGCATCGAGACACACCTAAAGTCACATGTGCCTTTCTTGAAGGATCGGCCCCTTGGCCTCGGCGACTCGGCGGATCCGCGGCGTCGGCCGTCCCCACCCACCCCTCCGCTCCTTCCACCAAGTCGCTTGCGATCCGATCGTCCGCCCGCCGCCCGGGGCCGGCGTACGCCCGGCGGGCTCGCTGTGCGTGCCCGGATCCGGCCCCCATGGCCTCACCGACTTTGGATCCACGGCCGCGGGCCATCCCCACGCCCTGCCTCCCAGCCCCCCGATGCAGCCCCGGACTGAGCCCCGTCGATGGGCCTCGGGGATGCGCCGAGCCGGCGTGGAGACCGTGGGGGGGTGGGCTCCTCGAGCCCATAAATCGTCCTCGTCGCCGTTTCCGCTGCGGCGGTCTCGTACCGCCCGGCTCAAGTATCGCCGCCCCAACGCCCCGCCCACCACGGCGCGGGAAGAACCTCGCTGCGGAGGAGGGCATCGTCAGGACCTCTGCGGCGACAAGGGCGGGTGTGGGGACTACGATGAGGTTGTGCGGCTCGCGCGGGCACTTGCTGCCCTCCCTCTCCCGCATGCCACCCCTTCTTCCCGCTGGCGATCGTGCGGCGGGGGCAAGTTCCGGCGTTGGGAGGAGGACCTCGGCGGCTGTAGGCGTGGACGGCGAGCTTGCCCCGCCGCCACCGTCCGTCGTACCTAGGCGCCGCCCGCAAGGCTCTCGGGGCTACGTCCCCCTCGGCATGTACTCCGGCGGGCTCGGGGCGTTGTGGAGGCGAGCCATGCCGGGGCACCTACGGGAGGGAGCGGCGTCACCGGCGTGGCGCAATGCGCGCCCGTTCGCTACGCCTTGGCTCGCGGCCGACACCGAGGATCCACGTGTTTCTATGCTTGGGCCGCGGGCACGTCCCGACCACCCAACATCGGCGTTGATGGGTTCCAGGCCGTCGGGCGGCGTCGCCAACGGGCGGCCCGGTAGGTGCGCCACCAAGACGCCGCCGCCGCCCGTCCCGCCGGAGCTCGTGGGTCTCGCTTCAAGCGCCTAGCGCGCGACCCACGCCCCCGAAAAGGTCCTAAATGGCTAGAGGGGGGGGTGAATAGCCTAATAAAATTTTCTACAAAGCACTAGACAAACTTGTTAGAATAACAAATGGCGATAAAAGCGTTTGCTCTAGCTCTACTTGTCGGCAAGCCTCCTATTGACAATTCTAGTTGCTATAGTCTCTAAATCACACTCAAGGGCTATGTCACTACTTTACCACTAGGTGAACAAGCTAATTACTCTAGCAACTAAGCAAGTCTACTCAAACTACACTAGCACAAGATATATGAAAGTAATGCGAGTGTGTAGAGATGATATACCACAATGTCGAGGCTAGTCAATCCAATCACCGGGAAATGAATATCAATATAACCAATGAAGCCAATCACCAATGTATGACAAGAGACAAATGGAGACACAATGATTTATCCCGAAGTTCACTTGAGCACCCGTCAAGCTACGTCTCCGTTGTGTCGACCTTCTCACGTGTGGTTCGATGTGGAGCTCACTCCAAGCCAAATGCCTTTAGGCTTATCGCACCCAAAGCAAATGAGAGGTTCTCACCGACACGAGCAATATATTATCTTGCAATTCGTCGTCCCGACGAGGATGCACGGTCCTCTCACAAATCACCGGAGGTGGCCAAGAACAATCACCAACTCTTGCCAACGCCTCCACCAATCACCAAGCCGGCTAGGAGTGGTGCTCTCCAAGAGCAACAAGAAAACCACCGGCTCACAACGATCCACAAGTGCCACTAGATGCAAAGATCAAAGCAAGTGCACTTGAATCACCTCAACTCACTAGAATGGATGCTCTCAAGCAAAGGAGTGAGGAGGAGGATGAGTGCTCAGACTCTAGAGGTGTTAGGAATGATTTCAAATGTCCAAGAGACCTCCTAGAACCGGCCAAAGGGGTATAAATACCCTCCACCCACGAAATGTGGCCGTTGGGGTGCAAAACACGCTTCAAATCCTTTGCCGGACGCACTGACCGGACTCACCGGTGAGTCGGTCGGTCAAAAAATCGTCAACCCGACAAGCTAACCAGACCGCCGGCCGAGCCGCGCGGCGTGCGTCCGGTCGCGCTTCGATCATGCTTCGGTCGCGGCCGGATGCTTCCGATCGATGCGTCCGGTCACCCGTCGAGCACCGAGCCAAGAAACATGCTCTCTGCGACGCACGCTGCCGGAGCGTCGGTCGAGATCTCGTCTTCCGGTCACGCGTCCCGTCGCTCGGCTGCGAAAAATCGTCGTTTCGTCGCCGTTCCGCCGCCTTTGCTCCAAAAGCGACTTCCGTCACTTGATTCTTGTTGCCCGACACGTCGAAGAACACCCGGACACCATGTGTTAGCATTTTCAAAACATTTTCGATCAAGTACGGAGTTAGCTCTCTGGGTTAGAATGCATGCAAATGATTTTTAAACCTAGAGGCACATGTGGATCGATATGTACGATGGTTTTCCCTCTTTATAGTACGGCTTATAGATCCTATAATCACTCACACCCTCTATGGTGTCTTGAGTGTAAAATCAAATTGGCCCTATGGATATACCTTTGCCTTGAGCCCATTTTGATCCTCGAAACACGCCAAACCGCGACTTGATCATCAAGCTGGATCACCTCGACCCATCAACCATGACCACCATGCACCATCCCTTGGCTTGACCAATCTCCAACTAAAACAACACTTAGCATAGAGAGATTAGTCCTAAGGATGTCATCAATTAGCCAAAACCAATCTAGAGATCTTCAACGTCACCGCCCAGTGCCACTCCCCGACGCGTTGCTTTTCGATTGTCGGGGTTCCGACCATCGGGTGGGGGCGTGCAAGCATGGCCGCTCTCCGGCGTGCAAGTGAGGCTCACCGCCATTTGCCGCCGGGCCATGAACAAGGAAGCGAATCCACCCCCGGTGACGTCGCCCACACCGCGCTTCCACGATGAGCGCCAAGCGTCAGCGGCGTCACCCTCGTTGCGCCCCGGAAGGAGGCCACCACCACGCCCTCGGCTACAACGACGATCCGCTTGTGCTCCGGCCTTGCGGGGGCGGGAGCCTCCTACTGAGGCTGACCCGATGCTCGGCGAACTCGCGGCGCCCAATGCGCTTCAATCCACCTCTTTGTAGATCACGGAAGTGCCGACTCGGCAACCCTCGCCACACGGGGATGCCGAGGTGTTGGACACCCAGACGGTGTTGGCAAACCCCCCTTTGCCACCTCGTACGACGCATCCCAGCTCCTGAGCTGCTATTGTGAGAGGATGCTGGTGGCACCACAGAGGAACCAGGCCCTCCTCGGTCGGCCACTCTCGCGGACGAGGCACAAGGGGGCGGATGTTGGGGATAGCTACACCGCGCACGGCGGCGCACGCTACTCCGGCAACTGCTGCGCTGTTATCGGAGCACACACGGAGGCCTCGGCGGCGGCATTCTTCGACTCCTTGCTCCCTGCGGGTGCGCCCCTCATCGACTCACCGCCCAGACTACGCGTCACGGCGTCTTGCCGGCCAGCGATGAGTGGACCCCTAGGCGGGCGGCTTGTCTTGCTGCCAAGTCCGCCAAGAGAGATCCCAACGGAGAGGCGGGCTCGCGGCGTCATGCTCAACAAGTGGGAGGGCAGGCGGAGGGTGCCAACTTCGCGAACTCCGGACCCCACGGTCGCGGAGGGTTCCGCGAGCCACTTCCGGGGCCCCGTAACGCACCACAAGCACGAGGTCCTAGATGTGCTCATCCCCTACCGTCGTCTACACCAGGGACGCCCCTCCACCGCGAGCCGCTGATCGCCGCCGCCCTCTCATTGCACATCTGTTTCACGCTTAGTATGACACTCGAAGCTCCACCGTTGTAGCCGGTGCCTTTTGTTAGTGTTTCGCCTCTTCGCTCTCACGGCAGCTCGCCACGGGGGCGTCTAGGATGTATTGAAACTTCTTGCCTTTCTTTCGGCCTTTCTCTTAATGCAAAGACGGGTGAAGTCCCGCATTCGAAAAAAAAAAAAAAACTGTCGATTCGAACTACAAGCACTATCCTGTTGTAAAAATTATCCCTATGATCAGTCAATTAGTGACTTCACCTATGTAGTGTTTCGCCTCTTCGCTCTCCTGGTAGCTCGCCATTGGGGGCGTCTAGGATGTATTGAAACTTCTGGCCTTTCTTTCGGCCTTTCTCTTAATGCAGTACGGGTGAAGTCTCGCTTTCAAAAAAAAAACTGTCGTTCGAACTACAAGCACACTGTTGTAAAAATTATCCCTATGATCAGTCAATTAGTGACTTCACCTATGTAGTCCATAGTTTCCCTTCCCAGTTCACCAATGTAGTCAATTAGTGAGTTCACCTATGTGATTTCTGCCCTGGCATTGAGCAGAGGCCTATAGACCTATTTCTATTGCCAGATTTTATTCAGCTCTATTTCAAGCTTTGCCAGCTTGGTGTTTCAGGTCCTGGTAAGTAATAAGTAGAAAAGAGACATTAATAGTAAATGATATTAGTATTAGAAGAACATATCACGTCCATGATCAAGTATGGAGTGATGAATGTTAGCGTTAACTCACAAGCAAGACATCTTAATGCACGATTGCACACTGAATGTGAAAGGAGGCGTGAGATGGCCAACAGAATTAGTAGTTAAAGGATATTTTCCATTCCTTATCAGTGAAGAATGTGGATAGCATAACTATTACTACTTGAGTTAACGGACTCCCATAGCAATGTAAGCAGACAAGCTTGCTACTGCTCTGCTAATGCATCATCAAGCCCACCCAGGGCATTTGCACATTGCAGACAAGCTCGGCAGCCATAGTACTAGAGTATACTGGCAACAAAACTGTTAAGAACATCAGAGTGGGTCTATGGACAGCAGCGAGGGCGCTGCCGGTGCCCTTCTCTCCCGCTGCGCGGCTATGTGACACATGGGCGAGTATTCCGTGGCTTGATCTGCTTCTGCCCTGCTCATCGTCCTCTGCCTTCATATCATATGTCCTGTGCTCACCAACTGTTTGTGGAAATGCCTACAGAATAGGCGAACAGCCATTCAGGTACGGCAGATGCGACAAGTGACGACAAGCACCAGCGACAGGTACATGATCCAGTTCGTTCTGACTCAATCCGTTTTACTTTTTATTACAAATTTTAATTTACCATGGGTTTGTGGACTATTTAGACCGCATGGCTGTTCTGTGGCTCTGATTATTTCAAATCAAGCCATTCTTGCTTCTATGCAAACAAAGTGGAGAAGGCTATTGTCCACATATACATTGGATTTAGCTCTACGTGATGTGCTTTGTGTTTACATACAGTATTGGATTCATGATTTTGTTAGGATCCTTGCACGATTAATTTCTTGGTCGTCCTGCTTCGGAGATCTGAATGTAGATCATTGGTGCACTCATTGCCACACGGATACACAGTTAAGTATATATCTTTCTTTATTTTTTCCTCATATCTTGATGTCTCAAATTGCAGATAATTATAGATGTACCTGTACCATATATGTAGAATAATGCAAGAAAAAGGGTTTTTTTAGTACCATGTAATTGGTTTCGTATTTTTATGGAAATATAAATCTTCTGTAAAAATTCATACATTTGGTTGCTACTAGGTCTATTGTTTTATCTGGAGCAAACTTATTGAGCAATGATGCAAAATGGTTATGAATAATGATGTGATGCAGCACACCATGCTATGTTTAAAGTGATCAGACCTCCATTTGTATTTATCTATTTTTGCATAGAATGATATATTCAAATTCTCAATAACAGCCCTATCACTTTTAATTCTAGCTGACTCTGAACATTGGAGTAGAACAAGGTGCTTGCTCCAAAAGTGTGAATTACATGGAGATAGGAATGACTCCTTTACTAATGTATGGAAAAAAATGCTTTTGTCCCTGCTACTGCAAATCCATACCAATATGGTTATGCAGGTAAAAAGGAAATGTCAGTTCTTTGTAATATGCCTGTCCTTGGTGCTTTCCTCCTTTCAGTATTTCATTTGATGGTAACAAATTTGTCAAATGCCTGTATGAGTTATATGAGAAACATATAGCACATCTTATCCTGCACTGTTGCAGCACGTGATATAGTATGAACGAGCATGATTCTGTACATCCTATTTGAATTCTCCACTTCTTCAGAACGTGAGACTCACTTTTTACTTGCATTAAACTTTCCATTATAGTTCAATCATCCATACTCCTAACAATTCAGTTAAACTTTCAATGCTTTCTTGCAGTTCCTTGCATCAGTTGCATGTTTGCTTTAGAGGAGTAAGGTTGTGTGAACAAGAGCAAAACTGTTGTCAGAATTGAAGGGAAGGGGCACATTAATGACATTGTGTACGCGCTGATCTCTGATCGAGGGGATTTGACATTCTGAGACCTTGTTGAGAGAGCATCATCTGATACATGGGTTAGCTCATTCATCAAGGGCCTGACAGGGCACTGTAATAGGATTGGTCCTCTGATATTTGTATGAACAAGCTGCATGTTGTGCTATAGATTGGTTCAGACTTCTCCAATGCACACAAAGCAACAAAGATGCACTTTGTACTTTTTAGAAAAAAAAATGTGTTTCATTGCTCCTCTCCTTTTAATATTTGACTGGTGTCAGCTGATTTAGAGGGCAGAGGAGCGTATGGCCCAAATGAATCTTTTCTTTGGCAATAGAAAACCAATTCCAAGAAGCATTTACCTTTTTTTTAAGTGGTGATTGAAAACGAGTGGTTCAACAGTACCAAGTAAGCTTAACTGAAGGAGCACATGCCACTAAAACAGTGATGATATATATCTTTTAGTCAATTGATTTGTAGACAGTGATAATATATCTTTTAGTCATTTGATTTGTTTTTTCAGATGCCGTAGTTAGCGTTAGCACGGGCACTATACTAGTAGTATAGAAGTTAACACGCTGTATGTGTCAATTAATATAGATTGGTTGAACATGCTCCTTATAAAAGTCTTTGAACTGTGTTTTTTCAATATAGGAGGATATATTGTGTACCTGCCATAAAATGGTTGTGCCTTTGCAATACCGGGACTGAAATACCTATGGCCTTTCTGTTGAGGTGTAAAACATCTGCATTTTTATGCCCATATATATTTAATATTCTATTTCTCTTATATATAATAATCTTGTAAAACCTGGTTACATTATATTATCTAGCATATAACAGGTAATGCATAGAAAAGATAAAGGAAAAAAAGTAACACACAGGCCCTATTGGAAAATGACCGTAAATAACTTTTTAGCATGAAACTGAAACACATATGCAAACCACTTGTTCATAACTTGGGACTCGAGGCACTACAACCCAATCATGTCCAGAACAACCAAGGTCCTCCAGATAGGAGGCTGTTAATAAATACAGCTCTACACTCATGCTCAGTCCATGTTCCAGCCCTAACTTATATGAACCACTAATATATGATGGATTATTTCACAAAGCTAAAAGAACTCTAAACATGTATAACTACAAAAAAAAGAAAATTTTAGAAGAAAGTTATGGTAGAGCGTACCTAGAAAAAACATGCGCCTTTTTGTAGTACTGTAGATCATTTACATCTCGATCTTTGTTGTCTTAATACTTTTCTTCCTCCCAAAATTATGTTGTAGATGATCTGTGTACAAACAAACTTGCTCAAAGGCAGCGATACACCTTTTTCTTATAAGTCTGTTCAAACAAGCTTATAATGCTTTTCTTATAAGTTGAATAGCTATTAGTGTTACATCTTTTTTTGTATGGTAATTATTTAATTCTAAAAGTAGGCACTTGCTCAAAGGCATAAATGAATCAATCTTACCGGTTGAAATCTCTATGTGGTGGCTGGATGGCTGCTCTGCTCTTCTGTGTCACTTGACCTGAATCCTGAAGCAGAGCAATGCAACATGCAAAACTGAATAATTTGTCATTGCAGAAAACAAACCTAATCAAGCCTGCGACCACTTCAATGAAGCTAAAAATCTGATTTCAACTTTAGAGAAGGTATTTGAAATACTTGTTCTTGGCTCAATAATAACCATAGCATCTATTTAAAGCAGATGGAAGCAATCTACATGTTCATAATTATCATGAACTAAGTCAATAATTAGCACCCACAATGGCTATAACAAATCAAAGAATACATAATTCAAGCCATATCATCTCCGTAGGAAGGCAATCAAAACAACCTATCAGTCCTAAAACAACCTATCAGTTATTCCGTGCATGAAGAAAGGAGAAAACGTAGAAGAATAGTAGACACCGACTAATGAAAGAGTGCAAATGCTGTTTTGATAGTGCCAGGAGATTCATCTAAAAGCCAAAAAGTTTCTTAGAAGCTGCATGGACATATTGTCTTACAGCGTGAGCGCAGCAACCTGCATCTGGATTTTGACCCACCAGATTGGCACCAATTTTTTGCTACGTATTTTTTTTTTTCTGAAACATGCAAATTAGAAGATAGCAGTAGATGAAAAAGAGTAAAACTGTATATACAAGGAGTGCAATAAGCAGCAATATCCACCGATAGATCTATTTGGCACAAATAAAAATCTATTTTGGAACAGTTAAAAGGTTTCATAAAGACATGAGCATATACAGTTACCCCTGTTATATCCTTGTTATATCCTGAACAGAGAACAATTGGCTTGTTCTGATCGGCACAGCCCAACATGGCAACAGCTAACCGTATAAGGTTGAAAAACTCATATATATTCTTGGGAATTGAAAACTCAAATATTTTTTTTTATTTAAATTATCTATTCCATAATCTCATTTCACAAACCTTTAATGTGCTGCAGGCCTAGAGCCGTAACCACATGCTGATGAAGAGCAGCTTCGTGTTTCAGCCCATTCCTTAACACACACCTGTTATTGTGGGAAACATAAACCCATTCCTTAATGCATTACAATAATCTCATGTGTGATGAACATAAAGTGACATTTGTGATCAAGCATCCAGAAAAGTTTTTTTATTTCTTATAACTGATATTTTCTTTAGCCAGTTAGTACCAAATACTAATTGCCTATTGTCCCATTTTCATAGTATATCAGATACTAAAAAGCATTTAACTTTACAAACCTTTGTTCTGTACTATTGTTTTTCTAAAAAAAAAAAATCAGAGACAACAGAGAACGAGAAAAAAACCAGCAGAGATAACACAGAGAACAAAAAGAAGTAATCTGAGACAAAGTGATAAATTATTAGGAACACAAACAAATTTATTTCTAGTACTACTCAAGCACAGACAATAGCAACTGGAAATAAAAAGCAGCTACTGCATATGAGATACTTTGAACTGCAGAAAAGTAATAGCTATTGCAGTAAAAAACTTTTTGAACTTGGGTTTTGTGTCCTGATTTAGTGTGCTGGGATTTTTGCTATCATGGCAATCAACAGGTTCCTCTTTTCCTCCACTTTTCTGTGATGGCCACTGTGACAGTCCAACCTGCAGATCGGGCTGGCTGGCAGCTCGGGTAGGGGGATGGGTGACGGCACAGGGAGAGGGGGTGGGGGAAGCGGCAGGGAGAAGGGAGGCGCAGGGGAGGGGATAATCTGGGGAAGCCAAGACTATTTCTTTATTAGATTAGAATGGTTACAATGCCCCTATATTTATAGTCCCAAATGGACATGTATTTCATCAATCAAGTAAACTAGAGAGAAAATCCTTATAGATTTGGACTCCTCTATCAAATCACATCTAATCTCATTTCCTATTTCTATTCTTCCTATTTCTTTCTGTTGTTCTAGATTCTCCGAGATTAGGTAGTTGGCGGCGTGGTGGAGTCCTCCTCTAGTCGCGCCCCACTAATGGCGTCGTTGGCCGGGGCCCGGTCGTCCTGGCCCCCACATAGGTCCACACATGGGCCCGTAATTAGGTGTGTGATAGTCGCGTTCATCTCATGGTGTCAAGTTATGCGCTTTCACTCGATGGTTGTCCTCTATCCTTGCTTCCGCGAGTTGAGGCAAAGAGAAAGCAAAATCTTTTCAGCACGCTGGTCCTTTCATGACAAAGCCTGTTTATCACAAATAACACAAAATGCAGAAAATAATAAACGAGGAAAAGCATACTAGGACAATAGCTAACAAATTTCTATCTGAAGTGCTCCACAATGTAACTGCTGAAGTATGAACACATTGTAGATTCATTTTATAAAATAAAGATCCAAAGATAGACTTGAAACTCCTGAAGCATCTTCCAATTTCTATTGTGCCTCAACAAACTGAAAACAGATTATCTAGCACAAGCAAAGAAATCTGCAACAAACCATATTGGCTACAGACTAACACTATATTATATAAATGGAACCTAAAATCCAGATATTTTCTATGTGAAAAACTTAGTATTTCAAAGATGCATACTTAAACAATACGACATTAAAGATGCCAAATATAATCAAAGATTGGGCCAGGAAGGGAGTGCATGTACCTTGAACAGGTAGAGAGCAGCAACACCTGCAAGGATATAAGCAACTAAAACAGATACTTGAAGCATTGGTCAGAGAATGTACCTGGGACCAGCAAGAAAACACACACGGGCCGAACCTAGCACATGTCCATCTCCGGGGGGGGTGGGAGCAGCACCGCCGCTGCCGGTGCCAGCTGCTGTGGCTGCGGATCGTAGCAGTTGTCCACGCACATGATGACCACCATGGCGGCGGTTAAACAGAGGTACAACCAGATCCGAAGCGGACCTCCTTAGGGGACCGAGTCGAAGAGCCAGATCGAGAGGGGCATGACGATGATGTGGAGCCCGTTCATAGCCATGCCCCAGGCGCGTTCCACGTGGTTCACGGCGTAGGGATGAGGCAGCCTCATCTTCTTCACCGCCGCCAAGGGTGGGGCCGGAGGAGGAGGCATCGAAGCAGGATCCAAAGGCGGCGACGGCTCGAGGGGAGCGGGGAACGGGCGAGGAGGGTGGAACAGCTGCGGCATCGCCGGAATCGGTTCGAGGAACCGGGGCCGCCGAGTCGAGATTGCAAACGAAACGCCGCGGCGCGGAGTTGTGGTCAGGAGATCGAGATCGGGATTCGGAATCGAAAAATCTTTAGAAGGGTAAACAAGATGCAAAGAAGGAACACAAGATGCAAATTGATATAATTTCATCTAGCAAGGAACACAAGATGCATTGTGATCGAGCAGAGACAAGCCACCTATCACAATTTGATGTTTCATGTAGATATAAAGAAAGCAAGGCATGACAGCGAAGCACAGAGTTTTACCAGGACAAATCGTAACTTGGCTTTATATAGCATATACAATTTGAAAATTGAGATGCCTATGCACAAGTGGTGATCTGCGAAGGACTCATCAGTATCATGTAAATTCAAGGAATTGCTTTGGGAAATACATTAGGAGTTAACTGCAATGAGCATCATAGTGCAGATACTTAGGAGTAGGCTAAGTTATAGCTTTTCAGGTAAAAAGAAGTTATTCCTAAATAAAAGATCATCCAAAGCCTCGAATCAATTCCTATATTTCTAAGCAAGTGTGCTTTCATTAATTGTCCCCTGAAAAACATTAAATCCAGCTAATGTACAGTCTCGGTTCTTTTGAGGAACCAAACCCACCAATACCCATCATGGCAAAATGTCAGGGTTCATGTCCACTTGAATCTCATGGTCACCACCCACTTGCTATAGTTGGTGCGGGTTGCCCGACCTCCCGCACCGCGGCGGATAACAACCTCCCCGTCGTGGCTGGGCAGCAACAACATTATCGCCCGTGCCCACCCGACGAAGCCATCGTCGCGGGCCATCGCCGGCAGTTAGTCCAGCTGACGCCACCGTATGCGGCTCGATACCACTTGTTAGCCCACAAGATCACAATCTAGGTGAGCAGCATGCTCAACTTCCCCCTCTCTCTACCTCTAAACCGAGTTAGAAAAGGATCAGCACACACACAAGGAAAGTGGCTGCAGCTGCACGTTGGTGCTGCTGCTGTGCTCTTGAGAACAGCACACACACACAAACTCAGGCTTTAGCCTTGGCCAAGAGACATTGAACTCTAAATGTGGTGCAGCTGAACTGGTTTTGACTGATGCCTTTACCTTTTTGTTTATAGCTGAAAGTGACTACAACCTACAGCCCTAGTGGCTTTCTTAGAAAGTTCCTAAGAGAAGACCCGGACTTGAGTCAAGTCTCCTCTTAAACCAGCCCTAGTGGCTTTCCTAGCAATTTCCTAGTCTGCTGAACCAGCCCTAGTGGCTTTCCTAGCAATTTCCTAGAAGCTGCAGCAAGCAATTAACTGACTTTCTATTGCTAACACCTTGCTGCAGCAGAACATATAAGGGCAGCAGCAGATTATTTTACAGTGCAGTGCCATCATCCTGAAACCATGGTTTTCATATGCCAACACTTGCTATCAAGCGAAAAATATTTTTTGAGAAGCCTTGAATACATATGTGTCCTACTGACACTATTGAGCAGTAGGCAATACACAGGAAGCTCAGTCTGAATTTTGACACTGACAGAGAACTATTTTTCAGTGCAATGTGTTCATACTGAATTGTAGTGCTTCTACAGGTTAAAATGAACTGTTTCTAGTAGTATTTACTATTTAGACACGCTATATATGCGCAAAAAAAACGCCATAGACAAGCCAATTACATACAGATTAGGTACATTATATACAAACAACTCTTGTGCAAACAGCTATCATAAGCACTCCTAAGATGCAAGTCCAATCGATTCTGCCTCATCTTTAGCCACTGCTATACATATAGGTAATGCAGCAAAGGCGACGGCTGCGACTGCTATAATCGATTCGATCTCCCAAAAACCACATAGAATTCGCACAACACGCCCAGTCCATCTAAGGTTGTAATTCCCATGTACATGGTACTGGAAGCCCATTGAGCCACGTATATGCATATATATACTACCATACAAGCTGAGGCTTTTGCAGCCTGGTAAAACTATTAAGTGGTTCAAATAATAGTGATGGAATATGCATGCCTATGCCTATAGTACAATGGTTGGCATCTGATGCCATAGCGGCATTCAGACCATCAATTTTCCCATATAAAAGGGAAACGATCTACTATATATAAATAAAATGAATCTGCATCATTAGGATTCAGGCTGCCTTAGCAAACAATCTAGCCTCTGCATTTGATCAATGCTATGTGCACAACGTAAATGCTTGAGCATCTGTCTTCCACTTGGAGTCGATGAAGACTCTTCCCTCAACCGCCTGAGTCATTCATCCTTGTTTAACATAACCAGCGCTTTTAAACATTATCATATTCATACATACTAGTGAGAAGGCGCGCATTTGCGCGCGCCGGCAATCTATGTGATGGAATCAGGGTATGCGAGGCCATCACTAATCTGGGAAACAACATAGGAGAATGAAGAGTAGAGATAAATTGACAGGAAACGATTGCCGATGAAGTTGAACATCTTAGCTTGGTGTGCAGATTAGGATGATCATAGATGGGCTTACAAATATTGTACATTACATTAATAACGACGCTGGCAGACTTAATATAGATAGTCTGGATGCGCGCATTTGCGTGCGGATCCTTGTGTTGGATTAACTGTTAGGGTGTAAAAAATAAAAATTAGGGTAAAGAAGTGGGTGCATAAACATGATATCACCATCATTTTTTTAAATGTATAAGGAATTAAAGAGTAAAGGTAAATTGACGGGAACCAATTGTTTATCAAGCTGAGTAAATTAGATTGGTGTGCAGTAGAATGACGTTGCAATTATATCAACCACGACATAAGTAGGTTTAAGATAATATAGTTCGTTAATCATACAGGGTAGGTATAATACTACACATATTAACATTCTAGAGAACTAATTCGAATAGATTTACTTACAGTATTTGACACTGCAAAGTAATAATTGAGACAGATAGTGTAGCTGAAGAACTTGAGGAGCTCATTTCTCTTCATAACATAACTGAGCTCGTCATGGGAGCAGATGCAGATAGACACTTCTCTAAGTATGGATCAAAGTAACCAAGTCTAGTGTTTGAGGGCCTGAAATACTCTCTTGAGCTTGAGGGCCTGAAATACTAAAGTTTTCTCAGAAGCCGGTTGTCAGATAGTACTAACAAAATATTTTATTTTCTCTTCTTCCAAGAAATGCATAGGAAGCTAGCATGCTTAGACCAAGTAGTTTCTTAAGAGCATACCTCGTAATAGCATATTCTAACAGATGCTCTCAAACCATAGAGAAATGAACACACTAAAGTCAAACAGCACTCAAGCTTATGAAGACAGCAGCTCCATCATGCAAGATGTGGTTTACTTGTAAAGGCCATTTGATATGTACCAGGTAAAGGGCGAGGTCCAGTTCACTCCTGAAATTTTAGTAGTTCCATACTTTTAAATCTACAAATAGTACATTCCATTTCAGCTGGGAGCCCAATCTACTGTGTCCTTAACAAGAACCCTCCCCTGACTGTCCCAGTTCAAAGTATAGTCAGCAATAAATTCAGTGAAGTAGGGTTGCAAATGCTGAAAAGCTATTAACCATGCAAAACACTTACAGGGAAGCAACTGAAAGCCTTCCTGCAATACTTCCATCACCTGAAAAAAGCAATGAACCACTGTCACCAGCGTACAACATTTGAAGTCAAATGGGATCAATGGTACTAACCGAGTTGGAATATGAAGAGTCAAGCCACAAAGGATACATTTCAAGCTCATTGGCTGCAACAAAAAAAACTGAATGGGATTATCTTTTTGGTGGTGACTATCCGACATACATAGACAGGATGTAACTTGAAAACAAAACGTTCTGTAGTTCTTTGGATTTGGACTCAGATAACAATATTGCAGAACTAAAAAAGGCTCTTGCTTTCTATAATCATAGAGCCTTACCACAAAAATTTGCATGGTAATAGAGGCCGAGGACAAATGAGCAAATGTCCATACTTCAAGCAAGTATACCCTGGAGTAGCTCTGACACAAGACGGAGGACATATGTTCAGATTGGGTTATCTAGAACCTGATCAGCTTGGGCCAGTCCACAGTTATACCGCCCACTAAGATGGTTCAGAAGACTCAAGGAAAAGAAAGAGCCAGCACAGGGTTCAAAGACATACTCACTAAGATCAAACTGTAAGTTCTCATGTTTGAGCATCCGGCATCAGAAATATGGATGGAATTAATTATAATTCTTTTGATATGAAGGATAAATCCAACCTTTGTTGGCACCATAAATTTTCTAGGGACAATTTAAGTGTCACATCCTAGCTGGAAAAAGGCAGCACATTTGAAAGAGAACAAGAAAATATATTGTAGGACATAACACTTGTTCTACCTTCTTTCACTGCCGATGAGACCTACATCTCTTTTAAAACAGGAACATCCACATGACTCTACTACAAGCATAGGAACCTGCTGCATAGTATGTGGCTGAATAGGCAACAAATACCAAGTCTCATTGGTGTCTCCAAAATGCACAAAACAAAACACATAGAAAGAGATGCCAAAAAAATAGGAGTAATCAATTGACCAAGGTAGAAAGAGATCCAAAAAATTAGAGTGGTGAGCACAATAGGAATAATACAATTGTAGTGCCTACATAAATCAGAGAAAACTGAGATAAATAATAGTAAATCGCAGCAGCATTCCCCTTTGCAAACCAACATGTTCTTATAAATATCAGTAAAATTTATGTCCTAGCAATAGGAAAGATCATTTTTTCAATAAAGACAGGAACTCTAGAGGCCTCAGAAACATGGCAATGATCATTTGCCATCCATTTGGAGCTTCAAAGCATGCTGACAAAGGGAGTACTCTCAAAAACTGCACAATATAAGCAACAGGTCATGCCCAGTACCTCACAAGCGAATAACTATCAGATCATATCGTTGAGCAATGGCCATGTAATTGTCATCACAGGCTGAAGAAAAGAAAAAATGGGAAGTGTGCGTACATGAATCAGGGAGAGATAAATAACAGTAAATCTTGCAGTGGCATTCCTCTTTGCAAACCAACATGTTAAATATCTGTAAAATTTCTTTCATAGCAATGGAAACAAAAATTTCTTTCATAGCAATGGAAAAGGTCAGTTTTTTTTTTTTCAATGAAGACAGGAACTCTAGAGGCCTCAGAAACATGGCAATGATCATTTGTCATCCATTTGGAGCTTCAAGGCATGCAGACAAAGGGACTACTCTCAGGAACTACACAATATAAGCGACAGGCCATACCCATTACCTCACAAGCGAATAACTACCAGATCATATCCTTGAGCAATGGCCATGTAATTGTCATCATAGGCTGAAGAAAAAAAAAATGGCTCGTAGCAATGGAAAAGGTCAGTTCTTTTTTTCAATGAAGACAGGAACTCTAGAGGCCTCAAAAAACATGGCAATGATATTTTGTCATCCATTTGGAGCTTCAAGGCATGCTGACAAAGGGCCTACTCTGAGGAACCACACAATATAAGCGACAGGCCATGGCCAGTACCTCACAAGCGAATAAGCATCAGATCATATCCTTGAGCAATGGCCATGTAATTGTCATCACAGGCAAAAGAAGAGAAAACAAAAGGGAAGTGGCAAATGCTAAGAAAATCCAAGCAGACCACGTGCTCAGATGTATGGTACAATACTTATTTCATCACAAGATTGAACCCAACCGAGCACATGTGGCTAACAATGAGATGACAGGCACCCACGTGTGGCTAACAGTGGGATGACAAAATCATGATGGCAACACAAGCACATAAAAAGATGAAAATTGATTTCTCATCAGGTGAAAGCTTCATATAAATATTAAGGAAATGCTTTGTTATGTTCAGCCATTGCAATATGCAATAAATGTTAGCCAAATGTATGAGCATAGCAAAAAGGCGATCAAAAGAAAGAGGTAAGCAGAAGCAGCCATGACATAAGCAGTGTATCTAAATTTGGGAAAAAAGAAACTGCCAACCAAAACTAAGATTTTTATCAGAACTCGATGGTTCAGAAATAATGGCATAGTCTTGAAGTTAAAGCCAAAAGCCCTTTATCCGTATGATTCAATTGCAGCCTGAAACGATCAGAACAAAAAAATCAAATGTGAAACAGATGTGTAGGCTATCTCCTAGGCAAAAGGAGACACAGCGTGAGGAGCTGTATGCAACAATAAACCTCATTTAAAAAATATTCGTACATATGAGCCTCAAGTATGACAGGAAGTGACAAGAACACAACTTACAATGAACTCCAGTGGTCAGTTGACTATCAGCAGGTCAGCAACAAAATGCCAAATGCCATCATCAAATTATCAATCATTTTTCCATGTGTGAAAGGAACTCTCTCCAATACTCTCTTACTAATTATTGAGCTATAACCATTTCTTAGAAAATTAATGCTAAAGAATAAAGGTGGAATTCCCGTGTTATAGGAGTTCCTATCAGGTGATGCGATGAGAAAGGTGTAAAGAGGACGAACTTGTGAGGGAAGCCATGTGTCCAATCTTTACTTTACATCACTGATCGATGCGTGGGTCAGGTCCCCTTCAAACCCCCTCTGTAATCATGAACAGGAATCTAGACAGAGGAAAGAACAGATTTTCTTTTTTAAAAAAATACTCATATGCATGAATGAAGAAACTTAATTTGAGGAACACAACTGACACATGGCAAATTAAATATTGTTATTGGTTGTAGCACACGGAACACATTGAAATAAAAATGTGTCCAAAACAGGGTACATAGTTTTAGTAAAAATGTATAGCCAGTTGGGAAGCTGTACTCTGCAATAACTTATCAAGTCACAAATGGGGAAAAGAACACCTATAGAACTATTATTAGTACACAGGAAAATACGTTAAATATCCTAAAACTTTATCATTTTATTTTGCTGCATAATGTACAGCTGGAACTGATAATACCAGGTCCACCATTCTGTTGGGAAGCCACCAATTCAGAGAGTCTGAAACTATATCATTTTATTTTCCTGGATAATTAGGTGTTGAAGCTAGCGTGACCAAACTAATAATCTAATTGAGTAGGCACATATCCTGATACACATACATAGTAAAGTGAGATGATTTTCCATGGACCCTTAACAAACGTAGTTACAGTAAAGTATATTTTTCTAAGAGCATGAATGCATACTTTTTTTGGGACTAAAAAAATGCATATTGTTCAGGCTACACAAACTTTACTGTTCAAGAAGGGCTATACTTGAAGTTCAGATTGACAGATGCGATAATAACAATAAATGACTCAATCCACCGAGATGGTATATGTTTTGTATGTATAGAATCGAGACCACTTTCAACATAATCACTGCAAAGAATCAGAACAAATCAATTGTTGTTGTGTTTGAGCTTTTGCCCATCCTCCACATAAAATTCTTTGCTCTTAACTGATAGGAAGAGTTGATGCCAATACAATCACCTCGGAAACAAATTAGACTGATCCTGCTTGAAAAAAAGGGGGAAAATGTAAAGCATATCTATTATATAGAGCATGAACCAACAAATTAGACTGATCCTGCCCGAATTTTAAAATTCAAAATAGAGCAGGAACCAATAAAGCGCCAGGTAGGTTCCATTGCTACAATCTGTAAAGACTAAATCTTTAACCTACACTACTCAAAACACAACATTGGTGTAATTCTCTCTTGAGACACCATTGCCACCTATGTTTCTACGGGGACAAAATATATACTGCATAATAGTGGCATCAGTTGTAGACCATTCAAAGTCGAAAAGATGAACCACTTAATGCAAAACATAGAAGGCAGTTAATTAACAATCTCAGATCCTGACACTGCATGAGCATTGCTCTAAAGTTTTGTTTCTCACACCGACCATCAACCATGACTCCATGAGTGTTAAAAGTATTTTTCTGAGTTGTCATATAGAAGAAACTGAAAGAAGTAAGCTAATGACACTAACCATATCTATGTATTGGTGTCTTCCAAGCTTGCTGAAAGGACTATATAGTTTTCATGGTCTGCATTTAAGTCATCATTCAGAAAATCAGTGGTAGATTTTCCTATAGAAGCTGAGGAAAAATTGATTATAAAATTAAAATAGCCAAATCCTAATGAGCAATGAAAACCCCTCCAACCTCCAATGTTTTCAATTGAATGAGCAAATGAAATCGATATAAATGAAATCCCACCTCAACATCTAATTGTCCAGCAACACGATGCCCCTCCCACTAATATATTTTGCACAAACATATATTTTGATCGAATAGAACTTAATCTGGAAGCGTGTAGAAAAGATCGGCAGTCAACCCCGATAAAAGATTTCCCTGCTTAGGAAACCTATTTTAAGTAAAAGCAACATCTGAAGAAAATCAGATCAGTAGCAATTACAACTACAAATAATATGGTATATTGGAAATTGGCAAAAATAGAACTTCTAAAGAAGTCTGTAGTAAGCATGTTGGAGGTCATCAAGTGTAGTAGCTCCATCACTGGCAAGCACACCAAGTTTATTTCAGCAAACACAAAAGGCCACTATAACCTTGGCAGGTCTCATCAATTTAGTTTTGGTGGCCTCCTGTTTTCATTCATCCATCAAATACCTAATGAAATGAAATCTAAAATCCATATTTCGATTCACCCATTAAATTAAGTGCCTAACGAGACAAAATCTAAAATTCCTAGAATCTCATTACAGAGGAGGTCAATCAAACAGAAAAGACCACTGCAACCTTGGCAGCTCTCGTCTCATTATTTTTTGGTGGCAGCCTGTTTTGATCCACACATTAAATAACTAATGGAATGTAATGTGAAATCCCTAGAATCTCATTACAGAGGACTAAAAAAATCTCTATCACTAAATCCAGACAACAAGAAACATCACAGACAACTGAGAAAGCTAATAGATGCAACAAAAAAAAAAACAGTATAGTAATTAGGCCTCTGAAAATTCCCCTTCATCCATGAGAACAAAATCAAAGGACACATGAGCCTGAAGACAACAATGGAGAAGTGGAACAGACATGAACGGACCTCATACCTAGGTTTTTGTGGAGCGCGGACACCAGCACCCGACACCTAGGGTTTTCTGGAGGGGGCTGGCCACGCTCGCGTCGCTCGCGCCGGCCACCGCGCTGCCGCCTCCTAGGGTTTCCTTCGAGCACGAGGGAGAGGGACAGCATGCCCTAATTCCTTCTACTCAGTAGTTTATTCAACAAATTCCCCAACTGGTACAATCTGCCATTAAGCAGGTGCCCTAGTTCCTTCACACTTGAGAACTATCTCTAGAGCTGAATGTTTGCAAAAAGTAATTCAGAAGGTAACACAAACAAATGTTAGACTATCAACATCACTAACAAGAAAATACTATCAGTTAACAGTTTCGACATATATCAAGTGACTAGCTGCTTCCTCCAAAACATAAATCAGAATTAGTGTGAAACAGTACAATTGTATTGAAAGTCAGTTCATTTATTTATTTTTATGCGAACAAAAAAAACAACAACAACAACTTAGCCTTTTGTCCCAACCTAGTTAGTTGGCTAGTAGGCTACCCATAGGAAACAAGTAAAAAAAAGAAGACACAAAAAAAAGGGCACAAGACAAAAGAAAGAGTTAGGGTTAAACAGGAAACGAAAATAAAGGTCACGGATTTTTATGCGAACAAAAAACGAAAATAAAATCCTTAGTTGTACCATTTTGCGGAAAGGGATCACATAGCCATTGGCACATGCCGCCTCTGTGCGAGACCCAACACTAGTCAGGAAGTCACCACAATTCAATTAGATTTCCCAACAAGTGTGCAATGAAAGTACCAGATGCTAATTGCCTATTGTTCCATTTTCACAGTATATCAGAGACTAAAAAAAGCATGTAACTTTAGCAACCTTTGTTCTGTACTTTTTAAAAAAAAAATCAGACCTTTTTAACAATAGTGCTATCTTGGTGCATATACTACAAAGGTCAAACTTTGGTCACCAGGAATGAAAAAAACCCAGCAGAGACAACATAGAAAACAAAAGAAACCCAAGTAATATGAGAGAGTGATAAACAACAGGTTCCTCTTTTCATCAACTCTTCTGTAATGGTCACTGTGACAGTCCAACGCATGAAAGGGGGCTGGCAGCTCAGGCTGACGGCACATGGATAGTGGGTGGGGAGACAGCAGGAGAGAGGGAAACAGGGGAAGCCAAGACTATTTCTTTCTTAGATTAATTTGAATGGTTACAATGTCCCTATATTTATAGTCCCAAATGGACATGTACCTCATCAAGTAAACAAAAAAGAGAGAAAGTCCTTATAATTTGGACTTCTCAAATCCCATCTAATCTTATTTCCTATTTCTATTCTTTTTTTTTTTTTTCGTTTTTCACCTCTTATCTAGTCGCCCCCTGATGGCCGTTGGTACACGGCATGGCCATCCTTCCCCCTCATAGTCCCACACTTGCACCCATAATTAGGCGTGTGATAGTCATGTTCAGCTCGAGGCGTCAAGTGATGCTCTTCAATTAATGTTTGGAACCTTCTGTCCTCTATCCTTGCTTCGGCAGGTGAGGTAGAGAGAGCCAAATCTTTTCAGCGTGCTGATCTTTCATTCACCCTTTCATCCCAAAGTCTGTTTATCACAAATAACACAATACAAAAAGAAACAAGGAAAAACATACTAGGAGAACAACTAATAAATTTCTATCCGCTGAAGTGCTAACAATGCAACTACTGAAGGACATCGTGGATTCATTGTTGAATTATAAAATAAAGATCCAGCGCAGACTTGAAAAACATACCATTTAATATCTAATAACCCAGAAGCATCTTCCAATTTCTAGGGTGCCTAAACAAACTGAAAGCAGATTATATAGCACCAGCAAAAAAAAAAAAAAAAAAAAAAATCTGCACTAAGCCATATTGGCCACAGGCAACACTAAAAAATCTGCACTAAACCATATGGAACCTAAAATCCAGATATTTTCGGTGTGAAAAACTTAGTATGTCAGATACTTATAGTTGCATACTTAAGCAATACGACATTAAAGATGCTGAATATAATCAAAGATAGGTCCAGAAAGGGGAGAGGGCATGTACCTTGAACAAGTAGAGAGCAGCAAACACCTGCAAGGATATAAGCAACTAAAACAGATACTTGAAGAATATGAGTTAGAGAAGTACCTCTGGGCCAAGAAAACACACACGGTTGGAACCTAACACATGTCCATCTCTGGTGGGGGAGGTGGGAGCTGCAGCAGCTCTGCTGCCGCTGCAGGTGCAGGCTGCAGGTGCCGCGGCGACGGTTCAAACGCGTGGTACTGCCCATCCACGCGCATGTAGTAGCTGATCAACGCGCACATGATTAACGTCGTGAAGACGTAGCAGAGGAACTGCGTGACGCGGCTGACGAGTGTCCACAAGCCGCCCTGATCGCCGTCTATGCAGAAAGAGAGGAGATTGGCGATGATGTTGACGATGCAGATCCCGATGTGGAGCCCGATCATAGCCTTGCCCCAGACGCGATCCATGATGCCGAACACGCGGTTCACGACGGCGTACGGAAAGAGCAGCCTCATCTTCTTCTTCATCGGCGGCCATGGACGCTCCTCATCCTCCGCCGCCAAGGGTGGGACAGGAAGAGGAGGCGGGCTCGGCATCCAAGCAGGACCCAAAGGCGGCGACGGCTCGAGGGGAGCGGGGAACGGGCACTCTCGCGGGCGGAACGGCTGCGGCATCGCTGGAATCGGCTCGAAGAACCGGGGCTGCCGCCGAGTCGAGATCGCGAACGAAGCGCGTGCGCGAAGCTGTGGTCGGGAGACCGAGATCGGGATTGCAGGAATCGAAAAAATCTTTGGATTTTGCTCAGGGAGGCGGGGGGAGGCGGCGGCGCCGACGCGCGGGTTTTTATCGCCGGAAGATTTGGGTCGGTTTCGCGGACCAGCTGGGAGAAGAGGAGTCGGTATTGGCCTCCCGCCATTATACCGTCTTTACCCCTTAGCCTTTTTTTACTATTGATTAACAAAAATAAATAAAATATACTTTTTTTATTACCATCATTACCCTTTAGTCTTTGACCAAAAAAAAAGATAATAATTGTTGTATTGGTATATAAGCTTGACGCAAAAACTTAAAATACTTTGCATATCGATTCAAATCAAACTCAAAAATAAATCTCTTTTTTGTTAGAGACGGCGAAATCGATTGTTTAACGGTATCCACTAGTGTGTTATTTGTGGTGCGTCATTTGCAACTTTGACAAATTCTCGATCTTAAGACAAAGGGGAATTTGTTTGTAAGACACTCAAAGTGGCGCAGGTGTGTTGGTGGACACCATCTTTCATTGTATTTGCCGAACACCCTCGCATCTCGCTCGGTCGCTATCGGCCGGCGCTATTCTTCGTGGAATCTCTAGGTCCGCTCCTGTATTCCGCCGGTCTAACGGCGGGAGGGATGGGGAGGCTCGCCGCCTTGGCGGCGCCGGGAGGGGATAGGGAGGCTCGCCGTGCCGCTCGTCGCCACCGCGCTAGGGCTTGCGGCGGCGCGGGGGGAGGGCCGCCGCCGTCTGCCCACTCAGGCGGGTCTCGCCGGCCGCCACGCGATAGAGGCTCACCCGGCTGTCCGTCTCGCGCAGATCGGGGGTGGAGCTCGCCATCCCGGTATCCCACATGAGATGGAGTGGGAAGGTGGGAAGGATGTCGGGAAGGACCTGTACATGAAGGTTGGGGGCAAAACTGACCGGTGGGGCCAACTGTCAGCAAATGTGGCTCAGGGGCACCGGATGTCATTTTGCAAGTTTTTTCTCTCTCCTGGGTGACCACGGGACAAATTGCACCAAACAGTGGTGTGTTCTGGCAAAAATAAATCTATGTTTGGTATACATTGAAAGAACTTTTTTTTTTTTTAGTTTCCAACGGTGGTGGTGGTGTGGGGGAGGGGGTTTGATATTGTCGTTTCAAAGAGCGTGCACCATTATCTGCTATATATATTTCTATCTCTTAAACCTATACCGCCATTGCTGCACAGTTTCACCGTCCACGGTCTGGCTCTCGTTCCTGGAAAACTTTGCATTCCTTGCCTTCCAAAGCTGCCAGCAGCAAAGCGCAATGAAGGCCGAGAACTCATCACGCGGCAGGCCATTGTGAGGTAGAACCAGGTGAAGAGGTGTCATGGTCAGTTAGGTGAGCCATGTCGAGATTCTCCCAGAAAAGGCGTCCGAGCGTACATCCATTGATTATGTGTTCCAAGGTCTCGTCTTCTGCATTGCATATCTGACAGGTTGCACTCTGAACCACATGTTTCTTCAGAAGGATGGAGCGGCACTTAATCTTGAACATTGACCAACAACCACATGAACGAAACCTGCCTTTTCTTCCTTTGGCTGCCCCTTGGACATCAACAGGCTATAGATTGCAGAGTTGTCCAACCCTCCTTTACCATTTGCAAATGCTGAGGTACGCTGGTCCGTGGAGTCCAACAATTGTATGTCACTGATCAGGTTCTGGAGCTGTTGTAGTTCTTAAGTTGCTCTTGGGCTGACCCTGGCACAAGGCTGTTCTGTAACACCACGGTTGATCATGTCACGTACCGTGCTTTTTCCTTGTCTACGCAGTGGGTGTGAATTGCAGGGAACAGATCTGCGAGTGCCTCTTCGCCCACCCACACGTCCTCCCAGAATGAGGTCGTTCTTCCATCGCCAAGCCGGACCTGCATGATTGCTTGGTAATTGGTATAGCGGTAGCAAGGAGCGCAGCACGTTCCAATGCTCCCCGTGAATATCACCGCTGAGCATTGAGACAGACGCCCGACCGTGTACCCATTAAGCCCAGGCCGAGGTGTCGGGGTGGTGAAGCTTGTGAATCAACTTGATGAGCAGGCAGATGTTCTGGGTGCCTAGGTCCTTGATGCCGAGGCCGCCCATGTCTTTAGGCGTGGTGACTGATATCCAGGCCACCATACACGATTCTGGCGCTGTTTTGCCAGATTTTTCAGCACACCAAAGGAAAGCCCTACGCTTCAAGGTTTGCAAGATCCTTCATTTTGTCCACTCTGCATTTAGCTTTCCTGCATATATTTTCTTCCAGTGTCATTGAGTTATAAAGTCAAATAACTTGTTTGAACTTGTGCAACAAATCAAAAGTAAAGACGACACCTATAGAGATAAAGGTTGTATGTACTGATTGGGTGTTAGTTAAAGACCAGAGCTTGTGCTTTCCTTCATAGTGAGTATTTGTGTTTGTTAATATCTTCTCAAATTTCAATCGGTTCTTTGCAAACATACATATTGTCAGTCTTGCTACTCTTGCAGCAGCTCTGAACCTGAATGCTACCACTACTAGTTTTTACCATATAAATGAAATTGTGCACCTCAGAAATAGAAGCATCTAAGTAGAATTACCATACCATTTTTCCCTGTACGAATAAAGAGATCCATTGGTTGTTTGTCATTGTATTTCTTTTCCCATTCCTCCAAATTATTACTTGTGTATGTGCCAAGTTTAAGAGATTTTTCATTTTCCTTCTAATCTTCTTTTGCTTCTGAATGTGACTAAAATACCATCGGATGGAGAATTGTGAATGCAATCAGTGCTATTGTGATATTGTTCTCTTAATTCTATATATAATGTCCAAATGAAATAAAAAAAAATCCCTGTTGTACAAATAGATGTGTGGCCGGAGGTGGCCTCAATCCTGCCATCCAGGAACATCTATTACAGGATTCAAGGTAAGGGAACTCCACCAATTCTTTAGATCTTGTGATTGGTTTTGTCGAGTTATGATCTTTTTATTTTTCATGCGTTATGCACATTTCAGGTACAGTTCTATTTTAGGATACGGTTTTGCTAGGATCTTCATATGATTGAACTGTGGATTGTGGGATCTGATAGATATATACATTAGGCAAGTGTATATTAGGTGTGATTAGCACCTGCCATGTATTGTTGGCACATTGCCATGTATTGCAGCCACATTGGCATATATATGAAGGTCACCTCCTCCCACCTGCGCCTGGGATCCCCCTCTTCCCTGTGTGCACCCACCCACCATGACGGAGGCCTCCATGACCAGCTCCACCCTGTCCTCCCAGACCAGCGGCACCCTGGGATCTGATGCCTCCTCCAATGGGGTGCAGCTGCCGCTGCTGCATCCCTACTCCACCGTCAACGTCAAGGCCCACGTTCCCTTTACGTTGGAATTAAAATCCAACTATCGGAAGTGGGCGTCCTTCTTCAAGGTGTTGTGTAGGAAGTTCGGCCTTCGTCCGCACATCAACGGCACCGCTCCTCCTCAACCCTGTTGTCGAGTGGGTCATTGCAAACTCCTGCGTCATCTCCTGGATCTACGGCTCCATCGACGACTCCGTCCTCGACCTCACCTTGGCGGATGATCAGACCGCCCGGCAGCTCTGGCAGGCCATCGAGGACCTCTTCAACGCCAACAAGGATCCCCGTGCGGTTCTCCTCCTCAAGGATTTCCACACCTGCAGCGAGGGGCGACTCCACCATCTCGTACTGCCGGAGCATCAAGTCCAAGGCTGTTGAACCCGGCGCCATCGGCACGTCATCAAGGGTCCTGCCCTCGTCCTCGCCATGCTCCGCGGCCTCGGCCCTCGCTTCGCCAGCACCGTCGATGACATCACCAACTCCGCCGTCCTGCCGACGTTCCCTCGTGCTCATGACATGCTCGTCTTGAAAGAGATGCGGCTTGCTCATGATGCAAAGACCATCGCCAACACCGCCCTCCTCGCGTCCGGTGGCTCTGGCTACACCAGCCCGGGCGGGTGTTGTTCCACCTCCTCTGGGGCCTCCGGCGGTGGTCAGCCCCCCTCCAGACCTGCTGGTGGCTCTGGCAACAAGAAGGGCAACTGGAAGAAGGGCGGCGGCGGTGGCGGTGGTGGCCGCGCTCCCTAGCGGCGGTTTGGGAGGCAACCGGCGGGGTGGCAAAGAAGCGGCCACTATCGCCCCATGGCCCCCTGGGTTTGCTATAACCCCTTGACACCACAAGGTCCGGCCCCAGCAGCAGGGCGGCAGGGGCAGCTCGCTAGTGGCCGGCGTCCTCGGCGCTGTCCCGCAGCGCACGCGGTTTGTCCCGCCGCGGTGTCGGCCGCCACCATCGTGGGCTCAGGCAGGGCTCATTGTAGCCCTCAACTAGATGGCGCTCCAGATCCAGGCCTCCTGGGTCGTGGACTCCGGTGCTACATCCCATATGAGCACCAATGATAGTATACTCCTCTCCTGCCTCCCATCATCCCTTTCTTCCATCACCGTTGGCAATGGTCAGAATATCCCTATCACTTGTCGTGGCAAGTCCATCCTACCTACAACAGCATCCACATTTCATCTTCGTAATGTCCTAGTTGTTCCTTCCCTTGTGCGCAACCTACTTTCTGTTCGTCAGTTCACTAGGCATAACAATTGTTCAATTGAATTTGATGCTTTGGGTTTTTTTGTGAAGGATATACAGACCAGCCACGTGATGCTTCGCTGCAATAGTGTTGGCGACCTCTACACCATGCCTACCATCCTACCAGCGCCCCAAGCCCACCTCGCCATCTCCACTAAACTCTGGCATCATCGCCTCAGCCATCCTGGCTCCTCTGCCATTGACATCCTTAAGAATAAAAACTTGATCCATTGTAATAAGGTAGCACACAGCTTACGCCATTCATGTTAGCTCGGGAAACATGTGTGTCTCCCATTTTCAATGTCTCGTTCATCCAGTACAATGTCATTCGAGCTTATTCATTGTGATGTTTGGACATCTGCCATTTGAGCTTATTCATTGTGATGTTTGGACATATCCTGTCACTAGTGTTGCTGGAGCACCTCGTCTTACTCGATGATTTAGTGTTGCTGGAGCTTAGTTTTACCTCGTCTTACTCGATGATTTTACTCATTTCTGCTGGACTTTTCTGCTCAGCCACAAATCTGAGATAGCCACCCACATCTCCAACTTCTGCAACCTAGTACAGACCCAGTTCAACCTTCCTATTAAATCCTTACAGGCTAATAACGACAAAGAGTTTGTAAACAATGCTCTCACCACCCTCTTCGCCTCCCACGACATTCACTTACGCCTCTCCTGCCCTTACACCTCCCCCCACAAAATGGCAAGGCTGAGCGGATTCTCCGGACACTGAATAATATCATTTGCACTATACTTCTTCATGCTCACATGCCTTCCTCCTTTTGGGCCGAGGCCCTCGCCACGGCAACCTATATACTCAATAGGCGCCCCAGCTCCGTTGTCCAGAATAGCATCCCTCACACACTAATGTCTTTGGGTGCCTGCGCCACAAGTTGACCGCCCGGCTTCCACAAGTTGGCGCGTCTTCCTGCCTGGGTCTTCCTCGGGTACCCCTTCCCATAAGGGGCATCATTGTTTTGACCTCTCCATGCGTCACTTCATCATCTCCCTCCATGTGGTTTTCGATGAGACATGTTTCCCTTTTGGTCTTAACTCACCCAAATCGTCTCCCAACGATTTGGATTTTTTACTTGCGGGGATCGGCCGCGGCGGTGCCTGACTTTGCTGCCGCGGCCTCTCCCCCGTGCCTCCCCAGCCAGGCTCACCTAGAGGAGCTCCACGATGATCCCACATCCTCATGCGCGGGCTTGGCTGTCGGCTGCGCCGCCCCCTCAGGTGGGCGGCCCGCCCCCGCCTCCGCCTCCGCTCCCGGCGGCGTTCGCCGTGTTTACAGCCGGTGGGCGCTGTCGAAGCTGGCATCTCCCTCCGTGCCGGCTCCCAGCTGGCGGGCGTCACCGGCCCGGGACCGGCTCCCCGAAGCCCGGTCGTTCAATATAGCCGGCGCCGCCCACGGCTCGGTGGCTGTGACCCCCGGGCGGTGTCCCCGTTGCGGGAACTATAGGAGTGCTCTTGCCGATCCGCGGTGGCGTGCAGCCATGGCGGATGAGTACCAGGCCCTCATCGACAACGACTCCCGGCGGCTTGTTCCTCGACCACTGGCGCGAATGTTGTGACCGGCAAGTGGATTTACAAGCATAAATTCCACTCCGATGTCTCTCTTGCCTATCACAAAGCGGCGCTGGGTGGTCCGCGGCTTCACCAGTGCTGGCACGGCATCGACTACACCGAGACTTTTAGCCCCGTCGTCAAGCCAACAACGATTCGCGTCGTCCCCGGCATTCACCGCTGCCTCCCACGCCTGGCCTATACACCCGGTTGGATGTGAAGAATACCTTTCTTCATGGCCACTTGGGCGAGACCGTCTACTACCAAAGAACCGCCCGGGGCCGTCAACCCCGCTCATCGATCATGTGTATCTTCGTAGCACTCCCCTACGACCTCAAGCGGGTCCCCCGTGTTGGCACAAGCGCTTCGCCACTTATCTTCGGCGGTTGGGCCGTCGCCTCGGCTACTAACACCTCCCTCTTCATCCTCCAAGCCGGGGGTGGCATGGCGTACTTGCTCCTCTACGTCGGCGACATCATCCCGACAGCCTCGACCCCGACCCATCTTGCGCATCAGCGGCGTCTACACTCCGAGTTCGCCATGATAGATCTTGGTGACCTCCACCACTTCCTCGGGATCTCCGTCAAAAGCGCTCCTCCGATGGCCTCTTCTGTCGCGCATGGTAGTATGCGATGGACCTTCTCCACCAGGCGGGCATGGCGAGTGTCACTCAACGTCGACACCTGTTGACACTCATGCCAAGCTCTCTCCTACCGATGGTGCTGCTGTACGCGACCCATCCGAGTACAAGAGTCTCGCAAGCGCCCTCCAGTACCTCACGTTGACTCGCCCGGATCTAGCATATGCGGTGCGGCAGGTGTGCTTGTTCATGCACGATCCTCGGGAGCCTCACCTTTGCGCTCATCAAGCGCATCCTTCGCTATGTCAAGGGGACACCGTCGGCCCGGCCTCCACATCGGCATTGGGCGGTTGACAAACCGGGTGGCTTACTCCGACGCCCGGCCCGGGCCGGCCGCCATGATTCCCGCCGTTCTACATCGGGCTTACGTGTCTTCCTGGGAGAGCGCGGCGGTGTCATGGTTGTCTAAGCGGCAAACCACGGTGTCCCGATCCGGGAGGCCGAGTACCCGAGCTGTTGCTCATGTCGCCGCCGAATGTTGCCGGGCCGTCACCTTCTTTAGGAACTCCATGTTCCACTGAACGTTGCCACCATGGTCTCATTGTGACAATGTCGGCCGCCGTCTACATGACTGCCAACCCGTCCACCACCGCCCGTACCAAGCACATCGAGATCGACATCCACTTTATCCGAGAGAAGGTGGCTCGGGCTAAGATTCGCGTTCTCCATGTGTCATCACAATATCAATTTGCTGATATCATGACAAAGGGGCTTCCTATATAGCTGTTTGAGGATTTTCGGTCCAATCTATGCATCCGAATCCTAACGCTTCGACTAGCAGGGCGGGTGATAGATATATACATTAGACAAGTGTATACTAGGCAAGTGTGTATATTCACCCATGTATTGTTGGCATATTGCCATGTATTGCAGCCACAAATAGTGTTTGTGTCATCTCAGCATGTCCAACCCTTTTTTACACCGAGTCCACTTCAGTTCCAAACATGGTTTTTGACTTGTTTTTATTCAGAACAGTTTGAATAGGTTTGAAAAATTTTGTCTGTTGCAGTCTAGCAAACAGATGCATGATGCTTATAGTTTCTGGATGGCAATGTGGGTATTGAAAAAAAGGTTCTTAATCCAATTTACTACAGGTGCCACGACTAGATAATCATGGATGAAGTTTCTCTCCGGTTATAGAAGAGATAATAACAAGTAGTTATATTATGAGTGTAATTGTAAGTCATCATAGAATACATGTGCTAAACAACAAAAGAACCCCCATAAAGTTTATCTATTTTTTTTTTGTTTGAATTAATTTTGCTTAGCATCCGTTGAATATATCACTATGTATATATGAGTGTTCTCCGTCGCAACGCACGGGCACTCACCTAGTAAAATAAATAAGTGTTTGGGAAACAAGGAATGCACAACTTCCTTAGCAGAAACATATTTAAAGTATGCACCATACATCATTTTTTTTTATTGTGTGGACAAATTAATGACACCAATAGTGTTTGGTACCCCTATTAGGTCTTAACAAAAAGCATTTTTAAAAAAAAAAAAAAAACGAGTTCGATAACTCGGCTTTTAAGAAAGCCAACATGGTTCTTACAACATTCTGCTGGGGTTACCAGCTACAAGAGAACGCTCAACACTATGCATCAAAGAAAAGAACACAAGTTCAGACAATCCAGAAATCTAAAATTCTATTACATCCGTGGAGGTTAAATTGATTGGAGAAAACTGTTTGATCCACTCCAGGATGTCGCTCCTTACTTGCATCACAGTCTCTGTCCTTCTCCTTAAGCAACCCATCTCTGAATGAAAGAAATAGCATGAAATATGATATCAATACGCGCCTTAGGGAACGTTTTTTCTCAATTGCCTTTTTTCTTACCAAAAATCATAGATGGTCAGCTAGGGAAATTGAAACAGAAAGTAGAAAACTGAAAGAAATATTTTGTTTTTGGATGTCATTAACCTTCTCATTCTCAGATATGCATTAGCAGATTCTGCTCATATCATCACAATAGGCAGGAAGAAGTATTTGATTTATGGATGTTGACCTTGCCACTCTCAGATATGCATTAGTATCACAAATAGGCAGGTGTATTTACTTTCGAAGTGAACAGCAAATGCATATCTTTTATCACTGTACAAATCAAATATGTCTTTCTTAGCATTGACAAAAATATACCACATCTCTTTATCTATTTCATTTTAAGGTGGAGCGAGGTTAGTCTGGCAGTAATGATTCCAAATGTAGGTTGCATTATTTATAAATCTTCATAAAACTGAAGCCAGATACAGGGCCCACCTGCTAGTTGTGTGGGCGAGCATCTGTGGTGGCACTTGACAGTGATGGAGCAACGGTGTTCATAAGCCAACAATGATGAAGTGGTGCACCCATTTTATTTTAAAAAGACTAAAGTTAAAAAAGAGGTAAGATTCTAAAAAACTATTTTTTGGTGCACAACTACCACTGAACATTATTTAGTAATTTACCTGTTCAATTGAATTGACAGTCTTCTCTGAATTGTTAAGCATGAACCTAACATAAAAAGAATGCTATTGTCCACATGTTGTAAGGCGAGAAGATTCTTTTTAAAAAAAAATTAAAAGGCAAGATGGTTTTGTGATTTCATGTGTTAAAGCCTCAACTCTCAAACTTTTTTTTTCATCTGTGGTATTTATATAAAGTGGTGAATAATGTGATGTTCATGCAGGCTGAAATTATAGTATTTAAGAAGTTATCTTCACTGCTAGAGGCGTGAATCAAGAAATTTATCCAAAACTGGACAAATTACTAAATCTGAGGCAAGAATGATTGTAGAGAAATTCATGTAGATCTGAGGCCTAAAAAAGCATGTAGCATGGTTTAGAAATCTCACTCTGATGATCTTAGAACTATGTAAGGAACTCTGGTTTCCTGCACCACCTTGTTGAGTGCATCTTTCACCCAGACTCAAGACGCCCTCAAATTTGTCATCATAAGCACATTTTTACCTTGGATATCTCTATATTTACAATGAAGACATAGGTCAGAACTAATAATGCAGATCAAAAGAGGCTGAATAACTTAAACCACAATTTAAAATGACTGTGGTTCAAAAATCGAAAATTACAACTGTACAATTTCTTAGAATGATTGGTGAGAACATGAATATGCACGTTATTTAGTACAATGACAGGGATATGATAGGGTTGCGAGGATTTACTTTTGACATCGAATCAAAGCATTTAAGTTTAAGTGTATCAAATAGATCTGTCACTTTAGCAATTGTTGGATGCAGCATCTTCATGTTATTCAGAAATAAATCACATCTTCACAAACTTTTTGGTTGTTGTATTTCCAGTCCTTTAACAATTCCACCACATAAGCACAGTAGGCGATTGTCAGGCTAAAACTGTGTTAATAAAATGTCATGTTATGGAGCATACAGAGTATTTTGTGAAATATTATGTGTTACCAAATTCAGGCCTGTGGCTATTAATCTAAATAGGAGATGGGAAATGGTGTGATATTTAAAGCTGAGGTGTTGTGCTGTTATTTTTAACATCGGTGAAGTCATATTATTCATGGTAATAGTAGGAAAATCGAAACAGAACAAAATATCATAATTGTTTAATTCAGGCCTAAAACTTTTGAATCAATCACAGTAAGACAACCTGAACAAATAGCCGAGCCATTCTCTGTTGCTAAAGTAATTGTTAAACCTTAAACCCTAAACCCTGCCAAGAGTAATTGCTAAAGTAAAGGAAAAAGGGCATGGGTATGCAATAGAAGCTATTTCGACAACAGTGATCACCTCGTTGAGCCCTTCCACCACCTTCAAGGTCTATAAAAGCCTGATTCTCTAAGATCTGCAACCACCAAAAGCGGACCTTTCAGCCTTCATGTGTGGCTTAAGGACCATAAAAATTAGTCAAAAAATACAAAACAAAAGCGGACCTTGCTTCCTACAGTGGGTTTCAAACGAGAGCATCTAGGCATGAGGCGAACTGGCAATCGATCACGGCCTCCCATGGATGAACTTGGACGATCCGCTTTGGACAGAGAGAAATTAGTAGACAAACGAGACTGGACAGTTAGATCCAAACCTAATATAAACGGATTCAGCTAGGGTTTGGGTGCTGGGTGTCGCACAGCCGACAGGAAAGAGAAGGGATGTGCGTACCTGGTGGCTGCGCCGAGGGGGCGCCCACGACGCCACCATGCTGGGGGACAGCCTTGCCGGGCCGCCTTCAAGTAAGGAGCAGCTACAAGAACACAATGTCACACTAACGAATGTTTAAATATGCTATAATCAAGTACCTGCAAATAAACCACTGACTGCAGGAACTTAAAAGCCAACAGTTACCATTCAAACTCTTAACAAATTATTAACCAGTGCCATCATCCTGAAACCATGGTTTTCATATGCCAACACTTGCTTTTCTCAAAAAGAAAAATGCCAACACTTGCTATCAGGCAAAAACTATTTTTTGGAAGGCCTAATAAAATACATATTTGTGTCCAACTGACACTCTATTGAGCAGTACCCAATACACAGGAAACTCAGTCTGAACTGACACTGACAGAACTATTTTTCAGAGGTAGGCTACACACAATGTGTACATATTACTGGATAATATTGAATTGTAGTATTTACTATTTAGAAACGTTATATATGTGCCAAAAAAAAAAACACTATATACCAACTGTCGTAAGCACTCCAAGATGCAAGTCCAATTATGATTTTTTTTCAAGAGATGCAAGTCCAATTGATTCTGATCATCTTTAGACATTGCTATACATGATAGGTAATGCAACAAAGGCGACGGGCTGCAACTTGCTATAATCGATCTCCTAAAAACAACATAGAATTCAAGTTACACAGTTAATTGGAGACTCCAACGCATTACATGCTGAATACTTTTAGATTACACAACACACCAAGTCCATGTACATGGTACTGGAAGCATCATGCCACCAAACATATATATACTACCATTATAAGTTGAGGCTTTTGCAGGCTGATAAAACTATCAAGTGGTTCAAATAATGAGGGAATATGCATTCCTACCCTACCTTCTCCAATCAAGTTAAATCTCCCAGATCATCATTTGGACATATATAGTATCCACAAGTTTCCATTCAACATATTCAGAATATGGTTTTTCCATACTCAGTTCGTATCAAAAAATCAAAACACACATTGGCCTCCTCAATTCCAGTATCCTACATCCACACTCAGCTTACCACGATACACACATGCCCTTGAATTTTCATCGAGCCCTTCTTTCAAATCAATCGCAAACGATTTTTTCATAACAAAATAGTGTTGTGAAAAAATGATTGTTTTCGCAGCCCAAACTTAAGCCATCTTAATCAAATGGGAGCACCCTACACCGTCGTTATCCAAGGCAACCAAACAAAAAAATCTCTGCCAACCACTATTCACAAAACAAGGAAATGCTCCCATAACCAAAGTCATCGACACCTGTGACCTTACATCTGTATTACGTCGCAGGAGGTCACAATCGAGTATCATCCAACAAAACCCATCCATGGTGATCAATTTCATACTCTGTTCAGCCAATGCATGCCCTAATTCCTTTTAAAAGAGCAAGAAGAAACACTCAGTAGATTAGTCAACAAATTCCCCAACTAGTTACAATCTCCATTAACCAGGTGCCCTAATTCCTGCACACTTGAGAACTATATCTAGAGCTGAATGTTTGCAAAAAAAGTAATTTAGAAGGTCACACAAACAAATGTTAAGACTATCAACATCACTAACAAGAAAATACTATCAGATTAACAGTTTCGACATATATCAAGTGACTAGCTGATTCCTCCAAAACATAAATCAGAATTAGTGTGAAACAGTACAATTGTATTAATAGTCAGTTCATTTTTTTATGCAGACAAAAAGGAAAATAAATCCTTAGTTGTTAGTTTTGCTGAAAGGGATCACATAGCCATTGGCACAAATCACGCCTCTGTGTGAGACCCAACACCAGTCAGGCAGTCACTACAATTCAATTAGATTTCCCAACCAGCGTGCAATGAAAGTACCAGATGCTATTTGCCTATTGTTCCATTTTCACAGTATATAAGATACAAAAAACATGTAACTTTAGCAACCTTTGTTTCTTTTACTTTTTTTTTAAAAAAAAAAGACCTTTTTTAACAATAGTGCTATCTTGGTGCAAATACTTCAGAGGTCACACTTGGGTCACCAGGAATGACAAAAACCAAGCAGAGACAACACAGAAAACAAAAGAAACCCAAGTAATACGAGAGATAGTGATAAATTATTAAGAACACAAACAAATTTATTTCTAGCACTACTCAAGCACAGACAATGGCGACTGGAAATAAAAAGTAGCTACTGCGTATGAGATACTGTCTGCAGACAATTAATAGCTATTGCAGTTAAATACTTTCTTGGGCTTTCTCCCACTTGGTTTTGCTGTACTTGTGTTCTATATCCTGATTTAGTGCGCTGGAACTTTTGTTATCATGGCACTCAACAGGTTCCTCTTTTCATCCACTTTTCTGTGACGGTCACTGTGACAATCCAACCTGGGGGAGGGGGCTGGCAGCTCGGGCAGGGGCATGGGTGGCGGAACAGGGAGAGGGGGTGCGGGAGAGGGCAGGGAGAGGGATGCACAGGAGAGGGGAGAGACATGGGAAGCCAAAGACTATTTCTTTCTTAGATTATAAAATGGTTACAATGCCCTATATTTATAGTCCCAAATGGACATGTATCTCATCAAATAAACTAAAGAGAGAAAGTTCTTAAAAATTTGGACTCCTCAAATCCCATCTAATCATATTTCCTATTTCTATTCTTCCTATTTGTTTCATTTATTCTAGATTCTCAGAGATTGGAGAGTTGGCGGTGTGGCTGGAGGACACCTCTCATCTGGTCGCGCCCCCTGATGGCGCCATTGGGCAGCATGGCCAGCTTGGCTCCTCATAAGCCCACACTTGCACCTGTAATCAGGCGTGTGGCAATCATGTTCAGCTCGGAGCGTCAAGTGATGCACTTTCACTAATGTTTGGAACTTTCTGTCCTAATGTTTGGCCAAATCTTTTTTGCTGGTCCTTCCATCTCTATCCTTGCTTCGTCAGGTGGGGCAAAGAGAAAGCCAAATCTTTTCAGCGTGCTTGTCCTTCCATTCATCGTTTCATCACAAAGCCTGTTTATCACAAATAACACACAATACAGAAAGAAATGAGGAAAAACATACTAGGAGAACAACTAACAAATTTATATCTGCTGATGTGCTCCACAATGCAACTACTTTAGTATGAACACATTGTGGATTCATTGTTGTTTTACAAAATAAAGGTCAAACACAGACTTGAAAAACATATCATTTAATATCTAACAACCTAGCATCTGAAGCATTTCTAGTGTGCCTAAACAAACTGAAAACAGATTATCTAGCACAAGCAAAAAAAAAGTGCACTAAACCATATTGGCCACGGGCAACACTATATTATACAAGGAACCTAAAATCCAGATATTTTTTGAGTGAAAAAATTCGTATGTCAGATATTTATAGCTGCATACTTAAACAGTACGACATTAAAGATGGTGAATATAATCAAAGATAGGGCCGGGAAAGGGAGGGCATGTACCTTGAACACAGTAAGGAGAGCAGCAGCAACACCTGCAAGGATTAGAGAACTAAAACAGATATTGAAGAATATGGATTAGAGAGCGTACCTGGGGCCGGCAAGAAAACACAAACGGACCAAACCTAGCACATGTCCATCTCCGGAGGGGGAGGTGGGAGCTGCACCGCCGCTGCCTGTGGCAGCTTCTGCTGCTGCGGCCGATCGTCGTAGAAGATGTCCACGCACGTGATGACCACCATGGCGGCGAAACAGAGGTACAGGCAGATCAAGAAGCGGTCCTCCTGAGGGGCCGCGGCGAAGGAGAGGAGCATGACGATGCAGATGACGATGTGGAGCCCGATCATAGCCATGCCACAGGCGCGGTCCATGCGGTTCACGGCGTACGGACGAGGCTTCTTCTTCACCTCATCCTCCGCCGCCAAGGGTGGGGCCAGAGGAGGAGGAGGCATCGAAACGGGATCCAAAGGCGGCGACGGCTCGAGGGGAGCGGGGAACGGGCGAGGAGGGCGAAACAGCTGCGGCGGCATCGCCGACAGAATCGGTTCGCGGAACCGGGGCCGCCGCCGATCGAGTCGAGATCGGGAAGAGAGCGCGCGCGGGAGATCGAGATCGGGATGCCCAAAACTCTTGGGATCGAACTGATTGCTCTGGAGGCGGGGGAAGGCTACTCGGACGGGGCTAGGGTTTTATTGCGGGAAAATGCGGCGCCAACCTGGTGTGTGCTGGTAGGAAGAAGAGTCGGAATTGGCGGCTCGCCTCCCGCCACCGCTCCGTACAAAGCTTTTAGCCGATTTTTTTTTTGTTTAATAACGTCTTTACTCTTTGATCTTTTTATTACTATTGACAAAATAAATAAAAAATAGGTTTTTTTTCTTAATTACCGTCTTTACCCCTTAAGCCTTTTTTGAAAAAAAAATGTTGCATTGGCACGCAAGAACTTGTATCGATTTAAACCCATAAATAAATCTGTGTTTCGTATATGGTTGATCCCAAGCTTGTAAGAGTTGTTCTGCCAGCATATGGTCTAGTATCATTTTACGATATTTTTTTTTTATCACGATATTTTAAGGCACAAAGTAGAAAAAAAAAAAGACTTTTAAGACTTAAAGAGTATATATCAGGTAATTAATTTTGTGCTTTGCCGCAAAAAGCTAAAAGATCGGGGGGGAATGGCGACTAGGTAGGGTTTTATCGCCCGGAAGATGCTGTCACAAACCGGATGGATTTCGGCATCGGTGATACGATTGGCGGCGAGCTCGCCGGTGGTGATGATAGTTGAGGAGGTGGCTAGGGCGAGGGAGGGCGGCGGTGGGGGGCAGTGGGGCGTGTGGCGGCAGGCGCGGGGGCGGGGCGTCGGTAGGCGGCGGCGACGGAGAGCGAGAAACACGGGAACTAATCTTTATTACTTGCCCCCAAAAGAGATTACATACTCCCTATTTATATCGCCCTCCTATGAGACTTGTAATCCATGCAATCTCTAAAGGTTTCCTTATAGAGTTTGGAATACCTTTTACAAGCAATCTTATTGATTTCCTAATAAGATATTTTCTTATAGAGTTGGAATATCTCTTTCACACAAAAGTCCTAATTTAATCCAAACTAGATGACGGCGAAGACGGAAACAACGATGACGTGGCGGTGGCGGCCGGCGGCCTGCCAAGCGCCACCCCCCTTCCTAGGCCGAATATGGTCGGTTGGGCCTCTTTAGCCCGCCCATGGCTGGCCTAATTCGGTATATGACATCTCCCCACCATTGGGACGAGGCGCGCGTCCACACGCCGGATCAACCCACCGGGTGGGAGCGAATGACGATGCCAATCGGGAAATCGCGAAACCCGGTCCGTAGGCGAGCATGAGGTAGCCCGCCACTTGTCGTTGGACGAGGGGCGGATCATTTCCGTGGCGGGTGTAAATTGGAGGAAAAGATCGCCGTTGAAGGAGAATCGGTACTAGTGATTGCAGATGGAGGCATCATCGTCGTTGAAGGAGAAGTCGAAGTGCAGGTTGTCGAAGTAGATGCCGAACTTATAGCTCAGTGGGGGCTGCACGACGGGTCGATCCATCCATGCACGCCTCATAACGGAGGCACTGAGGACACCCGACAGCTTGAGTGTCTGGCGTGTAGCCGGAGGATGATGGAAGGAGTAGGTCCACGGGGACGTGTACCTGAGCATGCATGTGCCTACAAAACACATGGCGAGTTGACGTGACTGGTGTTGAGCTGAGACGTAGAGGACGACCATATAGGAGGTCGCCGACGGTCTTGACGGGCAGCCCAAGCTGGGGGGGCTGCACGTCTGGAGCGTCCACGCTGACGTTGTCGATGCAGAGGAACTCTTGGCCGTTGTCGTCGAAGAGGAGCACCGCAACGTCATCCAATCTGACGCTTAGGCGCATCAGCATGAGCTCAATGCTCGCAGAGAAGGCCTGTCACTCTTGGGGAAGTGTAGGAAGGTGGAAGCCCACTGCGATGCCATGTCAGGGGGACTCCGTTGTTGAGGAGGAGGTCCTGGAGTAGCTCGGAAGCTGGGGGGACATAGTAGCGGTGGAAGTACCTCACGATCCCGTAGTAGAGGGTCCACTCCGGGGCTGTCGCCTATAGGTCGATGGCGCATGCGATGATGCCAAGCTCCTGGTTTGTCATCGCTCCCCGGCACAGCTCGGTGAGGAGGTCGATCTCCACTTGGCCGTCGATGGCCTCCATGGCCGAGGCTAGGCGTAGCCGCTCCGGCGCCCTGTCCTCTAGGGCCACGTCGATGTCGGTGTCGATGTTGATAACGTTGTCGTTGCGGTTGTAGCCGAAGTCGTCTGCCACTGCTGGTGGTGGCTCATTATCGGGGTGGGTGTCATAGCGACACGCGAGGTTCAATGACCTTATGCATCGTACGTGGCTTGTCCCACATGAGTGCCTGGCGAAGAGGGTCACGTAAGCCGCCGATGAAGAGGCTGACGCGATGGAGCTGGCTCTCAAGGTCTATGCATGTAGCATAGGCCTCGAAGGCGTTGATGTAGTCGTCCAACTCGCCCTCCTATGTTGAAGGTGGGAACATGGCCGTGGTGGTGGTGTCGATGGGTGGCCCAAAGTCGCGCCGCAGGTAGCACATGAAGACGTCCCACTCGACCAACGGTCTCCTCCGGGAGAGTCTGTGGAACCAGACCTCAGCAACACCTGTCAGATGGAAAGCAGCATATCAGGCGTATAACTCAGGATTGATCTCGCGCTGCAACCGGAAGAGCGGCTCCATCTTGTTGATCCGGATGTCGGGGTCATCGCTGCCGTTGTATTGCGGTACCTCCAGGCGTACCGCGTAGCGTGGGGTGGGTGGTCTGGTGACTTGAGGGAAGGGCTCCGTGGGTGGCACCAGCTGTGCCGCCTCGAGCTCCTGCGTGGGTGCAGGTGTTGGTGAAGAGGAAGAAGTGTTCGGTGCCGAGTTGTCGTCGATGGCGATGTCGATGACGGCCGGGGTGTCATCCTGGATGACGTCGCTGCCCTCTTCCAGTTGGAGGATGGCTATTGACGGTAGTTATTGTCAAAAATTAAGTATTTATTTTTCTACAAAATCATGGATAAATAATATAAAAGATTATTATTACTAATAGATTCCACGAGTTTTGGTGCACACTCAGTTATGTGATGAATCAATAAAAAAAATAGCACGGCTGCATCATGCATTGATGCCTCCCAATGCTACAAAAGGACCACATCATCGAGCATAGATCATAACAAAAGGGCACCATCATCGACCACAGTAACAAGATCATCCACAGAAGAACCCTAACAAGTTAACAACATCAAGTACCAAACCCTACTCATGGCAAATCTAGGGAAAATAGAAGAGGGATAGGGGAAGGGTTGTCCATTTCACCTTGCCGCCGAGGTAGTACAGCCGGAGAGGAGGAAGGAAGATATGCAAGTAGAGGAAGAAAACGGGGAGGGAGAAGAGGATGAACACCACCGCCACCGAGTACCACCAACAGCCGGCGATGGAAGCAGGACGGAGGAGTACACCGAGTTAGCCGCCGCCGCCACGCACTCTACCTCACCGCATGGCTGTCAAGAAGGAGGAAGAAGGTGACCGGAGCGAGCAGAGGAAGAAGGAGAGGCTTGGTGACCTAGAGGTGATTTATAGGCGAGAGGATTGGGGAAGTGCGCGACAGATTTGGCTTCCCGCGCTGCGGCAAGCGAAGGAAGTGTCACCGCCCCGCATAAGCCCCCTTGAGCCACACCCCCCAACCGCCACCCGAATCGCCTCTGAAGCGCCGTGCGGAGCCGAGCTCTGGAGAAATGAACCCTAGCCGTGTTTCTCTAGGGCTAGGCGGAGGCGCGTCGGTTTAGGCTCCGTGTAGCCGGGCTCAAAAGCGGGCCAAGGCCGCAAACAAGGCCGCTGCGGTCCAGCGAGCGCAAGGCCCAGCCGGGCCACCCGAGCCAAACGTGCCCTACAGGATGCAGCAGTTGGAGTCCATCTTTGTTGATCCACTTTCGGAGTCCAAGCATGAGACTTTTAAGGGTCTGTTTGGTTCACTTCGACTTAGCCAGGCTCGCACCAGCCAAACAGGACCCCTTTGGCCAAGCGGGTGCATGCAAGGGGTGGTTGTTTGGTTGGGGCCTGGGGCTGCTTGATCACCTGGTGTTTGGTTGTTTATGCGAGATAAGTCGCGTGAGATAAAAAATATTAAAAAATTATGATTATAATTTTTAAAAAATATTTTAAAGGACTTATTTTATCTAACCATTTCTTAATTATCCTTAAAATACATTAATATCACTTGATATTTACTAATCATACACTAATAAATCATTAGTAGGAGAAACAGCTGCATCAGCCGAGCCTGGCTCAGCAGAAACGACCGATTCGGGCGTTTCTCCAAAGTCTGGCTGCGGGGCATTGTTTGCATGAGCAGAGCCCGGCTGAGAGAGACATCCTGGCAACCAAACACAGCGCCACCTTGCATCCGGCCAGCCTGGTTCAGCCAGACCAAAGACCCCTAAAGTTCTTTTTCTAGTTGGCTAGGACAATGCGTTCCTTGATGATTTGATGGGTTCCTGCTGTAGACACGTTAAGGAGTTTGTGTCACAACCCAAGAAGACGGACTCGGAGGAGGGGCCGCCAGCCCACGACAGACACGACCAGCGCGGAGGCACCCCCTGTGGTGCACGCGGCCAGGCCGCCGCCGTTACGCGATTATTTTGATAACTAAATTATCATAAGAAATAAAATATCTTCCAGTTTGATTAGGAAGTATGCCCACAGGCGCTCAAACCTGAATCTCCCTAGCCAATCCTCCCTAAAATCACCTGTGATTGAAGGAAAAAAAAAACATTCCCCTTCACTTTATTAGTTTTTGAAATAAATATTTCGACCTTAAAATAATTGAAATGAAAAAGGTCTTAACTAGAGACGTAGATATTATCAAGTAATAGAACTTTGGTTTCTACCGTTTGTCCATCCGAGGTCATTTGACTACTTTATAAATTTTAAAATGTGAGAAATCCAAGCATAGTTTTCTTTGGACCAATGAGTTCAAATGAAAAAAGTTGCCGACTACAAATTTTTTTATCGCTTTTAGAGATCTATGAGTATTGTTTTTTTTTTTTTTCATTTTTCCATTGGATATCATTTCAAAATTTGAACTACAAAATCTGAGAACTTAAAACTGACTGTTGGAACTATTGTTTATTTGAAATGAAAAAAAAGTTATCAACTCCCTCCGTTCCAAATTGTAGTTCACTTTGACTTTTCTAGATACATTGATTTTGCTATGCACCTAGTCATATACTATGTCTAGATACATAGTAAAACAAATGGATCTAGAAAAGCCAAGTGAACTCAATTTGGAACGGAGGAGTAATATTTTAGATCTTTTCAAGATCTATGAATTTTGCACAATTTCTCCATGCGAGGTAGTTTGATTGTTTAAAAAAAAATAGTTTCAAAATGTCAAAACTTCAAACAGAATTTATGGGATTTTAAATGAAAATCTTCTATAACTCTTATAAGAATAAACCTCACTAGTGAATTCTCTCTACATGCAAGGTGTCCACATCATTCCCCACTAAGCCAACCCACTAGATGGTCTATCTTTTCATGCAAATTGTCCACATCATTACCCACTAAGTCTATATCATCCCTTATTACTTACAAAAAATATCCATGTCATCTCTATCATGTGAAATAATTTAAATCTTTAATCTATTAACATACAATTTATCTTCATACAATATTTGCTTTATCACATATTTCTCTATAATGTAATCAGTTATTTTATACTCATGTTTTATGAGTTCTTATCCAGTAAAATAACTTGCAGTCAAATTCTTTACATATGTATACCACAAAAATACCATATTGTAATGCTACATACATAAGAAAAATATTTTTTAAGAGAGTCCCGCGCAACGCCAAGGGTATACTCCTAGTATGATCTATGGTCAAGTTGTACATTTCTTTGAGATATAAAACATTGATATAAAGCTTGTCTTATTTCAGAATGAAATAAGAGAGTAGCCTAGGACATAGAATATTCTTATAATAAAAATCGATACAATAAGTATTTCAATTTTTTTCAAATTAACACGTGATCAAAAGCGTAAAGTTAAAATATAGATATTAATGTTATTGTATAAAGTGGTAAGAGTGTATATACTTTAAGTTTATGTTTCAACTAATCACGTATGGTGCTAAAAAAAAAATAATATAGAATTATCACTTATAAAACCGCTAGAAGTAAAAAAGAAAAGATAGATTCTAAAATTCTTACAAGAACTTAAAACATTTTGCAATCAAATTGGTAGAGAATAATCGCCATTGCAAATAATAGTTATTGATATGAGCAACTAATAAGCTCGGAAGTTTGGAAAAAGAATCAAAATTTAGGTTCATGGTTGTCACAATATACATTGCAGCTAAGCCATCATACTTCATACAAATGTTTCAACTAAATGTATATTGCAGATAAAACGAGGTGCATGTAAAAAAAAAACTGATAAATATGGATGAAAAGTACAAAAAATCAATAATTGATAGTTTAACAAAACTAAATATAGTGTACAATGTACCTATTATAGCTATTGTATTAGAATATTAGTGAAGAGAAAAAATATCAATATATCTAATTTTCTATTATAGTTAGTGTCTCTTAAGAATCTAATCTGTGCAGGAGCATGGGTTGATGAACTAGTGTAGATACAAATACTGAATCACTTTATGTACCTTTTATAATAGTGCAGTGAGTAAGTTTGAATGAAACATAATAAATCTAATGACTACTGTGGACAACGAGTCTGCCAAATTTAACACCAAACGTTTCTGATTCTTGTATAAGAATTTTTTTTATGGCTTCCTATCAGTAATAATTGTGAGATGAGATGAGATTCTTCATTCTTGCTATCCAGTAAAAGGTTCTTGTCCCTGGATCAGATTGATTGCAACAGTTTAATTTGTACTGGACTAGATGAAGGATGACATGGAATTTTTACTTCAAAATCAGTGCAGAATTATGGAGCAGGAATGCGCAGAATCGAGCAATGGCCATCAACAGTACACAACAGTGGTCATGATTCTTGTAGAAATTTTTTTCAGAGCCTCCAATCAATAATTGTGAGATGAGATGAGATTCTTCATTCTTGCTATCCAGTAAAAGGTTCTTGTCCCTGGATCAGATTGATTGCAACAGTTTGATTTGCACTGGACTATAAGAAGGATGACATCGAATTTTTACTTCAAAATCAGTACAGAATTATGGAGCAGGAACGCGCAGAATCGAGCAATGACCATCAACAGTACACAACAGTGCTTCATCAGTCACAAGCAGAGGCAGGCGCTTGTTCATGAGACGGCGGCGCGTCGTCGAGCTCCCTGAGCGTGGCGACCACCTGCAGCATGTTGGGGCGCTTGGACGGGAAGTCGTCCACGCACTGCAGCGACAGCTCCAGGAACCTGGCCATCTCCCTCTCCTCTCCATCCACGGCAGTAATCACAAGCTCCGGGTCGACGACCTCCTTGCCGGCACCCCCCTGACCTTCATCTTGACCCAGCCGACGAGGTTGGTATCCCCGAAGTCCTCCTTGTCCGTGGGCCTCCTCCCCGTCAGCAGCTCCAGGAACACCACACCCAGGGAGTAGACGTCGCCCTTGGCGGTGCACCGGAAGCTCTGGTAGTACTCCGGCGGCACGTACCCGGGCGTGCCCGCCAGCGTGCTCACGCTCAGGTGCGTGTCCAGCGCGCTGATGAGCCGCGCCATGCCGAAGTCGGCGACGCGGGCCTCCATGTCGCCGTCGAGGAGGACGTTGCTGGACTTCATGTCCCGGTGGATGATGTGCGGGATGCAGTTGTGATGAAGGAAGCAGAGCCCCTCGCGGCGCCGCGCGCCACTCGCTTCCGGCGCTCCCACGGCAGCCGCAGCGCCCGGCCGTGGAGGCCGTCCTCCAGGCTGCCGTTGCTCATGTACTCGTACACCAGCAGCCTCTCCTCGCCGATCTTGCAGTAGCCCAGCAGCGGCACCAGGTTCCGGTGCTTGATCTTGCCCAGCGTCTCCATCTCCGCCGTGAACTCGCGGTCGCCCTGGTAGCTCAGGTGGATGAGCTTCTTGATGGCCACGCACGACCCGTCCTTGAGCGTCGCCTTGAACACCTCGCCGAACCCGCCGGAGCCGACCAGGCTGCCGGCGGAGAACCCGTTGGTGGCCTCGATCAGCTGCGTGAAGGTCAGACGCCGGAGCTGCCGCTGGAAGGTGGCCACGTTGATGCTCAGCGCCTCCTTCTCCGCCTTGCCCAGCTTCCAGATCGTCGCCGTCCGCGTCCCGTCCTGCAGGCTGCTCAGCATCCGCGCCTCGCGCGCCTCCTTCCGGCGCGCGCGCGCCACCACGAAGCACGCCACCGCCAGACCGCACGCCACCACGCCGGCGACCAGCACGGCCAGGATCACGACCCACAGCGCACGCCTGTCAGGACGGCTGCCGTCGGGCTGCGCCAGGACAGACGCGGTCGCCCGCGGCGTCGGCCCGCACGGCAGCAGCGGCATGCCGCAGAGGCCCGGGTTGCCCGTGTACTGGCTTGCCGGCAGCGTGCTCAGCTGCCCGCGCTGCGGGATCTCGCCGCTGAGCTTGTTGTCAGAGACGTCGATCTGCACCAGGAAGGAGAGGTTGGAGAAGGAGTCCGGGATGCCGCCGGAGAGCGCGTTGTGCGACACGTCGAACACGCCCAGGTTGTGCAGCCGCCCCAGCGACGCCGGGATCTCGCCGGTGAGGTTGTTCCGCGCCAGGTCCAGCACCTGGAGCACCACCATGTCGCCGAACTCCTCGGGGATGTCTCCGGTGAGCGCATTGTAGGACAGGTCCAGGTACTCCAACGTCTGGTACCTTGTCCAGCCGCTGACCGCCGCGCCGGAGTAGAGCCGCGTGAAGTCGCAGCTCTTGAGCGTCGGCACCTGCAGCAGCCGCTCCGGCCGGATGCCGGCGAACTCCAGCAGCCCGCCCACGCCCTTGCACGAGTTCCCCACGTTGCGCACGAACGCCAGCGTGTTGCCGGACAGGATCCCGCTGAGCGGGGTCGACCCGAGCTGCCGGCCCAGCCGCCGCGGGATCTCGCCGGTGAGTCGGTTGCTGTTGAGGTCCAGCCACATGAGACTGCTGCAGTTGCCGAGCTCCTTGGGGATCACGCCCTCCAGGCTGTTGTTGGCCAGCTGCAGCACGGCGAGGCGCGTGAGCCGGCCGAACTCTGGGCGGATGGTGCCGGTGATCCGGTTGCTCGTGAGCGACACCCACTCGAGGCCGGTGCAGTTGAACAGCTCGACGGGGATGTCGCCGCCTAGGAAGTTATTGTTGAGGATCAGCGTGCGGAGGCCGCGGCATTGCCCAAGCTCCGCCGGGATCCGGCCCTGCAGGCCGTTGAACCACATCACCAGCTTCTCGAGGCCACGCAGCTGGCCGAGCTCCGGCGGGATCGGGCCGCGCAGGTAGTTGATGCTGAAGTCGATCACCCTCAGGCGCGAGCAGTTGGCGAGCCCCGGCGGGATGGTCCCGGTGACCATGTTGTCCGGCATCCGGAGCTCCTCAAGCGCCGCGCCAGGCGAGCAGAGTTCCGCCGGCAGCGCGCCGGAGATCTTGTTGCTGCTGAGGTCGGCGACGCTGAGGTTGGTGCAGGAGGTGATCGTGCTCGGGAGGGAGCCCGAGATGAAGTTGTTGCTGAGGAGGAGGCTCTCCAGCGACGTCAGGTTGCCGAGCACGGCGGCCGGTATGGCGCCGGTCAGCTTGTTGTCCGCGGCGTCGAGCAGCCGCAGCGCATGGCATGCCGACAGGGACTCCGGGATGGGTCCCGTGATGTTGTTGCTCGACACCTTCAGAACTGTCAGCGAAGCACACGAGTTCCCGATGCTGTCGGGGATCGGGCCGCTGAGGTGGTTCGACGAGACGTCGAACACCTCGAGTCCGGCGATCCCAGCCACCGACTCCGGTATCGACCCGGTGAGGCCGTTGTACGAAAGGTTGAGCGTCCTGAGCCCCGAGCAGCGCGACAGCGCCGGCGGGATCGCGCCGCCGAAGCGGTTCTCGGACAGGTCCAGCAGAGTGAGCGTGTCGGCGAACGACATCTTGGAGACGTCACCGGAAAGGTTGTTGCCTGACACGTCGAACGACTGGATGCTCGGCGCGCCGGCGAGGATCGACTCCGGCAACACGCCGGTGAGGTTGTTCCGCGCGAGGCTGACGGTGGTGAGGTTCGGGTAGCGCGTGAGCAGGTCCGCGGGAAGGCTGCCGCCGAGACCGCCGTAGGCGAAGTCCAGCGTCTGCAGCGCGGGAGGAAGGCTGAGCAGGTCGGCGGCGTCGGCGCAGAGCGCCGCGCCGTTCCCGGACAGGTTGAGGTGTTGCAGCGTGTCGACCGCTGCCAGGGCGGCGAGAGACGCGCGTTCGGAGACGAGGCCGCTGCCGGCGAGGTCGAGCCGCGTCACCCTCCCGTCGCCGCCGTCGCACGCGACGCCGTGCCAGTTGCATGGGCCGCCATCACTCCCAGTCGGCTGCCAAGACGAGAGGACACCCCCTGGGTCTTTCTCGATGGAGGCCTTGAACCGGAGGAGGGCGTCGGCGTCAGTTGCCGCCACCGGTGCAAACGCTGACGACGACACGTAGATGGAGGATACGACGAGGAAGAGGTTGAGCATGTCCATGGCGATGGCAGCGAAGCTGGGCGATCGAAAATGGATAGCAGATGAGAGGCGATCGAGTTCAAAGGAACATTGTACAAGGCGCGAGAAAGCTAGCCGAGAGGGATGGTGCCAGTGATTGTTTGTTTTGGGAACCAGTATGGTATGATGCATGTCTTTGCTTTGGGATTAGTATATATATATGTAGAGTGACCAATGAAAGCATGGATCAGCGAGTGACATAATTTGTGCTGATCTGTTGCTTGTGGTAGAGCATCTCCAACAGTTTTGGTATTTTTGATTTGACATTTGACTTGTTTGCCAACTCCTCATTCCAAATGACAAGCTAAAAAAAAAAAACGCCGCCTCCAACAGTTTGCTAATTTTTGTTTGGCATGTGAGAAAAGTGTGGCCAGGAGGGAGCGGTCGTTGGTCGTATCCTTCTGTGAGGAAGAGCGCGATTGCCAAAGGAGAGATGGCGCACATTTTTTTGCGCGAAGAGACCGCCAAATGCCAAAGATCACTAATTTGCCAAATACAATTGCCAAATTGTTGGAGAGTGGTTTTAAGCTTTTGACAAATTTTGCAAATGTCAAACCCAATTGCAAAACTCTTGGAGATGCTCTTAGTGTGCCTTTGGGGACTGTTAGCTCAACACTACAGGAAAATCAGGTTTTGCCGATGGTAGAGCGCTTTGTGAGCTGAAAATAGGGCGCTCGGCAAAGCTAGCCTTGACTGACAACCGCTCTCGCCAACGCCGAACCCTTGGCAAAGACTTTCCCTGTCGGGTGGTATGACTCTGCCACCTGGGCTCCTAGCTCCAGTCGCTCCGCAATTGTTTCCGACTCAGCACGTGATGGGTACTCTTATGAGCATGATAGCAAAGGGTTTCATTTGTGGTTTCCTGTATTAGGTAATAATGTCTAACACTTGCAACCTTATCTCCTTTGCGCATCCTGCATCAGCGGGTTCGAATCAGCCGCCTCCAGGTGCTAATCAAGTCTTCCCATCGCCGGCAACTCAGTATCTGCCTTTCCCACCTCTCGGTATCGGGTAATATGTCTAACACTTGCAACCTTGTCTCCTTTGTGTAACTTGGATCAGCGGGTTCGAAATCAGCTGCCTCCAGGTGCTGATCAAGCCTTCCCGTCGCCGACAACTCAGTATCCGCCTTTCCCACCTCTCGGATGAACGTCGGTTTCTTTTTTCACTTAGTTGATGATGTGGTGAGACTTGTGGACTTGATGGTATATTTGATACAGTTTTGGTGATGCACTTTTGCTACATATGCGATATATATGTGTTCTGGATGTGTTGTATGCGTCGGATGTGTCAAATATGTGATGAATGAGATATATATGTGTTCTGTGATTGAATGAATGTGATATATATGTCTATTTGTCAAGTTGGAAACCAAAAACAAAATTGAAATGGCTTTTTTTTTTTGTCCTTTACGAGAGCATTGTCATGGCGCTCGACAAAGCTAAGTTTCCAGCTTTGCCGGCGCCATGACAATTGCGCTTTAAAAAGCTGGCACCTTTGCTGAGCATCAGGTAGCTAGGCTCTCGACAAAGATTTTCAAAAAAAAAAAAAAAAAAAAAAAAAAAAAATCTTGCGTGGGCGGCGTGGTGCTCGGCAATGATTTTTTGCCACAAAAAGGGAAAAATCTTTATCGAGACCTCGCTTGTGTGGCTCTCAGCAAAGTGTATTTAAAAAAAAAAAATGTTTGCCGAAGGCAAAGAGTCGTCAGTTCTAAAGACATTAACGGCTATTTTTCTTTGCCGAGAGCCCAAACCAACCCTCGGCAAAGCCTTTGCCGAGAGTCTCGTGATGCGGCGCTCGGTAAAGGTGCTCTGCCGTGAAAGAAATTCTCCAGAGGCTCTTTGCCTTTGCCGAGGAGGATTTTACGCTCGGCAAAGGACCGCTCCTGTAGTGCGAAAACAAAGATAGGCAGCTGGGGATGGACACATGACATATAATTCCTCTAATCATTTTAAGATTTCAAAAACACGCAAGATTTTCTCCGCAAAGTGATACCATTGGATTCATAATTGAAAGAAGTATCTTGTTTTTTTATGATTTTATATCCAGAGAGATTTATTACAAGATAAATTATAGGTCAAATCGTGTCTTAAATTTGGAGATGGAGTGGTCCTCCCATCCAACAATTTAAGACATGTTTTTGGAACGTAAAAGTCTCTTGAAAATACATTTAGACAATTATTGGTTTGTTTTCCATCACATTATAGCTACAAAATAGCTATCACCTTACTGTATTATATTGTGGTTACTGATCTATTTATTTAGTTTATGTAATGAGTTTGCATATTTTTAGTAATTCTAGTTCTGAAAATAAAATGATCCATCGATCCGAAATTGGGATTTTTCTACAAACTCAGTAAAAGTTATGTCTAGATATACATTAATACTAAGTTATATATGGTTCTAGATGAAAAAACACAACGATCTACAATCAATATAGAATGAAGGGAGTACATATCTTATATAAATGGACAGAGGAGAACTATTTGGTTTATCAAAATGAGCATGGCCAAAATTTTACTTCGTCAAAGGTTTTTCAAGAGGCATAAAATGACTTGCTCTTTTGGAATACTGAAATTATTATTATTATTATTTATCTTTATACGACAGCAATATAAATATAATTCAATTTGAATAACAAGCAAACACTTTTGATATATATAGATTTTTATATTGATATACTCTCTCCTTCCCAAAATAAGTCCGCATCTTATATTTGGAGCAGCCAACCAATCTCAACTTTGACTAGGTTGAACGAAACTAGTATCAAACATTTGTATCTATGCTTAAGTGGTAGGTGGCGTCCCCCATCGACATTGAGACGTCTATATGGTGACTTCGTGAACTTCAAGATCTGCCGGTTTATTCTTTCGAAGGTGCTCATATGGGTAGCGTTTGCGTCGCGTGTGATTATAGGGTTGAGTGTGTGTGCGTGCATGTTGAGCGTACTCCCTCGGGATGGTATTAGAAGTCGTTTTTGGACAAGGTTTGGGTCAAACATCGGGAATATAAATCATCAATAACTTTTTAGTTGTTGAGTTTGTAAATGTATAAATTATATGAGTAGATTTGTCTTAAAAAATACTTTAATAAAAGTATACATATATCACATCTTTATAAATATTTTTATAATAATAAGAGGTCAAAGTTATGTTTTGGAGACCATGTCGCTGTCTTAAACGACTACTAATACCATCCCGGAGGGAGTATGTGTTGTACGGTATAATCTCAATAAAAAAAAACTATGAAATATATGACGTGTTTGACTCCTCGAAACATGAGATCAAGATTTATTTTTTGGGAAGAAATGAGAGCATTTGGAAAATTATGATGCAAAAATATGTTGTGAACACTTGCATATATTGTTGTGATCACCGAGGTTGCTTTGCGTTGCTTTGGGATCAGCAACCACCGGGAGTAATCATGTGTGTGCATGAGGATGCAAAAGGAGAGGTGACCTGAGCTCCATGCACTTCACAAAGTGAAAAGCAGCAAATTCAGTGGTCCACAGCACCACAGACGACCGAAGGGAATATCGCATCAATTTCAAGTGCATCCGATCCCTCTTCTACTGCGCCATCGCTGGAGGTTCCTCTTCTACTGCGTCATCGCTGGAGGTCATAATGTTCTTCTTTCCTGGCTCTGAGATCAGCTAACACTCTGTTTCTAAGACCCTATTGATTAAATACAGTCGTAGTGACTCCAGTACACATTATATTGTAGGTGTACCAGTACAGATTATATTGTAGTTGTAGCAGATCTAGAGTTCCAAATACAACGTGTAGCAAATTGAACCATCATTTCACAAAAAAATGAAATTTAATTTATCAACTATATTGAATCTTCTGTCAACAAGAAGAAATCCTTAGTTGTCAAAGGGGCTCACAGTTGGAGTGGTAAAGGCCACTCGGCTGCGGGGCTCCCACTCGGGGTTCAAATCCCGATTGTGACACCATTTTTATAAAATTTACACCGACGGGTACTCCCTTACAGTTTTCTGTAAAAAAAAAAACAAGAAATCCTTGGTTGCACCTCTGCCTCTGTATTGGTTGATTTCTATTTATGTAATATTGAAACATGAGTTCTTTTGCTAGGATGTAGTTCGACCATCTTTGGCGCTCGATAGAAGTGTATTGTTTGTAAATCTCTTTCTTAATATAATGATATGCAAATGTTTTGCGTATTCAAGAAAAAGGTACTTTTCTATGTGTCGATACCATTCGATCGGTGTCCTTTTCCATGAGGATGCAAAAGGAGAGCTCTGATGTGTCTACATACTTGCATGCATGGTGGAGGACAATAAAAAAAGTATATGAAGATGCCATACACTTGCTACGTCCTAAATAGCGATATAAAATACCTGCAGCAGCTAGAGAGAGGATGTGTGTCTTGTTGAGTGCTCGATCTCATATTCGCACTTTGGCGCGCGCCGCACGTGTAATCATAATTATCACTGCAAGCAGTAGGGTTGGCAAATCAATTTTCAATGTTGGGTTACAAACTTTTGTGATGATTTAGATGTCTGGGGACTGATGATGATGATGATGTGGAAGAAGCACACATCAGTTATAATGTGTGTGTTTTTCTAAACGGGATTTGCTATATCTCTTTCACAAGAAAAATAACTAACATTTTTTGCAACGTGTTAAATCTTTGGATCATCAAGAGCATGCGTAAAAAAGTGTTAGCTAGCACAGATTTATTTATTTGTACCACAAATCATAACTAACGATTTTTTATGGAAAGGCAAGGACAAATTATATGTGTGTGTTCTCACAAATCACAACTAACACGTCACAAGATTGAGTTGGATGATTTCTTTCAACAGAGACGTAGGAAAAGTGATAAACTATGTATGATCATCTTTGTGATGTGCATGTGCATGGTTTGCTACAATAATTTGCACCCTTAGACAAAACCCAAGTGTAGGGAGATCTGACACTGCATGCTCTACTGTGTGGAAACCTCATTGCAGAAAGCCAAGTGAAGCATAAAGCCCACAATAAAAATATTCAGACAGAGGCAGATCTTGTAGGTGTGCCAGGGTGCACCAAAACCCACAAGAGGTTCATAATTAGATATTCTTGTACCTAGAATCAATAAGTTGTTATTATAGGAATATTAAAAGAGGTAAGGAACCACGGCCCGTGTCATGGATGGCAAAAAAGATCCATTTTTCTTTATACCTAAAGGGTGTGTTTGGCAGATATTCTAAAAGTGTTTTGGGATCCATTTTTCATTGAGAAATGTTTCTTTGATAAATCACTTCGTAGAACCGTTCGACTATAGCTTGATGGAATTCTTGCAAGTAGAGTTAAAATCAGAAGAAAAACAAATTTTGGTTGTTTGACCATAGACTAGTAAAAATACGAGAATGGGTTCAAAGTGATTATCCCCCCGAAACAATTATCTCTTTGCGGCATTTGGCAACGATGATTTTAGTTATTTTTTTTTAGAATGCACCAAGTTAAAGTATGATATTTTTTCCATCAACCACAACCCTGTTTATGTCTCTTAATTAGTCCTACCATTCTCGTGACGGATAGCAAAACATAGATTCAAATAAGAAGTAGAGTGACGCAACTATACCTAATATTAAAGTATGGAAATTACTTTGGTTCACTACAAGATGACCACCGTGTTGCAAGGCATACATGTATTTCTGAAAGGCAATATATGTGTTGGCGCAGTTTATACCAATGCATTTACTATGCATTGTTAGAACTGATCTTGCACTTACATATACGCTTTCTATAGTTTGTTGTAACATATAGATTTGGACTGTTGTAGCACCTATATGCTTGGCAAGGATTGACGCATCTAATAAACATAATATAAATATTTGGAAATATTTAGGAGGTTTCATGTGGGACCAATTTTTATATATTTTTTAGGAGTAATTTTTCGGAAAATACTAGAGAAACCTTTCTTAATTGGTGCTTCCAATACTTTCTGTCGACTAAGAAAACTCAAAGATTTTGTGAACAAATTTTTCAGAACTCTAGAAATGGTCTAAATTTAGTTGCTGCGTGTCAAGATGACAAGGAAGGTTAATGATACGATGCCAAAATCTATCCGTCATGCATGGAGTTTTATGGTTCACTCATCTGCCTTTTCCTCTCCAAGATAAGAAACAACCCGCGCGGAAGATGCCCTCAACCTTTTCTCTAGCGCAGTAGTTTACTGCTCAAGTTCATGCTCGCCTATGCGATTCAGTTCCTAGCTAGGAATAAAGCACCTTTGCGCTCAGCATCCATCATGGCATGTGCACTTCGATGCGTGTTCCCTTCTGAATACAGAGATCGATCTTTTCTGTTATTTTTATGTAACCGTGATGCATGAAAGGTTTCAGCAGAGTAGTCTATATATGTTATGGTATACAACTGTCTATAAGAATATAATATAATGTCATGGAAAAAACAGAAAAATAAAACATTATGCTGATCGCGCAATGCATACTCGATTGTTGCACGCATGGATGTACTATACATGCTACGTACTAGTAGTACATTATATTACCGAAAGCTAAAAGGAAACGTTTGCTTTATTACCTTGCTAGCTTTGGTCAAACAACATTATCATGATTTCTTTTAGAAAGCTACCCCTTTTCTCTGCAAAGGGTGTTCCTCCTATAAGTTATTATATATTGATTATTTTCGTTATTTAACTTTTAGCCAGCTAGCTTGGCATCTCATGACGTCAATACTAACCTAATAAGTTAGGGAACTCCAATAGTTTTAAAAAAGAATATTAAACAAATGAGTTTTCATGTCGCTAAAGAACAAGCAGTGTATTTATTGGATTTTTCAACAAATTCCAATATCTTGCTCATAATTTTTTTAAAACAAAACTGAGTTCTACTTCTGCTTTTATGAAAGCAACTTGCTCATAAAAATCAGAAGACAATTTTGTATTGGAACCTCTAAACTATTTTCAAATTACCCAATCCATTTTTTACGTTCTTTGTCCATATCTATTCACTACTAATTCACCAACATTTTCCTTCGTTCACATAAAAAACATCCCCGCTAACAACCTCCCCCTACATCCACCCCAAAAACTCTACCCAAAAAATCAATCTCAACAAAACGAACGGTCTAGATCTATTCTTAGCCTTCTCTCTCCTTACTCGCTCACGATCCAACCCCGTTAGGTTGTGTCAACATGCTCAGCCTCCCCCCCCCTCCTGTCTCCCTTACGGGCGCACCCCGCAGGCTCGCACATCGCTGCAACGCTTTTTGCTGCACCGCTTGCTGATCATCATCCTTTTGAACTTCAATGCTTCCTTTAGGGACCCATGATAAGCCCCTTCCTTTTAACTCTTCGCTGAGCTTCGTAATTTTTTTTCCTGCCACCTTGGTAAACCGATTGAGCATATCGGTTTTGTCTTTGTTGTGGACAACAACAATTCCCCTTTGAATGTAGGCACATTCACCTCCTTACGTTTGGATTTGGTACCTACAATATTAATAGATGATTTTTCAACTTGATTACCATCAATAGCTAGATTTTTTTAGCAATGTAATCGGCTTTTCAATGGTGACATTCAGATCTGAATTTTTCTTTTTTGGCCATCATATTTCACGCGGTAAACTTGCTTTACCACTTTCTTCTTCGGTAAAGCTCCGGACTGATCTTGATCAAAACGGTCCCTATAAGATGACAATTCTCCCGTGTCTTGGAGCTGCATACTCTACGCATTGTGGTTTGAAATATGATGGAACATATAGTTTTCTTTGCCATCTTCGCTCTTGAAATTTCTGCTTTGGAGGCGACTTTGATGGTTGGGCTTTCTTTGATCGATTAGCAATATTCGCTTCCCCTATCTTTGTATATTTAGCTAGAAGTTCCTCGAAGCTAAGCTTCGGCCTACTATTGCTGTTCTTCTTGTTATACCCTCTGCCTCCATTAACTTTATGAACATCTCTCTTTTCTCCATCTTGATTGACATGCTCTAAAGAAGGATCTCCAACCGATTCCCCTTGCTCAATGGAGTCAATCGGCTTCGTTGGAGATGGAGAGATTTAATCTGCCCCCCCCCAAGTGTTTTGTAAAATTGGAGTAATATTGCTATCCTTTTAAACATCTTCAATTTGAAGTTCGTGGACAACAATCTTGTCTTCACTTGAGTGTTCTCCATCCCTCTCCCGAGCATTGGGACTTTGAGCTTTAAGCAAATCGGTTAATATAAGCCGATTCAAAACATGTATGCCATCATGCCCGAGTGAATCAATCGGTCCACTTGTTGAGCCTCGAGAAAACCTTAATCGGTCATTATCAATGTCGATTGGATCTCATGATGAAACATATTGCAATGACAAGTAATATGGTCAAATGAATTACACCACTTGCAATATATAAGCTCTTCTAAGTTCTAAGTTGACGACAAAGCATTGTGATCAATAATTCCAACAGGCTTATTTTTTCAATAAAATATCAAAGGCATGATCACAGCAAAAAGAGACAAAGGTGAGCATTAAATTTGTAAGCCGATTTTTCTCGTAGAATCGGCTCCAATGCTTGGCCAGCGAAAAGATTAAATTTGACACCAATCCATTCAGCCGCACCTTTACAATTATCTTTCGTGCTAGATGTTATAGAATTAAATGTGGAACAAACATCGGCATGAGCAATATTCTTCAATCTTAGCCTCGAATCATAGAACCCGAAGTAATTGCAAAACTTATATCTCGTTCGGGACCAAGTATGAATTTAATTTAAAATAAGTAAAGCCATCCACATATATGTATAATTCACATTAAACATTGGGAAAAGCTCTAACTTTGACAAAACATTATCATCGACCTTCCAATCGAAGACAACATGTAGGCCGATGAAAACTGAATTTATAACATTATTATTGACAAGTAAAATACCTCCCTCAGCATATCCTTTAACACGACTAGCAAGAATAATACTAATAGATGTATCAATTGAAACAATATGATCGGATGGGGATTTCGGTAAAATACTTGTACCTTGCACCTTAGTGACGAAAGATGTAGCAACCAAGGTTCTACTCTCGATGGTCTCGCCGTTAGCAAAACCTTTGGAAAGAGTTTGTGTGCTCTCTTTAACGCCACTAATTTCCTCCTTAGGCTCTTCTTGCATCTCGACGCCCACCATAGTAGTGGCGAAACTTTCTAAAGCGCCTATGGAAAAATCTACAACAACAGGAATTGACTTAGCCGATTCGGAAGTTGTCAATGCCGATTTATGCTCAATGACAGCAACTTTAGCCAGCTCAGTTACCTTTGGGGTCAGCTTAGCCATCTCGAGTTAGGTAGTTGGCTTGGCCGACTTAATTGATTCCTTTTATTTCCTTTTTTTATTGAAGCACGATTGGCTGTAGCTCAATCGGCTATGAGGTAAGCACTACTGTCCATTACGAGTTTCACCAGCACACCCTCTCCTTTGGTGAAAATTCTATGACGTGCAGGCTGTCTTGAGATGTACACCAATTCTTTTGTTCCATTGTTTGACTATCCATAAAAATTACATGAGTCAAGTTTTTCGCAATTATTATTTAAAAATCGCAAACTTAGGCCTTGTTTAGTTCCCCTCCAAGTTCCAGATTTTTATAGTCTCTCCATCACATCAATTTTTGGACACATAAATGGAGCAGTAAATATAGGTAAAAAATAACTAATTACACGGTGTTGTTGTAATTCACGAGGCGAATCTTTTAAGCCTAGTTAATCCATGATTGGACAATATTTAACACAAAACAAACAAAATATGCTAAAGTGTTGAAGTTGCAAAATTTCTAACTTCCGGAGGGAACTAAACAAGGCCTTAAAGATTTATGGTTATTTTGACTATAGAAGGTTTTAGATATATGATTTGAAAAGTAAGGATTTGAGTTTTTGGAATTGAAATAAGAAGTTTGAATATATGAATTCAAAGTTAGGGATATATAAGTTTTTGCATATTGGTTCTTATAGTTTTGAAATTCAATTACGAAATTTTGAATATGTCCTCATCACAATGGCACACAACAAAATAAATGCTTTAAGCCGGCATCCACGCATTATTAATGTATGATCCTAGAAGCAAGATTGGAGGGTAAATCAGCTAGGCTGATTAAGACACGGCAGCGCTAGCAGAATGGTAGCGGCATGCAGCACTGGCGGCTGGCGCTGTGGCGCGTTTAGCTGTGTGCATGCCGCGGGCGATCCAGTCACTAATAGAGATATACAGCTTTTATACCAAAATATACATATCTGTGCTGTGCCAATACTTAAAGGAATATTTGCGTTGTACCACTACTTCAAGAGTTGAAGTTGCAGTTTTTAGCGGATATCATCATCAGGCAGATTTTGCGTAGCAGTATTTCAATTTCTCTAGAATTTGAGAAAACAAAATATTTCCAATATATTAGTTTTTTTGGCAAATATTAGTGTACAAAAAGGGAACCTATTCGGTAACATTAAACACTGCCAAAATCTATTTGAGCTCAAATTTGCGCCACTGTTTTCTGCTAAAAAGTTTAAACGAGAGCCAAACAAACAGTTACCACCTTGCGGCATGCATGCAGCTGTACTGTAGCATATTGTGCAATGTAAAGATTGCAGAGATATTCGTCATGCGGTATATTGAGCATTACAACTGCAAATGATTGTATTCTGCAACAGGCTATAAATAAATTGGTCACCATTAAGGCTTGCCCAACAATTGTTATCATTCCACAGGTGCATAGAGGAGGAAGGAAGGAAGGATGGCTCAAGCGTCGAGCTCTTTCTCCATTCTTCTGTTGTTCCTCGCGCTAGTATTTGTGGTATGATTTTTCATTCTAATGTTTCAGTTTTTTTGTGTGCTTCAAGTTTTCGAAAACTATTCAGTTTTGCACCATTTTTTTTTCCTTTCCTCGTTTGGAATTGCAGAAACCATAACCTGGTATCCAACAAATTGTTTTTCTTTCCTCAATACGAATAATGAATCCATAATTCCACTATGTACATGTGTGGTTACCACAAAAATTTGTTGATTTTTCAGGTTGATGAGGTTTCTGCTGGAAGCGCAAATGGAGAGTTTTACAAACCTGTAAGTCTCTATGTAGCATTACTCTGTTTTGTGGACGCTATGAAAGAGCACCATTTTATCTGCTTCGAGTATTTGAATGTTGCATAATTTTACTGATTTGGCGTGTGGATTTGTAATACAGGCTGGTGCAGAAGGCTCTGTCCCCATAGAACGTAATGAATCTTCTCTACTCTCTACAAACTTAGTTTTGCACCACCTTTTTTCTTCCTCCTTTAATTTAGAAAGAAGTATCAGAGAGCAGAATCAGTTTCTCAAATGGGGCGTAATGGCTGTAATCCTTCTCAGTTAATGTTTATATCTGGTGCATGTACAGAATGTCCAGACAAATGTGACTACCGGTGCTCGGCTACATCACACAAGAAGCCATGCCTTTTCTTCTGCAACTATTGCTGCCAGAAGTGCCTGTGTGTCCCATCTGGTACATACGGCAACAGGGAAGAGTGCCCGTGCTACGACAACCTCAAGACCAAGGAAGGCGGCCCCAAATGCCCGTAAAATGAATAAAGTGGCCCGGATCATTCAAATTACAAATACATAAAATGAAACCCTGTACCATCTTTCTAGTATACAATGGTTTCCCTTCCCTATCTTAGAATTTGTTGCATGGCAGAGACATCTATAAAGCACCAGATCTTAAGAGGAGTCTAAGACTTGCTAGATCCTCAAAAACTGGATTGCACTTTGAAGAACTAAGTCTAACCTAAGTTTAAATACAACTTCACTAAAATATTTTAAGGTGTGAATGCTCGCGATTTCATAGTTTAAGTAAACAAGTTGTTATTAAGTATATATTATAAAACATGAGTTTTAAATCCAAATGATACATTTTGGGCAATAGATTTTATTTGGGTTTGGTTTTCCACCCTGAATAGATTTTGGGGCCTTGAAACCTAAAAACCCCGGGTCAAAAATCAACCTCAAACCCCATCTCGCAAAAACCCAAAACCCGCGAGATATTCGAGCGAAACCGTCCCGTTGTCATCCTTATTAGTATCCAATTTAACCGACTTCAAAGGAAAAATACAAAAACAAAAATGGTGTAATTAGTATCCGTCCGATTATATTTGACCACACCCTAGTAAGTGGTGCCAAGTTGAAGACAAAGTAGATTCTACTCACTTCATTTTAAATTATAAAGAGTAACTCCAACGACATCCCTCAAAACAATACATCTGTTCATTTGAATTTGACGTCTTGCTTTTTTATATCTACTCCAAAAAGAAGTTCTCAAATTCATCTTAAGTACAATTACACATGGGACCCACTCGCTGTTCCCTCTCCAGTGCTAAATGAGAGTCAAGGGTAAGATTTGACGACATCCTTAATTTGATTTGAGATCTTGACTGAGCTTGCTTTGAGGGCTGTATTTTTTTCACGCGACCCATCATATACGTAGGTTTTCATTTAGATATACATTTACATTTGAATAAATAGTAGAAACCGTATAGCATCTTATCTTATTGATGAGACCTACCCCCTCCGTATCATTAAGAGTGATATTTTTAACTTTTGTACACTGTGTTTGCCCATTCTTCTTATTTAAAGAAAAACAGAATATAAAATATAAATAATTATTATTACTAAACTACCTCTAACGGTAAAATAAGTCATAACAAAATACCTAATATAAAAAATTAAATAAGATAAACACTCAAACAAGATGGAACGAAATTCGCACTTTCGGAAGGGACTACAGTATATTTTATTGATCAGCATTGTTAGTAACTTCTCTTTGGCGTACGTGTCAGCAAAATAAATATTTGCTGGACTGTACATGCCGTGAGCTACCTCATTCCCCTATAATGGATACATTATTATGTGCAACTGTGTTTTACGAAATAGAACAGCATTTCTAAAGTTCTGCAAAATAAGTTCGAACAAATAATTTAAAGGATCTGTCATACAACTTTTTAACAGATAACAGAGGAGTACAAGGATGGGGCAAATCATATGGATTTGCACAACCAGATTACACTAACATTTTATTCCAGAAGAAATTGGCAGCCACGGGATTCAAATTTCAAAGCAATGTTGGGCATGCTTTTGCTTTCTTTTGAGAATTTCCCAACATCAAAGAACATAACTGACAGGCACTATGCAGCTGAAACTAATTCACACAAAGAACCAACTTTGAAATCATCATTGTATTGTATATCAGTATAAAGCTGCAGGCAAATCTCACCGCTGCAATCAAGCTTCACTCATGTGATTCACCAGCACCCTGATACTGGTAGTCGCCTTCCTCATATGCCTCACCTTCCTCAGGGCCTTCTGGTTCAGCATTGTTTGGCTGCATCTGATAATAATTGTGCTCATGCCTCTTTGAGTGTTCAGTTTCATGCCCACGTCCATCTTGACCATAACCATACGCATCATGACCTTTGTGTTGCTCATACTGACCATACCCATAAGCCTGCCCATAACTAGACATATTTTTGTCATGCCTTGTCCCACCATTGCCATAGTGTGCATCCCTCTCATGCATGTGACCACGGTCACGTTCATGACCTGTGCGCTCATAATCTCTTTCACCACGGTCCCTGCCTCTCTCACGATGGCGATCATGAGAGCGAGCGTGGTCCCTTTCTCTATCATAGTCCCGACCACGATCCCTGTCACGACGATCACGGTCACGGTCACGGCCATGGTCCCTTTCGCGGTCCTTTCCCTTAACCTGTCCCGAGTCCTCTCACGGTCTCTATGGTGATGCTTCTCATCTCGTGAATCTTTATCACGAGTCCGGTCATCGAACGTTCACGGGTCCTCTCCTCACGGTCTCTTTCCCTTACCCTTTCACGAGATTTTTCACGATCCCTTTGAGCGAAAATAATTACAGAAAGAAGCATTTAACATCAAAAGTATGACATCAACACAACAAACCCTTGAATTTGACATGGCTTACCTATCAGCACGATGATCATCCCTCCTAGGTTCTTCTGATCTAGGGCGCCCACCATGTTGTTGCTCCCTGATAATAAGATATGCAAAAGTGTTAATAACAGCCGGATATCATAATGCCAACATAAATATAGCACAAGTAATACACTAAGGTCACCACGGCTTTCAACATCAACAATGGCATGTCAATGTATCAGGTGGTACAGAAGGCCTCGTACAGAAAAGCATATAAAAAGACAAAAGGAACAAAAACATGTAGGAGCAAAGCAAACACAGATGACCAGCATAAGTTTAAGTGACAAGTTTGACTACAGTGTCTCTTTCTAAAAGAGATAACTTTTTACATGTGATCAAAATGAGAAAACAGATGTACCTCGTGGAATCTTTTTGTCAGTATCAGCACCACCCATCCTGCTTGATCCCAACCCACCACCCAATCTCCTGGGACGCCAATTTGGAACAGTTCTACCACGCTCAACATCAACTAATACCCTCTTGTTGTCCACTTTTCTACCATCTGCTTGCTTGTACGCATCTGGTAGAACCCAAGTTAACAGGGAAATATAAATTATTAGAAGTAAAAAAATAAACCAAATAGGAAATTTGCAACAAAAAGAGGAACCTTACTTTTCATGTCACGTGTGTGCACATACTCTATGAATGCATACCCTCTAGGTTTACTTGTATCTTTCTCAGTTACAAGGCGAACCTGCAAAAATCAAATATAGTAATGAAATAATATTCAATAAGAAAGTTCCGCTGAACTTAAGAATATGATATATTATTAGTTGTAATTGTGTTTACTGTTCTTTAATTTTTAGCATATTTTATGCTGCAGGACAGACAGCCTAAAACAGCCGTGCTAACCTTGCACATGCAGAGCTTCCACGAGGAGTGAAATCCAGCACAGATCAACACAGTTGGAGGAAAAGCACTGTATGGCCGATTGGCATACGTTGGGTTCCCCCTTACCAGGGAATTTTGCTAAAGAAAATACGTTGGGTTCCCCTTACCAGGGAATTTTGCTAAAAAAAAAGGGTGTAGGATAGAACTTAATACTATACCAAGTTGCCCTCCATCATTGAAATTTGTTCAGCCTTCGTTTTCCAAACGAACATAATGATAATAAAGTTAACAGAATGGTGATAAATACCAAGTGAGTGATGTATACAGTATACCCCTTATGCACAAAATTGATGGATCTTTGACTCCAGGAATTGAGAGATGCAAGTAGTACTGTCAGATTGTCGATTGCTTCACAAAACCAGAATCTGATAGTAGTGCTAGCTTTTATAATAGCTAAACTGAAGGAACTATAAATACTATACTCACCCGTAAAACCTACCCAATTAAACCTATATATTGTAGAAAATCCCTATCACAGACAAACTGCTTTTTGAAAAATAGAAAGTGATCTATGCTAATTTAAGACACTGTCAGCAATTTTCAAACTTGCTTACCACAGTTGACCAATATCAATATGGTAGATACAAATTTGTGGAATGAGAGAAGAACCCAACCATTTACTACCTTTGTTAGAAGCAATTTGCACTTCTCAAGAAATTTCTTGATGACAACAAAAAGTACTAGGAAATAGAGAACCTGGGCCACAGACAGATGCAGCTGTAGTTACCTGTTTATGCATATTTGTATTCCCAAAGATGCCTTGTCATTAATTTTATGCATATTTGTATTCCCAAAGATGCCTTGTCATTAATTGGTTATACCAACCATGCACATATTAAAACAGCTTTCCAATGATTCAGGCAAACTAAATTACCAGCGAGCATACATATACCTGAACCCTATATAATTTTTTTTTATATTTTATTTGAAATGAACTCCATCTAAACCCATAAAGGTACAAAGATTGCTCAAAATAGAGACCATATAGAGTTGTAGACCTTCTGTGCTCACAGAGATGATTACTATTTTCCTTAGTTTAGCATGACACAACTGACAAGAGTTAATCCACACACCTATCCCCACGAAAACTTTCTTGTCTGATGTTTAAATACCCTTAACTAGATAACACTTTACATCATTGTGTTGAATTGTATAAAACTAACCAATTTCATAATTAAGTATTCAAGTAAAATGATTTTGTGCTCACAGGCCAATGATTGTTTGCATTTTAGAGTAACTGATAAAAAAACCTTACCAAAGTGCAATAACTTCACCTGCACAGGAATTTACCAAATTACTTACCCTTTTAATAGGACCATAAGCCTCAAACTCCCGTTTGATCCTCTGCTCAGATGTCTCATAGTTCTGCAACAATGGCAAAGCCAATTAGCTTGGTGTTACAAAGGTAACTTGCCATCTAATTTTCATGAGTATGGCCAAGGAATGTGTCAATGATTTCGAGAAACAATTACTTACAAGTCTAGCAACAAAGAGTGTTTTGTATGGGTCTCCAGTAGCATTGGGGTCATTTTGTGGGTCATCTACATAAAACCAAATCAGAACAATGATGTTATTACATCCATCATTTTAAAAGAACTGGGGTGAAGTCATGCCTTAAGTAAGAACTTACACTTCTGAAGCTCTTCAGCAACCTTAGCTGCACCTTGCTCAAGCTTATTATTGCGAATCCTAGCCTTCTTCTCAGCCTGTATACAAGCACATATAATAATCAGGTACAAGATAAAATAAAGTAGTAAAGGGTAGGACAATGTTATGATATGCCCCAAAATGGAGAAAGACATAATCCGCATTATTAAGCAAGAATTTGTGCAGTTGAAGAGGCCCATGTGATCACAGCAGAAAGGACTGTGGCAATGCCTTAACACAGTTGGACGCATGATATCATCTCCAAAGTCAAAACAATAAAATACCAGGAACATACTCAAACCATGCATGCTTTTGTAGCAGAAACAACTACCAAAGTTGACTGGTAATGCCCTAAATATCATGTGCTCAGTAGAAATCACATGATACAAGCAGATTTCGGAAGCTACAGTTTCAATAAGATGCAATTCTTTATAACAAATACATGACACACCATCCAGTTGGGCACTTGCACTGTAGCATAAATCGGCTACATCAGAAACCCAATCAAAAAGTATGATTAGAGAAAACTGTACAAATATGACAGCAAGCACACCTAGGACACTCAGCATATAGACTAAAAGTCTAAAACATACCCTGGTCTCACACTTGAGCACCGGCAGAGCATAATCTGGATCCTCAGGCTCAGCAAAGTGTGACACAAACTGTGCCATCCCTGCATCCAAATCAGTAGCCACATCAGTCAGTGAACAAACCCTTGAAAACATCTACAAGACAATCAATCCCATGACCCGTTGACACACCGGTGTAGGCGGGCAATTTGCGCTTCTCCAGCGGTGCCTTGTACTCCAGCGGCGGCCGCGCTTCAAAGAGCTTGAGCAGGTTGGGCGTGAGCCCTGTCGGGTGGCTCTGCCCCATCTGCGAGCGAAGCGAAACGAAACCTCGGATTAGAGACAAATCGGACAGCAAGGGTTAGGGTTTAGTGGGGGAGAGGAGGGGATCGATGGCTTACGAGCTTGAGCTGCTGGACGTTAGGGCGCTGGCCCTGGCCCCTGGAGCGGGAGTCCGGATTACCCCGCATCTGCCCCCCGCCGTGGCCATAGTCGCCCATCGTCGACGCCGGCGAAGAGGGAGGCGGCGCCTCGAGAGTATATGGCAGGCGGCGGCTACCTAGCCTGTTTGATTTAGGCCCTCGGTGCTGGCCCTTTTTTTTCCTTTTTTTTGTTGACAGCAACACGGAGTTGGGCTTTTTAGATCGATTTCATTGTCGGATTGAGATTCAGTGACATTGCCGGTGGCATTGGCGGTGACATCAGCCACCGACGTGTGGGATCCACGTCTTTCGGACCCACGTGGCTCTCACATGTCATGACTCAACGTCACTAACGTCACCCAAGCAATGTCACTGAATCTGCTTCCTTCATAGTCGGAGGAGGTGACTCCGGGGTGAAGTCGGTCCAGGCGGTGGTGTTCTTGAGTGTTTCATGCATATTAAATGCAGATCACATCGACAGCAAAATTTCACTTTTGCATGAAACCCCTAGGAGAGAAGGAAAGAGTTTCACCATGGTGAAACCTTTGGGCACTGTTATTGAGGGAGACGTCTATTTCATGTCAAAGTTTCATATCTTGAAAACCGGGAAGTGAAACTCTCCATTGAGACTGGCCTTAGGCCACTCTCGAGTTTCATGCGTGTTTCATGCACATTTAATATAGCGCCACATCAGCAAAATTTTACTTTTGCATTAAACTCCTAGGAGAGAGAAAAAAAGTTTCACCATGGTGAAACCTTTAGGCACTGTTTCACATGCGTTGAAAACGGTGTGAACCCTCCATTGAGACATAAATAGTGTTTCACCATGGAACTATGCAATTAAACCATACAATAAGAGAGAGGTGTGGGACCTTTGAGCCTATGAAACGTGCATTGCGGGAGATGCCTATTTCATACCAAAGTTTCACGTCTTGGCTTAGGGAGGTGAAACTCTCCATTGAGACTGGCCTTAGGATAAATTTAAAAGTATTAATTAAAGTTTGGTACGAAATAGACGGTTTTATTACACGTTTTATAGGTTTACGTGTCGGTGTTTTGAGAAAGGGGTATCTCAAGTACCGGCAATAATATATAGGTCGTGGCGCCCCGCCCGATGGCGTGTGCGAGCTTGGAAGACGAGGGGTTTATCCCGGGTTCGCAGACCATGGGGCCCTACGTCCAGCTTAGTTGTGATCTTTCGTATTACTCGCACCAATTGTGCATAAGAACCAAAGCGGTTATAAAGTGTTCTGGAGAATGAAGGAGGACTTCAATCTGGGATGAGTTGGCTAAGTGTGAAAACCTAGCGGAAGGGATCCGTTCTATTGTGGCATTACTCCCCTTTTATAGTGTAAAAGAGAGATAATGTATACAATACGTGTCGTGTACAGAGTGCTAAGGTGTCTACTATCCGGGTCGTTGGCGTATCATGTCCGAGCCCGGACCTCGGGGTTCCCCGAAGAGTAGTACACTGGCGTGGGACGCGTGTCTTGGAGTCTCCTATGTCCGTGTCCGGTTGCCCCGGGGGGGGCCTCCCGAGGGCCAAATGGTGACCCCTCGATCCCTTTACGATCCGGTACTTGGCTTGGTCCACGCCCCGGCGTGGTGTCGACGCCCCGAGGGTCCTTGGACTCGTGTCGTGGAAACGAAGCCGTAAGCAAATGAACAGTGGAGTTGTGTTTCCCGGTGCAGGGTGACGTATGTGATAATCGTTCCCTTTACGCCCCATCAACGGGGATGCGAGGAGATAGCGAATCGACAGGGGCAATCGATTGCCCCCGTCATCGCGCCCGTGAAGGTGCATTTAATGCGGCCGCTCCCCACTATCGGATTTGGCTTCCCAAGGTGCGCCCAAGGTGGTGTTTCCTGGGAGAGGGAAGAGCCGTGAGCCGGGGGTCTCCCCTATCCCTCGGGCGAGGCGCAGAAGTCTTGCACGAGGGTCATGGTCCTCGCGAGGCGGGGGGATTGTCTCGTGAGACCCCGTGATCCTCGGGCGAGACGGAACTTAGTCCCCGAGGCTCGCCCCCGGGTCGGGGGGGTGTTGTGGTAAAAGCGGGCTGTTCATGGGCTGGCATCGTAGTACGCAGTAGATTTTGGCCCGTATATGGATGGGCTTCGATAAGCCTTTCAGGGATTGTCTTCCCCCGCTCTCTATACCCATGACAATTTTGTTGGTCCTTATTCTCATTACTTCGGAGGCTTCACCCTAGGCCCTCCTGGCCTAGCTGGGGTGACCTAGCAAATTGGGCCTTGTCAAATGAGTGTTTGGAGATGGGCTGCCTTGGGCTTTTAAAGGGAGGGTTCAAGAGAGTCTCCCGTGTATTAAGTCCTTCTTTAGCGAATCTGTGGGCTAGGGGCCGGCCTTCATTCTCCTGGTCATCTCTTTGGCCCAAAACACGTCTTGGGTCGTTAACTCCGGCGTCGTCTTCCCGTCAGTCCTTCTTCTTGGGCCTTGGGGCCGTGCCGCCCTTCATGGGCTTACTTTCCCTATGGGCCGATTATTTTTGTCCCCGACAAGTAGCCCCCCGAGCCTCCGGGGGTAGAATAACTCGTTCGGGTTTTCGGCAATTGATTCTTGGTTTTTGGTCTACCTTTGATCCCGGGCGAGTGCAAGTGGCGCGAAGCACCGTTGGGTGTAGCTCCCGAGGCCTCGGAGGAATATTTTAATTCCTCAGAGGGCTTTTCTTACGCGCTAGTAAGATCTGAACTACCCACTAATCTCATGTAAGATGTGCATGGGAGGTCCGAGATGCGGGGGCAGTCCGGAGCCCGCGCTTATGTGCGCAAGGTCGTTCCAAACCTCTCCGTCTTTTTACTTACGCTCCTCGGTCGCCTTTTCTGAAAAGGAGGAGGAGGGGGGTTGTGTCATACTGCCCTGTGAGCCGAGTATGGCACACCCCATTGAGCGTTGTAACAGGAAATCTAAGCGGAGTGCCCGTGCCTCTGCCGGAGCAGGGGTCGGCTGTGTGGTCCAGGACTCACTCCATGAAAACTCTCGGACCACCTAGCGGATCCGGGTCCCGACTGGTCGGGTCCCGAGGGCCCGGGCCTCCCACGGATGGGATATCTCTCAGAAGCGGTTACCGTAAGTCTTAGATAATGTTCAGAAATCCCAAGCTCCCGAGAGCTTAGGCTCTACGGTTGTGCATTTCCTTCGCCCCTTGCTCGGTCGTCCCGAGGCATTTGTAGAAACCCGGAGGGCCCAATTTTTAAGATCCTCCGGACCGTGCGGTGAGCTCATGGCTCGGCATTTCCTTCTAGAGGTCACGCGCGGCGGTGATGTTTCATTCTGCCCGGGGCTCGAGGGCGCGCCTCGGGGGGGCATTTGAGTTTAGGCGACGGCCTCGCGTTCTTGACCCTCGGGCACGTTCGTCCCGTAATACGGCGCACCTTTTTCGTGCCCGCCATACGGCGGTGGTATCTGCTTTCATTGGATAGGGACGGTTCCTCGCTACGTCCACACAGCTGCTACCGCCCACCGCATTTAACTGGGCTGGGCCCCGCTGGTGCACGGGGTCGCCCGCCATCAGATCTCGCTAAACGCTCCCTACCTGTGCCGGTAAGGTTAATCTTGGTCGATGCGCTTTCTCCCCTATATATTCGGGAGTGGCGTTGGCGTAAATACAGATCCTTATCTCCTTCCTCTCGTATAGAGCTCTTCCTAGTGTCTTCCTTGGTTCCTGTAGTAGAGGAAGAAGAGGGTGTGGACAGAGCGAGAGGGAGATCTAGATTAGTCGTACCTACTCGTGTTTTTTGTTGTAGAAGAAGTCCATGGCGTCGCAGGAAGGGGAGGCCGCCCTTCCTCTCGATCCCTTTCCGTGGCCCAGGTCGTCGGTGACGGAGGCGAAGCTGCAACGCTTGGTGGATGAGGGTCTCTTGCGTCGTCGCTCCGATAATTTGCGGCCGGAGTGGCTGGTGCCTGATGCGTCTCATGAAGAACTGCAACCACCATCCGGATATATCGTCAGCCTAATGGATCATCATAGGCGAGGCTTTGGTGTGCCGACATGTCGATTTATGCGGGCGATCTTGTACTATTATGGTGTCGAACTCCATCACATCGTCCCCAACTCAATTGCCCAGGCGTCGATTTTCGTCACTCTTTGTGAGGGATTCATAGGAATCGAACCTCACTGAGAGTTATGGCGGTGGTTCTTCAAGGCAGAGCTGAACACCCTGAGTACCGGGAAACCGGGGTCACCGAGGCGAGCGGTGCGGGTTGGATCTTGCATCATTCAGCTCCGGACCTTGGACAAACAGAGGAAAAGTCGGGCGGATGAATATATTCCTTCTCGTCTTGCCGGCTCGAACAAGGGGTGGCGGGAAGAGTGGTTTTATCTTTGAACGACGGAGATGGGCTCCCCTTTACGGGGGCGTGATCAAGGCGAAGCCAAACCGATGGCATGGCGACCCTCCTCAACCCGCACATCGCCATCCGGATGGCCTCCGATCGGCTATTCTCCTTCTCCGTGAGAAAGGGTGTAGATGCGGCGGCAGTTGTTGCCGCCTTCTCTCCTCTCCGGTGTTGCCTCCGATGGCTCGCCCCTTGTGTCTTTGGCAGATGACGGAGGAGGTGGATCTCACCGTACTCGGATGTCGTTTGACAACCTTTTCCGAGGATGCTCGACGCGCCCGAAGTTCGCGTGTTTTGGGGGACAAGACTCCCGAGGAAATTCCTAAAATTGCAATTCACCCAATTACGGGGTATATTGTCTTCGGTAAGATTTAATCATCTTCTCATATCTTGCTTCCGCTATTTTCCTTTCTTTGTTGTGGTTTCTTGTTTTGATACCCTTTTTCCTGCACAGGGGAATTTGGTACATAAAGAATCGCCTCCGCCGGTGGCCGAAGACCGGCCCGCGAGGATGCGGCCGCGCCCAGAATGAGCGCGGCGGTTGAGGAAGGCTCGGGCAAATGAGAAAAAGGCCTAGAGAGTCGCTTTTTGAATCATCGGCGTCGTGAGCGAGAAAACGTGGTGAGTCGGCCGAGAATCTTGACAGAATCGATTCGGCCGTTGTCGAAAAATAGCGCAAATACCCAAGAGCGTCGGGACGCGGTAATGGGGGTATTTCCGCCCCGAGGAGCTGGATGAGTTGCTCGAACGCGCTAAGCATCGGGCCGCTGGTGGAGGAGAATCTTTTAAGGGTGAAGGAACGCCGGGGATCCCGAATTCCTCGTCCCCGGGACGCGTATCGCGAATGGCGTGCTGGTGTCAAGAGCGATCCATCTGTTCTTTCGAGTGGGGGTGTACAAACAGAACCCGTATCCCCATCCTGTTCTTTGACTTCGTCCCGCCGACGGTGGGACAAGCTTCGGGTGCTAAGGGTCATCTTCGCCCAAGCCTTTGCTTTCCGTTCCTCCGCTACGCCGAAAGCTACCCCAAAATCTCTCGTAAGTTGAGTCATCCTCTTTTGTCTTTGTCACTCTTCCCTTTTTGGTCCGGATTTGGAGATCACTTTTGTTTTTCCCCGCCGTAAAGAGGGGGGCCGAGGTGCTTATCCCGCATCCTCGAAGCGGCGGACCGGTGTTCCGACTTTTTTCCGGCGTTGGATCCCACGCCGTCTCCGTGATGCTCCCTTAGCGCCACCATCTTCTTTGGCGGTTCCTCCTCCGGTGACTAACGATCCGTCTAAGGAGGCCGATATCGCTCTGTTTTCTAGCCCCATGGCTGCCGAGGTGCCTTCCTCCGGGGTGTTGGGTCGCTCGGGGCTAGATACCCGTGTCCCGGAGGGATCTTCCGTTTTGCCTCCCTCTCCACCGTTTCAGCTGATTGCTACTAAAAGTCCTGTCCGGGAGATACCTCGGGACAAGGGGACGTCAGAATGAGTGCTATGGAAGTGGATATTTCCCGCAAAGCGACTCCTATGACGAGAGGGTACCCAGATCTTGCTTGATAAAATTCCCCAAGAGGATCCATCCAAGTTTTTGAGATTTCAACCTCTCCGTCAATGGCCGATGGTGCCCGACAATGGTAGCCCTTCAATCCTCCGGCCGAAGCGTTTCCCTTTGCGCCCGGGGGGGTCCCGCATCCGGGATCCAAAGTTCCATGGTACCGTGGTTAGCCGTGATGGTCCTCGGGATTTCTTTTGGTCTAGTTTCCCCGGCTCGAGGGGATTCTTGGTGTGTCCCAATTTCTCGGGACCCTCGGGCGTGGGCGGCCCCGCACTCGAACTCAGCCGGTCACCTGGCGGTGGAGCCCCGTCTTTGGTGATCCATGATCGTCCTGAAGTGGGCGCCTGGGCGGAACATGACCAGATCCAGAGGTGGGCAGTTGACGGGTTGTAGAAGATCAACCATACCTTGTGTTACCGGGCCGCCTCTGCATCGCCGAGGTTTGCTTGTCTTTCCTTCCGGCTTAGATTCGTCCTCTTTGTGTGTGTCTTTGAAGGCCTTGTTTGGGACCGTGTTTTACAGGTTTTGAAGAAGTTTGCTAGGGAGAAGTCCGAAGTTATCATGAAGAATGCTTCAAACGGGACTTCCTTTGCCACACTCAACTTGAGCTGGGTCGTCAAAAGGAGGTGGCGGCTCGCCTTTCCCGTGATTAACAACGACCGGGCCGCCCGTTACGAGTTCTTGCGGGCAGAGCGTGCTAAGGCTTGGTCTGACTCGATTAAGGCAAGGACTAAGGCGAACCAAGCGTTCCAAGATTCCAAGGAAGGTCATCTTTGAATCTCTAAATCGCTCAAAAAGGCCAGGGCCGAAGCGTGACGGGAGCTATAGAGGAGGCCAAGAGGCGGTCGGACATGGCCAACTCTTTAAACATCCGGGTAGAGGAATTAGCCAAGGAGGTGGATTCAGCAAGGAAGGAGGTGGAGTCAATCCGAAGCTTATCCCTCAATGAGCATAATGAAATGCTGAAATAAAAAAGGATGTATGAAGGTATGACCTTTCTAATATTGGTTGGATCCTTTGATTGCGCCCCGATGGTCCTATCCTTTTGTTGGTCTTTAACCCTGTTCCTCCTTTTGGCGAGAGGCGAGATCGCCGACGAGAAGACTGATGAAGAGAAGGCCGCCGAATTCTATGCTCGGGTAGAGGGCCCCGCAGATGTGCTGGCCACCCGTTTTGAGGACGAAGTAGCTCCCCCCTCTTCGCCTGTGGAATTAGGACATGAAGCAGCCCCCAAGCCCATGGAGGTATCTACTGACGATACCTCCATGCGTATTCCGAGAAGCGGTGATGATGTTTCCGATGATCCGACGACCCCTTCAATGTCATTCCCGACCATGGATGCCGAATCGGCGAAAACTCGGGACCATGAACGTTGTTGTGTTTTTTTTGTACCTTGCGGCTCACGGGGTCGCCAGATTCGATTTCTCGGGCGTCATCGATCGCTCGAGAATCTTGGCGGCTCTTACTTCCACGCCATTAAATATTTCTCAAGTTACTTTCGCTTTTTTTCTTTCCCCGAGTTAATAAAGCGACCCGCAATCTTAATGCGGCTTCATTCCAAAATTCTTATGAAAAGCCTGTTGTGATTCTAAGGAATAAGAAAGCCTTTCTCGGTAAAGTGAAAACTTTCTTGAAGCCTTCGGGTTTTCGAGTAGAACTTTTCCGAGTGACCATCATAAGATCGTAAGGGAGGGGTTCCCCCCTCTGGTAGCCCCCGAGGTAGGTTTTTTGTCTGTGTTTTGAGACAAAAACCTACCTTAAGGCTCTCCTAATCTTGTTTTCTTTGGGCATGGCGTATGTAGTTCATGTTTCTTTATATAGAACTCGATGGAGTCGTGGCATGTCTCAAGTTTGAGTACTTTGGTGGCACAGTATGGCCTTTCCTACTCGATCACCATTCTGTGCTTCCTTTGCTTGTTTCTCCATTGGCAACCCTTTTTCACCTGGTCTAGTGAATTTCGGTTTGCCCTATGGTCGCCTTTACTTGGGGAGGCTTACAAGCTTACACAAAACAGCTTGGTAGTTCTTTGTATTGCCTTTTGCCACATTGGTCGAGTCGGTCGAAAAATTCCAGGCTTGAGGTCCTTTAAAAATCACGCCATTGGCTCTTTCTCGTCCCTACCATTGGTCCTTGGGTATACCATCCGCAAGGCGTCTATCTTCCTTCGTAAGGATACGAGATACCAAACATTGAGAATGAGTCTTGGCATACTCTTCAGTCTGAGGAGTGACAACCGGTAGGGCTTCAATTTGCTTGGAGAACTCTTCTGTCGCAACCGACACGTGTATGGATTTCTTGGGCATTTTTTCAAAGGGGTGCGATCTCATCATATTCCCGTGTGGCGAACAAACAAACTGGCCGTGGTGGTTGGTAGAGCCCGTGTTGGGGATGCGTCTCGTGGGCGTAGTATCGCTAGCCTTCGCAGGTTCGGACTATTTCGTATCGTGAGCTCGGCTGCCGGGTCGGCAGAGTTCTTGCCTGGATACTTCCCCCACTAGAGTGCGTGGGGTAATATAGTCTTCGTTCTCCCCTTTGGGTGTGTTCCAACCATCTCTTCGTTTTTGGGTAATTCATTTTTGGTACTCCCTGGTGTGTTCCTTTTTTCTATAATTCTCTGTCATCATTGATCATTGTGAGAGACTTAGCCTTGGTTTTGCCTTACGGGCGCTTTTCTTTGATCGATAGCCGATCACCGGTATTCACCAGTCTTGTGTTTCTTCATCATCTTCGCCCGACGATCTCTGGTTACTGTTTGGCTACCTTCCGAGGGACATGTTCCCCCAAGCTTTGCTTCTGTTTTCCCGAGGGGGGTTCCGTAGCCCCCGAGGGGGTTGGATCAGCCCCCGAGGGGATTGGATCAGCCCCGAGGGGGTCTCTTGGTCTTGGTGTTTACCAATAGGTTTGTAGAGGTCCGGGGTCAAGAGGTTTGGTGGTACCCCAGCTCTCCCGCCGACGTAACCTTTACGAGCTTGTCCACCGCTTTTATTGTACCTCTTCTTGGTATGCCGTTGTTCCAATCCATGGTACTTGTCTTCCAGTTCTCTCATTTCTTGGCGACATACCCCTATTTTGGGATCGTGGGGCGGCGAGAGGCCTTCATCACTTGACTCACCTCGAGTCGGGGGTCCTTTCTTGTCTCCAAGAGTAGGATCCCGAGGTCCGCCGTAATGCGAAGACTGTTTACCAAGGCTTCACATTTTGCTATATTAGCCAAAACCGGGATGTATAGCCAAAATCATACCTGAGGTGAACCCCGAGGGGTGAGACGAATGATAGGCCTGTCTCCGCTTTTTTCCTCGCTAAGTACTCATCATGGAGCATCTTCCGTCGTTCGGATTTGAGGGGCGCCGAGGGTAGTCAGAGCAAACAGATTGGTGGGCCGCCAGGGGATATTCTTCTACTACACCAACTTCTCCCTTGGGTTTTTTACTACAGTATCCCCTATGTATGCTACGACAAGTCGGCCACACATTGTTGATATGTAGTTTCGGTTTTGCCCTTTCCCGAAGGGTGTTGTGCGGTAATGTAATATCCCCGTAACGTTGGCGCGGTTTTAATTGACCCGTGGTAAAGAAAGAGGGGACTTCGGGTTATGTTTCATGGTGACTAATGTAGCCCATACACATCCATCACCTCCCCTTCTCCTTTCTCCTCTTTCCATTATTACAAGGTTTGCTAGCCTCACTGGATGGATGAAATCTCATGTTTGGTTTTGGAAATTGATGACACACTTATGGACTAATCCTTTGCTCTAAGTGATGACTTTGAGATAGGATTAGATTGATGACAAGGAGCATGATGATCATGAACGTGGACATGATGGATCGTCAAGCTCGGTGATCGGCTTGAGAGGAACCCGAGAGATCAAGGCAAAGGTATCTTGATAGGGTTTTCCTTTCGGTGATCAAGACACGATAGAGCGTGTGATCACATTATAGGATAGATAGCCGACTATCAAGAGGGGATGCCGCGACAATCCTTTGGTAAAGTGCTTCTAGGTCCAATTGACTTGCATATGCATTTAGGATTGAGAGCACTAACCGTTCTTGTCTAACCGATCGCGACATGCTAACACTTGTGGTCACGGGACACTTTTGAAGTGTTGGCAACTCAAGACAAGAAGCGAAACTTGGAAAGATGGAAAGACGACGACGCAACGATGAAGAGAAGGTTTTTTGTACCGCTGGCCGGACGGCGGGCGCTGGCGCGCCAGCGCGGTGCAAACATTCAAATCGGGGCGCTGCGACGCGTCCGGCGGCTTGCGCTGACGACGCCCAAATCACTGCGCGCGTCGGCCCAGCCGCCGTGGGAGATTTTCGTCGTCGAGAAGAATTGAACGGCGCCGATGCGTGGCGCTGGCGCGTCGCCGCGCCCGTCACGCAGATCGTAGAGCATGTCGGGGACCCCGGCGACGCCGCTTCGCTGGCGCGTCCGGCGTGGCACGCGTCTGGCGCAGTATAATCGCGGGCGCTGGCGCGTCCGGCGCAGGTCCGGGCGTCCGGCGCAGCGACAGAAGGGGGACTTTGGCCAACGGCTCTATTTCGACTTGGGGTCTATATATAGTGGCTTGGCCGGTCATTTGAAGTCTCTCTTGCACATTTCAACAGCCTAACTCATTTGTGAGCTTGTGAGACTCCTCTCCACTCATCCCCTCACTCTAACTTCGAATCTTGAGTGAGATTGAGAGTGATAGAAGTGCATTGCTTGATTAGTCTTGCATCTAGAGGCACTTCATCCTTGGAGAAGCTGCGGGATCTTGTTTCTCTTGGGAATTTGCTTGGTTCCCTAGCGGCTTGGAGCAAGAGGCGGTGTTGAGCTCAAGTGGAGCTTGTTTGAGGCCACACCGGTGGTGATTGTGAGGGGTCGTTCCTTACCCCGCGGGAGATTCACGAAAGGAGCACTAGTGGATTGCCCGTGGCTTGTTGGACCCTCTCTTGTGATCGTTTGCTTGAGCTCCCATAGGGGATTTGGCACCAGCCATTAAGCTTAGCATACGTCAAGAGAGTGTGTCGCCACAACGGGGACTTAGCGTGCCGGCAAGCACATGAACCTCGGTGAAAAATCATCGTGTCACTTGTTCTTGCTCGTTGGAGATTTCTTGGTGATCACGGTGATTGGCTACAACCTCGACACTACACCGGTGGTATTGTATTCTAGCACCTCTTTGCTTTACTTAGTAGCATATCTTGTTAGGGTGCTTAGTTGGTAGCTTGTGTAGCTTGCTTAGTCTTGTTTAGCTCCTAGTGGTTTCCTAGTTAGAATTGCTTGCTCACCTAGGAGTAAATTAGAGATATAGCCTTTGTGTGGATTATAGACAATAGAATTGAATTGTGGCTTGGTTAGCTAGTTGAAGCATTGCTTGTTTGCTACGCCATCTTATTGTCTAACCCGTGTGCTTAGTGTTATTGCAAGAATTTTTAATAGGCTATTCACCCCCCTCTAGCCATTAGGACCTTTCAATGGAACACTCCCATTTTTACTACTGCTAGTAAAAGGGGTGATTCATGACTCGATCATTACATCAGTCCCAACGAGTAGGATCATAATAATCGCTATCATACGGCCCGAGTTCGGGGTCTACAAAAGCTCCGGTGCCGGGCGATATCCAAAAATTGGATGCCAATCATGAAGCTCCCAGTAAGCCGCGAGGAGTGGAGGAGGTGCCGGTCACCCACAGGCGAGTAGTTCCTCATCGGTTGGCATGGTTGCGTTCGGGTATTGTCCGCGTCGCACCGCCGCCATCCACTTCGGTTCGCCGCCCCGCGCAGGGGATTCTAGATCCGTTGGGGCGTAGTCTTCTTGCGGCGTCATCACCCCTCGAATCTTCGGCGACCGCCGCCCTATGATGCCGCTTTGCGGTTGCCGCGTTCTTCATCGCCATATGAGGTCTTTGTCGGACTCGTAGATCTGTCTCCCCAAGGTCGCTCCGCGCGGTCCACCCGCGAATGCGGGTTGCGACCGGGCGATTCCCTTCTTGTTGTTGGTGTCGACGGGCATGGAGGGAGGTCGTAATAAGAGCTGTCCTCCATGCGCCTTTTGCTGATGTCGCATCTCGGCGGCGCGGCCACGGCGACGGTTGCGTCTTCTTGAAGATTGGGAGCGGTTGCTCCCCGGCTAGTCGGCAACGGGGATTGCCTCGAAGTCGTGGCCTAGTACCATGAACCCGAGGCGGCCGAACTGCAGCAGGCGCCCCCTCGGCCGTACTCGCTCCGGTGAGCAAGGCGGGAAGGAAAGAGATGCCGCCATCTAGGTTTGTGGGACGTAGTTTTTCGCACAGCGCTCCCCTACCCGGGCGCGCCAATCGTCGGTGTTTTGAGAACCGGGTATCTCAAGTACCGCAATAATATATAGGTTGCGGCGCCCCCCCCCGATGGCGTGTGCAAGCTTGGAAGACGAGGGGTTTATCCCTGGTTCGGGGCCATGGGGCCCTACGTCCAGCTAGGTTGTGATCTTTCAGTATTACTCGCACCAATTGTGCACAAGAACCAAAGCGGTTACAAGGTGTTCTCGGGGAATGAAGGAGGACTTCAATCTCGGATGAGTTGGCTAAGTGTGAAAACCTAGCGGAGGGGATCCGTTCTATTGTGGCATTACTCCCCCTTTTAAAGTGTAAAGGAGAGATAATGTATACAATACATGTCGTGTCTGAGAATGCTAAGGTGTCTACTATCCGGGGCTGTTGGCGTATCATGCCCGAGCCTGGACCTCGGGTTCCCTAAAGAGAGTACCCTGGCGTGGACGCGTGTCTTGGAGTCTCCTATGTCCGTGTCCGTTGCCCGAGGGGAGGGCTTCCCGAGGGCCAAATGGTGACCCTCTGATCCCTTTACGATCCGCAGCTGGCTTGGTCCACGTCCTGGCGTGGTGTCGACGTCCCAAGGGTCCTTGGACTCGTGTCGTGGAAACGAAGCTGTAAGCAAATGAACAGTGGAGTTGTGTTTCCCCATGCGTGGTGACGTGTGTGATAAATCGTTCCCTTTATGTCCCATCAACGGGGATGCGAGGAGATAGCGAATCGACAGGGGCAATCGATTGCCCTCGTCATCGCGCCCGTGTGGAAGTGTGTGCATTTAACGCGGCTGCTCCCCACTACCGGGTTTGGCTTCCCAAGGCGCGCCCAAGGTGGTGTTTCTGGGAGAGGGAAGAGCCAAGAGTCGGGGTCCCCTATCCTCGGGCGGAGGCGGAGAAGTCTTGCACGAGGGTCATGGTCCCGGGCGGGCAGGGATTGTCTTCGAGACCCCGTATCCCGGGCGAGACGGAACTTAGTCCCCGAGACCCCGTGATCTCTCTTGTATTCGACTGTAAGTACTCTTATATTTAGAATACAATTGTTATGGCTTTGATCTTTATAATTATTATATTCTTATTGATATGTGTTTATGCTTGCTATGATTATATGTTTAGTTTAGTAAGATTGCTTTATATTTTATGCATGGAATTGTATAGCATCCATATAGATGATCACTATGTGGGTGATAAGCAATGTGTAAACGTGGTGTTTATACAACGTTTATCCGCAATTGCACCCTATATTCCGGGCCGTGTGGTAGATCGCGGGAGTGACGCCCTGTTGAGTCCTTTGGAATCCACCCTCCGAATGTAGGACTAGTCGAGTTTATTATTACGGTAATGATCAAGTTTCGTCCTTGGTTGTTATTGGTAATGCTTGTCATGTGTAGAAGTAATCCAACCTTACCATGATAGCTAGATGTATTGCACTAATTGTAGTATTCATTTGACATATATGATTAGGAGTATCTTAGGAATATTCATTCTATTCTTTCTATAACATGTTAATAGCTCGTATGATACTAGTGGCTTATGATGATCTTAGACTTGGGTATTTATCGGTTATATATTTATCTTTATCCCGTGACTTATCCTGTTGAGTAATGTTAGATACATATGGCTACTCTGCATTACACTACTGTAAGGTGGATCTCATAAATAAATCACTTCCTAAATCATTAGATGTCCTTTTCTCTCTACTTTCCATAGACTTCCTTCCCTGTGGTAAAATATAAATACGATACCTGGATTACTCCCGGTGAAGTGCTACAATTGGTATTTCTATCTCGTGCGCTTGCAGATATCATGTTCATTCTTTTATCAAGGCCAATCAAGACCAATCAAGAATACCATGCCCCTCATTTCTTTGAGCGTTATTGCTAGGGTGACAGACTAGTGTATAGGTAATGCCTAGAAATGAGTGGTATACCTTGAGTGCATATCCTGGTGAGATTAACTCCACTATGGATAATGATGCTAAGTTTACATCCCACTACTAACACCGCCTAACTCCGCTTTGTTGGATCATGAGGTTAATCCCATATCCAAGCTAACATGATTAGATAGATATCCCATATATATTTCTTTCGCCTTCCTAATTGGGATCGTGTAAGAAATATCAACAGCCCTCCTGGCCTAGCTGGGGTGACCTAGCAAATTGGGCCTTGTCAAATGAGTGTTTGGAGATGGGCTGCCTTGGGCTTTTAAAAGGGGGTTCAAGAGAGTCTCCCGTGTATTAAGTCCTTCTTTAGCGAATCTGCGGGCTAGGGGCTGGCCTTCATTCTCCTAGTCATCTCTTTGGCCCAAAACACGTCTTGGGTCGTCAACTCCGGCGTCGTCTTCCCGTCAGTCCTTCTTCTTGGGCCTTGGGGCTGTGCCGCCCTTCATGGGCTTACTTTCCCTATGGGCCGATTATTTTTGTCCCCCGACATTACGGGTCCCATGATTTTTCTTTTCTGTCTCATCTTTTCGGCGCTGCCGCATAATGAAACTATTATTTCTACCTCAATGAAGATTTCACACTATTTCCAACAGCAAGGAAAACAACGCTCAAGAGTTTCACCATACATGGTGAAACATTTTCTTTCTCTCTCCTTACTGTTTCATGCAAAAAGTGCATTTCTACTAATGTGGCACCCTATTTAATGTGTATGAAACCTTATTGAGACCGACCTTAGGCTAGTCTTAATGGAGTTTCATAAGAGTTTCATGGGCATTAATTAGGCTAATGTGACATCATATTAATGATGAGAGAGATGATAATAGTTTCATGGGAGTGAAGAGTTTCAGAGATGAAACTTTTGTACACTTTTTCCAAAAATCTAAACGTGTTGGAAATTGTAATATGAAATCCTCATTAAGACCGGCCTTATGTGCTCTTCCTTCTAGCTAGCTTTGGGTTGTAGTTCCGAGTCCCATTGGGGTCTACGGTCTTACGTCGATTGGCATCGGTCATGGAGGCCATTGTTGTCGGATCCCGATCTTTTGTGACGATGTTATCACTGCGTTCATCGTTGTTATGGTACAGTTTGTTCTTAGCCATGCTACTTTTGGCTATCTTCAAAGATGATGTTGCGTTGTCTAACCTTGAGCTTCCTCCTTAGCTTTCTTCTCTGCCCAATTAAAACATTGACCTCTAGGAGCTTATAAGGAATTCAATGTAATTTTATTTTTTGTTGTGGGGGCTCCTTTTGCAAGGGGTTAGATGTAATATATCTCCATGCTTAATAAGGTCTTCCACAGCGTGGTAGTAGTGCTAGTAAAAAAACTGGAGCCCACTGTCAAAATGAGGAGTGAGTCACTCCGAGTGACTCTTGAGTTGTTGCAGTGTGTAGAGTAACCTGGCATCACTGGTGGGACCCATATGAGACATAAAAAAATGCAAAGAATGCGTACATTAATCCCAGCTAGTACTCTGAATGGCTCAGACAAGTACCAACGAAATTCTATTTTATAGTTTGGGCACCGATGAATGTAGTTACACTGCTCTCTGTTTTTCAAGCACCACTACAATTTGGCATCACTAGCTACAGTGGGTGGGAGTGACTCCCAAAGTCTCTCTTTCCTCTACAAGCGCCGCTCAAAGCACACATTGCAGAGGGCCTAAAACTCCAATCCGTTTGTCATCAGGAAAAAAAAAGAGTGCGGACGTGAAGGCCATATGCGGACAGACCGGATCAATTCTGGTGGCTGTGACACGTCGACGGTGAGCTTGACGGCGGCGACGGCCGGCGTTGGGGCGGTGATGACGTTAGGGGGCGAGTCGATCGGCGGTGGACGGCGAGGTAGACGTGGCGGCAGCGGTGCTGGGCGCCCGGTGCATGCGCGTAGGGCGACGGCAGCGGCGTGCGGCGAGGGTGACGGCGGCGGGCGCGGTTAGGGAGAGAGGAAGAACTGAAGCTGTTGGGTGTTACCCCTTTAATTTTTTCTGATTAAGATCCAACTGATTACAAGCTCATTGTATTTATAGTATAAGAAAGACTTGTATATAAAGAAATCTCCTTATTTATTTTCCAATTATTTTATTTCCTAATTATCTGTTGCTTGATGGCGAAGAAGTGACGACGGCGGCGGCTGGCCGTTGGGCCGCTCCTCCTTGCGTGCGGCAGCAGCCCATTTGGGCCCGTCCATGGCACGTGACAAAAAGGGAATCGTGAAAATCGAAGTAGACACCGACCAAGTTTCCACGATAAAAATCTCAAAAAAAAAAAAAGTTTCCACGATAAAAACTATAAAAACTAAAACCGAAATAAAACATTGAAAGTTTGATTTAGTGCTCGATTTTTAGTAAAAAAGGTATCTATCCGTTCACGGATTCTTGACCTTTGTAAGGCCAGACCAAAAATATGAATCCCTTGGTTGTGAGTAAGGCTTTGACAAAGACCCTTTTCATTAGTAAGTTTAAACAACTATTTGGTCCATTAACTTGTATATCCAAATTTGGATAACCAATCCTCCAAATTCTTCCGGCCCACAAAGAATACTCCACTTAGGGCCAAAACAATCTAGAATGCTAATGATCTATCACATTGCCTGCCCAGCTTGCTTAGAACTGACAGGCTATGTTGTTGTTGTTAACCTTTTATCACAGTATCACATTGCCAAAACAATATATGAAACAACAACCATTTAACTTTTTTAACAAACTTGGGGACCTCAAAGAAGGCGAGCGTGCACATAGCTAGACGTTAAAACTGAATTAATCAACAGTAGTCCCGCTTCAACTGGTCGATAAGAGTCTACCTTTCCAACTGGCCAGCTTTTTTTCTAATTTTTTTTTTCATATATGACCAACCAGTCCCTGTTCAAAAGCTTGCGATCATGCATGGGAATACCAAAGTATCTAAAGGAGGTTTTGCCCCGGTAAGAGTTGAAACTTTTACAATTTTCGTACCAAACACAACTTCAACCGATCTTGCCGAAGTCGACTTGACTGGTTTCCATGGACAGATCTTGCCAATGTTGTAATTCTCTAATGTAGGCTTCAAATTAACATTCTAGATATGCATTTCGAGTTTCTCGGTGAAGAGACACAATGATGAAATCCAATTTGCAGTTTGACAAAGCCACAAGAAAAAAATAGCATTGCCGGTACTTGTAGAACATCCAGGATTTGCCAATTTTGGGGTGAACAACTATTGTAATTACACAATTCCCCAATTTTGGCAGAGCTATATCTGATCTATGTCACAAAGGAAGGCGGTGGTGAAACCTAGGAATATTTCCAAGTTTGACGAAGTCATTTATTTTGAGAAAGCGCTAGGGATTTGGTTAATTCTGGGTGTGAACATTCTTGTTCCCGTGATTTTGGGACACAAGAGTGTATGGAACACTATAGACGCGCAAGTCACCGTAGACATCATTCCACATGACATATGCACATGTAAGGTACGAATTGATCACTGTTCACAAGTAAGCTAGGATCCGTTGAGGCCAGGGACGGCGAGGACCGGGCTACGCACCACAACACTAGTACAGAGCAGGTTTGTTCAGGCGGTTCTGGATACGTGTTTAGTGGCGCACGAACGAACCGTCGGGGCTAAAGGCCAGTGCTAATATAACATATCGCAGGCGGGTTTTAGCCATGGCGCCATGAAAAACCTGCTCTGTACTGGTGCAAGCTTCCCAAACACCCAACTCAAACTCACCTGTACAACATCCTGCCGCCCGGTTGCTTGGCCGCTCACCGTTACGCTGAGCGTCTTCTTCTCTCCCGCCTTGGAGAACACCAGTGACTCGCCGGTGAGACCTGCACTTTCAATGACTCACGGCGTCAGCTGCAGAGGCACGGTAATGGTGGGGGTAGATGAGCTGCGCCTCGGGCGTCTTGGGCAGCTTGAGCAGCTCAGGGCTCGCATCGTTCCGCACGATGGTTGCCCGGGCGCGGTCGCCGCAGCGCGAAGAGAGGTAGGGGCGTACTCCGGCACGTGAGGTCGTAGACCAGACCGGGGTCGGCGGCTCTCGCGGGGTTCACATGTCCGACTCCTCGTCGCGTGTGCGCCGGCCGTGCTCAAGCGACATCCTGGCTCCGGGGACTAAACATCCTCGCAGCATGGCCACCATTAATCGGCGAGACCAGCAGCTCCGGCGGCTCGGGAGGTTCAACATCATATCCGCACGTCGGCGGCACTACTACTAAAAGCTTCTCGTAGGGGCGGCTCATTTGGAGCAAGAGGGCGGGTTTTCGAAACCGCCCCTAACTCTCCGTTCCTACGGTGACAACACCGTAGGGGCGGTTCCCTCCGTAGGGGCGGCTAATAAGGCCGGCCGCCCCTACTATGGCTTTCATTAGGGGCAGCTCAATATAAAACCGCCCCTACTCAAAAAATCTTGTAGGGGCGGTTGTTTCTAAAACCGCCCCTAAAAGAAAAAGACTGTAGGGGCGGTTTAATCTAAAACCGCCCTAAAACTGGATTTGGCGCCAAAAAAAAAAAATTCAAAACTGAAATATATATAGCCGCCTCTATAAACATCTATAATTCACAATTCTCACAATATATGTACATATTATATTCAATAAACATCTATAATTCACAATTCTCACAATATATATACATATTATATTCAATAAACATCTATAATTCACATAACTCACAAAGTATCATCTCCATTATTCAATCTTACAATAAACATTCATTATTCACATAAGTTACAAGTTCAATCTCATCTCTTAGTTCACCTCCCTATTGCTAGCCTTTCCCACTCACTAAAAATGTTGAAGTTGTGGATTCTTACGCAACTTCGGAAGTACGATCAAGGTAGCAACCTTTTGGATGTATAGCATGATCTAATATGAAGTTACAAAGGCCAGCCACGAGTTCCAAGAGGTCATCATCTCGGTAAGGGTCCCCTTTTGTCCCTACCTGGCGTCTCGCCTACACAATTAGGAGATAATAAAAAATTAGCCTATATATAGAAACACATAGTGAGCATATACATAGAGAGAAAGGAATGAGCATATATACCAAGTCCGGGTGTCTTAGGTACGAAAGGTCGTTACTCATCGCCATGCATACGTAATATCCACAAAGTGAACACTTCCGGGCTTTTGCTTGGCACACTGTGTGTATATAAAATTGTTAGCAAATGCATTTGAGATTATGCAAAGATTGAGGTAGGTCATACTTACACAAGTATCTGTTTTTGACGCACACTCACCCTTCATTCTCGGGAAGATGTCTCCCATTTAACTTTTTAACATACCAACGGTATGCCCCATTGAAATTGATATTCACAAATACAACATGTTAGTATGTAACAAAAAAAGTTAGGAGGTTATATTGAATCATATAAGAGGATTGTCGTTATTTATACGATTTGAGAATCGCTATGAAGTCGAATAATATGCGGCCGGAGTGCAAAGTGAATCCAAAACCCACGCGACGCCGATCCCGACATCGACACATATAGCGATCCAATGGTCTTTGCATAAATTCAATCGAGAGGAAAAACGATAAGCTCATTTGCGTATAATATGTATTAACCAACCTTTATATACAGATTGAACTTACCCGAAGTGGTATGGTAGCCATATACTATGATTGTTTTCGAGATTTTTGAAAGACACGGCTAAGTATGCCGCCATGTTAATGGCCGCGTCCTTCATTGCCTTCGCCAGATTTTCTCTTTCTCCTCCACGGTCTCTCCACCCGCTAAGTATTTGCTATCCAGTTTCCATTGCTTAGGAAATGCAAAGCGTGTTTGTGCTATTTATCGAGGATCCATGTATGCATGTTTCGGACACGCAACCTGTTTTGCAAGGTGCGCTTGCATACTAAAAGAGATCGATTAGGTTAGTTACAACGTTATCAAAATATCGCAATCATACCATATTAAGAGAGGAAAGGACTTACATGCAGTAGATGTGAACTAGATTAATGTCCATTTCACCGAGGTGATACAATGCATGCATGTCGTTGAAAGTGAAGGCAATCTCACCACCGGGTCCACCGAGAAGGCCATCGAGGTAGGACAATGTTATCTCGGTTATGTCTGTCCCTCTCGGATACCAACAAGTACCAATCATGAAACTTTTTTCATTCCACGTGGCATCTTCTCGCATCACATCGTTTGGTAGGAATATCTTGCCTCTTTCATAATTTTTCGGGCAGTTCCTTGACCATCGATTCTTCCAACATCGGGATACTTTTTGGCCGAAAAGTGATTGGTGATCGCTACTTCTTTGACTTGGTTCGTGGGGCTTGAACCGATCATGGGCGAACCACACGGACACCAACGAGACGTCCTTCATCGGCACAAAGACGGGCCTGCAATGGATTGGATGCTTTTTCCTAAGCTCGACTCCTCCCAAAAAAATCCTCGATGCCATAACTTGTTCGGTACGAAAGGCCCTGGCGGAAGCCGCATGTCCGGAATTTGCCGCTTCTCTTTACCGTGAGTTTCTTTCGGAGGCACCTCTTTTTCTTTTCGGAGGCACCTCCGTTTCAACCGAGTTTCTTTTGAAGGCACCGCTTTTGTAGGACGTGGAGAAGAGTGTGGCATCTCGGGCATTTGTCGGTCCACGAGGGGGAGTGTGTCATCTCGGGCATTTCTTCGTCACGTGTTGGTGAAAGTATCTCCCCTCCTCGATAACTCCTTCTAGCCGTGGAAATGATGGATAATTGGGTGGGGAGGCGAAGAACCGGTTATCACGATGTCTCGTTTGTGCCGGAGGATGAACTATCGAATGCATTGCCCGAAGTTTGTCCAATCCCTCGTGAGTCGTGTGGTCAAGGTCATAATCCATGTAATGGGGCTCCACGCTATGCACCTCGACCCTAGTGTAGTTTTTGGGATAGGCTTATCGTGCCACCCGCCCCGAGGGGATGTGCCACACCCGTTGCGGCAAGCTTGACTTTGTTCGCCCTTCCGACGAGAACCACACATTGGCAACTAGTTGGTTCCCCGTATACAATCGACGGGGGTTGTGCCCGCAGTGGAACCTTGGTCGCTAGGAACGTCCGGAGGGCTCCCGACCATCGCAAGTTGGGGCGGCGGGTTCGCAGACGACCCTCTTTCCTCGAGCGCCTTCGCTACCATGGCCATGATCGTGCTTTCAAGTTTCGACGCTTCGGTCTCTACCATTCTTCTTGTATGTGTCTTTGGTCCTCTTCAAAGCCATGTCTCCGGGTTGTTCTTTTCCCTATGCCCCGGGTGTGCGCCCAGTGGTGCTCGGCGTTTCCCAAGGCAAGTGTCGGCTCGTCCTTCTCTCCGGAAGGTTTGAATGAGCCCTTCTCCTTTCCTTGATCGTATTCCAATATCTTTGATACTACCTCTTGAGTCTCCGGTTTGTCAAACTTAAGGGAAGAACAGGACGATGCGGTACTCCTGGCATGTATCCAATTCCTTGACCGTAGCCCTAAATTCTCGCACAGGAATCCCACCGCTTCCGCCTCTTCGTCCCTCTTCCGGAAAGTCTTTTCTGGCCGCAAAGTATCCACCGGAACCTAAATGGGTAGGGTATATGTTCTTCTTCACTAGCTCATTTTATTTACGGGCACCGCCAGGTCCTTCATGGACACTAGCTTCTTGATGTTCGCTGAAAAACCCAGTCAAAACTTTGATCGCCTTTAGGTAAGTGCATATAGCCCTTCTCTCTTCTAGGGTCAAGTTGAAGCTAGCCGCGGGCAGGTGTATTTTCCATTCTTCGAAGTACGGGGTGAAGCTCGGGCTTCACATTTAGTCGCACCATGTCTTTTCGTGAATTTAGACCATCCTTCGACTTATTCGTGTCCATCAACAGACCCATGGTACTTTGAAAGACATTCTTCTTCAAGTGCATAGAATCAATTGCATGGGGAACCTCGAACTCTGGCCAATATTCGAGATACTGAAAGAAGATGGATTGTTTCTTGAAAGGTACGCCTTCGATAGGAGGTGTACTTCGATCTCTTCGTCCCATCTAGATTCTTCTTTCCGTAGACAATGTGCAAGTTTTTGACCATTCGAACACATGTTGTCCATCTCGACGTCTCTCCGGAGGGTCTTCGTCTCTACAAAGTGTTGTTGAACCGGTGTTTGTATTTCACGCTTCGGTACTTGTGATTTGTCTTTAAGTGGCGTCGATTGCCCAAGTAAACCACCTTTTTGGATGCATTTAGATACACCCATATAGTACCATCCAAGCAGACCACGCATCCAGTCTTCCCTTTGATCTGTCCAGACAAAGCAAACATCGCGGGATAGTCGTTGATAGAAACAATGATTATGGCTCGACATAAGAACTCCTCCTTTCGGAACGCATCATACATCGGCACCCCTTCCTTCCATAGTTTATAGATTCTTGCAACACGCAGGCTCAATAAACACGCCAATGTCAATGCCCGGTTGTTTTCGGACTGAGATGAGAACGAAGAAGGAAAAGGTACTTTCGCGGTGGCACAACCACGTTGGGATGTTGTACATGGTCAAGATCAGCGGCCAAGTGCTATGGTCGGATCATCCTCTCATTGAAGGGATTCACTCCATCGGTGCTTAACCCAAACCGTACATTCCTCGGGTCTTGAGCGAAGTCTTTGTGATTATTATCAAAGTTTTGCCACTGAGTACCATCGGCCGGGTGTGCAATCTTATCATCATCTATCCCGCGCTCGTCTTGCCACCATGTCATCATTGCGGCTTCTTTGGGGTTTAGGAAGATTCGCCTCAAGCGGTCGGTCACCGGCGGTACCACATTACCAAGGCGTAGAACTCTTCTCTCGCTTCGGATCATTTCCTAACAGAGTGTCCTTTTCGAGATTAGAATCCTGTCACCGGCTTTTTCCCACCCTTCTTCCTCTTGTTTCCAATGGAGGTCTCGTCCCCCGTTGTATAGATTGTTGTTCTTGTACCGACTAGCTCCGCACCTAGGACATTTATCTAGCCCCTTGAACGTGTCACCACGAAAAAGGATACAATGGTTTGGGCATGCATGGATCTTTTCAACACTCATTGCTAATGGACTTATAACCTTTTTTGCTTGGTAGGTATTGATGATGTATCGAGTTTGGTTGTGGCAAAGAACCATGACAAGAGACACAAATGGATCATTGAAACTACTGGTCCGACCAACCGTACTTAGCCTTCAAGATCAATAGCTCGAGCACAAAACGTAGTAGCGTCCGGTGTCTCGGACAACCTTTTTCAACACCATACACAGTTTCCTTCGATCTTTGCTCTCACTCTCTCTAGGTTCTCTATACCTTTCACGCTCTTCCGCAATATTTCGGTCCAAGGGCATTAAGCATGTCGCCCAAATAATCATCGTCATCTTCATCCCCTTCACGTGCTATGACATCATCATCAACATCACCTTTGCCCGTACCATCAACGACATTTGTGTCCATACCATGCCAACCATCATCATCGGCGTAGTTGACTATCATGCTCGGGGTTCCTTTTATTTTGAAGCTTATCTACACACCGAGAGAAGCGCTCTAGGGTTTCTCGGGTCATCTCCTAGATTTTCAAGTCGACGTCTTCACCAACATAATTTTCACCGTGATGAATCCGACGTGTAATCTGCAACAAATCCTCGTGTAATCAAATGTTGTCCGATGGTCTTCACATCTCTATATGCTATCTCGTTCTTGCAATCACGACACGGACATATTATTGAATCCTCTTTCAATGTCTTCGCATGATTCTCGCCGGCTTCAATAAATTTATCCACCTCGTCACGAAAACCATCCTTCCACCTTAACGTGCCATACATCCAGTCATTCCTGTACTCCATCCTTTAATACAACAAAGAAAAAAAAAACATCAAATGTGTAGTTAATCATATATATGAGTACATATGCATGGCAAACCCTAAATGGTTAAAATTAATAAATGCATTAATATCAAAGTTGTAGCACACACTAAAAGGTTATCATTTTAGAAAATTTTAGAAAAAAAAAATAACCGCATTTGCACATCATATGAGAGAGAAAAACTTGTTAGAAATTTAAACTAAGAATTAAAAAAAAACACATGTTCATCAACCATGAACACATGAAACCCTACCTATTTTATTACTCCACTAAAATCACATGTAAGAGCCACTAAAAATGGGTCTAATTCAATACTCTTACTAATCTCCACTAGCACTTCCAAACCTAAGCTCTACTTTTGCTCCATATAAAGCTCAAGCACCATAGAAAGTGAGAGGAAAGCAAAATTTAAATTACTCCACAACTAACCACTAAAAATCGAATTAAGTGGTAGGATTAGCATTTTCTTACCTTTTTGAGCCTCCACACCAAAGGATTTGAGTTGAAAACCTCTCCCCTTAGTAGAGTAATTTTTGGGAGGAGCCCAAGGCCTCCCAACCTTTTTTTTTTAAGTTTGAGTGGTGTCCCGAGGTGGAAGAAGGAGGCTGGTTCGCCTTTATCTGTACAGACCACTGTAGGGGCGGTTCTAGATCGAGCCGCCCTAATATTATTAGGGAGGCGGTTCACACCCAGCCGCCCCTACCGTGCCTTCATTAGGGGGGGGTGGATATCGAGCCGCCCCCAATAACAAGAGGGGCGGTTCTAACACCGGCCGCCCCTATCGTGGCTTCAAGTAGGAGCGGCCGGTAACCAACACCCCCCGCAAGACGCTATAGGGCGCCGAAAAACGAACCGCCCCTAATGTAAACGGGGCGTTCTTACAGTAAGCTTTTGTAGTAGTGCGGGCGGCCATCAAATCATCCATCGTCACCACGTCCGACGCGGCTGACACCAACGGGGGGCCCATCTTGGACGAGCAGCATGACAACACCGGGGCTGACCGCGCTCGACCCCGCCGGAGAACGAGGCCACGGTCGGGGACGGACGGACGCCGAGCACGGTGCTGTTGAACGTGAAGGCGGCGGCGGCGCCGAGGACGAACTCCTCCTTGTCGATGTCGCATAGTGCGTGATGTTGACTCCAGCGGCGGTGCTCACAAGCATGATCGACGCCGGGGCAGTAGTCCTGGACGACTACGGTGTAGCCACTGCGTTGGAGTTCGTCAGCACCACGCCGGCCGCGCCAGCTCTGATTAGGTCAAAGATGTTGGACCTCTCGGTCAGCAAGTCGGTGGACTCGCAAACCAAGATCTTGTCGGCGACGACGCTGCTGTCATCACCGTACTGGCAGTGGCGCCGCTCATCGGAGAAGAGGAGGGGATACAGCGCGCTTGTTGGGTCTGCTTGAGTTTTTCGCCTGGGTCAGCGCCTCTCCAGCGACGTGGGGGCCGTTGACAATCTCCACGTCCGCGGAGAGGGTCCGGTCCACCGAGCCGGCAGCGACCCGCGTCGTTGACGACGGACGGCGGCGAGGGGCCGCTGTTGTCGGCGGCGCACACCACGACGATGCCCTTGGACACCGCGCTGAACACGCCAACGGCGATGGGGTCCTGATCGAAAGCGGAGCCCGCGCTGCCGCCGAGCGAGATGGAGAGCACGTCCACCCCGTCCTTGATCGCCGCGTCCAGTCCAGCGAGTATGGCCGAGATGTCGCACCCTCCAGGACGCACACCTTTGTACATGGCGACGTGCGCGGCGGGAGCGATCCCCGCCGCCGTGGCGGCAGCGATGCCGTCTCGCGACGCGCCGTCGACGAAGTTCCCCGCCGCCGTGGAGGACGTGTGTGTCCCGTGTCCGGCGTCGTCGCTGACGTCTTCGTCGTCACCGCCAACGACGAACGACCTGGCGCCGATGAGCTTGTTGTTACACCGGGCCGCGGATGAGCCCGGCACGCACGCGCCCTTCCACCGAGCCGGGGGCGGCGGGACGCCGTGATCGTCGAAGGAAGGGTGCGCCGCGTGGATGCCGCTGTCGAGCAGCCCGACGATGACGCCCTTCCCGTACCCTGAGCTGTTCCAGAACCCGGCAGCGCCTCGCATCAGCCCCAGGAACGCCGGTGTGTGTGTCGTGGCGAGCTGCAGCGTGCGGTCCGGGAACGCGCGCACGAACCCTGGCTTCCTGGTCACCGCGTCCAGCTCGGAGTCGGTCGATCAGCCTCGCGGCGAACCCGGTGAACACCTCGGTGTACGACAGTACGAGTGCACCAGACGTTGCTCGCCGGAGTCCGTTGTCTGCTGTTTCGGGAGGCGGTGGCTCGACGAACACTATGTGGACTCGGTATCTAGAAGTAGAAGGTTCTTTTTGAACGTGGTGGAGCCTCCCTTCAGGGTTCACGTAGGACAGCACAGGCGCAGGAAAACGGAGGTAGGATGATGGAGAGGAGAAATGGCACAGGCAGGCAGTAGTAGACATGTAAAGGATGGGGATGCCATTGCTGTAGGACTGTAGGAGTATCAGAAAAAAAAAGGAGTATCAGGGGGTGGTTTTCTACCTGCATTTTAATTGTGATGAAATCGTTGCAGCATGCCAGAAACTGATTGCCTAAGAAGTCTCTGCAAATCGAATCACGGGGACATGATTTTGATTCATTCACGGATCAGCTATCCAGCCTATAGCAGCTAGGCTAGGTTGCTGCTGACGTCTGTAGGATGTGATAATTCACATGGACTAGCAGTATACTCTAACTGCTCAAAAACAGAGACATCGTAAAACAGGAACAAGAGAATGCTAATAGTAGATATACTATGAAGAGGGATGACTCGATTATACATTTCTCGTTATATAAACAAAAGATGTCATGAAAATCAGTCCAGCGAGCACCTAGGCTGCAGAACAATCATATCATTTCACACAGCGGAATGAAAATCACACAACATATAGTACTGCTGCCATAATAGTATTGCAATTAACCAAGGTGCTCAGGGATAGCATAGTAGTACCATAGTAATATAGCAATTTAACCAAGGTTCTCAAGAGCAACACAAGTACATAACCAGCTAAAGCTAATACCCAGCAAAAGTACCATACTACTACCATGGCTCCAGAGTTCTAGGTAGTTGAATTCTTGAATACCATACTAGCTAACATGAGACTACCAGTTCTAGAAATCATCATCGGAGTCAGAATGATCACCCACGGGGGCCCTTGTTGCCACTTTGTCCAACAACCTCATGACTGGGAGCGAGTTCTGGGGGTCGTAGTCATCCTCAGCATCTTGAACAGCCACAAAAGATTCATCACCTTCACTGTCTAAACTCGCATTATCAGTCAGACTAGGCTCAAGACTTCCATATCCAGGATAAGGCCTACGCAGCTTGCGGTCCTCAAGGGTGTATGATCTACCAGTGACTTCTTCAATAAGTTCCCACACAAGATTCTCCCTACTATAGAGTTGTGCAGTTTGCACGCCGACCCATTCATGGTCAAACTCATAGCATTCAAGGATCAAAGGTTCAAAGTTGCTTCCTTCTAACTGCTGCCTTTCACCCCTATCAGATATCATCAGGTTATGTCGGACATAAGCCCTATTCTCCAATTTCTTGCGTTCCGACTGTTTCATAGTTATAGTGTGGATCTACAAAGTACAGATAGAAACAAAAGGTGCAAGTTAAGTTATATTCCTCAAGGCAAACAAATCATATGCCTATCTGTCATTGCTGATATCCACTTATTTAGTCACTTACACAGTCAAACATAGTCCAATTGCGGTCATAGCCAGATGCTGAACAATAAAGATTAACAATACGGCATGCAATCTTTTGAAGCTCTCCAGCAGACCCACGAAAGGCACACCGCCAATCATCTACATGTAAGGCAATAAGACATAATAAACACTTTATAAAAAAAAACTTGCAAGGAAAGAAAACCTTTGCAGTTGAATAAAGAACAAAAGTTATACCATTCACAAAAAGCTAAAAAAAGAAAAGAAAATTTTGAAATTGAATATAGATTGAAGTTTACGTACTTGGACTCTTTTTCTTGTCTTGCAGGATTAGTAATTTCTTCCCAAAGCTATTTTCAGCCCTCTCGTATTGATCAGCTTGGTCCATTACCTTGGCGATCAAATTGTCATCATCAACAATCATTTTCTCAACCACATCATTAAACATTTCCCGTAGACTGGAAGCATAAGCAAGGTCCTTTTCTTTGATGTCGAAAAATTTGTTTGGGTTCAGAAACAAAGCAGCACCATATAGTTTTTGCTTCATTTGATCAGCGCAATGCTGCTCAACAATGTCCATCAGTTTCTTCAGTATTCCTTGATTGCTTGCAAAAGAATCTCTGATTTTTTTTCTTAGCAAGATCTAGACCTGCGAAGACCTCTGGCATTGATGGCTTCTCAGAATCATAGACCATCCTCAACAGAACAAGAAGTGGTTCTGAAGCTTTTATGCAATCTTCTACTCCATTCCAAAACGTGGCATTCAACACAATTTCACGCACGCTTTTTCCTGTTTCTGTGCTTGACACTTTGGACATACTCCAATCCTCATTAGTGAATAGATATTTCATTACATCTCTATGCTTGTACATCCTCTCCAAAGTGAGGAATGTCATGGAGTGTTGAGTGGTTGCAGGTGCCACTGGATCCTTCCCATCCATCTTCTTACACAATGCATTGAGAAATTTTTATGTGTGTAAATAAATGTGGTGACAAGCTTGGCCTGTTGAATATGCTTCTTGAACTCTTGCATCCTCCCAATGTCGTTCAACATAAGGTCCAAGCACTGGAAAGCACAGGGGGTCCAAAACAGTGTAGGAATCCTATCCATTAGAATCTTGCATGCAGCTTTAAGGTTATGGCTGTTATCAGTAACAATCTGAACAACTTTGTCCCTGCCAACTTCATTGACCCTTTCCTCTATCAATTCTGCCAACAAATCTGCATGATCTGTTGCATATGAAGCATCAGCAGAGCCCAAGAAGAAAATCCCCTCCACACTACCGACCATGAAAGTGAGCAAGTGAAGACGCCTCCCAGGATGGGTCCAAGAATCCACCATGAGCGTGCAACCGTGCCACTCCCAAGCCCTCTCATGCTTCTTCCTCTGTTCAGCCACCAAGTCCATCACATCCTCAGTTAGAGGCCCACTCAACTCCTCTTGGCTAGGCATTTCCCAGTGTCCTCCACACTGTGCAATGGCCTCCATCAGAACTTGAAAGCTTCTACCGTCGAGGATGCTAGGAGGATAACCATTCTTTTGCAGGAACTTGGCCATAAGCTTGACAAACTTTGCCTGAACTGAGCCCTCGGCTGGTGGTTCATGGTCCGACATATTTCGCTTTAGCTGCTATTGCAAGAGATGAACTTAAGGTCAGTAACTGATGGCACAAATCTTGTTACAGGAAAATGAATTTACTTACAAGAAAGCATCTATCCATAAAATAGGATGAACAGATACACTAATTTAGTAGCTAAAATATAGAGTCAGCTTCTGATGTTGCTATTATTGATCCCAGTAAGGTGCTGTAATAATAGTATTACTCAACCCCCATTTGGGCCAAAAAGAAAATCTGTGTAAAAAAAAAGAAAGGTATTTCGCTTCCTGTGCCCACCCTTTTTGTCCCCTGTGGCCTGTGGGAATGATGATTGTACAGAATACAGATGTAGTGCTGGACTAATCTTGCGCAGAGACAAAAGAGTCGGATTGGCAAATAACCACGCAAAAAAAAATCATCTTGTATACATGGAGTGCGTTTGCTTGCCAAAAAATAATCATATAAAGAAATAATCTTTTTTTTTTGCGAAGAATAAAGAAATAATCTTATTGGGTAGAAAAAGAGTTTGGTAGGTTAAAAATGGGTCAAATCTGAAGCAACGAAATTGAGAGAGAGAGAGAGAGGAAATGAATCTGTGCATCAAATCACAAAAAAGTTTGAAAGGGAAATACAAGTTTGGTAGTACGAGGAAAGAATCTGAATTCAGGTGTTAGGTCTCCTTTATGTTTTTTTTCCTTATAATAATTTTTGTATCCCTAGGAGATCTATTGAGCATCTGAATAAAGAAATCGAGATTGCAGATCGAACACTTGAACACGTGAACAACGCGTTTGTGACGGAAAAAAAAAAAAAGGTAAAGCCTGTCCATTGCACACATCTTAGCACATGTTAAAAAATTAATATTTTGTTCGTCCTTGTAGATCAGTCATTCGAGTAAATCAACTAAGTCAAAGAAACAAGGAAATATCTAGAGCGTTTGAATACGGGAGCAAATATCTAGTTCATCGAATCGCAAAAAGAAAAAAAAAAGTGGAGGATAAATGCAACTTGAGTTACCTCTCAGTAGGGCCGGCAGCCAGCCCTAATAGAGAGTGTGCAGAGATGGCCCCCAGATCCTAGATGCGGAGGACGGAGTGGACCAATCCAATGAACCTGATTAGTGAATTTACAGAGAAAGAAGGGATTAGAAGGGGAAGAACAGATGGGGTCATGGGGAGAAGAGAAGGCAGGTGGGGTCCGTGGGGAGCAGAAGCCGAGAGGGAGCACCTGTGGTCTGCCAGTCGAGGAATGGAGGTGAGCAGACGCGTCCCGCCTTTTCTACCCCGCTCGCGCGCCTTTTTTTCGCTCTCCCGCGCGCTCGCCTCGCCCAGTAACCGGAGCGTTGGGTTTGTTCGCTGGACTCACGGAGAAATGATTTGGGTTTTTGGATCGGTAACATTACAATTTTCAGTTATCGGAGAAGTAGCAGTATAATTGTGTTATTTGGAACCATACCACTACAACTTCGTGTATCTCGGACGAACGCCACGGAGTAAGCTCGCGGACGTTTTGGGCCTAGGGCAGGCGTAATCGACGGGCTCGTATTTGCGTATGGGCGCGCATGCCCTCCGGTCAACTGGATATGCCCAACACACAAAAACGTCGTTGCCATACGCCGACAGGGCATATATACGGGTTGTATTCTCTCTTTGCTAAGGAAACTAATTTCCCACTCAATCGCAGTATTAAGGAAACTAACTTTTAATTGAGCATGGAAAATGTTCAAGACGTAAAGTGCAACTGATCCACAACAGTGCTTAGCTAGGAACTTTCTCTTCTGGCATTTAGAGTTGTGTTGCTGGGCCATGTCCATGCCCGCGGCAATTAGGGTGTACAACTCCGATCTAGCATATACTAATAACTACCAAAATTGTTTGGGAGTTACTTTTCTCCATTTCAACTTTTTTTTGATACATCCATTTTCGTATGCATCTAGACAAAATCGAATTGATCGTGTCTTACTTCATTGACTTGGCATGCCATGATGAGCCAGCTAACATGAGTAGCGTATCATTTCGATTGTAACTTTTCGCAAGTATTGTGATTTAACTTGGTCTTTTCATTATTATAATACTATTGTTATAGTTTTGAATCATGGTAAATGTTGATTGTTACATTTATAGCTTCAGATGGACATGTATATTTTACTTCTCCTACACTAGTTTATCTATGTTACATTGTTGTTGTCAAGAAAATAAACATTGATCCACACAACACAGTAAAGATCAGCATGAGATAAATAAAATATTTGTAATGCTCCAACTAGAAAAGTTTTCAGACAGCAATTGTGGTGCCACCTTGGATTTTTTATGTGATATAATGATATACTAAATGAGAGAAGGGAGAGTGGAAGAAATCAGGTCTCATGCAAGGCATGTTTTGATAGAAAAAGCTATTGCACTATTAGTTTTTTGCACTTGAAGTAGGTGATTCTATTCGTGATAGGTGGGGAAGAATGATGAGTGGCTGCATAGTTGCTTACGCTATAGATGATATGGTGCGTTGTTTTTTTGAAAATGTGATATGTTCATTGGAAACAATAGCTTCTAGAGGGTAAGGGCAGAGTTAGCTATTTTTGTGGTTTGGGTTGGGATTGGCCTAAATCAACCGTATCAACTATACTAGAACATTTGATATTCACCACATTAAATGAGACCTAGCGCTCTAGATGCTAATATACCTCATACAATTAATTTCTCTTCTTTGGTAAGATAGTCCAAATAATTTGAAATCACAAGTATCATTTGACATACCTCAAAGATTTCGCAAGTAATGCTCATTGTGGTAGTTGAATTGTCATCTAGAAGTATAGCTTTAAATGATGACTGTCACTAGATTAAACTTGTGACTAGGGTAGATAATTAAATGTATACCATGTTTACTCTTATACCATATCTTATAGATTTGCATATTTGTGGTTGTATCTCTAGAATCTCCACCCTTTGTTAATTCAAGTGAAAATCTCTATACACCACACGTCATTATTATATTTTAGATATTTGAAGAGATCTCGTGGCTCAAGAGCTATATCATTGATGAAAAATCTTTGACCTGAATTTAAAATATGTGAAGATATGAAGGCAAAATATTGCTTGGATATTATTCTTCAATAATCTCCACCCTTCAACAACCCTCGCCTTTTTTATAATAAGCCATACTAGTATGGTAAAGGCACATGTAGAACCTATAGTCTAAAAATCAACAACCTTTCCTTAGGAGACCTTCCATGGAGGATCAATCATGGAAGGCCTACTCCCATCAACCTCCTCCAAAACCTTGCCTAACCAAAATAATATGGGATCTTAAGAAGAGAGAACTAGCGACGCCCACATTTGTATGCCTACAATGCACCAAGGAGTCTACCTCCCAACAAGCCATGGCTTCCCACTGCAAACAACATGTCTAGGCCAACATGTCTAAAGGGACAGTTGAACACATTTAAGTATTTTCTAGACCACACATATTTTTTTCTTATGTAGTGATGCTCAACCAAGTTCATCATTTGTTGATAGAGTATTGCCATAAGGGCCAAAGCGAGACCAAGCGAGGCACCTTGGCCAAGTTACACAACTATTTTTGCTTATGCTAGATATCCTTTCATGTCACATCTAGCATGTCTCTTGAGAGACAACCAAAATGGAGTTGCTCCGAGGAAAACTCCTATTGGAGTCAGCCCCGACATTGACCTCGGGTCCTACGATTGAGTCCCGCTCTTCATACCTCATAATTCAATACCGGTATCACATGGTTATGAGCCAAAAAGTCTTAATTTGCATAGTTGGGTCAAAAAATATAGAGAACACAATTTTTATATAATTTTGACGCTAGAACAAATGTTAAATTGTTAATAAATACAAGTAGCATTTGTATAAACAATCTAGTTCTCTAAGATAACTTTAGTTTTAATTCCAATATTTTACATTCCCACATCAAACTCATGAACATGGAAAGTTCTTGTATATGACATGCCTTTAGACAAATATATAATATCCAAATTGAGGGAAATTTGAATCTAGCCAAAAGAAAACATATCATAGAAAATAAGCTAATATTCTATGACATAGTATAATAGTTGCAAGTGCAACATGCATGCACATCTCATACGTCAAACTTTGTTCCATAGCGAACTCGAAGAAACATAATGTAACTTGAACCATAAGAAACTAGATATACTTTTTATTCTAACAAGATAGAGATGCAACAAAAATATAAATATTCATCATAGAAGCTCCAAATTCTCGTTTTCATTTATCACATGGCCCATAGATCAACATTTCCCCTTGGAGTTTTCACCATGTATTCAACACTAATCTAGCCACCCGATTTTCATCCGGCCTAGAGCTATCGGACGTCGAAGAGCGGGACCCAACCGTAGGGCTAGGTCAATGTTGGGATTGACTTCAACGGGGAGTTGTCCTTGGAGCAACTCCGTTATGGTTGTCTCTCAAGAGACTTGCTAGATGTGACATGAAAGCATTTCCAGAATAAGCAAAAACAGTTTTGTAACTTGGCCAAGGTGCCTGCTTGGTCTGCTTTGGCTCTTTTGGCAAGACTCTATCGCCAGATGATGAACTTGATTGAGTTTCACTACATAAGAAAAAATATGTATGGTCCGGAAAATACTTAATGTGCTCAACAGTCCCCTTAGACATGCCAGCCTGGACATGTTGTTTGCAGTGGGAAGCCATGGCTTGTTGGGAAGAAGACTCCTTGGCGCATTGTAGGCATACAAATATGGGTGTCGCTAGTTCCCTCTTCTTAAGATCCCATATTATTTTGGCTACGTAAGGTTTTGGAGGAGGTTGATGGGAGAAGTAGGCCTTCCATGATTGATCCTCCATGGAAGTTCTCCTAAGGAAACAAAAAGGTTGATTCTAGATGTGCTTCTACCATGGTACCATGAGTTCTTATAAGAGGAGGCGGGGGTTGTTGAAGGGTGGACATTATTGAAGAATAATATCCAAGCAAGATTTTGCATGCGTATCTTCACATATTTGGAATTTGGGTCAAAGGTTTTTTTTCATTAATGATATAGCTCTTCGAGCCGCAAATGTCTTCAAATATCTAAATAATAATAATGATGTTTGGTGTATAGAGATTTTTCACTTGAATGGAAAAATATGTGGACATTATAGAGATACAACCACAAATACACAAATCTATAAGATATGAACATGGTATGCATTCAATTATATATCATAGTTACAAGTTTGATCTAGTGACATTATTCATTTACTAAAGATATACTTCTAGATGACAGTTCAACTACCATAATGAGCATTACTTGCAAAATCTTTGAGGTATGACCAATAAATGATAATTGTGTTTTCAAATGATTTGGACTATCTTACCGGGCTAGAGACATTAATTATATGAGGTATGCTAGCACCTCGAGTGCAAGCTCTCATTTAATGCGGCGAATTCCAGATATCCTAGTAGTTGATAGGGCTGATTTAGGCCAATCCCAACTCAAACACAACAAAAATAGATAATTTTTGCCCTTACCCTCTAGAAACTATTGTTTGCAATGCACCACATCATGTTTTCAAACAACGCACCATATCATCTACAACATAAGCAACTACACAACCACTCATCATTTTCCCACGTACTACAAATAGAACCACCTACTTCAAAGATTTCTTCCATTCTCCATTCTCTCATTTAGTATATATTATATCACATAAAAAAATCCAAGGTGGCACCACGGTTGTTGCCCGAAAACCTTCCTATTTGCAACATTATGAATATTATATGTTTCTATCATGCTAGTTTACTACGTTGTGTGGATCAATGTTTATTCTTGACAATAATAGTCTAACATGGATAAATTAGTGTAGGAGAAATAAAATATCCATGTCCATCCAAGCGCTTACTATAAATATATGAGACCACCGAAAAGCATACATGCGATTAATATGGCATTTCAAGTAAAGATGTCAAGAAGGACCTCATTGCACTAAAAACATGCTTAAAGGTGGTTTGTAAAAATATACTATGTATATACTCTGCATAAGGTATTTTTTACCTAAAGATTAAATTTCTAGTGTTGCACTATAATCCACAACTAATATACACCATAAAAATGATGCATAATATCGTATTTCTCTCTCCTGTCAGTAGATCTAGATCACCAAAAACTTGAATGAAATGTAAAAAAGGATGTGAGAGCACGAACCAATAACTTCACGCCCATGAGAGCAAGGCGGCGGACGCCGCTGCGAGAACCATGGTTAATGATCATGGAGGTGGAGTGGATCCGGGCGAGGAGGTAGTCTTTCTCTCAAATCGCCGCGTGCAACCGCTAGATCCGCCCGAGAGTTTCGCTTTCTCTTAGATTTGCTACGAGCCCACTAAATTCGCCGTCGGAGTTCCAAGATGTGGCAACAGGTGGGGAGAAGAGCGAGGGCAAGAAGGGTCGATCAAGGGCATTTGTCGACCGGGGCGGAGTGAAGTAGGGAAAGGAGGCAAGTGAGAGAGAGGGGATGAGAATGGGTAATAGGGTGGTCTGGAGTTCTAGACACGAGGGGCCGGGGGAGTCTAGAACTAACTCTTCAACTCACTGTATTTCATAATTTTTTTGGGTCCGAGATTCCCTAAGAGTCTTAAATAACTTGTCATTAGTGACGTGTTTTGTTTACTAAACATGGACAACACTCAACGCGTTCCATTTACACGCATCGCCGATCTACCAATTGTAACAGATTAAGGTGTCTCCTTTGTGTTGTTTTTTGCATAGTGTGTTGTTCTCTTCCATAGAATCCAAGAGCAAAAACTTCCCCTTAAAAATGATGTTTTTTTAAAGTTCTAGAGCTCCAATAACACCGTCAAAATTAATGGGGAGATCCATGTAGGAACAAGATGGGGGTGGTTGGGGGTCTTGAGAGAATCATAGGACAAGAGGGTATTGAGAAAAGTAGTGTTTGGATGAGAAAAGGTAGGGCAAATTGATTTTTTGATCGTTACATAACTAAACTAGCCATGAACCTCTCATATGTATAGTGGTAGTATTATGTCATTATGTAGAAAACATCTCCCATGAAATGCACCTGGTTGCTTGATTTGGATTCAAATCACGTCAAAATCTAGATTAGGCTTGTTTTCAATCCAAATAAGTCGGTTTCTTTGTGATTGGCCGAACCTACCTAAACCGGCTTCGAAATGGTTTTGCTATCTTCACCCAACTACTATGCAAACTAGCTTGGGTTGGTTCTAATTCTAATTTTGGCTAGACCGGTTTTCTATGTGTTGGTATTTTTAAATGCACACAAAATAAATAAGGAAAGATCTCGCAAGCGCATAGATACCATTTGTAGCTTTCACCCAAAAGGTTTTAATATCGAATCCACAGAGAAACATGTGAGGCTAACTACAATCTAACTCAACAATAAAGATAACTAAGTTTGGGTTTATAATAACTATAAAGGTTTTAAGATAACTAAAAGTGTTTTATAATAACTAGGAGTAGCAACAAGGTTAGGATAAATAGGGGAAACAAAGAGGATAACTAAGGGTCCTCGACTTCTAACTTTGGGTAAACTATGCCTTCAACCGATCTATCTTGGTCGATAACTAATCGAGAACAAAGCGAGTTTCTTCCCTACTAGCACCAATAAGACTACAAACTTACTACGGGATGGTGGGCTACAAAAGGATCGAAACGGTGTGTCACACCTGTGATCTACCACAAAATCTAGAAAGTAAGGGGTATTCATGATTAACCCTAGCCTAACTCCCGAGCACTAATGGAGGATCTTCTTCCTTCCCCATGTCCATGACTACAAAGTCGGTGAGAACATAGTGGTCCATGATCTTGACTGGTACGTCTTTGGCAATTCCTTCAGGGATTCTATAAGATTGATCTGCCATCTGTAGCTGCACATATGTTGGTTGCAATGGCAATTTTCCAAATAATAATTCATATGTTACTTTTGCCATTAGATTAATACCAGATCCCGTATCGCAAAATGTATTATAAAAATTCCATTGATTGATAGAGCAATGAATAGTAGGGGTACTGGATCATCTTGTTGACGAAGCATAGGAGATCGAAGTAAATGGTCATTATAAGATTTTATTTTATTTACCACCATTACCTTTGTAGGCTGTGCCTTCTTGTTTCTGTTTTGATTCCTCCTTCTATTCTTGTTGTAGACTTCTACCTTTGGTTCTGCAAAATAAGAATAGGAATTTTGGGAATAAGTAAGAGAGGTGTGTACCTTGTTCTTGAAGTTGAATTTCTCCTTTTTCCCTTTTATGTTGAAACAAATCTTTGCACTGTCTACGTAGATGATAGCTTTGGCTGAGCATAAGAATGGTCGACCGAGTATGATTGTTGATCTTTCATTTCTTCCGGTATCTACGACTGCGAAGTCTGCTGGTACGTAAGAGCCTCCGATTCCCACACACACGTCGTTTTCAAGGATCCCCTTGGGATAATGTAGAATGATTGATCTCGCTAGCCGCAAGCACATATTTGTTTTCCAAAGTGGTTCACTATAAATCTTTTTATAAATTACCTTGAGTATTATGTTCACGCTTGAGCCGAAATCACATAGAGCATTATTGAAGGTGTGTTGTCCAATCTGATTGTAATGATGGCCGTCTTTGGATCTTCCTTTTTAGGTGGCATCGAGTCATCCAACCAACGACTTTCTAAGGTCTCTATAGTAGTTACCGCATTATAAATATCGACAAGATTTGCGGTTTCTAATTCTTCCGGCTGCCCGGGAATCTTACCCGGTGTGGTTAGTGTAATGTATAACCGAGAAATCGAGATTCTATCATTTTGTTAAAACTATGCCGATTCTTAATAGTCGAAGAAAAGCTTTCTAAACGAGTATTAATAAGTTCAAGAGCTTTATCATTAGTTGCTATTTTTCTAGACAGATTCTCCATGGTTTTACCTTGGTTAACAACAAGGTCTCTCAAAGAAGGTTGATAAGTATTAAAATTGTTACCCGGATTATTACCTTAGTAGTTTCATTGGTAGTTGGGCTTCGTTGGTTCCAACCTTGATTCTCGTTGAGAACGGAAATTATTGTTGTTGACGAAGTTGATGTCCTCCATGATCTCTCGGACAATTCCCGCCAATTGTGGCCTGTGTTTCCACATTCTTCACACGCCATACGTGAATCTTGAATTTGCATGATCGCCTTTGGGTTGAGGATCTCTATCCTCTAGCTTCTTCATTATAAGGTCCATCTTGGCAGATAGCATATCTACCTCTTTAAGCTGGTGCATTCCTCTCTTGCGGGGTTGACGCTCTTCACTCCAACCTTGGTTGGAAGCCATCTTCTCCACAAGCTCTGTAGCATTTGATAGTGTAAGTGATAAGAAAGCACCACCAGCTGCAGTATCCATAGTTTCACGAGCACTGGGAACAAGCCCATGATAGAAAGTCTGCATCAACAACCACTTCTCCATCCCATGGTGTGAACACTCTGAAATATATTCTTGGAAACGCTCCCACGCTTCCAGGACAGATTCATCATGTTGCTGCTGGAAATTTGATATCTTTCATCTTAAGGCATTCGTCTTGCCTATAGGAAAGAACTTAGCAAGAAAGGCTGTAGAACATATATCCCATGTTGTATTCTTCTCTTTCGTAGCATAGAACCATTGCTTTGCCTTTCCCAATAATGAGAATGGAAAGAGACGAAGCAAGATTGCATCTTTGGATACGTCCTTCATAGTGAATGTGCTGCAAATCTCCAGGAAGTGTTGGAGATGAGCACTAGCATCTTCATGTGCCTTTCCGCAGAATTAGCTGGCTTGCACCATGTTTATGAGCCCTGGCTTAAGCTCAAAGCCATTGTCTCCAACCTCTACCTTCGGACCAGTGAGGATGTTGTCCGTGGTAGGAGCTGAGAACTCACGAAGTATCTTGGTTGCCATAGCTTCAAATTCAGGTGTTAAGCTTCGCCTTACTTGATCAACGTCCAAATCAGAAGGTCTTGGTGTTTCAGAAGATGATGATGATGATGATGTAGGTGCTGGAGTTTGTGTAACACCCTAGGTGTTAAGCACCTTGAAAGCATGATCATTTGCATAGCATAATCATCATTTCATGCATGATCATTTGCATTGCTAGTGACATTCACTTTGATTTGACTTCATTTCATGCTTGTTTGACCTAGCTACTACAAGATCTTTGCTATAATGTGGTTTTGGACCTAGATTGTGCCTAGAAATATTTTTGACATAATTTAGGACCATGTTTGATCTTGTGTTTCAAATTAGAAATTTTTTATAAATCTGCCCTAGAGCTTCAAACCTCTTTGAGTCATTTTGAAACTCCTTTCAAAAGTGCATGATAGAGTTGTTTCTAGCAAAAGTTTTCTACAGATGAAGTGTAGTACTTTTTATATAGATCAAAAAGTCCTTTATGAGTTTCTTGTGAAAAGGCTTGCAAGTGGTTCAGTTTGTGCCCAACAGTTTGGGTCAAATTTGATTTGAATTCAAACTCTGTTTTTTGAGTTGATGTTGATGACCTTTCTGTTTTTAATTTTTATCTCCTAATCTAGGCCGAATAAGAAAAAGTTCATATTGAGAGTTTTGTAGCTTATGAAATTCTCTACAAAATCGCTGTTTTGAGTTTTTCCAAATTCCACACGAATCTCGATGTACGTGAGCAAAAACCAGGGCTGTGTCGAAAAACGGGGAAGGGGACCTATCGGCCACCGTCCGGCCGACAACAAGACGCGCGACGTGGCCACTCCATCCGCCGCCGATGTACAGCCCGTGTGAGGCCGCCCCGCCGTGCCCTCGCCTTAAAAACCGCGTGCCCTACACGTTGCCCCTAACCCTAGCCTCACTCCCGAGCCACCGCCACCCGCTCTTCACGCCCGTAAACGCAGCGCCGCCAAGCTCGCTCGGCCGCCCGCCGCCCGGGCCGCCGCCGACGCTGTTCCACCGCCGCTAGCCCCGCCAAATCTCGCCAAAACGAATCCCTAGCGCCGCCATGAGCTGCTCTACCTAAAGCCATCGTCGAAAGGAGGTAAGAGTCGGGTAAGGACCTCATTTCCGCCTTCCCGACCGCCACGGCGAGTTCGCCATGGTTGCCGACGGGTCAAGCTCGTGTTCGAGTCGTTTAGGTCGTGTTTAGGCCTTTCTTTTGTGTGTTCTAGGTTCGTCTAGATGTGCTCGAGCTTCCAAGCTAGATGGTTGAGTGAAGTACGCCGTCATTTAGGGGATGCGCGCCGCCGCCGCGGTGCCCGCGGACGCCCGCCGCTCGCAAGGCGATTTGTCGCCGTCGTTGTTCTCGGTCAAGCTCGAAACCGCTTTGCATGTCTTAGTTAGGTCAAGGGGGAGTCGGGAACGTGAGCTAGCTCACTCGGTCGAGCACCGAATGGCCGGACCGCCGCCCGTCCGCCGCCGTGGCCGTGAGCCGCCGCCGTCGCCGCCGTTCGGGATCCATTCGATGGCAAACCGAGGGTACCAATGAGTCCGATCTCGTCGAGTAGAAGTGATTAGAGTAGCCGGTTGCGTAGTTTGGTCATCGCCGGCGAAGATCCGCTACATTCCGCCCGGCGCTTCCGCTCCGTGTCACGACATGCGGACCCCGCGTGATTTTCTTTTTTCTTTCATCTTTTCTATTTTTCCAGTTTTGTTTGAAAAGCTTTGGAAATTCATAACTTGGTCATTTCGAGGTGTTTTTGAGTGAGACAAATTTTGTCATGCTTGTTAGATGATAATCCATATCTTTTAATTGGTGCAAGATAAAAATATGATTCCTGTAGAAAATGTTCTTGGTTTTGTGAGTAGAATCGGAAAAAAATATCATGCATGGTATGTTCTGTAGAAGAAATGTGATTTTCTAATTATGTGCCTTTTTCAATGTGATCTTTGGAAATTCATAGAAAAAATAAATATTAGGGTTTTGGATGTGAGACTTGGGATGTTTGCTTTTGATAGGTTTTAGAAGCTTATCATACTTTCAGAAATATGTTGTCGACACTTTTCATAATACAAACTATTTTCATGCATAGATTTAGTGCCAGCTTGTCATTTTTGTGTAGGGTTGTATGTGCATGGCCTTGCCATGAAATTTTTATGGTAGCTGTTGTAGGTCAAGAAGATGCTCCGTAATTTTTGTAGAATTTTCTCAAGTAGTTATGTATTTACCATATTTATGTTGTATAGAAAATAGCTGAGAAATGCATGTTTATATTAAGGTAATGTGTTTTGGATGATTTACTATTTGTTCCTAGCTTGAATAGGATCTGTTGGTATGTTTAGTTTGATAGCCTCACCTGTTTTGTCAATTTATTATTCCTAGCTTTTATATAATTATTGTGTGCATGTGTAGTGGTATTTAGGGCATATTATTTTATGTGCTTTAAATTATCTTTTGGCTTATCCAGTAGGTTTATTTGGTAGATAATGACTTAGTTTACCTGCTGGTCAAGTTTGATAAGTTTTGCATGAGTAGTTTGCCGCTTATAGTAGTTGTATGTGATGAAAGGAGTTAGAAACAGAGCCTCTATTTTCTGTTTTTGAGGTTGTTAATGTTAGAATCAGGTCAGGGTGATATGGAATGTTTTGTAGGAAATTTCGTTAGCTTTCCATAGAGTATTTGTTCATTGAATTTGGAGTTGTAGAACTATCTCGTAGGACTGTTTTAGTGACAACATGTCTAGCTGCCATTTTCTAGTGATTAGTAAGTTAGGGTGTTTGCTTGATGTAGATTAGTAGGGTTTCTTGTGTAGAATTGATTGTTTTTCTATGGAAGAGATATCCACTTACTAATAGAATGCATCATGAAACATTCATTCATCATACAAATCTTATTTCATGCAAGTCTTTAATTATGTAATTGTAACCATTTCTTTTCTCCATCATATGCATCGCCTCGGGATCGAGAGGTGATAGAGGAGCTGATCGAGGAGTAGACCGGGGATCTTCACCACCTCTGAGTCCAAATTTAAGAGGTCACCGAGGAGAAGAGTCGACCGGCCGAGCTTCCTCGAGTGCCCGGAGCACATGCCTCGCTACGTTCTCGCGAGGCAAGCCCCGGAGCATTACGCGCTTTTCCTATTCTTCCAAATTAATATGACTTGAGTCTTTTATATGTTTCATGCATTAAGTTTAGGAAATGGTTGAAACCATTGATGCATTGAGATCCTTGTCGAAAGTTGCCCCTATCCTATTTAGAGGTCTAGGTTAATGCTCGCGATCATGATTGCAATGAGACGCTGATTCCGGCCACTTGAGGAAATGATGTGAACAATCACATGGGTGATTGTCAAGCCGCCGCCGAGAACCTCGATTAAATAAAACATGTAAGATCGGATGGATATTGTGGTCTTTCCATCCGATCAATTAAGGACTTACTCTTTGTCGGGCTGTGGTCGGAAGTTGAACGCACTTGTTCATATAGTAGGCTCCGCCGGTCGTGAGCCACGGCTCGTGGGAATGCTAGGGGGGCCGCTTTGCTCGCTTTATCGCTCCTCCTTTGACGTGGTAGGTTGGGATTGATTGGGCGCAAGAAGATGCGCACGCAGGCATCGCCCTCGTTGTCGCGCTCACTTGGTGGCCCGAGAAGGAGGGGGGTAGCCGGCAGACCGAGACTTTACGCCCCCTAACGCCCCGGGAGTGATTGGGTCCGCTTTGCAAAGTAGATCCGGTTTATGACAGGGGTATTCGCCACTGGTTTGCAATCTATTCGAATCGCCATCTCTCCCGAATAGTGAGAACTTGGGATGCTTCCATGACATCGTAGTCTTAATATTACCATATATGTTATTACCATGTTGCCGCTGTTTTAACCTTGATCCGCCATTTATGCCGTTATTTACCTTATCGAGCAATGATTAATCTTGACTATACAGGGATCTATGGTTATATATTTAAATAAGTAACCTTTTAACTTAGGAAAAATTACAAGTAGCACGGGTAGGCTCATTAATTAACTTTATTTTGAAAGTAAATGTGAGTCGTTGAACCCCGTGATAAAGCCTAGCATACTCCTTGGAGTCTTTTATTTATTTTCGTCGGGTAAGTCTAGCCGAGTATTTGTACTCGTGGTTTTATTCCCGTTGTTGTTGTGTGAGCATTTGTACCATGGGTACCGTAAGACTTGTTTGTTTCGTCGATGAAGAGTAAGGCCGTGGCAAGGCAATTCCATATCCCCTTGTCTCATGTTGTTGCGAGTGGTTGACTATCTATCGGGCACTATCTTATCTTTTGTTTTCGCTTAAAGACTATTTGGTTTTCTAAAACTACTTGCTTCCATACTTGAACCCGAGTTTGTAATAATTTATACATCGCACTCGATATTTAATAGATGTCGAATTTGGTTTGAAATACCTCTTGGATTTTACTACCGAGCTCAACGATCCCGTTTTGTGTTGTTGATGAGTTTGAAATCACTCGATATTTTCGAATATCGGGTTTATATGGACTCAAGTGTAGACCGCAATTACTTCGGTGATTGCGAATTATACTTGATTTCTTATAAATTGGTCGGCTCTCGGTCACGATTTGTCCGAGTTTTTTCTCTCGGCCTATCTCGATTAGCTTTTCAGGATCTTCAACAAAATTAGCCGGACAATTCCAATTCATACATATATTTTACCCGCATAAGATCAAAAACAAATAGAAAAAATGGTTGAACCCGTTTGAGTATGTGATAATGGGTTCTCAATGCATTATGTGATGTAAGTGATCTCTCTTGTTTCCATGTATGATGTGTTTATAGGATTTTTGGTTAGCACCCTTTCTAACTAGGAAAGTTAGAAACAATACCAACTTATTAAGAATAACACTGTCTAAGTTTTAGCTAATACCCTTTCATACTAGAGAAAGCCGGAAAGAAGCACTAGGAAAACTTATGTAGTTAGAAAAACACATTTTGAAATTTTTGAAAGATTGACTATGCCTTTCCAAAATAGGAGAGTTTGGAAAAACAAAGCCAAGAAAAATTATTTCTCTCGGATAGACTACGCCCTTCCAAGAATCGGCCAGAAATGCTTGTTGATATTTCTAACACGATCCAAATTTGGAAGGTGAAAGAAATATATATATGGGATATCTATCTAATCATGTTAGCTTGGATATGGGATTAACCTCATGATCCAACAAAGCGGGTTAGGGCGGTGTTAATAGTGGAATGTAAACTTAGCATCATTATCCATAGTGGAGTTAAATCTCACCAGATATGTACTCAAGGTATACCACTCATTTCTAGGCATTACCTATACACTAGTCTCGTCACCCTAGCAATAACGCTCAAAGAAACGCTGGTATGGTATTCTTGTTAGGCCTTGATAAAAGAATGAACATGATATCCAAAAGCGCCATAGGATAGAAATACCATCGTAGCACTTCACCGGAGTCATCCGTATCGTATTTATATTTTACCACGGGGAAGGTAAGTCTATGGAAAGTAGAGAGAAAAGGATATCTAATGATTTAGATTGTGATTTATTTATGAGATCCACTTACGCTTGTATAATGGAGAGTAGCCATATGCATCTAACATTACTCAACAGATAAGTCACAAGATAAAGATAATTATATAAATGATAACTACCCAAGTCTAAGATCATCATATGCCACTAGTATCATACGAGCTATTAGCATGTTATAGAAAGAATAGAAAGAATATTCCTAAGATACTCCTAATCATATGTCAATGAATACTACAATTAGTGCAATACATCTAGCTATCATGGCAAGGTTGCTTTTACATCTACACATGGCAAGCATTACCAATAACAACCAAGGACAAAACTTGATCATTACCGTAATTATAAGCTCGACTAGTCCTACATTCGGAGGGTGGACTACAAAGGACTCAACAGATCTGTCACTCCCGCGATCTACCACACGACCCGAATGTAGGGTGCAATTGCGCATAAACGTTGTATAAACACCACGTTTACACATTGCTTATCACCCACATAGTGATCATCTACGTGGATGCTATACAATTCCATGCATAAGATATAAGACAAACTCACTAAACTAAACATATAATCATAGCATGCATAAACACATATCAATAAGAATATAATCATTATATAGATCAAAGCCATAACAATTGTATTCTCGAATATAATAGTACTTACAGATCGAATACAAGAGAGAAGTCTCAAGAACGATGATCCTTGCTACTTCTTGACTATCGTGAACTCAAGATGAACTTGATCTTCAACTAGAACTAGCTAGATAGCTAACTACTTCTAGTATGATGAACTAGGGCTTAGGTCTAGACTTGGTTGGACTTGATGATGACTTGGTATGAGTTGATAATGACTTGATAATGAATTAGGGTTTCACCCCGGGGTCGTGGTCTTCTTTATATAGGACTTGGCGATGAATGTGGACCCTTGGATCAAACCGACCTTCAATAACGGTGTGGATACAACCTCAAGGTCGGTGGTAAACCGACATAAAAATGTGAGGTCGACCGGGTGGGACCCTCCCGGGCGGCCTACTTGGCGACCGGGGCCGCCGTGGTGTCATGCCACCTTGGCTTCCCGTTTCTTCCGGGTGTCCTCCGGTACCTTCTAGAATGTTTTAGTCCACTTTTTGGGTTGAGTTACTTCACGGTTAAGTCTTGTCATCATATGTCTTGTATATTCCTAACTTTCTCCATTCTTCTCTCAGTATTTATCCGTTAGGTCCCCGGGAAAGTCACGTAATACCAAAACTCGTGGAAATATATTAGTTAGACCCCTAGACTTATGTTGGTCTTTGACTTGAGCCCTTATTTTATGTTATTTGACTTATAATATTATGCTATAACAGTGTCAACACACACCTACGCTAAGAATTAACACTTTGCTCCCTCTAGAAACAGGAATAAAGCACTCAAAAGAGTCATAAACTAGATAGACAATATAAACAAAGTAAACTTAGATTAAAATTAAATTACCAGAGAAATCTTAAAGACAAGATAAACTTGAATCCAATCAAGTACAAGCCATTGAGGGAGCATTGAGAAGCCGACAAATCCTCCGAACTCATCCCTCACTCTCTATCTCACTATTTCTATGTATAAGACTAGATCTATGAAGAACCAATCTTCTCTTGATAGCTAAACCTAAGAGATACATCCATTCAAGGGACCCCTCTCTTGTCTAATGAACTGAATAATGAATTAGGGTTTCTAGGGGGTGCTCTACCCTTGCTTATATAGCCTTGAGGGATGAATTGTGGTCGTTGGATCAAACCGACCTTATTGGACGGCTCAAATGTGATCTAGAGACGCAATGGATCAGGACTCCAGAAGCTGGGCCCGATTGGACTCTGGGCATGGACGATTGTCCGTGGGTTGTGCTAGGTGGGCCCCATCTTGTTCATGGTGTGTTATTTTGTTCTTTAGGTCCTTGGAATTTTTATTAATGGTTGTGATTCGTATCTTTTGATTCTGGACTCCAAATATGACAAATGATATGTCTGTTTCAATCGTCTCGATAAGCTCTTCGCAAAGGTGTACTCTAATCCCTCTTTTGAGATATTTCCTACAAAATAAGTGAAAGCTCCAAAACTTGTGGAATCTGTTAGAATCAAACCCTACAACTAGTGTTTTTGTTGTTTTTTATACCATTTCATGTAATAATTGATGGTTATAGTTGGAGTATAAGGACCATCAACACTATGTTTTTGTTCGAAACTATTATCAACATGACATCACTGCAACTTATATGGTTCAATTAAGTCATCTTTTAAACCAACAAAAAGTTTACATGAAGCAAAGGGGAAAAGTTGAATGGGTCAAGAATGGAGATGCAGGTGAAAGGTCCTAATGGCTAGAGGGGAGGGGGGTGAATAGCCTATAAAAATTTCTACAACAACACTTAAACAACACCGTTAGTAAAAAGATGGCGAAGCGTAACAAAGCAATGCTACAAGATATCTAGGCAAACCACCTAGCAATTCTAAAGTCTCTACTTGCACACAAAGGCTAGGTTGGTATTTTACTCCTAGGTGATCAAGTTGAGCTAGCTAATTCTATCAAAAGGTGCTACTCAAGCTAGAAAAGCTAACACGCTACACAAGTCAATACTATGTAAGAATGTGAAGGAGTGCTAGGATACAATACCGATGGTGTAGAGTAGAGGTTGTGGCCAATCACCAATGTCAATGAAATCTCCAACGAGCAAAGCACACTTGACACGATGATTTTTACCGAGGTTCACATGTTTGCCAACACGCTACTCCTCGTTGTGGCAATACACCCACTTGATGATCCACAAGCTTAATGGCCGGTGCCAAATCCCACGGTGGGAGCTCAATGAATCACTCACAAGAGAAGATCCACAAGCCACGAGCAATCCACTAGTGACTCCTTTTGTGAATCTCCTGTGGGGTAAGGATCAACCCCTCACAAGTCCACCGATGTGGCCTTGATCAATCACCAATCGACCTCAACACACCTCCTCGAACTCCAAGCAGCTAGGGAACCAAGCAAATTCTCAAGAGAAACAAAATCCCACAGCTCCTCTAAGGATCAAGTGCATCTAGATGCAATCAACAATGCAATGCATTTGGATTCTCACTCAATCTCACCAAAGATCGAAGTTAGGCAAGAGAGATGAGTGGAGGGGAGTTTTCTCAGCTCACAAGAAAGTTAGAATGATCAAATGTGCAAGAGAGAGCTCAAATGACCGGCCACACACACACACACATATATATAGGCTCTACACAAAATTAGAGTCGTTGGTGTTCAAAACCTACTCATTGCGTGCCAATCGGACGCTCCGGTCAGGGTGACCGGACGCTCCAAACCATGAGTCCCGGTCAAGCAAACGACAAGCTGCCTAGTCCCACTACCGACAAGCCCAAGCCCGTCCGGTCGCGCAGTGGTCCGATCGCTAACCGGACGCCTCGTCGGCCAAAGTGTCGATTCCGGACCTCTCTAGAATCGACCGGAACCGGCAGCCCCGACCGGACGCTCCGGTCGAGGGCGCCCAAAGATCCGGTCGGTTCCCGGCGTCCGGCCGCCATCCAGCCCTTCTGATCTTCTGCGAAGTTTGTCGTTTGTTGTCGTCTTTGCTCCAACTTGCTACCCAACAAGTATACCAACTTGAGCATGAGGGTTAGCAAGATTTCTCGACAAATTGCATCCGGTGCAATAGAAAATAGGCATCTCATTTTTTCAAAAGCGCCAAATCAACATCCATGTCCATGATCATGTTGCTCCACATCATCCATGCAATCCTATCTCTTAAGAACACTTAGAGCAAAGGATTAGCATAACAAAGTGTCATCAATTATCAAAACCAAACATGAGATTTCAGGGGCCAATCTCTTTGAAACAAATGCCACTACTAAACATAGAAATAATCTAATAACACAGACTATAGAAAGGCAATGGAAAAATAGTTCATAACCACTCAAAAAAAAGAGATCATTCCTTGGGATGCTTTCAAAGAAATATTGTGTCACACCCAGTTTTAAGAACTAAAACCAGATGTACACCATATTTTACTTCTTCTACACTAGTTTATCTATGTTACAATGTTGTCGTCAAGAAAATAAACATTGAGAACTATAACAATAGTATATCAATAGTTTATCTATGCTTTGTTATGCATTGAACGTTAATTCCATACCTCAGAGCTTTGGCAATGGGCACAAGCATGATCCATGTTTTCTTTCTTTCTTTTGAGCATTAGGATTCGTGGTAGTGATGTATCCGTAGTAACGCACAGACATATGTCTTAGACTGACTCCAACAAGTTACCCAAACCTAAAAATAGGTTGTACACAGTGCCTTTGCCTCCTCAAAACCAACTCCAACAGGGAACACAAAGACAACTACATTTTGAGTAAGAGGCGGTCCACGACGCAAATAAGCCTATCCTCTCTCCTCGATACAAATCTTGGCAAAGCACAGGCCGGTGGGAGTCTGGAGTCGGAGCAGAGGGAGAGAGTGAGACTTCGAGATGAAGTTGGACTCAATGGCTAGCCACAGGGAAGACGGGCGCGCTCCGTGCGCCTCCGCTTCTACCACAAAGAAGAAGACAAATACAGAGGAGCTCTGTGCGCCGCCGCCGCGAGAGCCGCGCGCTCCATGCTCCTACCGCCGTCATGAGCGCACCCTCTCGCAGCGGTGGCCCAGAGGGGGCTTGGGGGGTGGGCGCGGGGCGGCGGCGATGCAAGTCTACGGTGAGTCAAGGTGGGTCCGCCGCTGTGGGAGGACTGGAGGAGCTGGGGAAGACCGTAGTCGCCGTGCACGAGCTCGGGGACGCCGCCTGTTGGACCACGACGGGCGACCACGAGCTTCTACTCGTCCGGGATAGCGATGCCTCGACGACGGTGAGGGGGACCACGACGCCGATGGGGTGCGGCCGACGCGGCGAGGCGGCCCTGAGAGGGCGCTCAGCGGCTTGGCAATGGACCGGCGTGAGAGAGGGGGCGCTCGGCAACGGTGCTCGATGCGACCACTCCACCGGGCAGGGACCCCGACCGGGCGTGTTGTGGAAGGTCCCGGCCATCACGACGCTCTTCTTGCACCGGCGTGCGTCGCGCTGCCGGGTACCTCGGGCGACACCGCTGGGGGGCGTTGCTGTTCCGCCTCGATTCGCTGTCCCTTGAGTTAGAGGAGGTCTTTGGGCGGGTCACGCAGAGGATGTTGGCCTCCGTGCGTGTGGCGCCACAGTGAACCTTCAACGGGGGAGCTCGACGAGGGTAGATAGGTGGGGGTGGGATTTGGGTTGGCTTTTGGAGATGCCACAAAATTGGATATGCATGGTCTTTACCGTAGGTGACGCAAACATGGAATGAGTGCTCTATTTGCCTCTCCATTGTTGGAGATAGCCTTAGTCAAAAATAAAAAATGTTGAGCACTTATAATTGCTGATCCTTCATCCACAGTTTTTTTTATTATGATTATGAGGCTGTTTAGTTGGTGAAATATTTTGGGTTCGGGTCTTCGTAATACTTTTTGTTTGTATTTGGTAATTATTGTCTCACCATGAACTAGGCTCAAAAGATTTGTCTCGTACTTCTATACCTACTAATAAAGAGAGGAGATTTCTTGACCACCAAAATTTCCGTCCGCCTCTCCTTCTTCGCTCCCGGTTTTTACGTCCGCTGCGTGTTTTCGGTTCCGAGTCGGTTAGGACTAGGAGACCGACCCCCGCCAAGGACGCCGTTTTCGATTTGATTTGAATCCGGTGCCGTCCGAGCTTCGATTCAATCTCGATCGTGGACGCCGATGACGAGCCCCATGCCGCCCCCCGCGATCGCGAGCGGGAGCGGACGCCACGCGGGCCGCCCAGCGCAGATCGCGCAGCGCCGCCCCGCCCGCCGCGCCACCGTGGTCTCGAGAAGCCGGGCGGCGCGCGCGCTCGGGCGCGCGCTGTTCGTGGGCGCAAGAAGCTGGACCACGACCTCTCCCGCGGCATCGTCTTGTTCGGGACGAGCGGTGCCGCTGCCTCGTCGGCGCCGCAGGGAGGCCGACGGGGCAGGGGACGCACGTGGCGCCATCATCGCCGGGCGGTGCCTCGTGCCGCGCCACGGGCTAGGGCGGAGTAGGAGGCGAAGGAGACCGTGTTCCTCCTCCAGCAGAGCAGGCTCAGGGCCGCGATACGGTTTGCCGAGGGGAGCGCGCCGGTGCGCGCCGCGACGTTCCGTGGTGTGTCCGCGGGAGGAGTTGGAGGAGCTGGCCGAGGAGATCGGGGTGCTGACCGGTCTTGACAGGGAGAACGGGTGCTTCTGGGAGGCCGCCAAGGTTCTCTGCGATGCCGAGATGGTGAAGGCCGCCGGCGTGGACGCAGACGGACGCAGCGGGCAGGTCCTTACACTCGATCGAAGGTACCATAATTTATATCGCTTGGTTGTTTCGGTATATATTGATCAATTTTCAAAGCCAAGATCCTCCGGTGGTGCTCGAGGACACCGGCCATCCACGCGGCGTCGAGGACACCAGCCATCCACGCGGCGTCGTGCAGCGTCACCGAACGCTGCACCTCCATGTCGGCGCGCAGCGGATCGCAGAGGCCAGCGGTGAAGAAGGCAAGCTGCATCGTCTCGTTCACGCCATCAGCTTCATCGTCTCGGCGGTGAAGAAGGCAACCTTCATGCACGCACGGCAAACGACGTGAGGTGTGACCCGGGACAAGGACGAGACGCGAACGAGCTAGGTGGTATGACGTTCGTTCACAAGAAATTAAGGTTAGCCTTAGCCTTTCAAAAGTTGCTTCTTATAATTTGGACCATATTATATTTGATTTATCTGGTCACTAGATATTGACAATGATATAAAAAATAGAATCATATACTTTTCTTCTAATGTAACATAAATCCTCATTCAAAATTTACACTAGTAACGATATCATTTTGCGAGACACTGGAAAATCTTTTTTCCCGTGGCGGGCACTCTTTTTGCCCGTCATGGTTAATATCCCGACACGTCCAGATTTATTTTCCGTGATGCATATTTTTGCCCTGGGCGGGCACGTTAAAAATGCCCGTCCGCAGTTAATAGATATTTTCCGTGGCGGGCGCGTATGATGCCCGCCCGCGCAAATTCGATTTTACGTGGCGGGCATTTTATTGGGCCCGTCACGAAAAAAATAGTGGCCAAAGAAAGGAAGCCCATTTCGCTTGTCTTCTTTGGGCTTATATAAATTAGCAAGTTAGGGTTAGAGAGCCTCACTCCCAGTGCCTCCCTCCCCTCACACGGCGCCTCCCTCTCTCCCATTCCCTCTCCCAACCCCTCACATGTGCGCCCGCATCGTCCCGCCTCCCTCCCTCTCTCCCAACCGCTCGCATGCGCCCGCATGGTTGGCCTCCCTCGCATGTGCGCCCGCAGCTTCCTCGCCGCCACCCGCATGTACACAGCCAGCGCCCCCTCGCATGTGCTCCCCGCACGGTCGGCCTCCCTCCTCTTCCGGTGGCACAGGGCCTTCCCTCGCGCCGTTCCACAAGCGAGGCGCCAAAGCGACACCGACGGCGGCGCCAAGCTCCATGCGACGGATCGCTGGGGCGCGATCGACATCCAGCGCCTCGACGGCGGATCCGCTGGGCGGATCGACGCCCAGCGCCACCGGGCGGCGGATCGACATCCAGCGCCACCGGGCGGGCGGATCCGCGGCGGATCGACATCCAGCGCCCACCGGGCGGCGCGGATCCGCGGCGGATCGACATCCAAGCGCCTCCATCTCCAATCGGGTGCGGGTCCACGCCGGGCGGATCGACATCCGTGCGCCTCCATCTCCACCACGAGGCGCCGAGACGGTGGCGCTTGGGGCGGATCCGGGGCCCGCACGACGTGTGGGATCTCGTGGTAGGCTCAACGACGGCGGCGGCGGTGGGATCCAGCGCCCGGACCGGGCTCCGGCCGGCGGGGGGGCACCGCAACCCTAGATGGGCTCGACGGGCCTGCGGATGGGCTCGGGCGGGCCTGTCTAGGTTTTTAATTTTTTTTACTAGCAAACATGCCCGTGCGTTGTAACGGTCAAATAACTACTTTTTTTCGATGAAAAAAATATATAATTTGTTAGTCCTTCCATATATCTCAGATTATAAGCTATGTAATGTGTTCTAACCGCTCAGATTATGCACCATGTATGCATAAGCTATTTCAATTAATACCATGTTTTTTTCATGTAGATATTAAATCAATTGGTTACATTCATGTGTAAATGGAGGTCATGATAAATAAGTTTCATTATTATTTTTGTTAAGACATTGACTCTTAGCGTGTCGCTAAAATTAGACACGAATTGTCAGGATAAATGAGAACATATGGGAAAATAAGAAATAACTTCATAAGCTGCGGAAGTCAGTTCAAGAAAATCAAAGAATAGAATAGAATAATGTTCAAAAAAGAACAGGAGATATGAGTACGGTCCAGTACGTGGCGGTCCAGAAATTTCTATAACATACCCACACACGTCTTCTCTCCTCGGTCACCTGGCGCCCTCTTCTCTAGTACTCTCCCTCCCTCCTCAGTGACTGAGGCCTCGTTTAGTTCCATTTTTTTTTCTAACATTTGCACCTCCAACTTCCAAGTTTTCAGATTCTCTCTCCATCACATCACATTAAATACACCAAAAAGACATATGTTCGGAAAAGTGAATGTAGGTAAAAAAAAATAACTAATTACACAGTTTCATTTGTACATGACGAGACGAATCTTTGGAGCCTAGTTAGTCTATGATTGGACAATGTTTACCACAAACAAACGAAACATGCTACAAGATGCTACAGAAGTTCAAACAGTGCTTGGGGCAAATTTTTACCCCAACTAAACAAGGCCTCAGTCATCATGTTTTTTTGCAAAGAAAAAAAAAAAGGGAGAAAAGCTAAACTCCACATGTGTGATAACTTGATTCTTTCCACACGAATTTTTGAGCGCCGGATCTTTCTTTGTTGACCGATCCGGGACGTTGTTTTTGTTTTACCGTGTCCCGCCGACCGCTTTTGTTTTGTTAGTCCGTCCCGTGGCCCCCACTTGACATATGGTTACCCCGCGTTTGTCTCGCTCGAACCGTTCATTTCCTCTCCCTTCTTTTCCTCTCTCTAATCTTCTCGGACCGCTCGGCTCCCCGGCGAAATGGAGGGTCGCGGCGAGAGCTTCTTCGCCGGAGATTGTTTGATTTGGTGAGTTTTCCTTATTCTATCCATCAAATCCTTGTAGATCTCGCCGTGCTCTCTCTAATTTCATGTGTTTTTGCGTCCCTACCCGGGTGTTTGTTAGATAATTTCTCCGTGGTGATTTGATTTCGCGGTCGTAGGGGGTGGGGGGATGGGGGATTGTGTGGTGGGTGGCGAAATTCTGTTATCCATGGGTGTGGGGGATGGTTTTTTGGCCGGATTTAGTTGTGTGTGCCGTTGATTTTGTTCCTCGATTTGATCCGCTCCCCATCTATTATGATGAAGCGGTGTGTTCTAGGTGGTGGTCGAGGTTATTTTTTTTCCGGTTATGCCGATCTCGCATCGCGGGGATCAAGTTGTTTTTCGTCTCGTGCATGGTTCGAGGTGGTGGAGCTTGAAATCCATCCGTGCATGCCCCGGTCGTCGCTTCCTCTCGAGACCCTCCCGATCTAAAACCGAGAAGACATGCTCTGGTCGGGTTCGAAGTGGTGGAGCTTGAATCGATTGTATAGTTTCGCTTATATATAGGATGTGATTCTCAAATGTCTCCGCATGTCTTCTAAGTGCATGTTTTGATTTAGAATAGCTACACCGAGGAGGAGCAGGATTCTATTTTTAGACTTGAATGCATTCAGATTTTCATCATTGGGAACCATTCATATGAACAGATTTTGTTTGGATTAAGTGTTGTGTGAATGATCGTATTCTCGATCACCGAAATTTGGGTTTGCTAATGATTTGATAAGGATTTAGTATTTGATTCTCTAGAATTTTTTAGGGGTGGATAATATTATGTCGCAAAGTGTCAAATTTCAGTCCATTGTTGTTGACCCTTTTGGTTCAAAGCCTATTGGTATTGGTTTTGATTGTCTTTGTCCCGATAGGATTTTCATCCGAGCCTATATTTGAAATTCAATTTTAGATGTCTAATTTTTTGTATGATAGATGAACCGCCTGTTTGAGTCATTATATACTATATACATCCAAATAGTTGTGTTTGATTCATTAAGTAATATATCTTGTCGTTGTTGGCTTTTTCTTCTTTTTATTTTTTTTGCTTATTGTTTTCTCGCACGACTCAAGAACTAGGTATTTTGAGTTCCAAAGTGTAATATACTTGTTAAACCTTTTTTTTAGGTTTTTCAGTTTTGTCTAAATGGGTAGAAAAAAGGAAGGCTTGTGTTTTTGAGTCTCGAAGCTTAGATTGTTTCGACGATGGTGATGGTGATGAATTGTCAATGTCTTTTGATTCTTCTACCCCCGATGAAAATGTTTTGATTGATGATGATTGTTTCGATCCCGATGTAAGTATGGTCACACAAAAATTCTATATTGTTATGTTTATGTACTATATTTTTTCAATGTCAAATTTGGCATGCTTTTGGTTATACTTTTCTCGACATGTATATTGATTTTCCCTCTTTTTATTATGACACCAAATATCCCTACCGGGTTATTTTGATGGATCTGTTCACCACTCAATGAGGAGTTGTACAAGGAATATATGTTATTTTTTGGTCAAATCATGGCAAGGATAAGATCAAGGCAATGGTTGCATGCACCTCCATTCTTTTGATTCATAGGTATGTGTAGTTATATTTATTGAGTGTTTTTCCTCTTTTCACCTATTTTTCAAAGGCTCTAAGCTTAAGTCCATTAAGAAGAAGCTTCCGTTGTCTATGAGTTTTTTGGGGTAATTTCTCTTTTGAAAAAAAAAATTATTGCCCCCTACTAGGCAATGCGCGGTTTTGGGTTTTTTTGTCTTTTTAAAATTTAAAATCCTGCCCCCTACTAGGCAATGGGGTTTTGGGCAATTTTATTTTGGTAGAAAATAGCATGCCCCTACTAGGCAATGGGGTTTTGGGTCTATTTTATTTTTAAAGAAATTAGCATGCCCCCTACCTGTGCAATATTTTTTGGGCTTTTAATTTTTTTAAAAAAACATGCCCCTATTAGACAATGTTTTTTTGGGGGTATTTGTCTTTTGGGAAAAATTTCATGCCCCTACTAGGCAATGGGTTTCGGTTTTTTTTAAATATAAAAGCATGCCCCCTACTAAGCAATGGGCTTTTTGGGCAATTTTATTTTTGATGAAAATAGCATACCCCCTACTAGGCAATAGGTTTTGGGGCTTTTAGTTTATTTTTAAAAAACATGCCCCCTACTAGGCAATAGGTTTTGGGGCTTTTAGTTTATTTTAAAAAAAACATGCCCCCTTCTAGGCAATGTGTTTTTGGTGTATTTTTCTTTTGGAAAAGAATTGCATGCCCCCTACTATGTCTCATTATATTTTTAAAATTTATCCAGCGCTGTTTGATTCCTTAAGTATTATATCTTGTTTGCCCCTGGGATCTAGTCTTTTTGAGTTTTGTAAATTGCCCCCTCGTTGATCCCTGGCCGGCGTGCATGTCAAGTTTTCCTTTGGTTTTCCTATACTGGCCTCAGAACAACCGTATTTCTATGTATATGTTCATCCACTTCATATTTTACTTCTATGCTTTTCTTTTCATCAAGAAGATAGTTACATGTATTTGTTAAAACATGCAGTTTCCTACACTAAAGCCATCACCCTTAAGTGGTAGGGGTTTTTTTTTATGGGATGTGGTTTTGGTTATGATATGGTTTTGGATATGATTTGGGGGTTTTGATATGGGAGGTGGGTTTGGCTATGGTAGGTTTATTTGGTAATGAGAGGGGTTTTGGCTTGGTAGGTGGGTTTGGAAATGCGAGGTTGGTTTGGAATTGGGAGGGGGGGTGGTTGGCTTGGGTGTTTGGTTCGGATTTGAAGGATGGTTTGGCTTGGGATGAGGGTTTGGCCCTGTGAGGGGGGTTTGTGTTTTTTTGTAGGTGTGTTTGTAAATGGGAGGAGGGTTTCAATATGATATGGGGGATGTGGGTTAGGCTATGGTAGGGGGTTTGCTTTTGGTTTAGCTATGGGAGATGGGTTTGGATTTGTTTTTTTTTTTTTTTTTTTTTGGGGGTTTTGATCGGGAGGGGGGTTTGGTTTGGGAGGTTTGTATTCATTTGGAGGGTTGTTTGGCTTGGGAGGGGGCGTTTGTCTTTGGAAGGTGGGTTGGCTATGGTAGTGGTTTTTGGAAATGGGAGGGTTGTTTGGCTTTGGAGTTGGTTTGGCTATGGGATGGTTTTTCATTTTGGCGGGAGGTTTTGTTTTTTTTGATTGTGTTTTGGATTGCTTTGGTTTGGGGTGGTTTGGTTTGGGGAGTTTGTTTGGTTTTGGTGGGGGGGGGGGGTTTGGTTTGGGAGGGGTTTTCTTGGAGTTTGGTTTTGGTTTGAGAGGGGGTTTATTTTTGGATGGTGGTTTGGGAGGGTGGTTTGGTTGTTTTGGGCTTTGGGAGGTTGGTTTTGGGGTTTGATAGGGTGGTTTGGGTCTTTGGGGCTTTGGGAGGGTGGTTTGGTTGTTTTGGTCTTTGGGAGGGTGGTTTGGGGCTTTGGGAGGTGGTTTGGGGCATTGGTAGGGTGGTTTGGGTGTTTTGGGCTTTGGGAGGGTGGTTTGGTTGTTTTGGGCTTTGGGAGGTTGGTTTTGGGGTTTGATAGGGTGGTTTGGGGGTTTGGGAGGGTGTTTTGGGCTTTGGGAGGGTGGTTTGGTTGTTTTGGGCTTTGGGAGGTTGGTTTTGGGGTTTGAGAGGGTGGTTTGGGGCTTTGGGAGGTGGTTTGGTGCTTTGAGAGGGTGGTTTATGTTTTTGGTTTTTTATTTTTAAAAAATGATGCCCCTACTAGGCAATGGTGGTTTTGTGGCATTTTATTTAAGAAGAAATTAGCATGCCCCCTACTAGTCAATAGGTTTTTGGTCTTTTAGTTTTTTTAAAAAAAATTAAACCTTGCCCCCCTAGTAGGCAATCTCTTTTGTGGGTTATCTCTTTTTTGGAATAAAAATTAATTCCCCTACTAAGCAATTTGTTTTTTTGGTTTTTTAAAATTCAATTCCTATGGATGTTCTTATATATCAGGTTTACACATTGATATTGCAGGTTGGTCGTGAGCTCATGTACTTTGTGGACCTCATTGCCCTTCTCGCCATCCCGAGCCGTAATAGCTTCATTTTTGCGACCACGACAAAGAATGCCCGACATCCATATTTTTGTTGGATAGGGGGCTGGGTTGGGTTTTTTTGTGTGCATAGGCTTCATTTTGTCGCTTCTTTGCCTTCCTGGTTGAGCAGGTAAATCTGCACTCTGGAGAACTTACTGTTGTTGCCCTCGGTCCACTTACCAACCTTGCTTTGGTCTGCTCTTCTATCCTTCACTTTGTTTAACCAAACAGTACTTACATTGGATGCACGTATCGTTTGTATCTCTTGTGATTTAGCCTGTCTGGCTTTGATTTTTTGATTGTTTTGGCAATCTTTGGTTACTCAAGCAGTTGAGCTTGTCCATTCCTTTCATAAGAAGATAGGGCAAATTATTATTCTTGGTGGCGCATACTCAGTTAACGGAAATGTGAACCTTGTTGGTGAGGCAAATGTGAGTTTTCTATAGAGGATGTTCTGATTCAGTAAGTGGGTTTGTTTATTCAGATGATGCAGTCCAGTGAGATTGCAGGTATGCACCACTTTGTTAGAGTATCAAAACTAGCACACAAAGAGCGCTTCAAGCAAACACCTATTGCACGTAACTGCCTACAGAGATGTCCGGTTTCTGCAGATCGTCAATAGATATAGAGTCTCCGGTCTATATGTAACTTGTGTGATATGTTTTTTTTCACTCAAGCAATTAGTTTGTTTGGTTTGGTGGGTGGGTGGGTGGGGGGGGTTTGGTTTGGGAGGGGTTTTCTTCGGAGGTTGGTTTGGTTTGAGAGGGGGTTTCTTTTTGGATGGTGGTTTGTTTTGGGAGGGAGAGGGGTTTATTTCGAGTGGGTGTGGTTTGGGGGGTGTTGGGGGTGGATATAGGTTTTGCGGCTTTTTATTTGTCTACAAATTTGTAGACAACAGAGAGAGGGCTGTTATGGTGGACACCAAGGCACGGATTTGTGATATTGCTTATAGGGAATTTTATCGTTGAGTTAGTGGTCGGCTCTCCTAATTTATTAGGTGAGTTATCGGGGTTTATATATTTTGATTGTTGTTTTCTAGGGTAGGTTAGTTGTCCTAACAAACCATGGTGTAGTTGCAAATTCGGGGGCTCCATTCCTGATTGACTTATATATGTTTTGTTGCTTGTCTTCCTCGTCATCCGGCTGTGTATGTGTTTGAGTTTCATTGATCTTTGCTGTTTTAATTAAGCACTCTAGGATGTCATGCCCGCACACTTTGTTTTATCGATAATTCATGGTGGAGCCAGGTTTTTGTGCTCCAAGCCGGCCACCGGGAAAGACACGGTCGCTTCTCTTATGTTGCAAAGCGTTGTTTGGAATGACCTCGTAGTATTTGACTTGATGTGCCTTTTTTGCTTATGCTTAGTTTTGAGTCATAACAACATTTCTCGTATAATTTCGAGTTATATTGGTTTTGAGTTTCCTTTTCATGAATTATTAATTGTCGTCGCATTGATCCTACATGTTTTTTGCCATTTTTTTTTTTTTTTTTTGACCTTATGTTAGTTTTTTTCGGATAACCTATTTGCCCCTTTTGTTTGTTTCATGGATGGGCCATGATGACAAAACAGGTTGGTGCTCTTAGCTCTTCCTCCTTTCTTTTAGTAGTCTATGATTTTGGATTTATCTTCTAATTTAATGTGTTTCATTTTTCCCCGATTTTTTGGCTATTATGGTGAACACCAAGGCACAGACTGATATTGCTTCTAGAGAGTTTATTAGTGGAGTTAGTGGCTGCCTCTCCTAATTTTATCGGTCAGTTAGCAGGTTGGTTTTGGTCTATTTGTATCGCACCGATAAACAGACTAGAGTTAAGAGCACTTAGTTGATGTTTGGGAAAATTACGTATTATTTATCTACATTTTTTATTCCATTTCTTAGGTTAGGTGGGCCTAGTTTAGTGTCTAGTCTTCACAGTTCAGCTGATGTTTTTTTGGTGGGCTATGGTGAGTTTGGATTCTTGTTTTGTTTAATTAGTCCAAGTGGTTTGTATATTTTTGTAATCTTAATCTATATCTTAATCTATTAGGTTGATATTGTCCAGTAGCCATAGTGTTTTCTTTTGAAAATTGATATCTCAAGAAATGCTTAGTGCATTTTCTAATACTTCTTACTGAATAATGGTATCTGAATTCTAATTCTTTTAATGCCTAGTCTTCTTCTATTTTTGGTTAACAAAAGATGCTCATGGATTTTTAACATTTGCCTTCGGCCTTTTTTTATTGGCCATATCATTCGCCCTGAACTGGTTGTTGATGATTAGCTACAAATTTGTCCATTCTTATCTTGTGCATGCCCCCCTGTTCTTCATCCGTAGGTTGGGTACCTGCATTTCCTCCACTACCCGAAGTTTCTTGACCTGGTTGTTGTTGATTAGCTACAACTCTCTCTGTCCATTGGCGCTTGCAAAAGATCGGACAATCTATCTCGAAATGAGCCTAAAAATGCTAATGCTTTGTTTTTTAGATATGCTAATGCTTGTTTTCATATTTTTTATTTTTTCTGAAATGAGATCCTAGAAATGTAACCAATATTCTTATACTTCTTATTGAATTCTCGATAACAGCACTCTAATAGGTATAAGACGAATATGAATGGGGAGGATGCTGCAGGTGATTATTTTTCAGAATTATAGTTTAAAAATCTTTTGATGTGTCTCTAGATAGGTTTCTACCTATTATGTGCTTATGATTTCTGCTTTTATACATTAGTTTTCAGGGACCTCCATATGCTCGAGAAGAGAGTTGTTCAAACTGTTTGATTTACTTTTATGTTTCCAAAGATTTATAACCTACTTTTTCACTCTCTGTATCTCTCTCTCACTGTAAACCTTTTTGCTTTGACTGTATTCCTAATTTGCTTTTGTCTGAGAAGTCATAATTTGAGATAATTGAAGATGAATTACTGTTTTCTCACTGTTGTCATTGCTCATGAGTGCATTGCATACTATACTGACTTATGAAAATAGCAAAGTCAAATTAAACTAGTACTTGTTAACCGTTGAATTTTCTGAATGTGCAAACTGATAGTCTGAAGGCCACTTTTTAGTGTTTTAATGTTTAGATCTTTTGGTCTGAGCGTGCCTGCCTTTTGTTTAGATCTAAAACAGACAGCTGATCTTGTCACTTTTCTATGAACTATGATGCTTTTTGCTAAAATTAGTCAGTTTTCTGGGCAGCCAAAATTTGGGTGGAATTTCCCTCCTTCCCACCCGAATTTTCCTTTTGCTAGTATTTCTGTGGGAATCCTGTCTGGAAATATTTGTGTGAGACTTCCTCCCTTACCACCTGAATTTTGATTTGGGAAAATTTGTGTGGTATGGCACACAGAAATCACACGAGTGGAAAAAGGCTCGTACCACACAGGTTTGGTATAGACAGCCTCAAAAAACGGAGAACACATCCTCTTCTCCTCTCCCAAATCACACCTGCAAATCCAGAAATCGAGCTATGCATGTCACACCACCAAAATCTCCATCTCGAGAGCTTTCCATTCTCCTATGCTGCTCTCGCTAGCGTGGAGTAACGGGGAGATCGATCGAACAAGGTCACCTTCCATGATGGCGGAGCAGTCTCCCTGCTTCGTCGAGCGGGGGCCATGGCGGCGCAACCTCCGAACCACGGCGAGTTGTCATCTTCGCTCGCCCCTTTGCTCCAGCAGCTGTCCTCGTCGCTCCGGATGCCGTCCTTGCCGACCGCCCGGCCGGACGCCTTCCTCGTCGCTTCGCCGGCTTCTCGTCGCTGCCCCGGCCGGTCACCTTCATCTTCGCTCGCCTCGGCCAGCCGCAGTCCCCGTCGCGCGCCTATTCTCTGCTCAAATTGATTTTTGTTCGTGCTAGTTTTGATTCAGACCCAGTTTGATTGGTCCGTACTCTTGCTTTAATATAGAAAACTATTGCGCTGTGATATTAATTTGATTTTGTTCTAGAAACTCCTATTCTTTTCGTATCCATCTCGAACTCCTATTGACGCCCAAAGTTGCAATCTCGTATTACGGAAACTCCTATTCATTTCCGTATTTGTCTCCAACTCTATACGCGCTGTGGTAAAATAGGCGGACAGAGAAGGCTGGACGACCAAGAGCGCAGACGAAGGAAATTTTTCTGGCGGACAGAAATTTGTGTGGCAGATTGGCAGAAATTTCTTTGTTTTATTGTTAGGTATAAATTTTTTGGCCGTGGCGGACATCCTAATCGCCCGCCACGCAAAATCGCTAAGCGTGGCGGGCATTTGTAGCCCGCCACGGTTAATCACGCGATAACCGTGACCTTTGGTTGGTGACGGGCATTTGTGCCCGCCACGCAAAAAACCAAAAAACGACCGCCACTAAAAAACGCGTTTTAGGTACTAGTGTTATATTCATCACTGCTAAAAAAACTAAATGATGAGGTGTGACCCGGGACAAGGACGAGACGCGAACGAGCTAGGTGGTATGACGTTCGTTCACAAGAAATTAAGGTTAGCCTTAGCTTTTCAAAAAGTTGCTTCTTATAATTTGGACCATATTATATTTGATTTATCTGGTCACTAGATATTGACAATGATATAAAAAAATAGAATCATATACTTTTCTTCTAATGTAACATAAATCCTCATTCAAAATTTATATTCATCACTGCTAAAAAAAACTAAATGATATTTTATATATCCCGTAGCAACGCACGGGCATCGTTTCCTATTATAAAAAAACGTATAATTAATTAATTTTTTTATCTATATTTAATGTTTCATGCATGCGTCAAAAAGATTTAATGTGACGGTTAGGGTTCCCTTTTCGTGAACTTTTTTTTTTTAGAATGACACAAGATAACGCAGACGCCACAACACGCACGCACACTCTCCCCCTATGAACACACGCACGCAAATCCTACCCCTATGAAGACCAGGAAGGACCGAGCACCCGGCAGATCCGGAGATTCTCGAAGTCAACATTGGCGCCTCGTCGTCGACGAGAACGTCGCTACCACTTAATGCATAATAACGCCGGAAAATCCTAGGAAAATCCCGGGAAAAAGGTGCGGAAGACCGTGGGATTCAACCCCGATGGGTAACGTCCCACTAACCATCCGACTACAATCCTGAATTGAAGCCGCTGTCATCGTACTGGACCCACGAAACGTTGCATAGTACAACCCACGACCCCATGCAAGGACGGCAGAGCCCTGTCCATATGAGCGGAGATGCCCAACACTTTGGGCCCACGCGAAATTACGAAGAAGACTGCAGGAGCCCAGTGCCGTCCTCCGCTCGGCTCCACATGCCCCACATGTCATCCACACGCCAAAGCGCAGGCCGTTACTGTCGACGTCATTCTCCTAGAATCAAAAAAAGGACGTCATTCTCCTCCCCACTTCTCAAAACCACCGCCGGCTTGCCGGGGTGGGGAGAGTCTCCTCCCGACCGCCGCCGCCCCTCCCTCCTCACTGCCCCCTCTTCCCCAATGTCGTCGTCTCCACCACCTGGGAGACGGTGTGGGCTCGCGCGCTTCGCAAGCTGCTGCCCCTCAGGCGCGCCGCTGCCCGATGAGGACCACCTCGACTACTCCTTCTCCGTCGACGTCCCCGCCGGCCCCATTGCCAGGCGCTCGCCGTCCCCTTCCGCCGCTTTGCCGCGTTCCCTCCCGCTCCCGCTCCCGCGCCGCCACCGCCGCCGCATCTCCAGCCTCGTCTTCCGCCCTGCTCCGCCGCCTCCACCCCGCTGCGCGTCACCCTCGCCGCCTTCCTCCCCGGACACCGCCCCTGCTCCCACCTCCTTGAACGCCCCCTCGCCGCCGCGCTCCCGATTCCCCTCCTCCTCCTCCTCCTGCTCCTCCTCCTCTCCTTCAGCTCCCGCTCCCAGTCCCAGGTCCGATCGACGACGGCCGCGGCAGAAGGCAGGCGTGTGCGAGGTGCGGTAAGGGTGGACGCATCGCGGTGGCACTTGGGATCCTAGGGGACCGACGCCAGGAAGAGTGCCTGGTCTGCGGCGCGCGATACTGCGCCGGCTGCGTCCTCCGCTCCATGGGCTCGATGCCGGAGGGTCGCAAGTGCGTCGGCTGCATTGGCGCACCCGTTGCCGACCCGCGCCGCCGCGCGCGGCTCGGCAAGGGATCCCGATTGCTCACGCGGGTGCTGGCGCCGGAGGAGCTAAGACAGGTTATGCGCGCTGAGCGCGGCTGCGCGGCCAACCAGGTGCGGCCGGACGAGGTGGTCATCAACGGGCGCGGGCTTTCGCAGGGCGAGCTCGATCTTCTGCTCGGGTGCCCTGTGCCGCCGGACCGACTCGTGCCAGGCCGGTACTGGTATGACAAGGACTCCGGGCTCTGGGGAAGGTACGGCATTGGAGTCCCTTCCTTTCAAATTTAGTTGCAAATTGGGGATTCAAAATCTTGCCCCACCAATTAACCACTACAGATGCATGGGACAATGACTGCATGACCTGTTTCCACTTAGGCCATTTTCAGTGGAGTTACAGGTCAAGGCTGTATTTGTTAATATAAGCTCTTGTTTATCCATGAAGGACAACATTTCCCTGAAGTACTGTTTATTAAATTACCACATTGCCGACAATTTTCAGGAAGGTGAGAGGCCTGATAGAATTGTTAGTTCAAAGGTAAGTGTTGGAGGGAAGCTGAGAGCAGATGCTAGCAATGGCACCACACAAGTGTTTGTAAATGGGCAGGAGGTAACAAAAACTGAACTCAGGATGCTCAAGGTACAATATTTGTCTACCAATGTATATTTTGTGTTAGTTTACCACGTGATACCTGTGGTGACTTGTTGAATGCTACTCCCTCCATTCTAATTTATAGGTTGTTTTGGCTTTTCTAGATACACAATTTTTACTATGTATCTAGAAAACCCAAAACGAGCTATAATTTGGGACAGAGGCAGTACTACTTAAACATTTATTTATCATTCAAGTAGAGCTATAGAGTGTTTTGGATAGTTAGAAATTACTTTTGATTTTAAGGTGAAAAAATTGTTGCACACTCAGGCCACTTGATGACATAACTCCACTTGTTTTGGTAACTTTTATGATCAAAATTGAGCACATCTTTTTGTGATTGACATGTAGCCCATTTCCATCTGTCTTGCTTGTGAATGAATTTCTGTTTATATTATCTCGATTCTCAATAACAACTTTATAGTCAAAGCAAATAATTTGGCCATTATTGCTGTTTATTACCTCCTGAAGTGTTTGCTCTGTAATATTCATAAGAATGCAGCATCTGCCAGCTTATAACTGTATAATGTATTGAGAAGCTTTATATTACTTTAAAGGGGAATCATAACCCTCAGGCCCTTGTAATTCCAGCTTTAGGTTTTAAAGACTGGGAAGTCTGGGATTGATAACATGGAAGTTGTGTCTGAGTGTATTGCACATGTTGGATTTGGTAGACCCTAACCATGCAGAAGTTTCCATTTTTCCTGTTAGGTTTACAGGAGCGTTACTTTCATCTAACAGTTGGTAGGCACAAACAAAGATGACAATTTGGGGTTTTACCTTAATTTTAAATGGGGTAAATGTTTTAGTCAGTTCTACCGTTATCTGGGCATTTGTTTATATCTTCGCAGATGTGCATGCTGCCTATTTTACCTTAATTTTACGCGCGTATATGTTTCTTTGTTTCAGACAGTTCTACCATCAACTGGGCATTTTGTTTATATCATCTCATATGTGCTTGCTAACTCAATGCGTTGTCAAAGAATTAAGGCCTTAGTTATGTGTGACATAAGGGCTTGTAGTAACAGCTCAGCACTATTTGAATAACTTGCTTTGCTTGACAATGATTTTGCTTTAATCAGAAAAGGTCTCCTGAAGTGTCCTTTCATGTTACTCATATTAAAATGTGATGTAACATGTGGCCTAGATGGCCATGCGCACGTGTGTATACGATACATGTACAACACAAGTCTATAGCAGTCTAATGCTAGCCTGCAGTTGAGCGGGAGTATCTCAGAAACAAAGACAAGAGCTAGCAATGCAAATGGTTTGCAAAATAATCCCTGTTGTTCTCCTAATGCCAATTACATTGTATTTACGTATGAATTGAGATATCATCTAAACTCATGCATTACGAGCTAGTTTTGTTATTTATCAGCATTTTCCTGGTGTGGCTGGTATTTTAACTCTGTCCATGCAGTATATATGCTTTAATAGTGGCCCTAGACGCCAAAATTGATGAGTTCCTCCACTGGGTGTATCCACACCTCATATGTTGTAGATGCTACAGAAAGTGTATTTCCAGGTTCATGTCATCATCTTCTTTGTTCCTAGGTACATTAAAGTAACGATATTAGGTAGCATCAAATTCTTGCTTGTATTGTTATGCAAAGATAGGAATGAGCTCACCTTGTTTTTAACTTTCGTGATTATATCCAAAGGTTGCATGGCCTCACCATCTAACCCTTGAGGGGTGGCCTTTCATATGTATAGCATAGGTGGCTTGAGTTACAAGAATGTGACGTGTATATGACACATGTACAACACAAGACTATGCAAGTGTAATAGTTACATTAGTGACCCTAGTAGGATGGATTTTCTTTGTGATATTATTTTATATTTGTTGCCATATAGTAATCTTATGTGTGGGTACAATTTGTGTTTTCTGTTCTTCTTTCCAAAAATCTTTAGGATAGTATATGGATTACTTTGAACATATGTTTTGGTTACCATTAGAAAACACAATACATTCTATAAAGAGTGACATGGATAGAAAAGGGTTTATGTATTGCTATCTCAAATCCTGATGTTTTCTGCAAAAGCCTAGCAAGTAGCAAAAAACTGTGTATTGATTGAGATATTAAGATATTTTGCTGTTAACTTGGTGGGGCAGCGGTCCAATTATATAAAGGTTCATAGTGCCGCCGTGCCACAATATGGGTACAAGACAACAGGTTGCAATTTCTTTTAGATGGGTTTCCATATTAGATTATGTATTTTTCTACCTCTTGCAAATAGATCTTCAATGATGTGTTGTACAAATGGGAAGTTATAAATTTTATCCCCAATTTTGTATCTAAGGACCTAAAACTTTTTAGGGGATCATTCATGACCTGTACAGTGCCCACGAAATACTCATTTCTGGTTATATGATCAGAGTTTTACTGGATTTTCATTCAGCTGGCCAGTGTACAGTGCCCACGAAATACTCATTTCTGGTTATATGATGATGGTTCCTATGAGGAGGAGGGACAAAACATTATAAAAGGAAATATTTGGCGAAAGGTAATGTACTTTTTCATAAAGTGCTTGAAAGTTTGTATGTAAATCAACTGAGTAACTATGTTGCATCTATTTTTTGGTTAGCCAGGCATCAACACGTCTTATTGCTAATCTTTTTCTTTTACCAATCCCTCCTGAATATTCTAATGGTTTTGAAGAGGATGCTACATTGGACTCAAGTAGGTTTGTTCCAGATTACCTGGATCGGAAAAGAGTTCAGAAACTTTTACTGGTTGGACTAGAAGGCTCTGGATCAAGTACAATCTTTAAGCAGGTTTTTGTTCTACTTGCTCATATCATATTCAGATAATGAAGATTCGTGTATTTGAATCATTGTAACCTTTGCATGCTGTTTTAGATTATTTCAAAGACCAAAGAAAGGAATTTTTTGTTCAGATAACTGCAGGTTGGGATGTTGCTTTTTTTTTCTTGAACGATGCAAGAGTGCTGCATTTCATCATAAGGAAGAGAGTAATAAATGTACAATGCACTAACACAATACACCCAAGACCCAAACACGCGTGCCATGCTTGAATAATGGACACAGCTAAACAAAAATACCAACCCTAGAACAGGGTCTGCTAGAAGCCCCAGCTGGTGGCCATACATCATAAGGTCATCCACTATGTCTTGATTGTGTCCCGTTCCACCATCTGGAGAAGTAAACAATGTCTGGTTGTAGAGATAGAGCTTCTAGTCCAAATTTCTGAAAATAGTGTACCACACCATTCCTGCGACCATTCTTATAGGGGAGGGTTATGGCGCGACTAGTTGCATGTTATAGGAGCACGGAACCCTTGCCACTGCTGCCCCTGTCGCCACCCTCGCCGGTGCTTCCGCCGCCCCTGTCGACCTCTTCTTCCTCAGTGCTCCACCGCCCTGCTGCATCCCTCCCTTGCACAACACCTCCAGCTGCCCCCTGTCCTTGCGTTTCCATCACCGGTGGCCAGCGGTTCCTGCTGTTGCCTCGACCCCGCCCTCCCCTAAACATAGGGCCACCAGCAACCACTTGTGCTGCAAGCCCTGCCCATCGCCTGTGACTCCGGCCCCCTACCCCCAGCCCCTTCACACAAGCCCCCCTTCTAGAGCCACCAGCAAGCGGAGGAACCCTAACCCCTAAGGCCCTAAACCTTCTTCTCTATTGGTGGATGGCAGCATGTGGAAGTGCTAGCAAACACGTGACCTATCAGTGATAAAGTCTGGCGATTTATAATTTATGTTCACATGCAGACATGGTCATCTTCAGTGTTTAAACACTAAAGGAGCCACCCCAGCGGCCCAGCCAAATGACTACTAAATGCTCGTCAAGTGATCTCCCCTTGCCTGCGGTAACGGTGCAGTCCTACCTCAGGTAGTCCTGGTGGTTGTTGGCCTAGGTTATGGGTGTGGCTGGTTAGGTAGTTTTCGGGTGTTTTCTCGGCTGGTTTTATGGAGGTTTCTTCTTAGTACAAAGCTGTGGAGAGTTAGGGGCAGTCTTTCCCCACTGGTTGAATTTTTGAAATTCTTTTTTACCACAATGCGCATGCAGCGAACTGTGTTTCTATGCTTCTGTACTGGCATATTCTTTTCAGAATGGAACCAATGATCTACTAAAGTTATGATACTGTGGAAACATGATTCTTAAAATGCTACATAATAGTTTAGTTTACATGTGTGTGTAAGTCTTGTATTTGGGTTTGGTGTGGTGTGTGTTGTACGGGGTTTCTTCCCCTTTTTTCTTCTTAATATAATGAAGCACAGTTCTCCTGCTTTTTCGAGAAAAAGTTTAATTTACATGTAAAAGTGAAAGTTTATAGAAGAGATGGTAATGGTAAGGGGTACAGCAACACAAATTTGGTACCATGATGCCTGTTAGAGTATCAGCACTACTGTAGTCATTTTTATCTAACACATACAGTACTGTGTATGTACCTAAATTATTTTATATTTATTGAAGTTTGGTTCCCTCTCATAAGATGTCTCAATTAGGCTCTACATATGGCTATATGGATTATTTTTCTCACCATGAGTCAATGCAAGATTTTGTCTCAGTTCATCAAAAGATCCCCCTGGATTCACTCCCTCCCAGTAGATGAATCAATGTATGCATGTGCCACTGGAGCCTTTAGAATACTACAACTGTTCACGAAATAAGCTGGTGCATTGTTTGGGCTTGAAAAGTTAATACTGCACGCTCTCCAATTCACTTCCAAATTTTCATTGGATAATGATCATCATGTTCTAAATATAATTAACGTGTTCAGAGCTTATGGGATTGTGGTTTATTTTATTATTACTAGGAACAGACAAATTCTATTTATGTGACTATATGATTTTTTTGGCCAGTGCAGGCAAAGTTTTTGTATGGGAAAAAATTCTCTGCAGAAGAAATGCTTGATTTGAAGCTCATGATACAAATTAATGTTTACAAATATCTCAGCACACTGCTTGAATGGCGAGAATGCTTTGAGGATGAAGCTTTCAAAGAAGACACAAAGTTTTGCATGAGTGATGAAGATTCTGGTGAGAGCGATAAAGCTTTGCCTGATACTTGTTGACATCTTTTACCGAATAGGAGCAAAATATTTAGTTCTTGTGTTATTTTTCCTTAAATCATGTATTGCATATGAAATGGGCTCAACGGACAAATCCAAAAAATGAACCTTGTAAAAAACAGAAAGCTACACAAACATTTCAGGGCATTCCATTCAGTCATTCTAAAGTCTAATCCTGTCTATTTTGCTCCAAGGAATCTGTTGGATTCTCCATTTTGTTACATCAATATTTATTTATAGTCCATTCTCGACCATTCAATTATGATTTTGTCCATCAACTCAAGACCAGATATATTTGACTAGCGAAAAGGTTGAAATCGAACAAACTTTTCCCTCTAGTTTGTTTCAAATTTGATTTTGTTAATACTCCCTCCATCCCACAAATCATGCAATTCTCCTTCCCGAGAAGTCACTGATTCCAACTTTGGCTAAATTTATATAAAAGATCACTAACACTTATAATACAAAATTAGTATCAATAGATTCGTGACGGGATATATTTTCATAATAAATTTTGTTTGAGACATAAATATTAATATTAATTACTATAAACTTGGCCAAACTTTAGTTAAGTTGACCGACACGATTTCCATAGTTGCATGTTTTTTTGGGACGGAGGGAGTATATGTATTTTGGCTTCTAGCTGAGTGAGTGATCCTGAGTTTGATTCCCCGTGGTAGCGAATTTTAGTCCAGGGTTAAAAAAATCCCCTCGGTTGTTCCATGCCAAAGCACAGGTCTAAGGTCCGTCTCCGGTGGTGGTCGTTCTCACATGGGCTAGGTGTCGATGTTGTGTATGGGTGCGGTAGGGTTTCAGGGGTTTTCTTGACATGCGTGAAAAGGTCTTTTCTTAATGCAATATCCGGGGCTATCTTACCCCGCAGGTCGAAGTTTTTTTTTAAAAAAGTAACAAAAACTGAGTTAATCTCTAAAAATCATTTTAAATTGGAAAGAAATGAAACCAATGTCATTTTTTTTTCAAAAAATATCATCTATCGGTGGTGCTCTATTTAGAGTTATCTGATCCTATTGCTAGTGTTTTATTGCCTGCAGGTGTGATCACTATTTATTTAAAGGGTATAGTCCATTTTCTAACCTCCAACTTGCACGATAGTTCAAGTTTCAAACTTGAATTATGAATCGGATGTTCAATGCTCTTGGTAAAAAAGTCAACACTCGAAGCGTTTTTTCGTAAGAACATCCAGATTAATCCTATGTTTATCACCAAGATGTGAAGCAATAGATCTGAGTTCCTCCTTAGTTGGTTCTCTGACCATGTCAGATACCCGCCGCCCAACAGCCTCCAAGATGGCCTACAAGGCAGCACCCTAGCATCAAAACATCCTTCCAAATGTCTGAGACTAGATACAGTGCACATAACAATGAGGTCCCCAGTCACGTCCTCACTGAACTTCTCAATTTGAAAACCTTCACGAAGAGGGTATGCTTTGGTAGTTTGGCATGTGCCATTTCCTCAAACAAGTCCTGGGCACATATCCTCTCTAACAGCCACTAGGCAGAGTGAGGCAAAACTCCGGCTGGTGAACAACCGCTAGCTCTGGAAGCCACCCAGCAAGGGGATGAGCCTCCGTACTAGTGCTGGGCACCTTATGATACCTGGTATCCTAGTTTAGTATTGCAACCAAATTTGTTTGGTTTCACCATCTGATACCCGATATCCTAGTTTAGTATTGAAAATCAGGCTGCCATGCAAGTTGAAGGTTGAAAATGGACTTTACCCTTATTTCAGTTATCATTTTGCACTTTATGTTTATTGATGATCTTTGAACCCCTGCTTTGTTTAGAACCTACTATTACCTAGTGAAGCCATCGAAATAAAGTAAAGAGCTAACCATATAATGCCTAAATAGGATCTTTATGTGGTGGAGGATGGCATCTGCGAGGTTGGTGTTGCCTTCCACCAGATCTTACATGTGACTCGGAATCTGTTGGATCCTTTGGTCTTGATCTCACTGTTTAAAATAGCACAAAGCGATAGCAATAAAACGGTGAAAAAAAAAGGAAGAAATAAGTTCCACATAACTCCAAATAGAGATACAATAGTTAGATTATATTTTTAGAAAATTCTGGTACTAATTTCCTACTTTTAAGACTTAAAATGAACTAGCTGTGAAATTTTGAGAAAGATCATTACATGTTTATTATACTCTGCTTGGTATGTTTGTGGAAAATAAATTACATTATGTGGGTGCTAACAGGTGAACCAGACCTAGCTCAGATCAAATCATCTTTATATGTGCTTAATGAAAGACTGATGCAGTTCGCGGACTGGCTATTGGAGATAGTTGCACTGGGTGATCTGGATGCCTTTTTCCTGCTGCAAACCCGAGAATATGCACCAATTGTTCAAGAGGTTTGAAAGATCCTGCTATTCAAGCAACATATAAAAGGAACAGCGAGTTACAATTTCTTCCAGATGTTGCCAGCTATTTTCTGGATAGGGTAAGACTGATACTTCTCATTTCGTAACGTTTTAAAGATTTTTTTTCTACTTTGCTTTTTTTAAAAAAGAACAATGTAGGGCTGTTCTACTCCAGGTACACCAAAAGGGTATTCGGTTGTGTAATTACATCAGTGATACTTTTTTTTTCAATTGCTCTGACAGGAACTTTTCACATGTTTGCAGGTGGTTGAAATATCAAGTAATGAATATGAACCGACAGAGTTAGATATTCTGTATGCAGAGGGTATCAACCAATGGAATGGCCTATCTTTGCTTGAATTCTCCCTTGATGACCAATATCCATTCCCTGACTCTTACGTAGGCAAACGTGATGATCCATCCATGCAAACAAAGTAAGCTGATGGTTTGACAATGCTGTATGTTGTTTCAGATATTTTGCTTGTCTTGTCCGGTCAGTGGACCTAGGTTTCAACAATTTTATGGTAGCATCTGCAATCGTTTCTTCAGTGCTTGCATTGACTTGTCCGTTCTTTACCATGGCAGATATCATTTAATCCACATCAGTTCTAAAGGAATCAATGGAGGCTTGAGGTGTTTGGAAATGCTAGAGGGACAAGCCATCGTTTTCTGCATCTCGCTGGCTGACTACGATCAGATGTGGGTGCAGAGCTCAGGAGAGCTCTGCAACAAGATGATCGCCAGTAGAAACCTGTTCAAGGACGTGATCAGCTACCCTTCCTTTGAGGGCACCCCCTGCGTGCTTCTACTGAACAAGTATGATGCATTCGAGGTGAAAATCAACCATGTACCCCTAACGGTGTGTGACTGGTTCACTGACTTCAGCCCAGTGAAGCCACACCACACCCATCAGTCACTTGCCAGTCACGCCTACTACTACATTGGACTGAAATTCAAGGACCTTTACTCCTCCATCAGTGATCGGAAGCTCTTTGTGTTCCAGACCAAAGCCCTAGAGCGGAAAACTGTTGACAACGCATTCAGGTACATTAGGGAGGTGCTGAGATGGGATGATGTCAAGAACAGCGATGTTTTTGGCAGCGTTGAAGAGTCTTTTTTGTAGTATGGACATGAGCTCGTCATTGTAGTTTACTTTGCTGAGAAGGGAAGTTTCACAGCCACTGTTGATGCTGAAAAAATATAGGCCTTATTTACACCACAATCCACATGTGTTGGGGTGTATTAGGAATGAATTTGAGGCCTCAATGAATTTAGTTCAAGTTTCACTCCAGTCTACAACACATGTGGATTGAAAACAGGTGCGGACAGCTTACCACTACCAACCACTATAACAACAAATACGAACCAATCATTTTACCCAAACAAATTCTCAAGCTTGAACTGACATGAACAAAAAAACAACAACAACGCAGTCATGCTCAAATATAAGGGCACTTACAGTCTTTAGAAACTATCATGGTTTTATAGTTTTGGACATTGTGTCAAGAAACTATTTCCCATAATGTAATTTTCTATCATGATCTCACATGGCCTACTTGTCACTCTCATAAATTATCTTGGTTTACGTGAAGACCGGTTTTTAGTTAGACTTGGTTTTTTGTGTTTTTCCTCTCTCTTCAATAAATACAGCGTCACATCAAGAAAAAAGCAATAAATAGGGGGTAATAAATGAGGATAAAACCATGATAGAGTCTGATTGTGAGTCTTTCTAAAATAGCAAGCCTTTTGTGGAGTCGTATAAGTGCAATTATAATGTATTTGGACCAAGCGCGGTCCATATGAGTGTGTCCAGTGATAGTGGTCCATAACTATTTCTACTTCTACAATATAGCAGGACCAACATAAACTGTTAATGTGGATCCTAACAATAAAAACATCAAACCACAAGGGAGAGAGAAGATGGAGAAAAGTATTGTTTCTCTATTCCTATGGGTGGTGTATAAGGATATATATAAGGATATGGGTAGCTGTTACTATGGACTACATTTTGTTTTAGAATTTACTATAGACTACATTTACATAGGGCATGTCTGTTTGCCTGGACGGGGCCAGGGCACATGCGGTGCAATGCGCCGCGTTTGTTTGCCTGGAGGGCATCTAGGCCTGGGCTGCACGCTGCTTAAAGCAGTGGCTCCTAGAGAACGCCACTCCCGGCCCTCACTTTAATTTAACTTGGCTAATGCCAAGAAACTGAATAGCAAGAGCAGTCGTCCCTAACCATGACAATGTTTTCTTCAAATAGCATAAGGGCCAACTGTCGGCTTATTATGTTTTCATCAAATTTTTCCATTCTGAACTATTCACCAAAACAGTCATTCAAACAAGATAAAACAAACACTTAACAGTAAATACAGACGATTAAATGGACATGGCATGCCACCATGTTTACACAGGATAAATGATCATTTAGGCAAACTATGGTTTTTTGTCAGAAATAAAAAAGAACTCAACACATAAATGGGACAAGTTATATATTAAAGTGTATTTGTAGAAGAAAAATGCAAACCATGGTGACCTGTCAAGTTAACATCCAACTGACGTGTCAAGGAAAAAACCAAGCAACAAAAGTTTTTGTATCTGTCAATAGCATATATAACACAAGCTCGGTATATAAGGCCTTAGACAAATTCAGTTGGAGAACACTGTTAGTCCACCTCAGCGCTCCACAATATGATGCAAACCAACTTTTCAAAAGAGGTGACTAGATCTGATGTGGCATTGGCCACATCATGTAAGCTCATGATGTCACCCTAGCTTATCAACAAAATTCCATGTCATGACTACCTTATCTGGAATCTACTTTCAGTTTAGCAAAGGCCAAAATTCCTTCATAGTATAGATTGCTATAAATACTACCCTAATAATCAACTCTTGTCCATCACCTTCATCTAAACAACAGTTAGATCTCACTGTCTGCGGCATACTATAATCAAATACCATGGCATCACAACCAACCAAAATGCTTGCCCTGGTCGCCCTCCTTGCTTTCTCTATGATTGCGAGTGCCACAGCCAGTTTCCTACAAAACAATCCACATATGATGGGAATGGCAGTGATGGATCCATGCATGCAATCATGCATGATGCAACAACCATTAGCCATGGTAATAAGTTCACCCTCCCTGCTGATGAGAATGAATTCCATGGCCTCGTGCATGCAATCTTGCATGATGCAACATGAGACTCATCATTGCCAACAATGGTGATGATACAACGACAACCATTCTCCATGGTGCAACAACAGTGCTGCATGCAACCGATGATGATGCAGGGCGTCATGTCATCACCGTGCCACTGTAGCGCTATGTCCCAGATCATGCAAATGCAACAGATGCAAATGGTGGCACAACAGCCTTCCATGTGTAGCACTAAAGCCATGCCAACTCTAGTGGCCTGTGGCCAAAATCCTTTTCCTTGTGCATTCTAGATAGATTGATACAATCGATGTGTCGCGTTGTATTTCAAGAATAACTAAGGTCACATACCATCGTGTGTGACTCACCAAAAATAAAATATTGAATATGGTGCATATATTATGGTAATCTATATTCAGCTATCTTACTAGAGAGTGTATCGTATGCACACCGGCCTTATATGCAACCGTGCATACTAGCGATCTGGAACGTCCATCTTTCATCCGGTGGCTAGCAGCGTGAGCACGGGATTTACATTCACTCACTGTGTAGAGTAAATCTATGACTTTTGGACTTGGAGCGTTACAAGGTCAATCTATAGTTTGCAGGTGCTGGAGCAAGCAAAAGGCTCGAAATCACTAATACAACTACATACTCTACACGTGTGGTGAAGTCACCTTAAGTGTTTGAGCACTTCATATCATATATCACATATATATATCTATTTACCACTCCGTGGGGGTTCAGAATTCCGTTCCTGACCGGAATTTGTGGACAGCTTAGGATCGTATATTCCGATACCCACGGAAGTCTTAGAATTTCTGGAAACGCCTAAACAACCCAAGCATTTCGATCCTTTCAACTTACCTTGAAGAGCCTCCACGCAAATGAAAAGCAAAACCTTACCTCTTAGATTTGTTTTTTTGGAAAAGTAATCCAAGCTCTCTTTTTCTTCCTTCTCGGTCTATAGTATTTGTCCCGAGGCGAAATAACGGGGCTGGCGCATTGCGGCCCAGCCGCGAGTGCCCAATGCGACACGGCAAGCAAAAAATGTGCTACTCAAGAAGCTTGGTATGCAGGTGTGTGAGGACGCTCCTAATATTGAGATCGAGGACCAGTTTATTCGGGCGTTCGGGGGACATGTCCTTCAGGAAGGAAGCAAAACGTTCTCAGTGTCCTGCTCAATGGGGAGTTCAACCCGCAGCCTTAAACCTGAACACGGCCGGGCTGGGGGATGGGATGGCATGAGCTAGCATGCTACCCTTTTGTCGCCAATTGCCTTTATGTAATCATAACTTATTCTCTTTTGGGTTCCGAGGTTCGGTAATCTTGTGACTATCGCCTCTCGTTTGTTTGCAACAAAAACTTTTTTTCTCGCTTAATGAAAAATACACCTAGGAGTCACCAAAAAAAAAAAAAAAAAAAAAAAAAAAGAACAGGGCTGGAATTTATATTGGATACATTACTAGAGGCATGAGATATGTGAGATATATTTTTCCTTCCTCTAGTTAGAAATATATTTTCGGATGTGACTCTTCTTGCTTAATTGTCCTGATTTTACACTGTCAGGTTTTTGTTCTTAGGCCTGATTCTCTTAAATTCAGTCTTTCCAAGCGAAGTATTTGTTTTATCAGTAACAATCTGGTTTTTTTTTCTTAGGCCTGAACAAAGTTGTTGTATTGCATTGTCTTATTAATCTCTTTTGTCATGTACTATCTCGTGGACAGTCTTTCTTACCGACTGTTGGTGCCTATATATGTCCCTCTCGATCATGTGCACTAAATTATTCTTAGAGCCGCTGCTTCTCTTAAATTTAGTCCTTCCAAGCGAAGTACGTATTTGTTTTATCAGTAACAATTTGAGAGGTTACTATTCATGGGTGGTTGGAAAAAGTTGTTGTATTGCATCTTAATCTCTCTTGTGGTGTACTGTCTTGTTGACAGTCTTTCTTACCGATTATTGGTGCCTAACATCCTAGCTACATATGTCCCTCCCATGTGCACTGAATTATTCTTAGACCATATGGTTCCTGTATGAAACCCGTTGTTCTTATCCTCCCACCACAACCTTTTGGCTCCCAGCAAGACACCGCATGGCTCTGTCGTCGCTGTAGCGTGCCTCGTCTCTCGCTCGCCCCCAAAAAATCTCCATCCACAACCACGGAGCTCGGCTGCAGTCATTTCGGCCGCTGCAGCTAGCTCCATCGAGGCCATACCGCCGCGCCAGACCCATATATAAAACCAGCTCTACGTACGCTGTATCTTCATGCATCCATTCAACTCGCAGCCACTAGCCATTATGATCGAGCTAGCAAATAACTAGAAATGGAGCAGAAGCAATTTGTGCCCTGCAGAACGGCGATCCCTAGCGAGGAGCTCATGCAAGCCCAGGCAGAGATTTGGCGCCTCTCGTACAGCTACATAAAATCCATGGCCCTCCGTTGCGCCGTCAAGCTCGGGATCCCGGACGCTATCCATCGCTCCGGCGGCGCCACCACGCTAACCGAACTGCTCAATGCTGTCCCACTTGCCGAGACAAAGCGGACACACTTATCCCGCCTCATGCGACAGCTGACCGAGCTAGGGGTCTTCTTCAAGGAAGACGACTGTAGGATTTAGGATCACAAATCACCGAGCATATCACAGTCGCTAGCCTAGAACACACAATCAAGTGGAAGAACGCGCTCAAGAACACAGCATGAACACGAACTGGCAACTGTCAACTGGGAATGACAGTGCCTCTTTTCACTGGCTTAAATTTCGAGTACAAGTCACAATTACAAATGACTAAGCAACTGCTAAGTAGAGTGATACCCAGGCTTTATATCTAGCCTTTACAAAAAACGCACTCACACATATGAAAACCTCCTAAACATGGATACAAGACGGCCTAATTGCAACTGCTGCTGCACGGCGACGTCGTGGGCGCGCTCCCCGCACACCGCATTCCTTCTTCATTCAAATTGGTATCACCCGCCTAAAGCTGATAACCGGCCATTCCAGGTGGCACACCACACATGTGTACACACACGGGATTAGCCCCAACAACGACGACGATGCGCAGGCCAATGGCCGCGGCGGCGAAGCTGCCGTCTACCGCCTCACGCCAGTGTCTCGCCTCCTCGTGCACGATGTGGAAGCCAACGGCGGCGTGTGCCTATCGCAGTTTGTGACCTCGGTCACCGCGCTGTCGTCCGACCACGACACGGCGTACCTGCGGCTGCACGAGTGGCTCAAGAGCGAGGGCGGAGGTGACTCATCTTCGGCTGAGACGCCGTTCATGATGGCGTACGGCCATGTCTTCTGGGCCGCCGACGGCGGGGACCCGAAGCGGAGCAAGGGTTTCAACGAGTGCATCATGGGTTCCGACAGCCGGCTGGTGGCGGAGGTTGTCGTGCGGGAGTGCAGGGACGTGTTCCAGGGGATGACTTCTCTGGTCGACGTCGGCGGTGGGAACGGCACGATGGCGAGGGCCATCGTTGCAGCGTTCCCGCACGTCAAGTGTTCGGTGCTCGAGCTTCCCTACGTTGTCGAAAACGTCCCACGCACTGAAGACGACACCTTGCAGTTCGTCGCCGGTGATATGATGGATTTCATCCCACCGGCTGATGCTGTGCTCCTCAAGGTATGTATGTACGGTACGTCCACACTGCCCGGCTGTTGCCGGTGCTACGTTTTGGATCGGAGGGCCCGGGCCAGACTCAACATCTACCGCATTGTATCACCAGACAGTGACGGAGCCAGAGTATGCCAAATCCTGCTGCTATAGAAACGGCACCGCCGCCACTACCTGGCCACCGGCTCCTTCGCACTGGGATTGAGACTGGGAGGAAAAAGGGGCAGGGCCGGGTAGGGTAGGGGTAGGGAAAAGGACTGAACGGGAAGTGGCGGCTGCTCGTCGGGGATGTCGTGCTGGTTACCAAAGTGGAGGTCGGCTGTCGGGTGAGGTGGCACCGTCGGCCCGTGCTACATGCGGAGCAGCCAAGCGGCGTGTGGGCAGAGGAACACTAGCGGATTGGTCGGGCAGCCAGTCAAGAGACGAGCATGTACAACTCTAATTTTGGGTTTCGGTGATTTAGTCCTTCGCGGGCTGCTAATATGTGTTAGGCTCTGAGCAGCAGTAAACGACGTCAATGAGCACTGACCGGTGTGGTGTTAGGCTCCGAGCGGCGGTGAACGTCGCCGGCAAGCACTGATAGGTGTGGGTGATTCAGTTCCTTCGTGGGCTGCTAGCTAGCATGTGTTAGGCTCCAAGCGGCGGTGAACGACGCCGACGAGCACTGACCTACAACGTAAATGACGGAGAGCTTCAGTTCATGGGGAGCTATTCTCGGCCATGAAACAACAACGCTTTACTTATGCTCATGCCCTGGCGCCGTCCATGTGACCAGTGCTATTTTTTATAACTTTTGTTAATAAAGCAGGTCATGACAAAAGAAGTGATATTTTACATAATTTTTTTTAATAAAACTAGGGGTGAAACTTGATGTCAAAAAAGAATTATCTTATAATTTAACTTCAGATGGAGAAAGTATAAAACTTTTTGGATTAGTTGTATGCGCTAAAATTTAGTCATGAAATTTAAATAATTATGTAACATAAAATCCTAGAGTGTGCTAAAGCAAAGGTTCATTGACTAGCATGACTAACTGGGATGACATGCAGAATGTGTTGCATGATTGGAGCGACGAGGACTGTGTGAGGATCTTGCAGCGATGCAGAGAGGCTATCTATGTTACTGGTCCAGCTGGGAAGGTTGTGATTATAGAAATGGTGGTGGGACAGTCCCCATCGACCAAAGAGGCATTTGAAACTCAACTTTTGATGGATATGTGCATGATGGTGCTGTCTACGGGCAAAGAACGAGACGAGAAAGAATGGAATAAGATTTTCATGGATTCAGGTTTTACTCGCTACAAGATTAGGCCCGTCTTGGGGTCTCTCGATCAGTTATTGAGCTTTATCCATAGCCTGTCTCGGCCCTGCTGAGGGTGGTGAGTTAAGTGCCGATGGGCTCAGCTGATATTCTATATATGTATGTATATCATAGGTGTTTTTCTTGGACGACAGTTTTAAGCTAAAAGTGTATTTCAAACTTATGCATGGTATTGTAGTCATTTCAAAACTATGCCGTTTAACTTATCAAATTTGGAACTTGGTGTTGTATTATTTATTTGTGAACACGGTATGTAAAATTATTTTTCGCTGCAAACTCAATGTGATATGTATATGCTTAATCAAGTAAGGTATTGGTAGTTTCAAAAAAAAAAAAAAAAAAAAAAAGGTATTGGTTGTAAATGGATTTATCTATGTATGAGAGCACTGAAGTCCTCGATGATGGCCATCATTTCAAAACTATGTTGTTTAACTTATCACACATTCTTGTTTCGACCCTCGGATTTGCTCATTGTCTTCTCCTTGGTTGTTTAAAAAAAAAAGAAGGATGGCGATAGATCAGGTAACATGCAAATGGAGTAAACACGGGTATAGACAAGCTTTCTACTGTCATCACCCTTTTTTCTACTAGCAGTTTGAAACGAACAGGCGCTAGAAGAGTTAAAATGGTGGGACCTCAATTCAAACCACCGCTTGTACAAACTCATTTACCACTATTATAGGATTTTTTTCGTGGTGTTTTTTCATTTATCGCGGGCGTTTTTGTGACCGCCATGAATGGAAGGCCACAGTAAATCTATTGATTAACCGTGGCGATCTAGCCCTAAACGGTCTTGGATCTGGACCTGGTTGCCGCTGCAAGGCACCATGCTGGATCTACCACATCGGGCGTTGTTGTCATCGGGGCTCAACCGATCCATGAGTTCTCGGGCGCCAAATCTGGTGGGGACGACCGATCCTTAGTGGTGATTCGGTTTTAGAATTGATTATTGTCAATAGAGTGTCACGTTTCTTTATCTTGGGCTTTGTGTTTAGACAAAAACCGAAGTGAATTCACTTTTATTGTAACAACTCGATGAGATGATTATGAATTGATAAAATCCCTCAAAAAAAACACACAAGGAACCAACCATGTACTGTTTAGTGGCACACAATAACAATTTACACATTTTTTTTTTCATGTAACAATATATGCACAAACATTGCCTAGATTCACGAAGCAAAAAATGATCAATTTGTGCAGGACATGAAGAAGAACACTGCATAGGGGCTTAAAAGGTAAACGGTAATTAGATGGCACTGCTAGTATCATATCAAACTAATAAGCCACCAGCAGCACCAACAGCTTTGTAAATGAAACAATATACTTGAGAAGAAGCATGGATCGGATGGACTTAATTGTTAATCATCATGGATTTGCTAGTATCTTGACGGAAGGATGACAGCCAAGACGACAACAACGCCAAACATGAGGATGGCGATCCCGGTGAAGTTGATGACAAACACTTCGCTCGGGTAAGCGATGGGGCGGAGACGAACCGGCAAGGCCGGTCTCGGCAGTGCAAATGGCCATGAGGAAGATGGCGAGGCCGAAGAAGATGTGCCATGGAGCGTAGTCTGCCCTCATCGTCATCACGGCCCCAGGGAAGACAAAGTACACGAATGCCACCAGCCACTGCAGAATCAAACAATAAAATAAACAACTGCTACAAGAAACTTATGATTGGTATGTTGTTGTGTACATGCTTTGCTTCGTGTGTCCTGTTTTGTACTTTTGTTGGGTGCACTCGTCGAATGGAAACAATTTGGAAATGCATAGAAAGTACCGAATTTTCATAATATTTTGGAGACCAAAAATATCCAAATAAATGAACTCCACATGTTTGCTGGATTTGTCTAAAGTCGGCTAAACGCGTGATCAGCCGGCGCTTGAGTTGTCATCGAAGTCATTTGTCCTTGTACATAGTCTTGGTCATCGATGTCGACTAATTAATTACAATAGATAACAACATCATCTACTAGCAAATAAGCACCACAAGGGCACAGTGACATTAAAAGATTCAAATAACTTCGGCCTACGCGCTAGAACATGAAGTGTCATTTTAGAAAAATCAAAACCGATTTTATATATTTTTGGATAAATCAATTTTTTCTATGAATTTTATAAGATGTCAAATGAAATTTTAAGATTTAACTGCATAGCTCTTCCATGAAAAATATTTGGATATATTTTTAAAAATGTATATTTTTTTGGTAGCCTGCCTAATGTACGGCCGGCCGTAATTTTGGTAGGTCGCACGGCTGCCCCCACTTTTTGAAAGGGGACAAATCCTGCGTGTTCATATTTCCTTTTCTAACAAATTTCTGCACGCCAAACAGAACAAAACAACACAAATAAATATGCAAAACCTCATTTTTACTCCCCGGTATCAAGTGGGTGGGTGCATGCATGTGAGGGAGCAAAAAAGGAGCCGAGGAAAAGGACAAATGACAAGCATGCAAATGTGGGGAGAAAAAGGATAGCATGTGCATGCACATAATTTTAAAATAAATAAAAAACGTAGTTTCAAAATTGAGCATCTCAAAATCAAAATCCGACACGTAGTTGTGTTTGCTTCAATAAGAGATTCAAAACAGGATCTCACACCATTATATTTCATTGATATATATTTGTTGTGAGAGAAAATACATTTTAGTATATATATTCTAATTTGCTTGTGATGTTTGCAAAAATTGCTTATGTCTTTACAAAAATGTTGCTTCAGACGTCTGAGTTCAGTTAAGTGGAAATGATGTTCATGCTGTGAAGATAGATGTTTGGTGTGATGTGATTAGTGTATGAGGGTAAACAACTTTGTAGGGTAGGCAAATGTTTATTGCACGATCAACATTAGGAAACTTTTTAGCATATCAATTGAGCATTTTAACTAATTTATTTTAAATAAAAGCTCTTTTTTTAAAAAAAAAGTCCCTAGGACTACTTAACCAGACAGGGACTTAGGCTGCTGTGCAATAGCTCAAACGCACGGCCGAACCTAAAAATAAAGTCATTAGGGTGTTCGGTTTTAGGGACTGTTGAAATTTTAAAAAAAAAAAATCACTAAAAGTCTTTAGGAAAACCAAACAGAGGGATTTTTTGTGACTTTTTGGCTAAAAGTATCTAGAAGCACCTCTTGAGAGTCTTTTTTCAAAAGTCCCTAAGTCTGACTTGTGAACCAAAGAGGGTCTTTTTTAACCTCATTGAATTATCTCTATAAATTGATTTTACCTCTCTTGTGGCTGACACAACGTCCTCTAGATTAAAACATCATTAAAATAAAAACACAAATGGTTTTACAAAAGTAAACATATGTGGTTTTATAAATGGAGGAAAATCCGATCTCGTGCATAATGTAGAGGACTTTTCCTTCTTTTGAGATTTTTTTTTAGCAGAATTCCTTCTTTTTGGTGAGAGAAGAAAAGAGGGACAGTGGTGGATGTGGCCCATTGCAGCCTATATACGTGGGCTACAAATTGGGCTCACAGCAAAGAAATAAAGCAGAGCCATCCATCCATGGTAACTTTTTTACTCAAAAAAAAAAAAAAAAAAAATCCATCCTTGGTAACTGACCTGAAGAGAATAGAGTGCTATGGTGGCAATCCCGAGCCAAGAATGCAGGGAGCGGATATCAGCGACGCCGGAGTCATGGTGAGTCTTGACGGCGGCGTACAGGCCGACGGCGGCGAAGGCGAGGGCTACGAGATGTAGAAGCAGGTGCACCGCCTTCTTGGCCGCCCCGGGCCCAGCACGATCCTGTACGCCATCACCGCTGCAAGCGACACCACACCACAATACATGCATCAGTGATCAGTCACAAACTAAATTAGTTTCCTTCCATCGCTTCAGTTTAGTTTTGCAGGCAGTAAAGAGGTGCGTTTAATTTGCTCGTTTACCTTCTCCTGTGCAGATGATAAAGCCGAGCACCATGAACAGAGGGTGTGCCGTATAGACGAAGAGAAAGTCGGACGTCGGCTTCCATGTTACGCCACCACGAAAGTGCAGCACCCAGACGAGCGTGAGCGTGAGCACAGCAGCCGCCAGCAGCTGCGCCAACAGCACCATAGGCAGCGCGGTCATGCGGAAGCTGGCGCTGCTCTTCACAGGCATTATGGCGCGTCGCCGTCTCGCTGTCCTCCCCTCCTCGCCGGCTGCTGGACGGCTACCACCACCACAGCCGGCTGCCCGCCGCCGCGTGATGGCATATATGGTGGTTGATAAACGGGAGGAGGATCGTTAAAGGCCGTGTCCTGGTGACGGATCCGAGGCTGGTTTCAGGTGGAAGACATGTCCGAGGCTAAGGATGATGTGACCAAGTGTAAATAATCCGGAGAAAAACTCTGGTTTGGCCTTTGGAGCCTTGTGGCGCGTCTCCTTGTGTTTGGGTCCATGTAATGGGGGCCAGTTGTTTGTTATGTTCGGACGGCAGAGGAAGAACAGCTCAGACTCTTCATCTCAGAGGATTAAAAGAGACTCAAAAATAGATTGATGAACAATCAGAGGCCAAGTCAAACTTTCGCCGTCTAATGGATGTGCAGATATCATCCCAAGCGCAGAAACGGACAACTAACAAGCTAACAACAAAACATACAAAGTACTCCCTTCGACTATAAGCTGGACCACGAATTGGCACCACACCTAGTTTGTCCCCATTTGGATCTTCCGCTGATTCTCGCGTATTTCTACGCCGGGAGCACCTGGGGTGGAACTCCTTCGGATCCCCAGCGCAACTGGTCCAACACGAAAGCACCTCTTTCAGCGGCAGACCGCAGACCCATCGGAGGCAGGACATACTATACAACTATACAACCCTGCTGCTGCTTGCCAACGGTACAAAAGCAAGACGCGTTACGATGCAAACAAAGCAGTTAGGTAGTGTAGCCGGTAACCAGCCGTAATATACAAATCCATTAGCTCCCAAAATAATTTTTGTACATCCGGCAGAACGTGTAAATTCAACATTTTAACATCCATATCATCTATCTGTGCTCCGATATTCTTCCCTCCACAAGATGAAAGAATACCTGTTTTAGTCCAATCGAGTTCTATCATCTATCATGCAGGCAACCATGCATTCCTGGATATCCACACAGCTGCCAAAACTGTATCCATTACCACACGACATCACGGGCCCTGCACATACAATCAAGCACAACATCAAAGTTTAACAAACATTAGCAAGACAATAAAGGAAGAAGATATAGAAACAAAAAGGCAAAGTGCTGCTACCTGGGATCCCTTCTCAAAAGATAACCAAAGTGGAGAATGCCACCAGAATCCATGCAGAAGACTGAGGACACTAAAATTTCAGGACTACAACTGGCCTGTAGAATAGACATAATGACCACCCTAAATTTAACTAACAAATAAAATACCCCAAAAACTTTATTTCAATACAACAGTCAACTGCTCTCTAAAAGCCAATATTGCAGTCAACATGCTACTTATCACAGCATGTACACAAGAAATTCAGAATTAAGTCAGCACTTAGGGAACATCACAAGGTGAATCTGATACTGAAGAAACAAAAATATGTGCACCATTAAAGGGCAAACAAATGCAGCTACCTGGGATCCTGGGAGTGACACTGAGAGGACATCCAGAAACCGACCAGCACCAAGTAGAGGTAACCGAAGGGGCACTGCAGATTTCAGGGTGCTGTAATCCTGAAACATCACCTCCGCCCGTTTAGTTCTCTAATATTTATGCATCCCAGAAAATATGCTTAATTAGAATAACTCTGTCATTCCTAAAGTATTTCTGTTAGCTTTGACATGCTAGTATCATAAGAAGCCAATGATTTGTAGAAATATTGACAGCTCAATTAAATACATGACTGACAGAGACATCTGCAGGACAACATTGTTATCACTGCAAAGTGCCAAAACTAATCCAAAGATCAAAAATACAAGCAGAGAATCATGCCACTAATAATCAGGAATATCACTCCTACAAACAAGGTAACATCTTTCAACAATATGCACAGAACATGTTAAATGAAGAACAAAGGGGAACAACATGAGCTGAATGAAATAATGAACTTTTTTTCTCTAGATCTCGACCCTGTATACAGAAGGAACTTATGTCATATGGTACAGAAGCCCTGCCTATGTTAGCATACACTGATCCTACCAGACATATCAAGCATGCAACGATCGCAAGCAGCAATCAGGCAACAATGCTTGAGACCTACCCTGCTCTAGAGCCAGTGAGCTTTCTCCTGGCATGTTTCAAAATGGAAATGCCCATGCATGTATATATCTACGGAAAGATGGAGCTGGCTAAAGCAAGGGTCGCAATGTCAAAACACAGCAGACAGCCTTGTTGTAAGAAAGAAATTCCTGAGAACTCCATAATACTGAAGGCTACAGCAGCCTTTCTTCAATCTGACATCATGAGCCTTTAATCATCCACCATGAAAGCATCTCGATCCACTGACTGGAGGTCACATCATGGTAGATTCACACTGCTGATATCAATGCTTTCTTGTGACCACCCCACCCCCCACATGGTGCAAGGAATCTAATGTCCAAGCGCAACTGATCTTCTGAACATGCATCTGCACCTTGCTGAATCTGACAGTTCCAGAGCTCTTCATCATTGTTCCATGCTGTACCAGAGTTGTAGATAGCAACACAATCCTTACACTTCCCTCCTACCATTAGAAGAATTTGGCCTCCTGGGAACCCAAACTGCAGATTATCCCTGGGTCGATCAACAGGTCGGCCAAAATCATCCAAATTTCTGTAACTACCATTTCTTGGAACAGAATTCAGACGCCATCTTCATCAGGCCTCATGTTCAAACCAGCCCTCGGTTCTGAGAACATGTCCAGGTGTCTCGGTCTAGGTCCACCAGCAGTCCTCATGTTCCGATGTTGTTGGAATTCCTACTGGGGGTATTAGATGGAACCTTCATGGGATAGAAGTCCTTGGGAATGCTATCCAGGTCCATAAAACATTTCCTATCCTTCGCATCTGCTATTAGTGATGCCCAGTCCTCAGACTGCATGAGAGCATTAGCATTACCAACGACCTGAAAAAGCAATAAAGACTATAAGTAACATGGGATCAAAAAGACAATTGAAGAACAAAAGTAGAGAGGCAGAGACATACCCATAGAGCTCTCCTAGCTCGAGTTAGAGCTACATTCATACGGCCGATATCCGCAACAAAACCCACACCATGGTTTGAAGCACGGACACATGACATAATAATGACGCCACGCTCCTGGCCTTGAAAAGCATCAACTGTATTTATGTAGATATCCTTTCCTTCCTCAGTACTCATAACATCCTTAAATTCCCGCTGAAGGCATTTCAACTGCAACTTATATGGTGTGATTATACCAACAGAAACCTTCTTGGCGCCATTAGCTTTCAGGAACTTCTGAAGGTGCTCATACAAACGCAATGCAAACTGCGCTTCATGAACATTCTGAAATGAAGATGACCCACCCCTATGTGACTCACGGCCATGTGACATGTCATAAAAGATATAAGGTGCCATAAGTGCATCTCTGTAATAGGCTTCGTCAGGTAATTTAACAACACTCTCACTATCTGTAAGGCGACCTTGATAGAAGTATTTTGATGGAAATTCACGGATTTGGGGATGCATCCTGTATTGCACTGACAACAAAATGGTAGGACAACCAGCCTGCTGAAACCTCTCAAAAAGACTCCTACTGTAAAGCAAAGTTCCAGCTGCTTTGCTAATAACAGTAGCAGGGAGCTGCTGTGGATCACCAACCAGAACACATCTAGCTGCACCAAGAGCCAATGGAGGGAGGACTCCTACTTCACTAGCCTGAGCAGCCTCATCAATAACAACCATATCAAAGCCATGAGTCAGGCGAGAAAAATAACTTACGCCCACTACTTGACACAGTTGTAAAACAATCTCAGCTTCATTGGCAAAGCTGGCTTCCAGACTAGCCCTAGCATCTTCCATATTGAAGTTGCTGCCAGGACGGAACCTGCTTTCTAATATCAGAAGCCGTGACATCTCCACCAATACTTTATCCCTGCTTTCAACTGAAGCAGCAAGTTTCTGCAGCAGAATATCTCGGTTACGATCCCTTTGAGCAAGAACATCAGGATCGACCCCTACTGAACCCTGGGATCTACCAGCCGCTGCAACCATATTGAGTTCCCTTTGAAAGTAGGCAATCTCCTGTGATAGCTGCTGCTCACGGCCTTTGAGCTGATGTAGCCACCCAATTACTTCATCACGGCCCTTCATTAAAAGCTGATCTGTCCTCCTTTCAACTGAAACAGCTTGTGCAGCACGAGACTGGGAATCAACTCCAACACGGGCAACATCAGGGCGGTATACCTTCATTTCACCATCTATAAAACCACGGTCAAGAACACGAGCAAGAAGCTCATCTGTTGCAGCATTTGATGGGGCACATACAAGCATCCGAGGCTTAGGGCAAAGCTTGGGAAGGGTGCGAAATAGATTCTGATCCATGCTCTGCAATAGTTCATCAATTGACCCTGCCGCAAAGGTCTCCGAGCTGGTACTAGTACTACCACTAACTTGCTTGTAACTTTCTGGAGCAAGCTTCTTAAGCAAAGCAGCATAGTAATGTTGATACTGAACAAGATGGATAACATTTAGCATCCCCCATACAGTATGAGTCTTCCCTGTCCCAGGAGGACCTTGTACCAACGTGAAAGGCCATGGTTCTTGTTTCTTTACGACACCATTGCTTGTGCCAGCAGCTGTATGTGTTGCAGCCCAATGAATTGCTGACAATTGTGGACCATTGAAACTACGATGGAGATGATCAGCAAAATTTGGGGTGAAACAGTCTGGCATGGCAGGTGGTTGCTCTTGATACTTCGGGAAATGCTCTGGACTTGGTTGAAGTATTGCATTTTGCATCTGACAGAATTTTTTTTTTGTCAAATCGATTGATATATAAGATAGTAATAAAGGAAGATAATGGTTAGGTTTCGATTAGTATTACCTGCCCACTAAGACGGCGAAACGCGTGCAAAGCAACATATTCTCTTTGTGTTGTTGCAAGAGAACCGAGTCCAGTTAGATACCATGTACTCCGAGGTTGGAGTTTCCTCAGAACATTAGCCTCACTGCTATGGATACAACACAAGAATAGCAAACGACTTAGCAATCAAATATGCAACCATTGAGAACAAGTTATGAATATTGTTACAAAATGAAACAACTATAGCATAGGAATTTGAAATTGTTTCATAGTTAGCAATCAAGAGCATAGAAGATAGAACTTCATAACGGCTTGTTTTGATGCACATGTATCCACCTCAATCAAAACCCACTCCAACACAAATGGATTGAGGTCGGCCTAAAAGGAGTTTATTAATCACCCAACATGCTGTTAGGATTAAGTGGGGCAGCACTACATAAGGAGTTATACCAGACTTGTCAGTTCATAAATCAGTTTAGCTTAATTCATCCAAATAGGCTGCTATAATCAAGTGAGGCGCAGCCCTAAAGGGACTGTCGACTAAGAACATTAACATTTGAACTTTGATACAAACAATCTGCAACACAATGCAACCTTTTAATCACACATTACACTCCTACTATAGTTTCCTCATCAAATTCTCTTATGAAAGTTTAAAATCGTTCACACATTATATTGAAAAACCAGTGGACAAATGGGCCCCAAAGTATGCCATGTGCCTTTCTTATTTCTGACTAATAACAGAATTATTCTGTCTTCAATACTGTGGCCATGGGATCAATAAGCAGAGAAGCAAAACAATGACATTAAGAGCACAAGCATTGAAACTATATACCTGAGAATCACGATTAATTGTGTGGCAATGAGAAAACAATAGATGGTACGAAAGCCCCAAAAGGCATATTAAGAGCAGCAGCAATCCAGCAATGCACAGGAGCCTATGGCTCGCTTAATTATGATACTACGAGCATCTCCAACAGATTACATATCCAATAAATTACCTTTTTCCTCTCCCAATAAATTACCAATATCTTTAAAGTGGATAGGAGAGAGCGGTGGACCTCCTACATTTGAGGGAGAGTGATTTTAAGTACTCCCTCCATCCCATTTTATCAGGCGTGCAGCCGTTTTTCAAATCACCCAAAATATCCGGGCGGTGCATCACCGAAGCATCCGTCATTTACTGGTGAATGCATCGGAGACCTTGGGCATTTACTTTTTCACTTGCAATGAGCCAATGAAACGACGTTGCATGCAAAGTAGTACTGGCCCACGCCCACACGATTAATGCTGCATGCAAAGAAGGACTCGCCCCGTATGGTGCTATTTGCATGTACCTACTTAATGCGCTTCTTGGTACCTGTAATCCAGGTTTGCACGCCTGATAAAACGGGATGGAGAGTAACTACTTAAAACTTTGAGGTATTAGGGATATGTTGAGTAATCTGTTGGAGCAACACAACACCTTACTGCAATTTTTTGTATTGGGTATGGACATAAGTAATCTGTTGGAGATGCTCTAACTATAGCTTACAATAAAACTAAACAAGGAAACATCAGTACCCTATGTGGCTACCCACTTCGCTGTGCTGCTGTTTCATAGCCCTGACTACACATATATAAACAAGCCTTGACCTATTGTGGTCAAGAAACTAGAGTTAGGAAACTGCAGTAAAATGCAAAACAGCGGGTTCAATCTCAACCATTCAACAGAATTATGTGTGCCAACATGAACAAAAAACACACAGTACAAAGCCTGTATGTTAGAGAAGAGTTACATACTTTATTTACTTAGACACAAAACTACAGTTTCTAACAAATATAGTTAAAATAACAGATATCCCTACTTCCCTAGGTATAGTTAAAACTAGCCAAAAACTCTTTCAAGGCTAAAAGAGGGACCGAAAAAAAAAAAAGTTGACGGTTATGCTACTGGTTTGGGCCCGGGAAAAAAGTTACGTGTTGCATTACTGTTTTTTTTTTTTTTAGAGAAAAATAACAGGTTTGTTGCTGCGCACCTAAGAACATGCTAGAAAGCTGGACGTTGGTGCTGAATTGAACGGGTAGGAAAAGTAGGCGACGTGGCCTCACGTGGGAGCAGGAAATGTTGTCCAAGAATAAGGTTAAGGGTAGATAAGCTTACCTATCATAAGCTGAGCTAGAGAGAAATCCATCTTAAAGAGTATCGTTTTGTGGTCAATTCAATGAACAAGGACTCAAAACACATTATATGATTTACAAATCTCTCTCATAAAACAACTTCATTGACACAAACATACAACAAACCAGTCATAAGATCTTTCCAAAGATAAACAATATGATAAACAAACATAGGTACAGATGCTTTGGGAATGTAGAGGCCATGATAAACATGGTTGCAAAAGTGGAACTTGAAAGATACGACAACAAGAAGAATAATCATATATTAACAAATCTGGCATACCTGTTAGAATCAAATGAATCACCAAGATAAAAATGGATAATAGCGCCAATAGGATCACGTGTATCAATAGGCATATGGCGCCTAACAGTACCGACAAGCCGTCCACATTCCGATTCAGCATCCTCATTTGAACCCATAGCCCTCCTACTAGATCGGCCTGATTGAGCAGCTGAAAATACCAACACAAGCTAAATAAGAAAAACGTTCTAGAGAGCTGCATACTAACACAATAAGTGTTTCTGTTGCAAATAAAAAACAAAGAAAAATCAGTAAATATACCTGAACCAGGCCGTGGAAATGACAGAATAGCGACATCACCTTCTTTGAAATTCCATTTATATTCATTCATCGGTGGTATAACGACAACATCATACCATCCTGATGCATCAACAGTCAGGTGACTGCAGTGAATGGATATTCAAATACACATTCTATAAAAGCACAATAAATCAATCCCACATACCTCTTTCACGTCTATCCACAGTTTTCACTCGCACTGCTACATGTGCATCCCTTCCCACAGCCTCAAGACTCTCCTCATATGAACTATAAAGCTGAGCTCTGCATTCCTCAAAAAGCAAAGGCTCAAAGACTCTAATGTACTCCTCAGCATTTTCAAAGCTTCCAGGAACACACTCAAGTTCGGCCTCCTCTGTATAGAAAAGAAATATATATGCCAAATTATGACAAAGGTACACATGCAAGTGATTTTACAATTTCTGGAATGGAACAAGATAACATCAACAGTGCATCATTAATGAGGAACACATTGACCAAAATATCACTGGATATTTCCAATAGGCAATGGCCACATTATAACATGAACAATGAAACACATGCAACTCTACTTTGACCAAAGAGTAACATGGAGCACCCATATTTTTAATATATCATTCTAAAATGCATGAACAGGGGTATAATCTCCATGTCAAGTCAGGGTCCTACTTGTGTTAAACTGTTAATGAGGGACAGTAAAACATGGGGCAGTAATTGTTAAAAGGCAAGACCTAAGCAAATTTGACAAATCTTGCATGCATGTAATAAAGTGTATATTTCACAAAGGTGAAAAGCACATATATCCAAATCAAATATGACAACAAAGAAGCAACCTGGATTGTGCCAGAACTTGTCGCTTGTCACCTCCCTTATAAGTCGCTCCACAGATGAGTCCTGATACTGCACATTGTTTATAAATGTTTGCTTTTTGGAAATAATAGATCTTTTGCTGGCTGGCTTCTGATCAGTATTGTTTTGTCCAATAACTGTTCTCTGAGAAGAGAATGGTCGGCCCTTTGGTTGCTTCAAATCCATAGATTGCTTCAATGAAGCTTGTCTTTGGACAGGCTGCTGATACCCTTCTGAGGCTGGCTCTTCTGTATTCATTTTCTTTGATCGACCCTGGGTACCCAACTCAGCATCACCATTGATTCAGTGTGTTGGTCACTAGGATCTGCAGAATTGCTTCGCTCTGATCCCATCATTTCAGGTTGTCTCTGATCCCTGATTGCTTGCTGATTTTGTTTATCTGCAGCCTTTTCACCAGCACCACGAGATATTTCCTTCACAGTACGTGTAACAATCGGTGCTGGAAAGGATGACTGCCTCCTGGGTGTTGATGTCTTCATTGTACCAGCTTGTTTCGCATCCTCCACATTGATGAAGACAGTTTGCCTAGCTCGTTTTTTTGCCTAGCATGGCCTCTTTGTGTTCATTTAACTTGGGCCTCTTTGCGGGGTTGCTCGCAAACCTCATAGCATAATTGGCTTCCACTCCTTTAACATCCTTTGACCTGTTGCAAGAATCTAGATCATCACCAGGCTGATTTGCTTTAGATTCAGAATTTTGCATGTTCTCTGATCCTGTAGAACCATGAACCAGATCTTTAGATACATCAACCATTTCAGCATCACTACATTCAGCAGCAGTATCATATTTCATAACATCACCGGATTTAACAAGACAGGGCTCACTCTCTTGGGATTCTTTCTTCAAATGAGTGCTTGCAGTACCAGCTAACTCATCTTTGTTGCTACTCCCTGCATTTTCAGATATGCCATCTGCATCAGACCATTCTCCTTCTTCTCTTTCAACGGCTTGGGACACCTGATTGCAAGTCTCCACCTTCAGAGCAGCACTATCAGTGATTTGATTGTTCAACATGGACAGTGATGCTATACTAGAATTCTGATTATCTTCCACATTCATCGGCTCCTTTGTATTGTTTGAATCTTTGTTGTTCCTCACAAAAGGCTGAAAGCCGGAACCAATGGATGCGTGCTTAAAGGCATTATTGTTCAATATCCCCTGAGACTGTGATCCTTCCACTGGCTGAAACAATGTTGGGGCATTCGTTGTCGGAACAGGAAGGGATTTCTGAGGTTGTGACATGAGAACAGCAGCCTCTTGTGACGTGACAACAGCGGCTTCTTGTGGTAAGACAGCAGCAGATTCTTTTCGGACGACAGCAGCAGCTTCTTCCTCAACTTCTGCTGGGAGCTCGTTAAGGTCAAATAACATCCTTCCTCGAGAACCCATGTCATGTGTAGATGCATATAGCTTGGATCTTTCAACTAGTGAAACCAGTAGCGATTTCCTGGAATACAAGAGCACCCAATGGAGGGAAGTTACTATTGCCTTTCTGTTGGGACAAGCATCTGCAACACAAATATGCATATATGTCAGTAATACAGCAAGAATAGGACTTTTCTAAGGTTGCTTGGATGCTTCGTCCGCTAGTGATGTGGCCAGCCAACAAGGGATGAACTAGGAAGTGAACAGATAGAGCAGACTGATCATTTCTTGGTACTGCATGGAAGAACAATTTCAATCAGGTGGTGCAACCTGAATATCATTCTCCGCTGGATTCTTTTCATGTTCTGACCCAGGTCATTTCCTCCTCTTGTTGTCCACTTCCTACCCATCTCAAGAATTTGGATTCTAGTGATACAGGATCTCAGCATCCAGGCCCCTTTTACAGACAAAGTAAATAAGTACATATACATGCCAGGAATAGAAGAAAAGATTGTGCATATTGCATATGTAAAAGTTATGATGGCTATACAAGAGCATAAGCTAGTCTAGACGCGGTATCATTTCTCCAAGGGAAACCACAAAGCAACACGATACAGACAACAAAAGCAACACGATACATGTCAGGATCCGAGTTGGCTAAGTCCATTCTAAATAAAATGATGCTTCTAAACAAACAGAAGCTACGGAAAGAAAGATAAAAAGGAAAGGAAGACAACTCCAGCTAATCCTACAGTATTAAGTATTAACACATTAAACAAACATCAATACTCCCAAAGGTACCGTTTGTAATTTGCTGGCACAGTTCGAGAAATGTCTTTGTTACGAGTCTCCTAGAAACAAGGTAGACATTAACTCCCACACGGTAACCGAATGGTTGGTAGCAACTAGGCACTAGCATTTTCTTGGCGGTATATACTCAGCAGCAACCATATGGAAGCATGCATGCATGCAAGCAATGAATGCAGGGAAACAAGGATCCAACACCAAGCTGCCATGTGGCAAGTATGACTCAAATACTGAGTCTCTTAATACCGATTCTCGATCCCTGTTTTTTTCTTGGTATCTGAAATGTGAGCTTATGCGCCTTACAAACAGTACCGGAGGGAGTACTTGCTTAGCTTGTCAGCCGAAGCACGCGGTCCAAATGATGTCGTATTACATTTATTCAAGTCTATATGCTACCAATAAACAACATAAAAAAATCTCTCAAAATTACCATAACAAACACATAGCTGATACTCCAAATTAAATGCCAAGAAAGTGAATAAGCTAAACTCAGTGTCTCTAAATGCAAAAACCTCAACAAACTGTACAGCCACTCAAAGCTAATTGAAAGCTAACTAATACAAATAACCAATAATATCCTAATGTTGGATGAACCAGAACATAGATGATTCAAAGCCATCCAAGACAGAGCCGGACTAAAAGAGAACATGTATGACCAACAAAAAACATGTGAACCTACAATATTGCACATGTACACATTATGAGAAACCTGTACAGGATATACGCTATACACATTTGACAAATGTACCTAGAATCAGTCCAATTCTAGCACAGTTTCAGCTACTTCAAGAACTGTGAATGTAAATTAAAAAACAGGATGCCTAAGAACAAACAGAGTAATGAAGCATTGGGCCTTCTACTTGCCAGCCGAGGCAACCTAACATGATGACAAGGAGGTTCAATTTGGAAATACTCAAATTCCATGGACAACCCCTGTTCCTAATCTGAAACAAATGAAATAACGGTTTAATGCTGATCTAACTTAGGACCAAAATAAAACAAGTTAACAGGACACAATGTATCCCGGCATGTAAAATTAAATGACAAGATGGATCCCCAATCTGCGATAATCCGCTTGTGCTCTGAATTAATTGCTATCTAATAATGACATGAACATCGCAACCCTAGGTCAAAGCATTAGAAGAAACTAGGTTTAAATTAATCTGAGCAGGAAAGTTAACTGAACTAAAGAGCTACAACAACGCATGGACCATCCCAACAGCACATTTCAATTCACTCCAGAAGAAAGGGGGCTTTAACTTCTACTGCCCTGAGGATAATAATAACACTAAGGCCCACTAACGTCCTCCTCTGCTTTCGATCTACCGGAATACCGTATTTCTATATATCAATCAATAAATCTCGCCAGACTTCCAATAAAGTAAGGATCGCACCGCAACAGTTGCCAGATTCAGAGCCACCCGGCGCGAGAGCCTCGATCCCCATTCCGCTTTCAGATTCGGTGAAAATTAAAACAAAAAAGGTTTCCCCGTTGCGCTAAAGCGCGAATTCGGCATCCCCAATCAGTCCCGAGAAATGAAATGAAATGAAATTGGAAATCAGTCCTGTCCTCTTAACTAACCGCGCCGCGTCTCACCCACCCCCGCGGGAGAGGGCGGGGCACGTGACGCGCCAGGATCCCGTTCCGTTCCAATCCGTCCGTTCCGTGACACAGCACAGCAGTCCTAGGGTATGGTATGGTCCTTGATTGGGGGAGTAGGATCTCCGTACCAGGCGATCGTCGGGCAGCGGCGGCGGCCAGATCCAGCCAGGCGAGGGCGGCGGCGTCTGTTGACTAGGGTTCGTTCTCCTCCCCAGCAGTTACCCTGCCTGTGATGCGCCCGCCGCGCCGGTGGGCTGCTGCTGCTTGTGTTCCTTTTTTTTTCCTTTTCTCTTCCAATATTTTTTTTTTTTTTTTTCCTTTTCTGTTTGGTTTTGGAAGATAGGTTAGGCTTGATCCTTCCGGTGGCTTTCAAATGCTCGCCTCTCACGAGCGCCCTCGCCCGGGTCCCCTGCGTGACGAACGACTTGGGGAGAGAGAGAGAGAGAGGGGAGAGGAGGAGGAAGGGTGGGTGTGAGGGCAGAAGCCAGGGGTGGGGCTCTATTTATAGCGGTAAAGCCCGTGGCTACAGCCCGGTTGCTACGCGCACCAAGCCAATCCCACCCACGACGGGTTCGGGACGCTGTCTCGTGGGGCCAGAGGATGGTGGGAACCAGCTGTCTGTGAGGGCCGCCGCGCGCCCCCGTGCGCGCGTAGACCTGAGGCGGTGCGAGCCGGGGGGCCGCGTGGGCGACTCTGCGTCCGCATCTCGGTGCGGTCGCACCAGGTTGGAATTCATTTCCAGTTCTCCCCACCCCTTTTTTTTTTTTTTTTTTTTTTTGCGTGTTATCACTCACACGTCAACTCTACCCAAGAAACGAAAAAAAGAAAATCTGATTTTTTTTAGGGAGAGAAAAAAAGGGATGGATAATCAAGTGGGGAGGGGAAAGGGCTGTAGGTGAGTATACGTGCCCTTTTTCCTGGCATAATAATATAATAAATATATATAAACTTGTATAATAAATAAACATATAATATGTAATTAAATTAATTAATTCATTAATTATCCTGCAGTGCAGCTGCCTGCCCCTGCCTTGTTTTTCTTTCTCGCTTTGCTTTCAGGGAGGCTGCGTCGTAGTTTGAGGAAGCATCTTCTCTCCAAATTAATGAATGGCTAGTGGGATGGATAGGGATGTATCCGCGGCCGGGTTCTAGCGCCACGGCTATTTAAGGTACATTATTTAATTCGCTGCGCTGATTATTGGTGATGATGTGCTACGACATTGCTTATTACTTCTCCCAAACGTATAAGTACGACGAATTCTGATATACTACTATGGTGTGTACAATAATAGTAAAAACTTTCCAAACAATGGGGCCTTTCTTTTGGCAAACAGCCTAAAATGCTGACAAAAGATAGAAAAATGGCCAGATTCAAACCGGACTATTCTCGGTGAAATCGCACTGTCAAACTTTAATCCATATAGACTTACCCAACATAAACAAATGTATTTGGTAACTAAGAGCATCTTTGAATATTAAAATATTCTTATAGAACTTGCGCCGAGGTGTTATTCTTATAAAAAAAATAATTTAGCTAAGTGAAACTAGAGAAGTAGCAAAACTTGTTGTTTTTGTCAAAAAAAAAGGAGATAATTAGACGCATTTTTCGATTGTCAGTTTGCCATGGCTATGTGGTCATAATTTCTACTCTTATATAAAATACTTCCTCCATCCCAAATTGTAAGTCGTTTAACTTTTTTAGCTCCATGTTTGACCACTGCCTTATTTAAAATATTTACGCAAATGTAGTCATTTTTGAAGAACTTTTATTAATTAAGCAAGCCATGGTAAAAGAAGTGATATTTTACAATGATATTTGAATAAGACGAGTGGTCAAACTTGTTGTTAAAAAAGTCAAATGACTTGTAATTTGGGATAGAGGAAGTATAAACACTCTGTAAAATAGGATTTAACTACATTTATATGAGGTCTGACCACATATCACTTGGACAAAAGACGCGCCCAAATCCTAATCCTAAGGTTAGTCTCAATGCATATTTTATGGGAGTATCATACACATTAAATAGGTGTCACATCAAGTAAAATCGCCGACTTGGCGGTGGTCATTAAATTAGGGAGTTTCATCGAGATGAGAGAGCAAGTTTCATCCCCATGAAACTTATCCGCCTCGGTTACCTAGTTTGTAGTTGTACCATGAAACTATACACTAAGACTGGCCTAAGGAATAACGGTATGTGCTTGTAGCATGGCACCACTCATCAGTCATCACAACAGGTAAAGCCGAATGAATGAAAAAAACTCACTTACCAATCTAAATATTGCATTGCCATATTTATATCGTTGTGTACTTCACTATTATTTTCTACCCGCCCTTTTCTCTCATTTTGTTTAATAATCAACTAAGGCAATTATGGCGTCAAAGATTGTCTCATGCTTTTCTACCGATCCTTGTTCATACTCCTTTTTGCGCCCATAGAATTTGTTCCATCAATTATTTAAAAAGAAAGTTTGATATGTTTAATGTTTTGACTTATATTTACTGAGTGAGAATCTTATAGAGGGAAAGGTCTTCCCTAGCCCTTTGTGTTAGATGTTTGGCTGATTCGTATTTTAAGGTTTTTGAAAAAAAAAAAAAATGAAACACAAGTTGGGTGTGGTGAGAAAGCAAGACGGCCAGGGTGTAGTCGTTTGTTTCCGCTTAGGTACCTCGATCGCGCACACGATCGACTATATAGTGTCGCGGTCTACTTTTTTTTATTCCGCAACAAGAGAACGAAGGTAGCCCGTCTGTTTGGGCCCAAGGCTAGCAGCTAGCTATCTGCTCCGTGTTTCTACAAAGATGAGACTCTGTTTAGATTGACGACGACATCATCGGGATATGGAGAGAAGACATGCATGCGTGCGCAAGTCTCACAAAATCCGGTGCCATTGAGCATATAGATTTGATATGACTACAAGTAACCAAAACTAGAAGAATAAAAACAATCAACACGTAGAAAAAATGTTTGAGTGAGCAGAGTAAAAGCTAGAAAATGAACAAATTACTAGTATAAAACATGGTTTCTTAAGAACAAATAAAAGCACACACATGAGGAATAGAGGCAAACGTCACAATTTTGCATCAACAAATGCTACCGACTTGCTAAATTAACCACTTTCAAGCTCTCCGTACATGTAATTGTATTTGACTAAATTAAAATATTTCAAATTGAGATGCTAAAAAAGATGAACATGTGTGGGTATGTGTTAACATTTGTGTTAAAAAACTCTCAAGGTCGACTATATTAATGCTTGTTTATTACAGCCCCACTTCACTAATGAAGTCAAAGTTTTGGCTTCGCTCCACAAATAACTCTTTGGATGATGTTGGAGCTCTTTTTATAGACCATTTAGAAAAGAAACTCCTCACAATAAAAGACTAAAATACCCCTTATCTTTTTCAATTATCCCCTACCTGTGCCCTAGTGGTGTTGCGCCTAATGGACACGTAGTGCGCCATGTCTACTAGCGTGTGCCCATGCATTAGCGCTATGCCCTAGATGCCTTGTGCGCCCGACATTCGTGCTGCACCTTAGTGGTCGTGCACGCACCAGTGCCCACGCTACGCCCATTGGCCCCATGCGACGTACCCTCCCCCCCCTAGCCACTACATGTGCCTCGCTGCTCACGTGCACATCTTCCTTTGCGTCGCGAAGTTTTTTTTTGTCTTCGCCCTTCAACTATTCTTTTTTTCTCAACAGGTTTTAAGGGGCTTCTTTAGTGGAGCCATTTGTTTTTTTACACGGTTGCCACAAAATCGCTCCCAAACGACTTTAGGAGCTGGTAAAGAAGTTGTGTCAAACGAGGCATGAAACCCTACTGCTAGAGTTTATTTAAACTCTTTCCTATAATATGTACAAACTTACCATAATAAACAATAATATAAGGATGCAAAAGTATCATGAAAGTGTGTAATAACAAAAATAATGGGAAGAGTAACAACCTTGAGAAATGAAGCGCGCGCTCTCTCACTTTTGCTAGCCACTAATATATTTTCTCATGTGCCTTTAAACCAAAGAGGGGGTTATATGTCTTCCAATAGCATAGAGCTCACTCACTTTTAAGCCACATTTTCCTCTATATGGTGTGTGGTCTCCACCTTTCATGGCGTATTGGAAGAGATATATGAGGTACTGTTGTAGAAACTCTTTTGATATCTATAAAATATTATTAGGAGACTGATGGAGATGCTTTAAAATAGGGGATGCAGACCATAGTCGCCATGATTGGTGTGGAAAAAAAAAGGGTTAGATTTGACTTTTAGCGGGGGCTTTTTCATTAGCATTGGGGAGAAATTAAGGAGATTCTATTTTTGACTATTCAACTGTTGCCCGACAACGTATCCTATGGTGCTACATTAGGAAATATTTGATCTTGATTTTAGTTGATCCTAACAAATTGGCCCGAAACTTCATCGCCCAAAAAAAAAAAAAAAAAAATCTTACAGTATGTGCGATAATGTTTATTGTTTTCTAGCTCGATTTAGAGAAAAGAACATGACTTGCAAGTCGGAACACAAAGACACTATGATCAATTGGTGTACTCCTACGTGCACACGAGACGTGCATCCGCTGATCAAATTTACCGGAGCTCTAGGAAGTCTAAAAATGTGGATCAACTAAAAGGGGGAAATTGCTTGTCTGGTTGGCGCTCTGTCAGGCATAACTCAGGTGACCGAACACTGTGCCACACAGAGCATCGAATTATTGATTGTACTCCTCGCGTTCACCTGCTGCAACAGTCTCGATGCAGCGCCGAGTGAAGGAAGAGACCCCTTGTATTGTCTTGTCAACAGACTGAAAACCGGCCACCCAATCGAAGGAGACCAGCCCAGACATCAGACATGTGCAGAATGGAAACAACCATTTTGGGCCATTAAAATAACCTTCACTTGGTTGCCTAGAGGGAGGGGAGTCTGGCTACATCTGGAAACCAGGCTTCAGCTGGACAAGCTGTAGAATACAGGCTGTTTTTTGTTTGATTGACTTCGGACTGTTTGGCTTATAAACCAGGCTGACGTTGTTTTGTTGTGATGAAAAACATTATGCCATGATTTTTTGAAAGAACATTGTGCCATAATTGATAAGCCAGGTTGATAAGTTTAAGCAAACACATACCAAACTAGATTGATGAAAGCGCATGTTTGGATGCTCATATTCAGATATGTTATTTTGATCTGAGATGAAAAAATAAGTATCAAGATAACATTTGTTTTGCTTGAATTAGTCGTATATCACTTATTTAGGGGTTGTTTGGTTTAGAAACTAGATAGGAAGTGACTTTTTTTTTTTTTCCTATTAGTCCCTAAAAGACTCTCTTGGCTAAAACTAAAAAGTCTTAACACTTTGAACCAAGCAGCCCTTAATCACATTCAACCATAATCTACTTTGAAATATATGAATACACCTTAAAATATGTTACTCATATACTAATACCATCATTAACATGCTAATATCTTGCATCCGGCGAACGGAGAGACAGATCTGATTTTCGTTTCTAGAGAGCCACGCTCGTTGGTTGCTCTTACATCTCGGCAACCAAACACTGTGATGCTTTAATTTGTCCAGGAGCCTGGCCGGTCCATATACAGACAACGAACCATGTTATAGGTTGCAGAAAGCCGTTGAACGATGCGCACGAACCGCCATGATTGACACTCTATGACGTCTTGTTTGTTCGTTCGTTCATAGTTGTTCAAAATTTTTGTTAATTAAGAGAGAAAAACAAAAGGTGAAAGGCAAATCCAGGGGTTGCTCACAAGTAACACTCAAATAGGACAATTCTCTCTGCATTAACCCAACAAATGGTTGCTCGCATAGGTGTGAAAAACATAGTATACCATGACCAATAAGTTGGGAAGATAAACTCAAGCGAACACAATAAGAGACTAATACTATATGTACTAGATAATAATAAGGAAGCAAATGAAATACTACTCCTAAGTCCTAACATGATGTCAGGTGGATCGAAAACATTCATATATTCCATGTTCTAGCGAGGCAGCAGCAAGTGTCGGTGCGTGAGCATTTGGGTTTTGCATGGACCAGTGATGACGAACGACATGGATGCACAGTGACCAGCTGGACGAGGGTGATTGGAGCGATCCTTGATCACAAAAATTCATTTACAAAATACTATATTTTCCTTTTCTTTCTTTTTAGAAAAATATTTTTTTAGCAACAAATACTATACTTTTCTTGTCTAGGGACTTTTTTTTAGAAAGTCTGGGGACGTTTAGCTAGCTTGGTGGATAGGGTCAAGGCCCATTAGCCGCAGGCTTAAGTTCCCCCTGCCTGTCTATTCCAAATGGGCTTGTTGTTCTCGGGCTTGGATGCACCTGCCAGTGGGATCGTTTTTGTCGTGGAAGGAAGCAAATCTGCTTTCCCTTTCATCTTTTTTTGGATTGGATTTGGACAAAAGACGTTAGATTGGCCCATTTCTGCACAAGGAACACAGTCGGCACCGTTTGGGATGAGAAGCACGTGGGCCCCAAGATGTCACGTACATGTAACGTGTAGACGAGGGCAGCTAGAAAAATTCATTTTTTTTTGCGAAACAGGAAAAAATTCATTTGACCTCACTCAACTATTGCGAGTTTGATCTACATCGTCAATTAGAAAACCAATTTTTTGATTCTTCCAAACTATTGAAAACTTTTGATTTACCTCATGTGGGTTTTAGAATGATTTTGACTTTACGTGACGCCTAGCGATGCAGGTTTGATTGGACCGACCCAATGACCCAAAGCTAACAAAACTGGTGTTGAAACCCATTGGGCCGATCCATAGTTATTTGGTGTTAAACAGTATCGAAACCTCTTGGGTTCTCTGGGTAACCCGGCAGAAGTTGAAGACGTGGGCGTCAAAGAGGACGACGACTGTTAGAGTGCACGGAAGCATAATCACCATAGAAGAAAATACACGAACGAGAACGACACAAAGGCACGATGTTTTTAACGAGGTTCGCCGATGTGCCTAATCCTCTGGGGCAATGACTACGGGCGCTCCTCCCCATAAACAGCGCCTACACCAAGCATCCGGGCGATTCCGCTGCCCTCGCCGCCACCCAAACCAACCGCCAAGTCGTCTCTCGAGGTTACAAAAGGGGTGGCCTCATATTTATGGCCCCCTAGGGACACGAGTTCGACTACAACTCTATCCTAGCCCCTAATACAACTCAAGTCCAACGTAACCTAAACTTGTACACTTATTCGACACATATCTAACAAACTCCACCTTGGCGAATATGCACGCCATCTTGAAGCCGCCCATCGTGAACCTCCATGTACTGGACTTGATCCATCTCCTTAAATGCCGAACGATCTCCGTTGATTGCAGCTCATTGGACGGTCCGAGCCACCCGCCCGGTGCCCAACTCCACCGATCGAGTCATCGATCGCCGCTATGCTCCACCTTGCGCCTTGTCCTTCTCTCGAACACACCCATGCGAGCCTTGCGCCGTGTGGAACATATCCATCGCACCTCCCACGATCTTCTTCTATTAAGTTGGCTTTGATACCACTTGTTAGAGTGCGCAGCGGAATGCGGTCCACTCGCAAAACCACGAGCCGACGACCCCTCGGGCCCGTGATCCACTAGAGCCCACAACATATCCGGCCTTCGCCCTAACTCAACCCAAAAGACTACCGCGATAGGTGAGGAGCCCCGGCCTTATATGTTGTGCTCCTTCACCATCAATTACCGGATGCGACTAAACCCAACAACGACCGCATGGTACGGCCGGGTGACCCGGCGCGGCGGCCATGGGACGCCGTGCCAGGACCCTGTCGCCGGGTTGCACACGAAGTAGGCGTCGTCGGCCGGGGAGAAGCAGCAGCGAGCCCGTGCGAGACGACATCACAGCGGGCAACGTGGGCATCGAACAGGACAACGACCGTAGGGCGCAGCCCGGTGGCCCGACGCGGCGGGCACGAGACGCCGTGCCAGGCCCCGTCGATGGATTGCACAGTAGGAATAGCTCTAAATATGGCACATGTCGCTGGGAACCTGGCTCATTGAAGCAATGAATGAATTAATTGGATCTTATATGTCAACGTTCTTTTCTGACTCACACCCTGGTAAACAGACAGACCCAAGTAAGCTTAAAGGCAATAGGCGTCGTCGGCCAGGAAGAAGCAGCACGCGAGCCCGTGCGAGACGACAGTACGGCGGGCGGCGACAAGGCTGGGAGGAAGGACAGGGCCAGGGACGACACGGTGTCGGTGGCGTCGAGTGGGAGGAAGTAGCCCGCATGCGCGATGAAGAGACCCGAGGCCCTGCGCGGGGCAACGGTGTGCGCGACGATGAAGAGCGGGGACGCCAACGTCCACGCCCAGGAAGGGTGCACTAGGTAGAGGCGTGCCGCAGCGACCGGTGGGAGGTGCACGAGCGCATGGTCGTGGACCACGGTGGCCAGCGGCGCTCGGACAATGCCTCCCCAGCCCTCGCCATCGTCGAAGCTGCGCCCTTGCTGCCGCTACGGCGAAGCCGCCGCCGTGCATCCTGGCTCGCGTGGCCAAGGGGCCACGGGCTGTCGTGGGCAACATTGCAGGCACCCTGAGGGTGCGCCTCACTACCGCGCAGCTCCCACGCTGCGGCCGCCTGCAGCCGGCCGGCGAGGCTCCTTTTCTCCGGCATCGAACCCGACTCCCTCTGCTCCTTTTCTCCGGCATCGAACCCGACTCCTCTGCTCCGTCCCGTGAAGAGGAAGAAGAGACTGACGAAAACTAAATTTCGTTTCACTTGCAGGTTCCTGATGGAAGAGTACCAGTTATTCACGAGGGAGGCATATGACCATTTAGACAAGCACAATTATTTGAGAAACACCTTCTCCATCTAGTGAGACTCAACAAACATGTTAGTCACACACTACTACAAAACAGTTCTGTAGGGGCGGCTCAAAGCTATTTGTAGAAGCGACTCGAATAGACACTACACCACAACACCAACTTTAGGGACAGACGATCTAACCCTAAAAGCTTGCATATACAATCCCAACAAGCTAAGATACAATCTTGTTTTGCACATTACATCATCCAACAATCACCCACCAAAAGCTTACATGATCAATGCACAACCAGAGCAATATAATAATAGTGTGTTTGATATATTAAGGTTTGTGCACACAATCATTTCTAGGAACTAAAAACCAAAAGCACATCCACCGGGTTATGTTAACCATTTTCAAGCAACTCAAGTCAATGACTGTCCAGCAGTTCCTGAAAAATATAATAACCATGTAATTAGGTAAGTGAAGAAAATATGTGAAGTTGTTGTGCAATGTAAGTTTTTAATTGGCAAGTGAAGTTGTGCAATATAAGTTTATAAGTAACAGTAAGGACTGTCCAAGTATCCAAATTGCTCATTACCACAGTAGTGGGTTTGTACAGACTGTAGAGTAATCGCCTTGCAAATATATTCAAATGTGCCTTTAACAAGTGGTCACTAGGTTCTCATGTGCCTACTGTACAGGTTCAACCAAATCTAAACACCATTGTATGAGCCTACAGTATATACTTAGGCATGAGCCCTGGATTTTGTACTATTGTGCCTACAGTTCATGATCTCTGATAGAATGCAATGATTGCCTTCTAAATAAGCGCATAGTATTTTATCCCCTACCGCTGAATTTCTAAATGCAAAGGCTAGGAAACTGTTGACCCCCTTGTAAGTATGACTTTGTGTGCCTAGCATCACTATTGATCCATGATTTATCCATGAGCCTTTGTGGGAGTAAGCGTGTACCTGCAGAACTTGAATCTGTTGGCTGCAAGCAATGAGAAGAGAACGACATCGATGCAGCAGATCTACAACTTGTTGGGTTTACCGGGCCAGCTCCACAATACTTTCACCAAGTGAGCTGAAATGAATCAGAAAGAGTAAATCAATTATACCAACTTGTGAGGGAACCTATTATCTCTCAGTGGGCTATGGTTCACATCCTTGTCGCATGTTAAGGCAGAGGTCGGATTCGTACTTGCCTCAGTTTCACTGGGAAATAAGAGTTGAATGGTGTTTAGGAGCATAGTGTTGGTGCACGATCTTCAGTTGCTGCAGAGTGGAAATCATTTATTCAAAACCTTTTAGAGTTTATTGATCAGACACATGTTTTGTCAAGATTGCACAGATTTGAAGAAAAACTTACCTGATTAATTGCCTGCATTTTGGACACTGTTTTCTGGTATTTGGCTGTAGCATATCTCAAGCAATCAAACAGAAGCTGTTAAAAAGAGTAGTGTGTTTCAGAAAAGTTTGCAGAGCAATGATGCAATAAAATATTTAAAAATATAAGTTGGTAACACCAGTATAATGAGAAAAACATTAGGTTGGTGGGCAAATGTACAGATAACCACCACTCGGTTGAGATTGACATAAGGTTAATTTGAAAAGATAAAACTCAGGATTAAAATAAGTAAAGCACAAATGAGATCACTAAATCACTAAATATACGTGAAATCATACTGTAACCTTAAAAGATCTCTTTATATGCCCACAACGAGCTATACAACACAACATGCAAAAAAAAAAAAAAAGACATTTAACCTGAAAAGGATTAAGTTCCAGTTCATATATTCTTAACCAAGTGCAGGAAACATTGACATCTTATAAGTATATCATCAATAGAATCAAACTCAGCAAAGAAGCAAAGTACATCTGTTATTCCAGATTGTCGAGGCAGGAACACAAACCACCTCAGCAAGAAATCTGTCCATGAACTCGTCCTAAATTTGACACACCAATTAAGAAGCAACACTATCGCTATCACTTGTACTGGTTGTCAACTAACGCCCAATTGCAATTACTATTTTAGCCATGTTCGATTGGTCATGAATATTCAGAGGCTAAGATTATCTCCTTCAATCCGATTCGTCAAGGATTGATTTATTAGAAATTCATGACGACCTTACCTTGAGATTGAAGATGCAAGAATAAGAGAATTCAGAAACAAGAAGTGGCAGTTCTTGCGTGGCTCGCAGTGATGAATTTCAGTGTGTATCTGCATGACATAGGAGAGGATTTCAATGTGTCACCGATCTGCATGACATAGGAGAGGTATACAACGGGGAGGTTGTTGTCAGTGGAGTTGAAGCAGACCCAGGGAAACGGGATGATGAACTCCTAGCTGGGGTTGAGTGGCCCGTCGGGGTCCTCAACGGGAAGGTTTTTATAGTACTAGTGCACTAGTAGTACTACCAAAACAGCTGCATATAATGGTCTGATGTATGCTGTGATTAGATCATTAAGAAATAAATATTGGCAACTCTACATCCAGAAATTCAACACTGTCCTAAGCAACTTGTGCAAACGGATCTGACCATCACATTGAATAAAAGCAGCTAAATCCATTTGGGGTTCTTGACTGAATAAAAGGCTTGCAGATAATTATCATATTTCTCAAAGTCCTCAGGGACAATCAAACTAAACTCTCTTCACTAATGTGAATTTTTTGCCTCCTTGATTCAGTACCTGGAAGGGCATGCCTATTATTAAAGTTATAAGTCATTGACATAGTTTACCTAGCACTAGCAGTATTAGAAAGAGAAATTCATGTTTTGTCAGGTAATACAGTTCAGATCCATCTGAAGCCACCGGAGCTTTGTTAATGCATGATAACAAATTACTGTCCAAACTGAATCTAATTTTGCAGCACTTCACAGAATCTAAACTGAATCGGAGGCATGCAGAGTACTACTGTTAGAGGATCAGACAAACTAAGATTTTTCCATGAGTGCTACTAGCGCACTAGTTGCAGATTAGAAGCTTAATTAATTAATCGCCTCCCAAACAAACTAAATAATCTCATTTTTCATTACTTCAAAGAAAGAACCAGAGGAGGGTATTTGCACATACCGATGGATCTGTTCCAGAAGCAAAAATTGGAGGCTACGGCTGCTGCTGCTCCTCCGTTGGAGAACTCCCACTCGCGTGCTCCACTGTTAATCTGCTACAGGCAGAAATTGGAGGCCACGGCTGCTGCTACTGCTCCTCCATTGAGGCCCTCGTCTCCTGCTCCACTGTCAGAGGCTACGGCTGCTGCTGTCGAAGAGCTCCTGCTTGCGTTCTCCAGATGCGCCTTCAGATCCACCGACGTGGGTCTAGGTGCTGCTGCACGCGTGGTCCAGGGATGGGCGGGGGCTGGACCAGGGGCGGCGACGTTGGGCAGGATTGGGAGGGAGTGGGAGCTTTCGCGAGCAGGAGCCGAGGTGGCGCTATCAGCGCTATGGACCGGCGCTGAGAAAGAGCAGAGAGCGACGGGGGAGGGAGCAAAGCGTGGGATTCGGAGGGAGAGGGCGGCGGGGAGGGAGGGACGGGGAGGGAGCACAGCGCGGGATTCGGAGGGAGAGGGCGACGGGAGTTTTGACGGACAGGGCGGCGCCGGGACGGACAGGGCGAGATTGGGAGGGAGAGGGTGGCGGTAGGTGGGATTTGGGGGAAAAATTTAGGGTTTTGGTTGTATATTGTCTTCCTCCGTAATGCAAAAATAAGTCTTTTCCGTCCAAACGCTACCGAAAGACAAAAGAAGTCCTTCTAAGAATCGCGAAGCAAGCTTGGGACGTCGTTTTCTAATAAATTGCACACAAGCGGCAAAAATTAAAGCTATAGGCGGGATCGAACCGGCAACCTCGATTGGAGTGCCTCGGGCGTCTGTGTGCTTAGCCAATGGGTCGTGCATGCGTTGGTGTTTAGAATGCATCGATAACCTTATTTATTAAGGGCAAACATGGAAAAATTACCCCTAATTAATGACTCCTTGGTATGCCACAATCATGTCTAAAGGACTTCTAATACCAATATGGAGGGAGTATATTGTATACACACTAGGCCAAAATTCACGCCGCCATTTGCGCTTGGGCTAAAATTTACCACGCGGCGAATGCGGATGGGTGGTTGTGGGGCCTACTTATTTTAGCTTACGGAACCGTATGACAAAGCGTAGTTATGTATAGCGACAGGACCATTTATCGGTATGTATAGCGGCCGGATGATATATCGCTAAATTCATAATTACAAACGAGATAGTATCTAGGTTATCTTTAGGGACGGACTACCCAACGATAAAAAGAACTTTTGCCGTCGGATGTCCGACCTAAAAAAAGTGTTGTGGTGTAGTGAGAGCCACCTCTACAAACAGAGACATTTCTAAAAAGAGTAGTGTTGATCTCGGTGAGGTTGCCAATAAAACTAGTTGTATCAGCTCCTTGAGGTTAAAGAGCACATGCTCAAATTTAGATACTCAAATCTCTCTTTTAAAAAGGTTTAAAGAGCTGTAGCCTTTAGATCATGATATGAGTGCAATAGAAATTATCCAACAAAGTGAGATTGTGAAAATTTGTTACAAGTGTGAGACCCAGCCCATGGGCCAAGTTGGGTCGGTCCAATTTCACGGTATTTGTAGCTATATGCTAGTAGTGTTGCAAGCTAGTTTAGTCCCTTACCGAAAATGAAACTTGAGCTAGACCAGATTAAATATGAATTCTAGTAGTATTGCAATATTACTCCCATACCATAAAAGAAACTTGAGCTAGACTAACTTAAAAGCCTGGGCATGTGAGGCTATTAACTTTGGATCGATCCAAGCGAGTACAAAAATACAAGAGAGTTAATTAGTACGTGTGGTCTATTCAATGTATAGAATGGGCCTTAGCTGTCTTCTTGGGCCAGGAGTTACTGATTGATACTCTTTTTAATAAACGAAGGTAAACTTGGATTATTTGACTCCTCATACTCAAAACCATATAGAGTGGGCCTTAACCGTCTTCCCAGGGCAGTGTCCAAGCGAGTACAAAAATACAAGAGAGTTAATTAGTATGTGTGGTCTATTCAATGTATAGAGTGGGCCTTAGCTGTCTTCTTGGGCCAGGAGTTACTGATTGATACTCTTTTTAATAAACGAAGGTAAACTTGGATTATTTGACTCCTCATTCTCAAAAGCATATAGAATGGGCCTTAACCGTCTTCCCAGGGCAGTGTGTAGAGTGGGGCAAAAGGCGTCTGGGGGCAAAAGGCGTCTTTTTAGGGCCAGACATTATTGTTTGATACTCTTTTCGATCAATAAACGAAGCTAAACTTGGGATTGTTCGACTCCTCACAAGTGCGACTTTCATTTTATTGGAATAAAGAGAATATTTATAATAATCTAGTGGTTGTGATTAGTAATTTGACCTTTTCTCATCTCGCTTAAACACAATAAAAACACATGAGTTGCATGTTCTAAAAAAACTTGTATTAGTGGTAGTATTTTTCTAGATTTATTGTAGGATTTAATGGATGGCGTTATTCTTTCATTAATAAATGAAGTGTCCCTAAAAGAGCAAGACATCTATGGTGTCTTCATTAATCTTGTTGGTTCAGTCCTTCGGCGTATGAGTGCTTAATAATTTTATAAAAACAGTTTTTTTCTCTAATATGAATCCTATATCGAACTACGCCATGCAAAGATTCCCTGACTGATTTTTGAAGAAACAAACCATATCGCACATACATAGAAGTTGGCATCGCGATTTTATTATGAATGATCACTTGAAGCAAGTTAAACGTCCTTGCATATAAAACTCTTCAAACTTGGGATGCAGGTTCTATGGCCTCTTGTGACGGTACAGGAGCCGAAGAAGGCGCCGGCGGCACCTGGCCACCGACCGCGACCACCTCCTCTCCATTTTGCTGCGGCTCCGCCGGCTCCACCGGCCCCACCGGCTCCACCACCGGCTGGCCCATGGCCAACTCCGGCTGCTGCGTTGCCGGCGGGGTCTTGGTGGAGCTGCTTGTAGGCAGCGGCGGCGTCACCTGGAGCAGGATGTAGGACGCGATCTGCATGCCTGTGGCGGCGACAGACAGGACTGTCGCCGCCGCGAACAGTGAGCTACCTGGGTCGAGGTAGCAACCGTCGTCGGCGTTGGGCTCTCTCTCTTGGTCCGTGTTTAGCGCAGCGCCCGCGATAAACAGCCCCACCACTATAATCACAGTCACCCTGCGTGAAATTTACACTGTTTATCGCCGTGGAGGGAGACGACGAAAAGTAAACATGCTTTCCCTAGCTCTACAAGACAGTCTATGTACCATGAGACGGCGGAGAGGACGATGCCGACGATGCGCCTTGTCTCCGTTGGTCGTACCTCCCATGTTCGGCAGCACCCGCAGCAGAGGCTGGTGGCGGTGACCACGATCTGAGCCGTGAGCGCCAGCAGCGCCGCTACGATGCCACAGCCCAGAGCTGGCGTCGCCCGGTACTGGCACTTTCCATAGTCGTCGGCGAACGACTGCCAGACGTAGGCCTGCGCCGTGGCGGCCTCCCCGGCGACTCCGAGGATGAGGATGACGAAGCCGAGGAAGCCCACCACAGAGCACACCACCCAGACGTGCACCCGCATGATGACGCCGCCTTTCTCCTCCTCCGTCGTCGTCGTCGACTCAGCTGTTTCTACTACGTGCACACCTGACATACCTTCGTCCTCCTTAGATTCAATTCTTGGCTGTACTACTACTACTGCGCGCCCTCTGATATATCATTCCATACAGCACACAGGCTTACACCAAGGTTGTTGCATTGGTTACATTGTTGTATGCGCTTTGTACTTTTGTGTATACCTGCGTGCAGCTTGCATTGTCTGCTTAAACCCTCCAATGTACGAGCTAGATTTCACTTTGGGTTCTCAGCTTGCCTCTTTCGCATAAATTTCTTTTTACTTTGATCTTAACTCAATGCAAAGATGGAAGAATAATAATATAAGGAGACTTCGTCAATGAACAGCTAAGGCGTTGGCAACCAAATGATCCATTTGTTCGTAGTGAATGACATAAAAATTCGTCGCCTTTCTTTTGCCCCCTCTGTCCCAAATTCAAATACATCAACTAATGTATCAAGATTCAAGATACAACTTATTCTAAATATATAGCTAGAAATTGATTTGTTTTAGGAGGGATGGAGTATCTTAAAGAAAGAATAACTCATAGCATATGTTGTAACAAAAAAAAAATCTGTTGGAAGAGAGACATGCAAAATACTTCAAGATCCAATTGCAAGGAAACAGATAGACAAGAATTTTCCAATTAGATGTGACAGTTGCAAGGAAGCTTTGTTGGTACTACTTATGATCATAACACTTGTAACTTGGAAAGAATATATAAAAGAGAATACACAAGCACATAGATTAAATACCATTGTAGCATTTTACGAAAGTAATATATGTATCGTTATTTATATTTTATCACGGGGAAGAGCGGTGACTAGAGATATTGACAAATATGCATATACTTATGATAAAACCAATGACATAGCACATAATCCTACATGAGTAAGACAAATGATAACTAAGTGTAAAGCATTGATAATGATATAGAGATAGAAATTAGAATACTAACTAATGTAATAAGGCTAAACAGGAGATTAGTTAAGAGATTGAATTCTTAAGTCATTTTTTTATTTACTACTCCCTTAGTTTCAAATTATAATTCATTTGACTTTTTCAACCTAAGTTTATTTGCTCGTCTTATTAAAAAAATGTGCAAACATAGTCAAATTTAAGTCATTCTTTAGGACCTTTTGTTAATAAAACATGCCACATTAAAAAATTAATATTTTGTACAAATTTTAAATAAGACAAGTAGTTAAACTTGGGGTTAAAAAAAATCAAACAATTTTTTTTTGATTTTTTTGGCTGAAGTTTAACTAATAAAACATGCCACATTATGCTTCAGGCATAATAAGGTTGATATACGTCCTTCCATTGCCAAATAACTCTCCCCACATAGCAATGCCGGAAGCAATGGAAGGACATATAGGAATCACTACAACGAAGTAGTCTCTTTTCTGGTTACATTCAGCAAATGCTTCATATTCGTCGCAGTAAATTATTGAATTTTGGCTTCCTCCTATTAATGTTTGTTCATCACAGTACAAATTACTGAATTTTGCGTTTCTCCTATTCATATTTGAAATACACTACAATGCATGTGCTTTACTTATTGTGTTCTATCGTTTCAGTGATAGTTGCACACTCATTAGTTTAAGTATAAATGATTGCCTTCTGGACAATGCCATGATTTTCCTGGGGAAATATCTAGTGCAAACTCATTGATAGGTGCAAACTTGCAAACCTGAATCCTGGACAGTCGGATGCAGATTGTGTGCTGTGAGATGATTGCGGTAGCTTTTGCAGTTTACAGCCCGCACATCCTCTGGTCATTTTACAGTTAAGTCCTTGAAAAATGCAAATACACAGCTTATCTATTCCTGTGCTACTCCCGTGCTCGCCGCATCCCATACGCTCGCCTCGGACGCCGCCGGCGCCGTACCTTCGCCTCTGTGCCCGCTGCCCACGCCGTCGGCTTACGCGGTCATCGCAGCCGCGTTCTAACCGCTAGGGTGGCCACACGAGATGCCACTATGGCACTTGCGCCGGCGTGGGTCTGTTGGGCGGCGGAAGGAAGACCGCGAGTGGCGCGGATGGCACTGGAGCTCCTATCCGGCAACCACAGCAACGTAAACTGACATGTCCTCTCTGAAGCGCGTCAAACTTAGCATAGATGGGATGGTGGTGTGTCTTCAATGGCTTCTCCTTCACTCTGATAAAATCCCCATCTGTTGTTTCCTCTGCTCTCGGTGTTTTGTACCCTTCAAGTGCTCGATGAAATGCCCAAAAGGACACTGCCTACGGATTTTGCTTTGGTACGGTGCCTTCCAGTCATCTAGTATTCCTTGGTGCCTTCCAGTCCTACTAGATATCAATGTAGACGATCAAATTGACTTACTGCCTTCCAGTCCTACTAGATATCAATGTAGACGATCAAATTGACTTACTGTCTAAATGTCTTCCTTCAATATGCATTTACATAACATCCATAGATTAGTTTTGCTATGTGTCATATATCTACATTAGTACATGCAATGACAAAAAGGTGCCTATTTAACAGTTATACTTGGAGAATTAGATGCAGCAGGATGATACAAATATTTTTGTTCTACTACTACATGATTTGTGTATTTATTTCTGATTCAAAAGGAAACCAAATGAAGCTAACATCGACGGGCTCAAATGCAATGGGCAGCGGCAAAGGGAGTGCCCCTTTTGCCATGTTCCTTTGGTCCGGATCCAGAGCAAGCAGCCAGCAACAAAGAACGAGTGGTTCGTCAAGCGCCTGTACAACATAAAGGTTAGGATTCTTGACATTGTCGACCTCACTATCTCTTGATGGTACTGTCATTGACGATTTCTGTTTTAAATGCAGGGTGATCCTACTACCATCAATATTACAGCTTCCATCAATACTACTAAATCTTACAAATTACAGAACAAAAGCAAAAGAAATATTGTTTCTTCAAAGCTCAGTCCAACCGAGATGTTGCTGCATTCTTCTCAGGTTCAGTCGAGTCAAGTCAACAGATTCCAAAATGGATCTCATATCAGCAGGCTAGCAGCAAGAACTTGTTTCTGATGTACGTAACCAACTAATGTGTCATCAAGACTCCAGTAATCAGCTCCACACGGACGATGCCGAATGGTGAAACATCAACTTTGTCAATTACTCTCCAACACAGAAGAACTTCAGACAATCCCTTTTTCTTGAAATTCAATCATGGCTTCAGACCCACACCTCATAGGCTTCTGAGCGTTGTGGTCGCATTGTCGACGACGTGAACTCTGATGCGACATTGACGATGCAAGCCACAGGCACAATGGCCGTCGTCTCTGCACCCATCAGGATCTTGAGCCTGTCAGAGAGAATATCAGTCAGGCCACTTGACTTGAAGCCTTTGACAATGGTGAATCCTGCCTCCAAGAAGAGGATAATGTCCCACTGGAGCTTCCTACTTGTTCCAGCCCGTCAGATTCTTGACCTTGTTCTTTGAACCTGGTCCTTTAGCAGAATTGACGGTTGCCAAGTTGTCTCTAGTATTGTTGGATCATCTTTTGGTTCAGTATAGCACTAATGAGAGGCCTCATCAGAAAGCCGAAGACCTAAAATCATGGGCAAGTCTTGGACTATGAACTGATATATGCATGAATTCACATATTGCCTGGTTCTATAATTAAGGTACCAACCATAATGATGAAAAAACACAATGATGATTTGTGCTGGTGATGATTTTGGCATGAACTGGATCCAATGTTACACCTGAAAATGTGAACTGTAATAATATAAGGTTGAGAAGTCAACAATTAGCTTCAAATCAGATAATTTTTTCAAAAATATTTGGGAACATATACAGAGCTTTGAGAACATATTTCTTAAAAATTGCTCGCATTGATGTTCGCAAGCACTCGGCGGTGACTCTGTCGCTTTCTACTGATCTGTGTCAGAGGCTTGCATTTGGGGGCGGTTGCCGTGAGGGCACTCAGTGACCTCTTGCTGCAGCAGGCGTGGAATTGAACCCGTCAACTCTCACTTCATGGCGCTGCCCCTCATCGCCCGGATAGGCGAACCGTAGCCGCCCGAGTACGCACTACGCCCGGCGGGGGCTGTCCTCATTCGGTAGCGAGGTTGGGCAGCGGCTGGGACCTTGGCGAGGGCGGGGCGTGGGCGGCAAGTGGCGGCCGTGGCGGAGGAGCAGCCCGGGGATGCGGGAAGAGCAGCATCGGTGCCTCCTGCCCGTCTGCGGCGCAGAGAGAGATGGCGGCGGCGGCGGTGGAGCGCGCGGCGAGGCTTTCTCGAACTCAGGGAGCGGAGCGAGAAGGCGAGAACGATTGAAATAGACCTGGCGGCATACTCAACCTTGTTCGGTGGTCTAATTGCAAAGTGCACTGAAGTAGCGCGGGGGAGGAAATGAAAAATGTGCCAATCAGATTTCTAGGCACAGATCACACATGGGATGGTGTACGACGTAAGTTTGTAGGTTTCCATGTACCAGTGAGTTTGCACTGTATATTTACCGGTTTTCCTTAAGGTTGAAAAATATATAACTGCCACTCTATCCTAAGGGTTTTCCTTAAGGTTGAAAAATATATAACTGCTACTCTATCCTAAGTTGGACAGGAAACTTTTAGATTATTGAAACACTATGATCCTAAGTTTTTTAGGGATGATTATCAACAGAATCATGATGTCGCGTTGTCTTTCTCGAACAGCTTCTGAACAGGAGTTTTCTACCAAACAACCAAAATGAGTGTCACTTTTTAATGAGATTGATTCCTTATGGAAACTCTAATATTTAGACTTACTAAAATATGGATAGTTGTTCAAACATTTTGTTTGTTGTATAAGCCTCAGGAAATTTGCTCTTCAATGGAGAAGAGGACCTCTTGATCTCTGGTTTCTTTGGCTTCATGATTTCAGGACGGGGGTGGGATTGATATATATAGGGCAGAGCGTCAATCCTACGCCCTTGGATCAAACCAACCTTTATATCTAATTTATTTTTAAGTAACTAATGTAAGATATTTTTTTTTAAGAAGGAAGGACATGCACGTTCACTTTTTCTAGATCACTTTATCAATAAATTAATTAAAAATGTTTTAAAAAATTAATGCCTTAGATTTATTTGAGATATTATCTCCTATTAAGTAAGGAGTGTACCATAACATTTCACTTATTAAATACATTTGTCTATGCCTAAGATGTATCCCTTTCCTCTTATTCAACTCATCAACAACAAATAGTTACAGCTCTTCATATTTCAAAAGCTGCCAATACCAGAACACTACTCGTGAGCCGTGAACTTGTAATGACACATTTGGGCAGCAAGACAATATGGTCATGCACCCTGGAGCTCCTCCAGCGTGATTCTACTGAAATCTCTAGGGGAAGAACTAGAAGACTGACGATAAGTAAGGGCCCGATACACCTCCTGCATTGTCGGCCTTGTTTGAGGAGAAGCTTGGAGGCAAGAAAATGCTGTCTTCATGAGAAGGACTATATCTTCCTCTTCAGTTCTTGTTGGTAGTGAAGATCGTTGGTCCAGGATTTCTTTAAGGAGCATATTTTTCTGCAGTGATGAAGACGCAAGATCATGTAAAAGATTTTCTGGATGACTCCCCATCACCACCTCCAAGACAATCACGCCAAAGCTATATACGTCACATTTATCGGTCACAACAGAGGTGTAGGATAGCTCTGCACAACAATGGAACACTCAAATAATTAGGAATCACTCTACAAACAGTTATATATAATAATTCTAATGGTGTGATAAAAGAGAGAACATATACCTGGAGCCATATAACCATATGTCCCTGCTAGCGCGCTCCAGTTTGATGAATCAGGTTTGAAAAGCCTCGCTGTACCGAAATCTGAGACATAAGCCTTGAAACTAGTGTTGAGCAAGATGTTGTTGCTTGTGATATCTCGATGGATTATTGGTGGCTTACATTCATTGTGCAAATAAGCTATTGCTTGAGCTACGTCTTGCACAAGAGCAGTTCTCTTCATCCAATCAAATTCCTTGGCTAGCTCCTCATTCTGTAATATCCTATGGAGGCTTCCCTGCTCAATATAATCATATATAAGAAACCTATACTCTGGATGACAGCAGAATCCATAAAGCTTGACAATATTGCGCTGTCGGATTTGTGATAAGATTTCCATTTCACTGCGAAATCTTCTTTCATCATTCACCTCTTCGTCAGTGGAATGAAGCTTCTTCACAGCAACCAGCTGCCCATCCTGAAGTTGTGCTTTGTATACTTTGCTATATCCTCCTGTTCCAATGATGTACTTATCGCTGAAATTTTCAGTTGCCCTTATGATATCCTCAAACGCTAGTCTTCCATCAAAATTCCATACACAGAGCATATCTCTTGCACTGCTAGTAGCATTTTCTTGTGGTTTTCTTTTATTACTAGCTAGTATTGTAACAGTTATGGTTATGGCAAGAATGGTGAAACCCACAACAAGAGCAATTGGCAGTACCAAACTAAGTAGCCTTCGTTTATGGTGACCATACGATTGAGCTGAATTCGAATGACAAGGTGGCAAGCCAGAGACATTACCGCACAGGCCATTGTTGTGAAGGAACCAGTCCACTGAAGCATTTTGAAGCAGATGTCCTTCTGGGACTGGTCCTTCCAGGTTGTTGTAGGACACATCAATTGTTGATAGGCTTTGCATGCTTGTGAAAGAGGGTGGTATGCTTCCACTGAACTGATTGTGGGAAAGGTTAAGAAACTCCAGCATCTGCAGCTGTCCAAGCTGTTGTGGCAAGGCACCATTGAGTTTGTTGTTGCTAACATCGAACATGATTTGTAAGTTTACCAGATTTCCAATTGCTGCTGGAAGATTCCCACTGATGTTGTTATTGTTGATCCTCAACGCCTGTAGCTTGATACAGTCACCTAGTTCGTTGGGTATTGATCCTCCCAGATTATTACCAGATATATCAAGGTAGCCTAAATTACTCAAGTTTCCAAGCTGTGGTGGTATGGATCCGGATAACTGATTCGACGATAGATTCAAACTGTAGAGGTTTGTTAAGTTGCCGATTTCTGATGGAATCTCACCACTTAAGTGGTTAGAATCCAGCGTTAGTTCCACCAAGTTTGGCATTTTCGCTAGGGATGGAGGTATTGGGCCGGTAAAGAAGTTTTCTGATAAATACAACACCTCTAGTTGGGGACAGGAGCTAAAATTTTGTGGGATCTGACCAGAAAGCCTATTGGATGATAAGCTTATCTTCACAAGCTGTGGGTACACACCAAACTGTTCAGATATATCTCCTGTGAGCTTGTTCCCGTCAATCCTCATTCGAACCAAGGTCGTACATGCCTTCAAGCTCCGTGGAATAGGGCCATCAAACATGTTTAAAGGGACCATAAAAAGTTCTAGTCTGCCACCCGTACATATATTTGAAGGCAAAGGTCCTGAAAGGGAGTTGTTGCTTAGGTCAAGCTGAACTATGCCTGTGATGTTTTCGAACTCATGAGGAAGGGAGCCTGATAACTGGTTAGTGTAGAGGAGAAGATTCTGGATGTTTTGCAGGTTGCCAAAAGTTTTTTGGTATTGTGCCAACAAGTTGGTTGTCTTCAAGGACAAATGCTGCATGTTGCTAAGGTTTCCTAAGCTGGAAGGAATGAAACCAGATAGCTGGTTGGTAAACAAGGAGAGAGTTTGGAGATTTGATAGGCGACCTAGTTCAAGGGATATGGGACCTGTGAATCCATTTCTACAAAGACCAAGATAGCTCAATTTAGTGAGGTTGGATAAAAGCGTCGGGATGGGACCTGTAAGGTGGTTCATGCAGAGATCAATCAATTGCAAGTTATGAGTTTGCCTAGATCTGGAGGAATAGAACCTGTAACTTGATTCTTATATAGAAGGAACAAGGTGATTTCAGTGAGATTAGATAAAGAGGTTGGGATTTCACCAGACAGTGTATTTGTGCTGAGATCAAGTTCCTTCAGATTGATGAGGTGGCCTAGTTCTGTGGGTATGGGCCCGGACAGCTCATTTGTGCTAAGGTAGAGTTCTTGCAGGTTGACGAGCTTGCCTAGTTCTGTGGGTATGGGTCCAGACAGTTGATTACCAAACAGATACAAGAAATTCAGCTGGGTTAAATTTTTCAGTGATTTGGGTATCCCACCGGTTAAACTGCTATTGCTTAGCTGTAGTTGCTGCAGGTTGACAAGCCTTCCTATATCGTTTGGAATGGAACCTGAGACCATTGTTTGGTGAATAACAAGCTGTGTTAATGATGTTAGATTGCACAAGGATGCCGGGATGTGGCCTGTGAGGTTGTTAAAAGAGACCTCAAGGAATCTGAGGTTCTGTAGGCCGCCAATCTCATATGGTATATTTTCACTAAAATGGTTGTGGTGCAAGTTTAGATACTGAAGTGAGGATGATGCACTGACATTAGCTGGTATTGGACCATAGAGACTATTGTTATGCAAGTCAATGGATGTGAGAAAAGGGAGAGCTGAGAAGTTGAGCTCACCAAGCTGGCCATGGATACCAGCATTTGGCAGGGAGATGTTGGTCACCACCCAGCTGGTTGGGTGGCGACCATGGCGCGTGGACATGCATGTGATGCCAGTCCAATTGCACGGGCCCGTGCTGTCCTGCCAAGAACTCATCAATGGCGGCAGGCTATCAAGGCTAGATTTCCAGTGTAGCAGAGCCTTCTTCTGAAATCTGAGTGGTGTGTCCCAGTGATGTACTGCATGTGCTTCTGAGGAGAGAAGGCATAGGCATGGCAGGATCAATAGGCGGAGGCATAGCAATGGCCTTGAGGAAGGTTGCACTTTGCTGGATAGCATTCTCATCTGGTGTTAAGAATGTGTGTAGAAGTTGGGCAAGTGTGAAGGAATGCTTGGTTGGGAGCCGATGTTTGATGGGCACTTATATGCAGTTTGCCGTGAGAGATTAGAGTGCTGAGATGGGGAGCGCAAATTGCAATGTCGCAATCATACTTTCACCCACGTCGAGGCCATCCATTTCCCCGGGAACCAATAAGCCGTCCTCTTTGACTGCAGGTAAGAAACTATTGTAGAAAACGGCAATCATTATATTTGTTGTGAATCACAGTCCAAAGGCAATGTGAACAAGAGACCTTGTATGGTGGCCAATAAAATGATGAGGGGAGAAAAGTTTAAGCCTTTCACATAGCTATAGCTATGGAGCTACGTGTATTATACATGTTTAAAAGGAACCAACGACTTTGGAAACTATATTCCTAGACAAATATTTTAGAGATGCTGTTCAGGAAAATGCCAATGGGTTGGCAGTCAACCGACAACAATATCTGGTGGACTGCATTCCTAGACAATATTTGGAAACTCCATGCAGTAGATATTGTGTTCTAAATATTGGTTTCCAAACTCCATGCACCACAGTAACTGAAACTAAAAGGCATCATCGAGTTATAACGTCTCAGGTGCCTCTTCATACTTACTAATGCTAAAAGCAAAATGCTCCTAATAATGCCGACTTTTTTTCTTTTGCCCCCTTACATTGTTGATTGTTGCAGCTTTGATGCTCCTCTTGGTTCTCCATCATAGTTCTTTCTTGGTTATAATAATACTATGAATAGTGAGGGTGCAAGGCTGTTGGATATGTACACATATTTCCTTCACGGCTTCAAAAAATTATTCCAGATTACAGCAGACTCGCTAGTTGAAATATATAATGGTGTCAATATCTGGGTGAGTTTTATTTTTCATGCTAAATGTGATGAGGCTAAGATCAGCGAGGAGTGGCACTAATCACCCCTTCTATTGGTGACTTTCAGGTGTTTGTCACAATAGTTTATTTAGTTTATATTGCAGTTTGTCTTGACTATTGTCACAAACAAAAACTCATGCCAAATGTGTTGAGACACTAAGATCATCGAGGAGTGCCACTGATCCCCCTTCTGTTACATTTAATCAAATATTTCCAAATTTCCTTTCAACTTTTGGTATATCGTCCAGGATTCGTCTTAGAACTTTTGTTGTGCTCTTAAGTATCCTTATTGGGTGACCAGAATTATTACAAACACTCTCTCTAGATAGCAGTTCTTGACGGCAACACAGACAGAACTTTGGGTTTCATAAAAAGGTGAGTAATGATTCGTTTAATAAACAAATGAAAAGGAAATTAGCAAAAGACCTCATTTCCCAAACTAAACTACCTCAATTTGTTATAATGCAGCCAAAGGGATATGGTTTGTAATGAGTATACAAATGCTATATAAATTCCAGAAGGCCACCATGACAAGCCACACTCACCGGGTCAACAACTCCGCCAAACATTGGAAACTCTTTACAACATGCCAACATAAGTCTCCATCTATATCCAACTCAACCATTGTTTCTTTTGTTTCCATGTATAATCATATAAACTGTTGTATCCTGTCCTATATTAATTCCACAAGGCATGTTCCTTTAACTGTTAAAAACTAACTTGTATCTGATATACAATTACTACTGTATATCCATATCAACTTTACCATACATGCCAATTATGTTTTTTTACATAAATCCAAGCCAACTTTTATGATACATACCAATTATCATCCACCTAACATTGTCAATTGTCTATCTGCATGCACAGTGGCTTCCTTCACACGGGGATCTCTGAAAGTGCGAGTATATATAGGTCCGGTTCCTTTCTCAGATGTAGGATAATGAAAAGTGAAATACAACAAAGCTAGTTCCCATCTTGGGCCGACCTCGCCGGCCCTTATTCTGCCGGAGGTTGCGGCCCGTATTGGGTGTGTGACATTGGACTAGTAGTATGCTAATTGATGATCATGGAGAAGTTTTTGTGCTGATAATTCATTTGAGATGGTTCAGTTTCACTCCTAGTTGCGTGGAGTGTGAAAACTGAATTTTTTGGTGTCGAAGTCAACATGAAGCTGTGTAAGGTCCTAGATGGTTAGAGGGGGAGTGAATAGCCTATAAAACTTTTCTACAAGCTCAACTAAACAAACCGATTAGTATAAAACACGGCGTAAAGCGGTTTGCACTAGCTCTATTGTCTTGCAAGCCTCTAGTGACAATTCTAAATATATTCTATGATCTCTATGTCAATCAAAGGCTATGTCACTACTCTAACTAGTGAGCAATCCTATTATGATCCTTATGCTAACAAGAACAACCTACACAAGCAAGTGCTAGCTCTCTACTCAAAGTAAACTAGTAAGGTAATGCAAGAGTGAGAAGCTTGTTATACTGACTTGTAGAGGCTATGAACCAATCACCGGGAAGAGGATGAACCAATCAACACAAGGAGATGATGAACCAATCACCAAGACAAGAGACACGTCGATGTGTTGACCCGGAGTTCGCTTGTACACCGACAAGTTACTCTCCGGTTGTGCCGACCAACACAAGGATGGTGTTTGAGCTAGGCGGTGCCCTTGCTAGCCTCAACACACCACTCAACAAGTGTGGTACCCAAGACACGAGTAATGTATTCCTTGCACTTTGTCTTCCCGACGAGGAGTGCGTAATCCTCTCACAAATCAACCGGAGGTGGCCAAGAAACAATCACCTCTTCTTGCCAACAACTCCACCAATCCACCAAGCCGGCTAGGAGCGGTGTCTCCAAGAGAAACAAGAAACCAACCGGCTCACAACGATCCACAAGTGCCTCTAGATGCAAAGATCAAAGCAAAGAGCACTTGGATCACCTCAACTCACTTGAATGAAGCTCACAAGCAAAGGGAGTGAGGAGGAGGATGTTTTCTCAGCTCAAAGGGTGTTAGAATGTGTAAGAATGACCAAGAGAGCTTCCCATGGCCGGCCAAACACATATATATAGGCCCCCATTTGAAATAGAGCCGTTATGCTCGAACCCGTCGAAAAATACACAGCGCCGGACGCGCCAGGCGTCGTGCCAACCGCACCGGGCACCGCGCGGCACGCGTCGCGCCGGACGCCCGCGGCGCCGCGCCCGTGCGCGTCGGCGCCGCGCCCGGCGACCCCGTGACATGCTTATCGGACCGCGCGTCCGCGCGGCCGGACGCGCTTGAGCGCGCGTCAGCGCCTAATCAATCGCACCCGACCGAAACTCGCCATAATGCGCGGACGGCGGGACTCCTCGAGCCAGCGTCGGGCGTGGGGCGCCGGACACGTCCAGCGCGCCGCCCAGCCCTAACCACAACACCACGGCGCGCGGGCGCGGGGTCACTTTGGCCGAGGTTGTCGATTTGCGTCGTTTCGATTTTGTTCCAACTTCCGTCACTTGTCTTATGTTACCAACACGTCGAAGAGCACCCGACCGCTGTGTTAGCATTTTCAAAACATTTTACCAAGCGAAGTTAGCTCTCTAAGTTAGAATGCATGCATATGAATTTTGAACCTAGAGGCACATGAGGACCGATATGTACGATAAGTTTCCCCTCTTTATAGTACGGCTTATCGATCCTATAACCACTCACACCCTCTATGGTGTCTTGAGTGTGAAATCAAAAGCCCTATGGTTATACCTTTGCCTTGGGGACAATTGATCTCCAAAACTCCACCGAGTTGCATGCTTGATCATCTTTTGGATCACCTCGATCCATCCTCCATGATCACAATGCACCAACTCCGGCACGACCAATCTCCAATCTAGTCAAACACTTCGCATCGAGAGATTAGTCCTTGGGTGTCACTAATTAGCCAAAACCAAACTAGAGATCTTCAAGCTGCCTGCGCACTACATGTTTGATGCTGCATTTTTTATGTGAAACCGAATATTAAACCGCGATATGCAGTCATGTGTGAATGCTGCATTTTTAGAGTGTGAAGCCAATCAGTTCGTAACGTGAGTGCTAGCACTTTTAAGTGCGAATTGCCACATAGTTCACATGGCACATTTGGTAGTCAAATTCTAAAACTAGTCTATCGAACATTAAAATGAAATTGTGCATTGAGAGACCCTATTTTATTCTCAATGTCACATCTTGAAAAACGAGAGGTGAAACATCCCATTGACTGCTCTCATAGTCATGGTGGACACTCAACACCTAGCCCATAAATCATCATCATCTCGGGTCGGTTATGACCACAAAATGAGTGATCATGACTTTGATACCACTTGTAGGGTCGAGATGGCCGACTAGAGAAGGGGGGAGGCTGAATAGTCGTTTCTAACAAATAACCACAATAGCTAGCCAATTTGAAATGCAGAAGAGTAAAACGGCCTAGCCACGACTACGCCCCTCTATCCAAAGTTTCTAGCACCCTTGCAAAAGATTGAACTAGATAGCTACTAAGGGTACTATGCTAGTGAGAGCAATTTTAGTTGGCAAGAACAAACATTCCAAGCAACTAGAACAAGATCAAGAACAACAACACGAGCAGATATATCTTGCAATGAAGTAACTTGTGTTGAGATAAGCAAACCATAATGTAGAGGACGACACATGATGTTTTCACTTGGTTCGGTGACTTGCCGCTCACCTACTCAAAGTTGAGGCAAGTTCTAGGATTGCCGCTCCTTTTGTTAGTTCCAAGCTCGCAAGCTTCGGACTACCACTCAAGGTAGGCTCCCCAAGAGCACTAAACTTGAGCCAGACAAATCAACTAGACACTCTTCGCGCCTCGTTTTACCAGAGATGGTCTTTGCCTTCCTTCAGCGAGGACAATCTCAATAGCCCCCTCACAAAGCCAACTTTAGAGCACCGGACAAGCCTTCTTTGTGTGCTTCATGGAGACACAATCACCAAGCCGTTTAGGAATGAAAGTGCATCTAGCCCTTTTGTGGGTTTTGGTGAATTGAATGACAACATAATTAAAGGTCTAATAAGTTTGCTAAGTGTTGAACAGGAAACTAAGTCTATTGCATATACTTGTGAATTGTGTATTAACAAGTATATCCAAGGTTCAACAAGGCAAACTTGATGGTATTTCACATAGTGTTGAAACAAAGGCAAAATTGTGTATTGTTGTATTGGAAGATTATGGAAACAATCTAGTTCAAGCAAAAAGACAACAATGCAAATGGAATCAATGAAATGGCTTATATGTTGTGGGATATCATAGCATCATGTGAGAGCAAGCATGTTTGGCAAGCGACAAATGAGATATGAGTTGATGATCTTGGATCGGTCTCTATAATGGCTTGCTTTCCATGAATAGAAGATTGAAGTAAGTGTTTGGAGTGTCAAGCCAAAATGGATATGATACAAGGAACCGTGAATTGGCTTGACCATATTGATGTTGATCCATGTATGTCTCTATGTGAGTCAAACCGAAGCTTGATTGATATACATTCATATCTAGAAGATAATCAAGCAAGGATCATAATATTAAAGAAATAGTTATTCAATGGTTGCTTGATATGATGTGACTTGAGTGTATCTTGATAAGGTGAAGATAGCAAGGAAAGGGCTTCGAGGTACTAAGCGAAGGTGAAGGGCAAGCGTTGGCTTGGGACCGAGGTACCATGGCTAAGGTGAAGAAGAGAGTACTTGCATTTAGTCGAGGAACTAATCAAGCTATGAGGAGTCATATTGTGTTGAGGATCAAATCATTAGTGTGAGTGACTTGAAACCATGGAGGTGAACTCATATTTGTGGAAATGGTTCAAGTCACATGCACAAGATATATTTGCTCTAAGAGATGAGACAAAGATGATAGAGGATGATGTACGGGTTGATGGAACCTTCAAGTGCAACGGATGGCAACCTAGACTCATGGAGGTTTAATTTCATTTATGTTTTGAATCTTGAGTTTAGGACATGCCGTACTATTAAGAGGGATCCTAGGACCTTTGGCTACATGTGAACTAAATGCTCAAACCTCCGGCTCGACCAAAAACATCACCTCCACCCCAAAAACAGACGGTAGAGACACTTTTTACACTTTCTGTTACAGGCGGCGCGGCGATTGTGGCGTAGGAGGCAAGAAGCATTGGTGTGCGCGGTACAGCGTGTTAGGTCGGCGGCGGTGCCGCACTTAATCCGACCGTTGGGCCCGGTCGAGTATAAATACCAATCCTACCCCTCCCACAACGGTCATCGGCTCACTTCATCTCCTACCTCGCGACGGCAAAGAAACGTAAAATGAGACCTCTTGCTCTCTCTCACTCCTCCATTGTTGCTCCTCCTTCCCCCAAGCCAAGATTTCGATTCCACCATCAAATCTTGAGGGAAAAGGCAGCAAACTGCTTGTGGAGGCCGGATCTACTACTTCCCCAACTTGAAAGAGCATTTGGTTCACGTTTGGCCGGAACCCTAGGGTTCTTTCCTCTTGGAGCTTGCTCCTAGGCGGCTAGGCGTCGCCCTTGAGCTTGCCTCTTCGTGTGGCAGCCTTGGGAGGTTTGTAACCTCACTCAAAATCAAGAAAATCACCCCTCATCTCAAGGGTTCACTCCCTTGACTTGAGAACGAGGGAAGGGACAGCTTGTGTGGTGAATCCCAATCCTTTTGTGGATACCTCAACAACGTGGGACGTAACCCGGCCTTTGTGGCGACGGTGAACCACGGGAAAAATCCTTGTCTCACGCGTGCTATTTACATTCTTGCATATTATTCTTGTGAGCTAGGGTTTCATCCCGATCTACTTTGTTGAGGAGTTTCTGGCACATTCTATTGGATATATGTGATATATTTGTGTGCGGGAACTGGGAAATTCACCCGATCTAAGTTTCGTTGCTTAGATTTCAAAACTGCGATTTGTGTTTGTGCGCCCGGCAGGCGGTGCAGTGCGGCGGCGAGGCAAAGGCCGCTGTATGACGAGGCGGTGCAGCGCGGCGGCGCGTGCCAGCGCTACTGGCCGAGAAGTGTCTCTCTGTCTCTCGTCTCTGTCTGTTGGTCGGTTCACGCGGCGGTGCAAGGACTTGACGGCGGTGCAGCGCCTATTGTCTCTTGGGTCTGCTTGAAGTTTTGATAGTCGATTTTAAGGTATAGGCCTATTCACCCCCCCTCTAGGCCTCTAGGCGACATCAAGGTCCTTACAAGTGGTATCAAAGCTAGGCTCTCAATTTCGGGCTTAACCGCCTTGAGAGAAAGATGTCGACAAGTGAGGAGGTATCTCTAGAACTTTTACTTTTCGATGGCTCAAACTATGCATCTTGGTCGCTACTGTGCTTGATATTTTTAGGGCCATTGGTCCTCATGTAGAGCAGATTGTAAATGTGAGCATTTCACCTCCTAGTGATGATTTAAAATATCTATCTAGAGAGGAAGTGAAATGCTTACAATACAATGCTCAAGCCGCTAACATTTTGTTTAGTGCTTTGAGTGAAGATGTATTAGATGCCGTCGTTTTTTGGAGATGGTGAACCTCTTGATGATGCTCACCTCATTTGGACCGCACTCAAAGAAAGATATGGCAAGTCCAAATGTGATGAGAGCAACCTCTCATTGGAGGAACCACTTGAGGAGTGCTCAACTTCACCGACACATGATGAGCCTCAAGTGATTCTCCCAAAGGGCATAATTGATCATGCCACATCCACTTCCTCACCAACACATGACTTAATGGATGGTAATGAAATGGTTGGTGAGAACAATATTTTTACATGTGGTACTTCTACTTCCTCTAGTTCTTGTGAGACTAACATTTTGAAGGAAGAAGAAGCTTGTGATCGGTGGAGGCCAAATGATGAATCCACCTCACCTAGAGGCACAACTCTCTATGCCACATCTCATGTGTGCCTCATGGCAAAAGGTGAGAAGGTAAAATCAAAAGCCAAACCTCCTCCACCTCCTAGTGAAATCTCTAGTAGTGATCTTAGTGATAGCTCTAGTGATAGTGAATCTAGCGATGATGAAGAGTATGCTACACTCATCAAGAACCTAGATTCTAAAACTAGAGTCTTTCTTTCTCAACTAATGGTGGATTTAGAGAGTACCCAAGCTGAGTTAGCAACTAGAGATGAACAACTTGACAAGCTTGAAAGGTTGTATGTTGCTAATAAGGAAGCTCTTGCATTAAAGAGAAGTGAGGTGGACTCTTTGCACAAGGCTTTGGCCGAAGAGCAAAGAGAACATGTTCTCACAACTAAGGCTAATGTTGCACTCAATGATAAGTATTGTGTCTTAGTTGAAAAGCACAAGGAGATTGAGTTGCAACATAGTCATCTTAGGGAGAGCACCTCACAGCCCTCTAATGCAAAGGACACCTCTACTCCCTCCACTAGTCAAGGTTATGGAAAAAGCTTTTTAATCTTGATTTGAATGTTTATGCCACTAACCTTGTTGATATGGAAGCTATGAGAAAGGAGATTGCTAGGCTCAAAGGAATGGCCAATGATGAGCTTGGACACATAAAAGAAGCCAATACAAATGCAAGCCAACCTTCCAATGAGCAAGTAATTATAGAAACTTGTGATGATTCTATCACTAAAGAAGATGAAGAGCTCAAGGAAGAGGTTGAAAGGCTAAGAAGGGACGTGATTCTATTAAAGGGAAAATGCAATGCTCAACCTTCTCAAGATAACCGTGAAGACATGGTGAAGAAGCTTGAAAAGGGATCAACCGATGCATGCAGCAAGCCCCATACAAAAGGTCACAAGTCCAACAAAAGCAAAGTGAAGGGGACATTTGAAGAAGTGCAAGCTGTCCAAAATGTAGCATTTCAGGCAACAGACAGAGGCTAGCGGCGGTGCCGCACCCAAAGAAGCGGCAAAGTGCCGCACCTAAGAAGATCAGCAATGTCCCCAAGGTCACCAAGGTGCAACAACAATCAAAGAAGACTCTCACCGGTTGCTTCAAGTGCAAGAAGGAAGATCACCATGTTAAAGATTGCCCCTTGAGGAAAGAGAGGAAAGGCATGAGCAAGATCCAAAAGAAGAAGAAGATGGCTCATGCCAAGTACTGCGCAACATGGGACATAGTGCCTCTATGTGTTCCAACAAGGTTGATGAGCAAGCCACACTTCCAAAGAGCAAGACAAGAAATAACAAGAGGAAGTGTTATGGATGCAATGAGAAGGGTCATGAGATTGTATCATGTCCAAACAAGAAAAGTGAAGGCTTGTCATCATCAAGAGAGAAGTTCATCTACAAGGTAGCAAGCAAAATGCAAAAGAGAAGGCTAACAACAACAAGAGCCGCCTATGCTACTCATGTAGAGGAAAGGGACATTTAAGTAAGGATTGTCCCATGGGTAACACTCCTAAGCTCAACTTGTCAATTAATTCAAATTTGCTTAGGATGCCCAAAAATGACACTTGTGCTAGAGAGGTGATTAGTTCACCACGTGCTAGCACAAAGGCCATTTGGGTGCCTAAGTCTCTTGTGACTAACCTTGATGGACCCAACTTAGTTTGGGTGCCACCAAGTTGTGCTTGATGAGTGTTGTAGGTACTTGGAGGTGATATGAAGCTTCGGGGTGCTTGAGCAAGCTAATTGAAAATATTCACTCAAGCTATCAATCAATTCATATTATATTCTCTTATATGGTTGACCGAAGATGAATCAATGGAAATATCTCAAACTTCATATTCACCTCGGTAACTAGTACCTAACCCTTCTTAGCTAGCCATTTGACTTGTGTAGTCTCTAGTAGTTCACAAATATTTGTGTGTTTGTGAATTATTAGGAGTGGCTAGAGTGCTTTTAGTTTAAATGAATCATTTGCCATATGATGCTTTTAATGGCTCTCCATGAGAGCAAGATCTTATTCATGTTGTAGGTATGGAAGAACCACCTTGTGTTGCTGATTGGTCCTCTGTGCAGTCTGTATTGATCTGGTCATAACTCCATCTTGGAAAATGCAAATGACAATCCGTTTGTTGGGTTTGAAAGTTAACTTGATGAGCTTTCATACCATGTGCAGCATGTACCAAGGAATATTGTAGATTGATACAGTTTTGCACTTGAAGTTGACCTTCCCGACAGGCTCGCAGACATTTCTGATCAGTCTGTACCAAAAGTGGTTTGCAGCCAAAATGGAGTTTGCAAACAGATCACCACTGGTGGCATTGCAAACTAGACCTCATAAGCTTTCCAACAAGTGCTCATTGACCTTCATAGCATTTGGGAATCAAAAGTTATGAATGGTTCTTCCATTGCTCGATTTTCACCGGCGGTCTCACGTTTTTCAAAGTGAAGTGATCCATTTTCGATGAATTGATCAAATCTTGATAATGGTGGAGAGTTGACACTTAAGGAAGCTTAAATGGTTGAGATGATCTCACCAAATGAAGTGGAGGATCCTCAAGTTGTTGCTGCACCAAATTCGCCGACGGCTCGATGTAGTGCATCTGCAGACCTCCCACCGCAACATTACTGAAGCGGCGGTGCAGCGCCGAGAGCGGCAAAGTGCCGCGCCGCGTGAAGACAGAAAGAATCGATTCTCTCACGCAAGAATCTGAACTAGTGGAACACACTCACTCCCCAAAGGTTGCTCACAAGCCAGAAGTATGAGACGAGGTGCTCTCTCAATGGATATGTAGTTAGAACTTAGAATTGGCCAAGAGAACCTTCTCCAACCGGGCAACCCACTATATATAGCAGAGAGCCCAAAAACAAGCCGTTTTACCTTTCCTGTGAGATCCCCGGACTGTCCGCCCCTAAAGACCCGGACTGTTCAGTGTTCATGAAACTAGCCATTAGGTTCAAAAACCTAACCTGTGGACAGTCTGCCCTAGAGGGCCCGGGCTATCCGCAGTTGTCCCTTGGTCGCCTAGACAGCAAAAACAACAGCTCTGCTCGCTGGCAGATATGACATGTGGATAGTCCACCCAAAGGGCCTGGACTGTCCGTCATTGACTACAAAGCCCAAAGAAGAGCAAGCAAAACCTCACTTGCCGATTTAAACCGACCGGGCGGATGCGCCCCATCCACCCCCTTTCATCTCAACGCTATGGACAACAAGTGTTGACGGTAGTTAACATCCATTTTTATCTATTAATTATGCTATCAATCATAGGATGAATGCTATTAAAATGTTATTGTTCCTAGTGATTTCCATGAGTTTTGGTGTACACATAGTTTTGCAGGAAAAATCCAGAAAAGGCTGAAAACAGAACTGAAAAGAGAAGAAATAGAGAAACTAGAGAAAAGGACCAAACAGAAGAATTAGTAGAAATTCTAGGGACCTAAATGGCAAAAGAAGACAACTTGCAATGGTCGGGGCCCACATGTTAGGATGTGGGGCCGGGTTGCCTGACATGTGGGGCTAGGCGACCTGCCCCTGAGGGTCCATGTGTCCTGCTTTTGGAACCTTCCTACAACAGACCTATAGAGTAGATCTAAGCCGTCCATTCAAGGCAGTTTGATCCAAGGGCCGAGATTCATCCTATGAGGCCATATAAGCAAGGGTAGAGCTACCCTGAAAACCCCGATTCATTTTCGAGAATTCATTCTAGTCTTTTACTAGAATTTCTAGGGTTAGAGAAGTCAAGATCACCATGATTAGAGGTAGCCACTTCTAGATTAGCTACTATAGATCTTGATTAGCAATCAAGTTTATTAGAAATAGAGAGATTAGTAAGGAGTGCTTCTGAGGATTTTTGGCTGTCGGATCTTCTCTCTTGTATTCTATGGGATCATTCTCTTGCGAGAGGAGCTTGTATTATGAGATTATCCGGTATTCGACTTCATAATTAAAGTAAGTTTTAGTTTATTTTATTCTTCGAGTTTGTAACTCTTATTTGAGTACTTTGATCTTGGTTGCTCGAGATTAGAGGAGTAATTTCTAGTGTAAGCGCGGTGCTTAGACTAGGGTTATTGTGAATGCCCCTTTTGGTTTGGAATCGGTGGTAGTATCATAAAGGTGACTTTATAGCTTTATTGAATCCTCTCGTAGCCCACTTCCGCCAAGAGATGAATGTTAGACTTTTTGTCCGTTCTTAGTAAAGTAATTTTGTCTTACTTTATTAAGGATTAGCATCCATGATAGAATAAGTCGAGGTTTATCAAGGTTAGAATTAGAAAGCCAAAAGTGGATTGGGTAAACGCTAGTTATATTCACCTGTTGTTCCTTTGGGTTCGATATTTAAAACCGGGAGTTCATCTTTTGGTGAAGTGCTACAACGGTATTTCTAGCTGTGCGCTTGCGGATATCTTTATCTTTATTATGTGCATATAATTTATACCAACAACAAGTGCAGCAACACTATAACTTCGACAAGTTATGTAACACCTTAGAAGAAAACACAACAATCCTCTAGAGAATTACCACACTACAATACAACTACGGAGTATGCGGAAGCAAAACATGACATCTACATTGAGCATAAAAATAAATCTTCTACGAATACATAAATAGGATTCTCAAACCTAACTGACAAACCTCAGTTGTCTATTAAAATATACAAAATATGATGAGGACATCCTAGGGCACGATTTGGCCAGGAGCAACAATAGCTGTAGGCGGCAGTCGTGGCCCAGCGGGAGCATGGTTTAGCCATAAGCACAACAGTGTAGGCGGCAACCATGCACGTGGTTTGGCCAGGTGCACAATAGTGTAGGCGACAACTATGCACGTCCGAATTAATCCCACCTTGCATAGCTTGGGAGGAGGAAGCTACCTTAAAAAGAGAGAGTAACCCTTCCGCCACCGGACTAGTCTTTTGGGGCGATTGGGCTTTTCTCCAAGTGGGTGTGCATAAGAACTCTGGGTCCGGGCAACCTTAATATGTTGGGCCTCGACTAACCCCCCACCTTGGCTGGATGCATCATTTGGTATGAAACTTGGGCCCTTGTTAAGGGGTGAGAATGATGAGGGCATTCTAGGGCACGATTTGGCCAGCGCAAAGAACAATTGTAGGCGCTAGCCGTGGCCTAGCGGGAGCATGGTTTGGCCAAGCGCACAATAGTGTAGGCGGCAAACGTGCACGCGGTTTGGCCAGGCGCACAACAGTGTAGGCGGCAGCTGTGCACATCCGAATTAATCTCACCTTACTTAGCTTGGGAGGAGGAAGCCACCTTAAAAGGGAGAGCAACCCTTATCCTATAGGACTAGTTTTTTTGGGGGCGATTGGGCCTTTCTCCGAGTGGGTGTGCATAAGAACTGTTGGGTCCTGGCAGCCTTAATTTGTTGAGCCTCGACCAACCCCATCTGGGTTGGATGCACCAAAATGACTCTACAACTGACTAACATGCTACATAAAAATGTGATTGTTTAAAGTGTGCAACCTATGTGCATGCTACTCCCCATCCCGCCAAGCGCCCCTCGAAGTTCAAGTATCCGAGATGGGGGAACAAGCATATGAGCTTTTATGCAAATCCTCGGCAAGCAAACCGCTTCAACCATGTTATTTAAATCACGTTCAAATTAACTATCAACTTTAATCCGCATAAAAATAGAGACATCAATTGCTTAATAAAAACATAATCTGTACTTACAGGTGCAATGCAAATGATGCAATGCAATGCATGACTTCACTTTGTGTTGTTGTACTAGTATTTACCGCACCAATTTGGCTACGGTTTCTTTCAATGCATACCAACGGAAAGAGTGCAAATGCAAATGTTGTAATATATGCACTTCCCATACTTCATATACATCTCAAAATTCATAATTTTGAAAGTAAGAAGCTATGAAAAATGTCATACTTCAAAGTAAATGAGTAACTTCAATTTCAGATTATCCGACTAGTGTGAGAAATTGAAATTTAATGGAGGCAATTCAAACAACAAAGCTAAAGCACATGAACCACGACGCCACGTTTACTTGCTTTCACCGAAGATCAAAAGTGAGAGCTAAGCATGATCCGAAGGTGGACGACCTGACCACAAGCATATCTCAGTACCAATGCCATCATACAAACAAATCAAGAAAGCATGATACACCATAAAGCATCCTAAACCCGCTATTTAGACAATCTACGGTCTTGCTACGATCGTAACAAAGAACATCGATCCTTATTTTTTTATAAAAAACAACCATACCTTAATAAATTCTCAAAATCTACTAGATCACATATTATTATTTTATCTACAACTTTGGTGTCATGAAATTTGTCAAAAGAAGCCTCAAAAAATAGCATAAACATCTTGTTTTCTTAACGAAACTTTTTCAGAAGTCAAAAAACAGGACAACAATCTTGCAAAATAAAAAACGGAGATATATATGACCAAAAATTGTGTTCTCTAACATTATGGAAAGCTTAAGAAAAAAAACTCTACAATTCTTATTTAGATCACAAGTTGAAATTCCTCTACTACGAGGGGCCAAAAATGGGTAGATTTGAAAGCGGCCAGATTTTTGTCATTGCAAAGCAAATCGTCTAAGAAAGTCTATATCTCTAGAACTACCAAGGCTATATGGGTGATATTGGTGTCAAAAGAAAGATATTGAAGTCCTCTAAAAATGTTTCCACGTTTTCAAAATTTATTGAGGCCACTAAGATGCCCTAAAATGGCGATTTAACAAAAACTACATAATTTGACGGGATTTTCAGGTCATGGACGAGAAGTTTTGGGAATTTCTAGAATCACTCCAACCAAACCCTCTCTAATTTCTAGAATCACCTAGGGTTAAACACAATGAGTACGACGATGAGCCTCCGGTATCCTCGTCATTGCGATGGGATCATCACCCCCATGGAAAACTTGAAGAGAAACGATACGTTGGCGGCGGCGACAAACCCTATCACTTCCCTTCCTCGTTCTCCCTTTCCTTCTCTCTGTTTCCCGTGCAAGAAGATGGAGGAAGCTGTTGATCTGGCTAGGTGATAGGTCACGATGAAAGGAGGAAAAGAAAAGGCACAAGGCTAACCACGTGAAGGGCCTTTGGCCATTGGCTATGTACTTTTTTTTTTTTGGTTTCAACTAGCAAAGGATGCAACTCTATGATCCGGAATCTAATTGATGTGAATAAATAGTCAAAAAGCAAACTCGGATGAGCTCTACGCACCGGTAATCTCCGTCATCCATCCAAGACACGGACCAAAAATCAAAATTTGGACTCTCTTTAAAACATTTGGTCAATCTTCATGAAAAGTTATGCATCCGCATTGCTCTCCAATCTATTCGAATTCTCAAAAATAGCTTGCAAACGTCCGCTAGAAAAGACCGGACCATCCACGTTTTACTAGAAAGCCCTCTTTCCAAGCGCATCGCCTCCTTTAGCTTTGGACAATCACTCCACACCATACGAAGGGTTCCAAAAACCCGTCAAAGTTAGCCCCAAGCTCTCTCAAAAGCAACACCAAATAACCATCGCTCACACTTGCCTATTATTATTATAGGAAAAAGTCTACTTAACCCCCTGAACTATGGGGTTGTGACTACTCCTTTCCATCACTTTTAAAACCGTCAAACCAATACCCTAAACTTTGCAAAAACTGTCTAAATCACCCCCCGGGCGGTTTTGCTTGGTGGTTTTGCCTACATTGGGCCACGGTGGAGCGGTTTTGAAATGGTGGCAATGGATGGAAACTAGATGTGCTACTTCCAAGTGGGACCCACTCGTCGGGTTCATCTTCAACCTCCAAATCTTTGTGGATGAACCGGCCGTACGCTCATGGCGCCGCCACACCTCGCCGCTTCCCGCCTCGAAAGCCGCTCGACCTCCGCCGCTGAGCATGGTCTACCTCGCCGCCGCCGATGAAACGTCCGTCCGGAGCGCGACGCAAAAAAGCGATGGCGGCCGCCATGGCGCATGGCCGTGGACGGGAACAATGTGTGTGGCTGTCTGTGGCAATGAGAGGCGAGGCTAGCAAGCCAGGTGAGTGCGCAAGGACGATATGAAGGTAATGGTGCAAGCAATTGGACGGTGGTGCATTGGCAACAGCTAATTTCTCCGAAGCGGAAGCGTGTCCGGGCGAAGGAGAGAAAGGGAAAAAGGAGTTGGCGGCCGGGCGCGCTTAAACGACGAGGGCGAGGCTTCGGGCGACGCCACGCGTGCAAGAGCAAGCACTAGAGGGCATGGCGCCCAACCAGGGGACATCAGGCCCAAGAGCCTACTCCTCGACGACGCCGTGACCACCGGGCGCCCACGCACGCTGGGAGCCACAATGGCTGTGCCATGAGCTTCAAAGGGCCAGCGCCACGCCCGGCGGGTCGGTCCCTTGGCGCAAGCCCTTGTTCCCCAGCCGAATCTGCGCGGCGCTCTCTCTCTCTCTCTCCTCTCGGTCTTTTTGCGGGTGTAGGGGATGGAGCCGACCGGGTGGGGCCGGCTTGTAGGTGAGAGAGGAGGAGGGGGGAGAAAAAAGAAGAGGAGGGCAACCCGACATTTGCCTTCGTCGGGCCCACTGTCAGATCCGGCGTGGCCAAACCACTCCACGCTGGACGCCACGTAGGTAAAATCACCAAGCAAAACCGCATAGGGGGTGATTTAGACGGTTTTGCAAAGTTTAGGTATTGGTTAGACGGTTTTAAAAGTGATGGAAAGGGAGTAGTCACAACCCCATAGTTTAGGGGGTTATGTAGACTTTTTCCCTATTATTATTACTAGCAAAACATGCCCTGCGTTGCAAGGGACATACAACTTGCGTGCAGAACAGTTATACAAATGGCTTACAATTTTGAGATTTATTTATGGTCGCGTTATCTATTGCAACTAGAGGATTCTCCCCCGCAGCGTTGCTGCGGGAGTTAGCAATGATTATCTTAGTTCTAATATTAATTAATAAACCACAAAAAGGTTATAATTATGAATGTCTCATCCGTTGCCGTAGGATTTGCATCAAACGTTAGACATTTGATGAAATATTAATTTTGTCATATGTAAAATTCGAAAAGAATATATATAGAAGATACAAAATCATATGTACTATAGTAACTAATGACAAATGACAAAACATGAATGAAGTATTACTTTTTCTATTGCAAAAGCAAAGTTATTAGGAACAAAACATACGAAAAGGATAATCTTAGTGCAGAAGAAGGCGAAGGCGCTTGTGGTGGCCCGTGGCCCTGACGCCCAATGGTCCTCAAATCACCACTGCATGCCGCATGTCCACGCCGGCATTACAGAGGACGATCGAAGGCCTTCTTGAACAGCCCAGAGCCGCCATGGGAGAAATGTAAAAAGCTACACGCATTACGCGGACAGGCGGCGTCATCTATACTGTCGCGCTCCTCGGCAGACGCCGCACGTACGCGCTCGCCAGAGCCGGGGCGCACGCCCGCCGGTGGCCGCGTTGGCGCCCTCGCCCGCCCTGCGCTAGCTTGTCCGACGAAGCAGCACTCGGTCATGTCGCTACGCTGGTGTGCCGGCCGCCGCATGCGCTTGCCCACGCTCGCTGGCCAGCCGCAATCACCGGTCGCCCGTGCTCGCTCCGTGCTCGCTCCTGAACCGCTGCATGTGGCCTGCCTGCTGGCCGCCGACGCATGGGACGCATGGGCTCTTCGGCATGGTGACGCTGGGACCTGGGCGTATATAGATGGGTAGACGATGACAGTTTCTCATGCGCCTTAATGAGCCATTAGATTCGTGGGGAGGAGAAGAGCTCATGCGCCTTAATGAGCCATTGGATTCGTGGGGAGGAGAAGAGGTAGGGCTGAAGACGACTGAATCACATGCAGGTAGGGGAAGAGGACGACAGCGCGGTAGGAGCGAACGGGTGCACAGGTGGATGTTGCAGTTACCGCTTAGGCTGGCCAATCAGAGCAGCATAGAACTCCCCTAGTGGGGGGGCTCTCTTATAGGAGATTTAGATACGTCTTGGAATCAATTTTTGTATTGCCGAGATATGTATTATTGTAACTCTTGTATACCAATTTATTTAAAACTAAACTCCACAACATGGTTGAACGACATGTCATTAATTCATACAACATGGGAGAGAAATATGTTCCAATATGTCTTTGAATCAAATTCCATATCGTGTAGATACGAAGTGTTCTATCTCTTATTCTAAATTGATTTTGAATTTGGGAGTTAAAGAAGATGACGTATGACTGCTTGCATTCGCAAGTCCTAGCAGTAGCAGAGATCCAACTTGCTCTGATAAAAAAAAGAGAGAGAGAGAGAGATCCAACTTGCTGCCTAAAATTAAAAGAAGTAGCAGAGAAAGATATGATACGGTTGCAATTGCAACCGGATCGGGTACGGCAGGAGCATTGGTCGAGGCAGCGCCGCCGGCACACCGGCATGCATGCAAAGCAGCAGCTCCAGCTAGCTATAGCCTCCTTGTTGCACCGGCCGGCGAGGTAATATAACTACCGGCCGGGCGGCTCATCCATCTAATGAGCAGCCGTGCCGTGCACCGCCGGCTGGCCTTTTATAAACAGGGCTGTGTTTAGTTCCTGAAAACTGGAAATACAAACTCACTATTCACATATCACATCAAATCTTTTACCTCACGTAGGGAGCAGTAAATGTAGGTAAATAAAAAACTAATTACATAGTTTTGATGTACACAACGAGACGATTCTTTTGAGCCTAGTTACGTCATGGTTGGATAATGTTTACCACAAACAAACGAAACGCTGCTGCACTTGACTTTTGATTGAACGGTGTTTTTCTACCTTTTTTCCCACCAACTAAACACAGCCCAGGCATAGCACCTGCCCATACAGAGCGTCCCGAACAAACCAGCTCGACCCTTCTCCTCCTTTCTTCCTTCTCTCGGCCTCTGCCGGCGCGCAACTTGTGCCGCCCGGCGCGCCACCGCTCCTAACGAACCTTTGCTTGGCCACCGGCCGGTCCATCTATCCGACCGGTTCGTCGTGGCCGGCGCCGGCCGGCTTCGTGCTCGTCATCGGCTCGTGCATATACACGACCGTGGAAGATGACTTTGGTGGTCGTCTTTGCCGCAAGATCTGGCCAACCCCATTGCCCTCCTCCTCACCGTCCAGGCGAGCTACGGACTCCGCAGTCACCGGCGCCGAAGAGTGCACGGAAGGCGCGCCGTGGAACCGACCACGAGATAAGGGCGGCGGCTGATATATATGTATGTGGACTTGAATCGGTAGCTGGACTTAATCGGACTCCAACTCTGTTTTGGATGTGGGACAGAAAAATAGGGGCAAGGCAGACCCAAAGAAAGAGGTGACAAGAATTTTTCTCTCTTTATTAAGCAGGTATAGATATGTACTCCCTCCGTACCATTATTATAAGACTTTTAGAACAGTGACACGGTCACCAAAGCATAACTTTAATTTCTCTTTTCTATAACAATAATTATTGAAAACTTATATATGTATATTTTTATAAGATTATTTTTTCAAGACAAATCTATTGATATGATTTTCACATTACCAAACTCAACGACATAAAAAATTAATTATAATTTATGTTCTCAATGTTTGACTCACACCTTTTCAAAAACGTCGTCGAGGGAGTATGTAATCTGACATGTCCACTTCATACGCTCCTCTCACTACTACAAAATTGTTTTTGCAAATAACATTTTTTGAAGCATTTTGCCAATAACATTTTCGTTGCCTTTTTATTTCACTAGCAAACATGCCCTCTCAATAGGCAGGAGCCGCCGTCTGCTCCGCCTGCTGCCTCAGTCTCACGAGCGGAGCGGCGACGGCAGGTGATACAGAACTCTTTTGCCCCCCTCTAACTCCGACCACCCTGCCTCGCCGCCGCCATCTCCGTCGCTGCAGGCGCCTCAGAGGTCAGTCGGATCCCCGCTGTTCCCAACCTGGTCCGTAATTGTTAGTGAGCCCTGGAACAGAATCTGTAACAACGTGGGGTGCCGGTTCTTGTTCCCGGACGGTTCCTTCGTATGCGTTTCTCCTCGGACGGATTGATTGCTGACAAAAGATTTCTTCTTCCGCCTTTTGTTATTTATTTCTTCTATTGCGCGACAGAGATTAGTTGCGGATGCAGATTAGGCCCTACATTTTGGGATTTCAAGGTGCATTCGTTTGGGGGCTCGCACTAATAGAACCTTTATGTAGTATATGCGCGTTCGAGGGTTGAAAGCGTTGTGGGAACAAGATGGTGAAATTGCGAGGGGGTGCAGGTTGTAAATTGGAGTAGCAGGAAGAGACGGATTGTGTAGTTGTAGATCTTGCTTTTGTGTGTATGTCCCGAGATGATTATCAACGAAAGGTTAAACAAAGGGAACAAAATGGCTGCATTGCCAGTCCATAAGCAATACAATCTTGCGCATCTGAATAAGGAGGGCCCAACCAATTGGCAATCAATGGAGATTTTGATCCGACTTGTTTTGTGGCCTGATAGCATCCTTCTGTAGTATTGGTCAGTTAAATGTGCTATGTTAGCCACTTTATCTCTTTTATGAAGATTAGCTTGCAAGTTAATTTCTTGTGTATCATACATTGCTTTTAACAACTAAGGGCAGCTGAAGGTCAGATGCCGATTACAGGGCTTGTCATGCTCGTTAGGTTTTATCCCCTGATGGATGATTTGTTTTAGTTTTAACCTGGCTATTGCTCCGTTGCAATTCTCGATTTTTCTTTGAGATCATTATGATTAAATATGTTAACACACCAGAAAAGTAAGCTGTACACAGTAAGGTTGAGGAACAGAAAGAATGAAAGAGAAAATGTAGTAGCACCTGCTGATGAAGTTTGTTGTTACAGGTGCTTTATCTTGAGTTGATTCGTTAATTAATATGCAGTTGAGCTTACACCTGTACTGGCCTTGATAGATGATTTTATACAAATCTGTTGTCAGTTGTCGCTTGTGTCAAGTAATAATAGTTCATGGTAGGAGTGTTTCTTAAGGAGATGACTTTGAATAAATGAAAAAATAATGTTTGCTGTCTGTAGTCGACGGACTGTGAGGATTGCCTGTAAAATGATGATGAATTATCATGCAAACATGACCTATGTAGCTTTTCCTTGCTTTAGTTTATTGATTGAAGGACCATTTTTCATGTCTTCTCTGTCCACTGCAGGACAAGCTATGAAGGAAAGACAAGTTACACAAACTACCTGCAGTGCAAAGCAGATGCGAAAGAAGAGGAAAAAGGTTATGGACCGTATAGCCACATGGTTCAATGAAGCTGGGATTCCTTCTAATACTGTTTGTCTGGACAGTTTCAACTTAATGTTAGAAGCGATTGGACAATTTGGCCCTGGTTTACAGGGCCCCTCTCCGGATGAGCTTGATGGGCCATTATTACAGAGACAAGTTCTGGCTATTAATGATTCAGTCGAAGCACTGAAGAAATCTTGTGCATTGGAAGGATGTTCTCTTCTTGTTAATAGAGGGTTTGGAGATAATGAATCTGTCGTGCTAAACTTGGCAGTCCATTGTTCGCAGGATGTGTTTTTCCTTCGTTCCGCCTGTCTACCATCAGATGGAGATGATGAATCATATGTTGTCGACCTAGTTGACTCTTGTATTGAAGAAATTGGAGAGAACAGTGTGGTTCAAATTGTCACAAATATTAATCCAGGAATGTTGTCAGCAAGAATGCTTATTGAAAAGAGGCCCAACATATTTTGGACTCACTGTGCTGCAGATACCATTGGCTCAATGCTTGAAGACATTGCCAATGGTTGTTTGATCAGGAAAACAATTGCTAAGGCAAAGTTTCTCACTGCTTTTATTTATGGCCAAACAGATTTGTTGGCCATGACACGTCAGTTCACCAGCCAGCAGGATCTAGTTCATGTTGGGATCACTTATTACACCACTTGTCTCTTAAACTTGAAGAGCATTTATGACAAGAGGTTTGAGTTGAAGGGTATGCTTATTTCCAAAGAATGGGAGGACAGCAAATGGTCAAATGGAGCTGTGGGCAAGAAATTCTATAACCTAGTAGTTAGTAATGAGTTCTGGCATGGAGTGCTTTATACTATAAACAGTTTTGAACCACTAGTGGATGTTCTGAGGAGGATGGGTGACAACAGACCCTCTATGGGGTATATATATGGTGAGCTTGCAAAGGCTAAAGAGAAATTGCCCTGCGTTTTGAGAACAAGGAAATACACTATTTGCCAATATGGGATGATATAGATTTCAGAGTAAATGGGGCCCTTAAGACACCATTGCACCTAGCTGGTTTTTATCTGAATCCATTCTTCTACTATCAATCCAAAGATGATATTGAAGATGCGGGAATCTACAGAGATGCAGTTGTTGAGTGTATACATAAAATGTACCAAGATCAACCTACACAAGAGAAAATTGTGCATCAATTGAATCTTTACAGATCTGCGTCAGATAGTTTCAAAACGACTCATATCATTCATACTGAAATGAATCTCGATCCAGGTATGTTTCATTTGGGAGGAAGCTCTAGCAATTTCTCAGTTTGTTTCTCATTTGTTGCGGTGATCATTATTTGCAGTCCAATATTCAAGGTAACATTGTCTTTATCTGTAGTTTCTTGGTGGGAATTACATGTCCGGGTAGCAAAGGAGTTGAGCACAATGGCAATGAAGTTGTTGAGGTTAACTTGTGGCTCACTGGCATATGAGGAAAGTTGGATCGAGAAGGTAACATAGTGATATGTTAGTTTTATGTATCTATCTGCCAATTCTTCAAGCTGTCATCATCCCGTATGTGTAGCTATGAACTTATTTTCTTTGACCCTTTTCAGCTTCATATTAAGAAACCTTTCTGGATTAAACGAAAGCAATTTGAGGATTCAATGTTTGTGACGGTAAACAGGAGGATACAAGGGAAAGCTCAAATGACAAACAGAGATCCTGTACTTGCATACATTCCTGATGAAGATGAACCTTTTGAATGGCTGGTGGGTAGGTCTCATTACTATGCTGAAAAGGGTGAAAATCATGCTTTCCGTACAGCACGAGCAAACATTAGTGAGGAAGTAAGACTTTCAAAGCAAGAAAAAAAACTATTGGACTACGATGAGTATACTTCAACTGAAGAACTGGATGAGGATAGTGATGAAGAACCACCAAGGCGATCTGGCAACAAGCAAAACGTCATCCAGTGCCTCATGCTCAAAAGCGAGTGAGGAAGAGACCACGGTCTGGGGAGGGATTTCTACGGGGCAAGAAGCGCGAAGGAAGTGATGGAGAAGTCAGCTACTGAGCTCTGTTGATGTTGTATGGGTTGTTCATTTCTTTTATGATCCTTGAACAATGTTAGATGTTACTACTGACTTTGGATACTGGTAATCAGTAATCTGTTGCCCATGCTAAGCTGGTAACTGATGTATGTTTTTGACTGAAGCCTGAATGCTTTGAATGTTTGGTTAGCATGACCAATTTTCATTTACTCCCTCGGGATGGTATTAGAAGTTGTTTTGGACAAGGTTTGGGTCAAACATCGGGAATATAAATCATCAATAACCTTTAAGTTGTTGAGTTTGTAAATGTAAAAATTATATGAGTAGATTTGTCTTAAAAAATACTTTAATAAAAGTATATATATATCACATCTCTATAAATATTTTTATAATAATAAGAGGTCAAAATTGTGTTTTGGAGACCGTGTCGCTGTTACGAACGGCTTCTAATACCATCCCGGAGGGAGTATAAATTTCAATGAGTTATTAACAATTTAACAGGGCATTAGGACACTCACAATGTAGATTCTACTATAGAGTCTAAGTTTTTTGATGTTGGACGGTTTGAAAAAATTGAGGGGGTGGTTTGTTCGGGTTTTGGAGTTAAGGTAGAAAAGGTGGTTTGAAAAAATTGAGGGGGATGGTTTGTTCGGTTTTGGAGTTAAGGTAGAAAAGGCGGACTTTCGTCAAAATTAGAAGAAAAAAGAGACCTTTTCCAATTGGATTTCCCCTTAAGCGCGCTACCTCGCAGGACCATGCCAGCCCATCCAAAGGCCCAACCACAGCCACGCGCAGGACCATGACAGTCACTTACCACCACCGCAGCAGCGGCGGGAAACCAAACGTAACTCATTGTCGAAACGGCGGGAAACCAAGAACCCTTCCCGCCCTCCCTCCCCGCCGCTGCCACGCGCCACTGGCCCCGCATTTCACGTCCCCAGGCTCTATCCTCTCGACCCAGGGTGGTCCGGCTGGTTTTCTCCGCTGCAGCTGGAAATGGACGCCGCGGCTTCTCCTGCCAGGTCCTCCTCTCTGCTCGCTTTCTTTGCTCTTTGCGTGGATTGCATAGATGCGATTTCGCATTTTCTCCATTTCTTCCGTGCGAGCTAATTTCAATTCCGGGTGCGGATTTTCATCGGTTAATTTGTCTGCGTTGCTTGTTAGTTTGTCTTGTCCTGTGGACTGTAGGGACGGCCCAGCTGTCCATGAAATTTAGGATTAAGATGCATTCGAGGGTTTTAGTTACACGATTGCAGCTTGGAGTATGAGAGTATGTGGAGTAATGGAGTATGCTTGAGGTCGACTAGAGCTGTTCGCCTGTTCCTAATACCCTGCTAATATCAATCTGTTCATTTTAATACCTTGTTAATATCTTTTTGTGGTTTTGCTGACCAAGTTTCAACATATGGCCTACTTTAGGCCAGTTACGAAGAACTAAACAAAAGTACCCAAAAGCAGTTGCATTTGCTCTGAAAATTCTGAGTCTACACTCTGGAGTGTTCCCCCTGATGAAGCCCGGCTCGTGGGTGGAGCCGCCCGAAGGCATCTGAGTCCTGCGCCAAGAACAGTCGCACAATAGTTTCCCCCTTTAGTACAACTTCCTAGCAGCGCCGTTGAAGCCGGCGATTCGTGTTAGTGTGTTGCCACTACGTCTCTCACGGCATCTCGACAATGAACTAGTGGTTGTATTGCAAAAACTCTATTTTCCTTAATGCAAAGACGTGCAATATGCACGCTTTCGAAAAAAAGTCTAAACTCTGGAGTGATCTGTGTTAAACTTGATCCTTGGTGCATCCTTTTTGCTATTTTTCTCAATTTATTTTTATCAAACAACACATCAAACTGAGAAAGTTAGTAAAGTAAACGCAGTAGGCTTGATGACAACAACAAAAGCTGTGTAGAGAAGTCAACCTTTTTTTTTTTTGAAGTTTGAAGTCAACTATTTTCATTCTTTTTTATTACAACCCAAACATAGATCCAAAGTTATGTAGGAACTTACAGGCATCTTTTGTGGAGCTGAACATGTTGACTGAAACTCTCGTTGTGCTATCCATTCTTGATGTACTTTAGTGAAATAACCCATGATTGATGAGAGTGTATGATCATGATGCAGACTGGGTGACAATGAGCATGGAAATACATCACAAGATAATCATTTGAGATCTGCTGATCAAGATAGTAAAGGGCCAATTGAAGCACTTTCAGTGCCAAATACAGTGCAAGCAATGGACAAAGGAGAAAATGCACAAGCTATCCACGATTCAGAACAGATGGAAAAGAAGAGAAGAGCTATTGAGCGTATAGTTGCTGTAACGCCCCGACCCGGGATGACGGCTCAGATCCACTCTACACGTTGAATGGACCACACCTGCTAATTAACTCTCTTGCGCTTTCGTCCTCGCTTCGCGCAAAAGGATCGATCCGGAGTTAACAGCCTCCCCGGCCGGAGCTTTTAAGCTGGTCTACTCCACTTCAATTTCACGGTATGGTACTATCCTAGGAGCTACAGTAGCTCGCTGCTATAGTGACCGTGAAATCAGCCTGGCCCAATTGGCCCACTGGGCTGGGTCTCACAGTTGCATGGTTCAGTGAAGCTGGGATTCCTTTTAATACTGCTTGTATAGAGAGTTTTGACTTAATGGTAGAAGCAATTGCACAGTGTGACCCTGGTTTACAGCTACCCTCACAGGATGAGCTTGATGGCCCCTTACTTCAGAGACAACTTTTAGCAATCAATGGTTCAATTGAAACACTGAAAAAATCCTGGATGTCTGAAGGATGCTCTATTCTAGCTTATACACATATTGACGATGATTACAGACGGATGTTGAACTTGGCAGTTGATTGTTCTCATGGTGTGTCATTTCTTCGTTCCATCGAACTACCTTCAGACATCTATGACCAAGCATTTGTTTGCAGACTAGTTGATTCTTGTATTGAAGAAGTTGGAGAGAAAAATGTGGTGCAGGTCATTGGAGGCATTGGTATAGAGGATATTGGAGCAGAACTGCCTAGAAAGAGACCGAACATATTCTGGACTCAGTGTGCTGCAAGTACGATTGATATGATGCTTGAAGATATAGGGCATATCCATTCAATCAAGAAAATAGTCGCTAAAGCCAGATCACTCACAGCTTTTATTTATGCACAAACAAGTTTGCTGAACATGGCCCGCAAGTTCACCAACCAGCAGGATTTGGTTCATGTTGGGATAACCTATTTCACCACTTGCTGCTTGAACTTGAGGAGCCTTTATGATAAAAGGGTCGAGTTGAAGACCATGTTTGTTTCTAAAGAATGGGAGGACAGCAAGTGGTCGAAGGAAGTAGTGGGCAAGAAATACTATAATTTAGTACTGAGCCATGAGTTTTGGCATAATGTGCTATATGCTATAAATAGTTTTGAACCACTAGTGGAGGTTCTGAGGATGATGGGGAGTGGCAGACCCTCTATGGGATACATATATGGTGAACTTGTGAACGCTAAAAAGGAAATTGCCTTCCGCTTTGAAAACAAGGAAGAACACTATTTGCCAATATGGAACTATATAGATTATAGAATGGGTGAGTACATGACGAAACCATTGCACTTGGCTGGTTATTATTTGAATCCTTCGTTCTACTATCAAAGCAGAAATGAAATTGAAATGACAGAAATGTTCAGTGATGCACTTGTTGAGTGCGTGCATAAGATGTACCAAGATGAGTCTACACAAGAGAAAATTGTGCATCAATTAAAGCTTTACAGCACAGCTTCAGAGAGTTTTGGAACAGTTCATGCTATTAGTACTCGGATGAATGTTGACCCAGGTAAATTTATTTCAGGACGAAACATCTAGGATTTTTTTTTTTGATTTGTTTGTCAAGGTTCACAATGTAGTGTTCTTTAGTCTAATATACAAGCTAACTCTATTCTGTATGTAGTTTCGTGGTGGCAATTACATGATGATGCAGCAAAGGAGTTGAGCACAATGGCAGTGAGAATATTGAGGTTAACCTGTGGCTCATTGGCCTACGAGCCAAGTTGGATTGAAACGGTAACATAGTGTTAAGCTAGTTTCAAACATTCATCAATCAGTGCTTCAACTTATCATCATTTCATTTGTGTAACAAAGATATTTTTAAGAAGTAACTAAGAAATTCTGTTACACTTTTCTCTGTCCCTTTTCAGATCCATAGAGAAAGGCCATCTTGGATTAAAAATAAGCAATTTGAGGATTCAGTGTTTGTGACCATCAACAGAAGGATACAAGGGAAAGCTCAAATGAGAGATAGAGATCCTATACTTGCATACCTTCCCCGTGACCACGAACCATTTGAATGGCTGGTGGGCATGTTTCCCCGTGAGGCCCAACAACAGGAGAATAGGGATTTGCTGATGGCACGAGCAAGAAGCAGCAATGGAGTAGGCCTAGCAAAGCTAGCAAATAAATTATTTGTTGAGGCAGATTACGTGACATACGATGAAGAAAGTGATGAAGAAGCATCAACGCACTCCATCAAAAGGAAGACAGCGTCTGGTGGTTCATGCTCAAAACGAGAGAAGAGACCACGGCGGGTCAAAGGAAGTCTGAAAGATGATGAGTCTGAGGGAAGTGATGGAAACAGCAGCTACTGATCTTTGGCAATATTCATGGCCTTGTATGTATCACCTTAAAAGGATGATGCGTGATTTGGTATGCTTTTGTGGTCTGAACTCTTAGGCGTTGCTGGTTTTAGGAGTTTGGAACTCTGTTACTTTGGTTCGGTTGTTAAGTAACAGATATCTGTCTGAAATCTGAATGCATGCAATCAGATTTGGTTATTTCAATCAGATCATTATGGTTTTGTTGGAAATAGAAAAAAAAAAAAAAAAAAAAAAAAAACCCTTGAGCCGCAGCTTTTTTTTGACAAAAAAGGCTGTGGGGAGATCCCCACAGCAAGATTTTCATTACTTTAAATTAAAAACAGAGTACAGGGTCCTTTTTTTTTTTGAGCCGCAGCTTGGTATCAAGTTTAACATCCAGTGAGCTAATCTTTGCGTTCCCAGGTATTACTGTGTCGCCCTAGATGGAAAGGGTCCTTCCGGACTCCTTGTCTAACAAAACGATAGTAGCTCTGAAGTTCTGAAACGTGAGAATTTATGTATTTACATATTACTGTAGCTAAATATACCACCAGCTTCCAAATTAGAGAAAAGAAGCTTTGAACATGGCTACTTCCATACAAATTAGGGAAACGGCAATACATTGTTCTTGCAGAATTTAAAGAAATAGAACAATGCAACTGTTTGTTCTCTCTAGAGTTATAAAGAACAAAGAAATTCAACTGTTTCTCCTTGCAGAAATTAAAGAAGAGCAAAATCCAACTGTGTTTAACTAAACCATCTCAAAACGACAAAAAGAGATTGGGCAAAACAGTTAAATCCTTGTAAACCCTGATATCTATAGCACATATATATCTGCTAGAGGGAACTGGGCATAATTAGATTCTTGTCATGTTTGTTGACCCAAACAGCCATCTCTTTCTTGAACCTGTCCATCGCCGGCCTCGGCAGCAGCAGCGACACCACCGTGGAGTCCTCGCCGTCCTCGTTCTGGCACCTCATGTGATGGCTTCCCAGCTTGGAAGTGAGGTCGCCGGCGAGTGGTATGCCGCCGCCCACGAACTCAGCCCACCCAAGCTGCAGTCCGTTCCCGGCAGCAATCCATCTGGTGTCAGAGACCTCGTACGTCCTGCCCATCGTCAGAGACGGCCACTGACGGATGTACGCGGTCGTATCCACCATCGATGCCAGGCACTCCTTGGTCACGCTGAGCTTGGTCTCGCGCACGAGCGCAACCGTGTCGGCGAGCGGCTGCCGGCAGAGCTCGTCGACGGTCACTTCTACTATAGGAGAAACATGTGCATTGCCATAGTAACCCCATGGGATGATGGTATGGCGATTCCACCTGCCACGGGCATTCATGGTGATCATAAGCCGCACTCGATGGCTAGGTTCATACCCCAAAGCTATGGTGCGGCATCGCCACATGACTGCAGTTAGGAGCTCGAAGGATGTGACTGAATGGGCGAGGTGTCCTGATATGTGGCTTCGTAGAGCGGCCACCTCTCTCTGCCCAAAGACAAAGTATTGGGCTACCATGCGATCCGGTGGAGTTGACAGCATCACATCGTCAGATGTGGAGTGTAAGCTATTTAGCAGTGGCTTGTATGCAGGGTTTGGGTATGGAATGGGGCTTGTGTTGTGTGCTGTAGTTAGAAGCTCTCTCTTCCAAACTGGAAGAATGCTCGGGGATGCTTCACCAACCCATAGTTCAGCTACACTCATCATGAACTGAATCATACCGAATCCATCGGCGATGTTATGGCACATGTGGAATCCAACAACAAATCCACCGCACTTGAGTTCTGTCACCTATATATATGAAAGAATTAAAAAAAAAACGAAGTCACTATGGTAAGAAAAATGGAATTGTCTCAATCTACTTAAGCATTCTAGAATAGTAACAAGTCAACTACTTCAGTTTGGTATGATAACTAGTAGAATGGAGGTTGTGGACATATTACCTCTGAAGAATGCAATTCTAGAATAGTAACAAGTCAACTATTTTGGGGTTTTGACCAATTTATGTAAAAAGTATTAATATTTATCGCTAAATAAGTCTTGCTGGATTCTTCATGGAGTATATTTTTATATCTTATATATTTGGTATCACATATAATAATACTCTTTTTCTATAAAGTTGAGAAAATTTAGGTAGCTTAACCATAGATAAGACTATAATTGTGTCCTTTAATTTTCAGGATGGATGTGTAGTAGTTTTTTTTGTTCACTAAAAAGAAACTTGATGATGACATGTTAGAGTTAAGTCACGTAACTTCAACTGGTCAAGTTGGATACTGTTTAACTAACAAGGGATTAGGAGCAAAGAGAATGTATTTTAGATATGACGAGATGAACTATATGATAGTAGATATGATATCTACTTCCTACATTCCTAACTATAAAATGTTTTGAATTATTTAGATGCATTGATTTTACTGTAAGTGTATATCTAAATGTATAGCAAAATCTACATATCTAGAAATACCAAAATATCTTGTGGTCCGTTTGGATATAGATATTGAAGGCCTTAACATTGAATTGAGTCCAATACCAAATCAGCCTTAAATTGGAAATGACTCACAATACCAAATTTGTTGTTTGGATGTGCATAGAATTGACCCATCTCATCCTCTCCATTGCACTACCCCCTCCCCCCTGTAGCTGCACTTTGCTGTAGAAGAAGGCCGTCGAGGGCCGGAATTAGGGAAGGAGAGGATCCCAATGGAGCTAGGGAAGGAGAGGAGGTTGTGTCACCGGCCATGGGGAAGAAGGGGACCTTGCGCTGTCGGCCATGGAGAAGAGAGGAGGTCACCGGTAGTAAGAGAAGAGAGTAGGGGCGCCGAGCCACCAACCGACCTGCCCACCTCACGCTTCCCTCGCCGGGTCCTCACGCCGCCACTCGCCCGCACACCTCGTAGTGCCACTCGCCGCTTGGCTAGCGTCGCGGCTCGCCCCCGGCCCGCACCTTGCCCTGTCTAGGTCGGGCAGCCACTCGCCTCGCGCCATCGCTGGTCTGGCTCGTGCCACTCGCGATGGGGAAGGAGGGGTGTGGTTCGCTCGAAGAGATGGGCTCGTCTCAATTTTGCCCAATACAAAGGGTCACGGCTCTATATTGAGGGCAATGAGACACAAGTGCATCGAATACCCCCTTGGCATTCAGGATGTTTTCCAATTCCCAAATCTAACACATCCAAACAAGGGCATCTAGTGCTATCCGGGCATCTAGTGCTATCCAATGCCAATGCCAATTCCAGAACTCCAATGTCTACATCCAAACACAACCTCGTATAATTTGAAATGGAACTACTCATCTTAAGGTGGTATTCATGGGCCTAAAGCTAGCCCAGCCTAGTGAGTATTACCAAAGGTTTCTATAAAAATTGTAAAGGTACCAAAGAAGACACAAGAGCGTTTTAAGATTTTCCCCGCTTAAATAATCTCAATCGCAAAAAAAAAAAAAGAATCTTAAATAATCTCAAAAATAAATTTATCTAGACGACATAAATATTTCAATTCTCTCTGTATTTTTTTGTCAAACTTGATTTTCTTTGACTTTCTAAAAAATTAAAATGGCTTATAATTTAGAATGAAGCGAATATAATTCTTGTCTTCAATAAGGGGAAAAGAATTGAAACTGCGTAAATATACACGAAGGTACCTGCATGAAGAGAAGTGGTCTGCCAATGACGGCTTTAATATCACCAGGGTCGCAGAGCAGCTCGTCCAGGCACGGATACGGCGGCAGCAGCGGCTCCCCGAACTCCTGGAGCCGCACGTCGGCGTCGGCGTCGGCGTCCACGAACACCACGCCTTCCCCGGTGCAGTCCACGACGAGCTTCCCTCCGGCCTCCTCCCGGAGGCGGCCGGCGACGGGGTAGTAGCACACCAGCGCCTCAGCGAGCGCCGCCTTGAGGGTCTCCTTGAGGTTGGCCGGCCTGTCGTCGGTGCGGCCCGGGCAGGTGCGGAAGAAGCCGACGACCGTCTCATAGTAGCGGAGCAGGTGCTGGTCGTCGATGTCGGAGAGCGGCTTGGTCTCGCGTGGCGTCGGCCGCGCCGGCGACACCAGCTGTGGCTCGCTCCGGCGTGCCTTGAAGGACACCATTTTTGTTGTCGATCTGAGCTTTTGGTTTGGATTTTGGACAAGTGTGTTGTATGTGTGAAAGAATTAATTTGCAGGTGGCCGGCGATTCAGGGGCTTTAGTTCCTACGCCTAGTGTATATATATATATATATATATATACTCCTAAACCATATCACCTGGCTTGATGATATCGGCCTTACTCCCTTAATGATGTGAGTGTGAGATATATATGTGTATATATAATATATGATGTAGCTAGAGAAAAACGTTGCTAATGAATAAGGCACGCTAGCTGGATATGGACTCGGCCAGCCTTGCTGATATATATAATTTATTTTTATAGATATATTAGGGAGCAGGCCGTAATTACTGTTGCATTGCCAGCTCAATTGCTATCTTGTTGAGTACTAGTATGGATGCCTGCCTGGGTGCCATATAAACAGCTGCTGGATTGCACAAGGAGGCAGGATATGCTGCATGCAGAGACAATAATCAATTAGTACTAATGTTCCATATAGTAGTAGTATAACCAGACTAGCTAGTAATCAGGCAGCAATTAGTGTGTGTTGTTGTCCCGGCCTAGTTATATGCATGAGGGCCGGGTGATCAGGGCCAAAATAAACCCAGCTAGCCAGTTCCAAGAGGTTTGACGTAATCGTTGGCAAAGATGACAGTTGGCCTTTCGTCAAGTCGTTTGTAGGCGCATAGCAGAGGCGGTTTCTTCTATGCAAAACCATACACCCACATGCAGGACTGTCCTAGCAAACAATAAAGGTTTGATATTACATAAAGTACTATGACCAAGGAACGGTGCTACAACCTATAAAGCGGCGTTCCTTTGCTTCTCACCGTGCGAGCCCACCTCGACATGCCAGGAGAGCTTTCGACTAGACAAGCACTTGGTCGCTAGGAACGCGTCCACAACTTCAATCTGGCTAGACATCAAGCTCCCACTGATGATAGCATCACGTGCCTCCTTTGAGTGTGGAGATACTTGTGCCGCCGGCGGTACGATGCCCATCGTCATGTTGAGCAATACCTCACCTCGCGTGGATGTCGGAATGTGCGACATCAGCTGGGAGGCAATCCGAGTACTCCGTTTCGGCAGAGGATGCCAGTTGGTCGGCACCGCTACTTTGGGAGACTGGCGATCAAAGCTGGCGCTTGCTTGACAAACACCTCCTCGGTAAACCGAGTGAGACGACAAGCAGCTTCACGTGGCGATGGCGTCACATCATCGGCGATAGGTAGCACCGACAGCTCCTCCCACACCGACGATAACAGAGGTGGATCTATCGCTCGTCGGGCGAGCTCTTGTGTCGGGCGGTTGAGGTGAGGTGACGAAGCATGCCCCCTGCAATGCACCGGTGTAACACCCGTGTTTTTACGTTATTTTAAAAATCACTAAAAATTTAAACTTTTTATAATTACCTACTAAAGCCTGACTATTATCTTTCCACACAACTAAAAACCCGTTTTCGAAAACCTTGCATTAAAATTCACCATATAGATATGTTAGGTTGAATGCTTGTTTGATTGTTTGCTGGTATGTTTATTGAGCTAGAATTTAGTTTGGCATCAAATAATAATTCCTTGTTTCCTCCCCACCGAATATTCCCGTTGACCCTCTCCTTGATTTTACCGATCACCACATCCAACAATTCATAAAACCTCCAAATCCCAATCGTCACCATCGTGCTTAGTTTATTTATTATTCTAGGAAATAAAGAAGTCATCTCTTATGTTCATATACAAATCATATATGGATACATACAATATAAATACCTATAAATGTGTGTGTATCCTAATATATGAATATACATAAGAGCGTGGCCACATATATATGCACACATAAATAATTATACAAGTATACGGGTGTATATATATACATATTTTACAAATGGAAAATGAGAAAAAGAAATAAAAATGGATACCATTTTGGACACCATTTTCGTTGTCGATCTGAACTTTGTTTGGATTTTGGACGAGTGTGTATGTGTGAAAGAATAATTAATTTGCAGGTGGCCGGTGATTCAGGGCTTTAGTGCCTAATGCCTAGTAATGCCTATATACACCTAAACCACAGCACCTGGTTTGATGATGTATATATCGTTCTTAATGATGTGATACTATATAAATAATATAAAATGTAGCTAGAGAAATGGGGGCAAACATGAATTACTAAAAATCTGCATGCAAGCGAGATAAAAGAAGTTGCTAATAAATAAGGCAAGTTACCTGGATGGAGTGGTCCATAATTACTGTTGCATTGCCAGCTCGAACAATTGTTATCTTGTTGAGTAGAATTGTTACCTCTGCTGGGTACCATAATTATACATATACAGCTGCTGCATGCATTGCACCAGCAGGCAGCAGATGCCGCATGCAGAGACAATAATCAATTAGTACTAATGTTCCATATAGTAGTATATAACTTGGAGACTAGTAATTAGGTAGCAATTAGAGCAGGTATAATAATTGACTTATAGCCACGCAAGTGCTGACATAGAGGAAGAAGGGAGGAGAGAGACGAAAGCTTGACTCTCAGAGTATATACAATAAGCCAACTCACCTTCGCTTATAGCCAACAAACATCAGTACTTGGCAAGTACTTGTGAGAGAAAAGAAGAAAGAGAAAACGTCGCCGAGCGCAACACACCATCCAAGAAGCTGCCAGTTCCGCTGGCACTTTCTCGCTCTTCGATGGACACAAGAGCAGCAGTGAGAGAAAAGAGGAAAGAGAAAATGTCGCCAAGCGCAACGCACCATCCAAGAAGCTGCTAGTCCCACAGACACTTTCTCTCTCCGATGGACACAAGAGCAGTAGACTGGCAGCAATGAGAGAAAAGAGGAAAAAAAAACGTCACCGAGCGCAACGCACCATCCAAAAAGTTGTCAGTCGCACTAACACTTTCTCTCTCTGATGGATACAAGGGCAGTAGACTGACGATTAGGGAAAGATGAAGATAAGGTGGGCCCTATGTAAATTAAAAAAAGATTTGTACAACATGAGGAGAGACTAGCATTGTATACTTTGTTTATGAGATCTTATTGTTGCTTACGTGGCTTGGCTTAAAGGCCAGCTTATTGGTCTTCCTCTCATGCAAGTAACAAGCTAGGCACGGTAGTATAGGTAGTAGTGGGTCCATCATCAAGAGAATGTGAGTGTGATTAGGAAAGAGAAGGTGGGATATGGGTAGTAGAAGTAATATTTAACAAGTTTGTTATAGCCAAATAAAAGACCATCGATGTATATAGCTTGGCTATTAACCAAGAACTTAGTTCTATTATTGGCCTTGCTGTTAGTGTGTTGTGGTCCTGGCCTAGCTATATGCACGAGGGCCGCGTGATCAGGGCCAAAATAAACCCAGCTAGCCCCTTCCAATAAGTTTGACGTAGTCAATGCAAAGATCACAGTTGACGTAGCATTTCAATTTGTCAAGGCGTTCGTAGGCGCAGCTAGCAAAGACGATTTCTTCCGTATGCAAATGCGTGCGTGTTGAGCGTCTGCGTTATCTGTGTAATCTCAAAAAAAACTATCGCCCTGTTCTGTTGATGGTCGGCTGATAATAAGCCAGCTCATGAATAAGAGAAGCCACCATTAATGACTTATGCAGTGTAACCGGTGTTTGATAAAGTTGGCTATGCCATCACTTTCTCAATTGAAGGGGTTGCATTCACCCCCCTCCAGTACATCATTCTCCTATGGATATGGGAATGATGATGGCATGGGCAATGAGGTTGCAGCAAAATATGGAGAATTGGTGAATGCTTCCAAGAAAGAATGATTCACTAGTACCCAAAATCTTTTTTGTGGCGGGCGATTTACCTTTTGCGTGGCGGGTATGGCTGCCCGTCACTAACGAAAGGTCACGGTTAATCGTGACCTTTTGCGTGGCGTGTGATAGAGCCGACCAATTTATAAGAAATCAAGTATAATTCACAATTACCGAAGCAATCGCAGTCTACACTTGAGTCCATATAAACCCGGTATTCCGGAAATCTCCGAAAGTGATTTCAAACTCATCAACAACACAACAAGGATCGTTGAGCTCGGTGAGTTCAAATCCGCGGTATCTTAAACCAAATTCAATATATTATAATCGAGTGCGATGTACACATTTATTCCAAGAGTAGTTCAGAGTGCGGAAGCGAGATAACTTTCGAAAACAAGATAGTTGTACAGCGGAAATAAAATAAGATAGTGCCAACATAGTGTCAACCCTGTAATAGCAAGAGACAGGGAAACTATGGAGACCGCCATGCCCTAGGCACTATTCTTTACCACAAAGAAGACACACAAGCGGCTAGGACCATGCAAGACGGAGTCACCGCAATGATGGGAATTAACCCGTGAGTACTCAATTATACTCCGCAAGACTTACCCGTCTGAAACCAGAAAAATAAGAAAAAGACTCCAAGGGTCATGCTTGGCTTTATCTGGAGCTGGCTGACTCACATTTAATTTCAGAAGATAAGGTTGATTAGTGAGCCTACACATACTACTTGAGTTCTTCCAAGTTAAAAGGTTATATATTATTTACATAACCATAGATCCCTGTATAGTCAAGGTTAAAGACATATGCTCAACAATATATATAACAAAGATAAGTAACTTGATCATTATTTTAGCAACAACAACATGATAATATAACATATATTGTAATATTAAGACTACGATGTCGTGGACGCAACCAGGGTTCTCACCGACCGGAGAGATGGCGATTCGAATCGATTACAAACCAGCTGACGAATACCCCGACATAAACCAGGTCTACGTCTCGACCGCAGACCCGATCACTCCTAGGATGTTACGGGACGTAAAAGTCTCGGTCTTGCCGGCTACCCCCTCCTTCTCGGGTGCCAAGTGAGCGAGCAACGAGGACGACGCCATCGCGGCGCATCTTGTTGCACCCAATTAAATCCCCCATCCACCATCACCAAAGGAGGAGCGATAAAGCGAGCTTGGCCGGCCCCTAACATTCCCACGAGCCGTGGCTCACGTTGGCGGAGCCTACTATATGACGTGTACGTTCAACTTCCGACCACATTCCGACAAAGAGTAAGTCCTTAATCGATCGGATGGAAAGACCACAATATCCATCCAATCTAAGCATGTTTTATTATTCGGGTTCTCAAGAAGAGCTTGTTAGTCACCCATGTGACTAACCACAAACATCCTCTCAAGTGACCGGAATCACCGCTTCGCGCAATCACCATACCGAGCATTTATTTAACCTAGACCTCTAAGTAGGATAGGCACAACTTCAGCAAGGATATCTTTGCATCAACGGTTTCAACCACTTCTTATACTTAATGCAACATTCATTAAAAAGGACTCAACAAATTAATTTAGAAAGCATAGGTAAGTTCAAAGATGCAAGGGGGCTTGCCTTGGAGAAGAGGGTTAGAAGGTGCCTTGGGCACTTCAGCAGCTTGACGACGTGTCCTGCTTCTTCTGGGACTTCCTCTTGCTGCACTTCTAGCTGTGTACCTCTCCTTCCCGCTGCTCCTCGATTTCCTCGTGCTCTCTCTTTCGATCCAATATGAATGTATATGCAAAGATGAAGATTAAGGAATGCATGATTAACAAGGAATGGATGAATGCATTATGATGTATGATCTTAGTAAGTGGATATCTCTTCTGCAGAAACACAATTACAACTACACAAGAAACTCTAATAACCTACATCAAGCAAACACCCTAATTCACTAATCACCGAAAATGGCAAAGCTAGACATCTTTGTCACTAAAAACATCACACAGAGAGTTCTATAACTCCAAATGCAGCAAACAAATACTCGTTGGAAAGCTAACAAAATTATCTACAAATCATTCCTTATCGCCCTGACCTGAATCTGACACTAACAGCCTCGAAAATAGGAAAAACAGAGGCTCTGTTTTCAAGCAATCTACAACTTATAATTCTCATAATAATTCATCCAAGCATGCACTTCACTTGGGACTTTTCCAGCAAGCAAACCAAGTCATAATCTATCAAATAAACCTTCTGAACAAGCCAAAAGATAAACTAATTCACATGAAATGATAACCCTAAATAAACACTACACATGCACACTATAAAATGTAAAGCTAGAATTAAACTAGTTTACCAAAAACACAATACTATCAAACTAGGCATACCAACAGGCCCTAAACATGCTAGGAACAACTAATAAAAATACTAATACACATTACCTTCACATAAACATGCATTTCTAAGCTATTTTCCATGCAACATATTTATGATAAATATGCAAACATCTCAGGAAATTCTACAAAAATTACCAGAGCATGCTACCGGCATCACAGGGCTACCATAAAAATTTCATAGCAAAAACATGCATATGCTGTCCTACACAAAAATGACACGCTAGCAATAAATCTAAGCATGAAAATACTTTTGCACTATGAAAAGTGTCAGACAATAGATTTCTGAGTATGACATGCCACTAAAACCTATCAAAACCAAGCACACCAAGTCTCACACCCAAAACCCTAGTAATTATTTTTCTATGAATTTCCTAAGAAAGCATGGTAAATAGCACATAAATAAAAAATGGTATTTCCACCATAGAACCTAGGGTCAAACATATTTTTCCCCTACTGTACAACACAAAATATGAACATTTTGCACAGGGACCACTATTTTATCATGCACCAAAAGAAAGATACACATTTATCTATTTTCATGGCATTTACTGGCATAAATATAAATAAATATAAAAACTACCAGAACATGGCATCTCATATTTTTCTATCATAGAGCAGACAATAACAAGCATGAAAAAATTTGTCTCACTCAATTTGGAGCTAAAATGACCAAGATATGGAATTTACAAGCTATGCATGCAAATTTGGAAAATCAGAAAATATAAAGGATATCCTCCTGACAGGTCGGGCCCACTCGTCAGCGTCTCAGAACAGGGAGCGGCGCGGGCACGGTGGATCTTCGCCGTCGTTGCGTCTCCGGCGAAGGCGAGGGCACCTACGGACTCGTCTCGACGAGACCTGTCGATTGGTGGCCGTGGCGCGGGCTATGGTGGACGGTGGCACGGTCGACGGCGAGAGGCGGCGACGGGCGGTGCTGTCGTCGTCGGCGAGGCCGGTTCCGGTGACGAGGCAGGTAGGCGAGGCGAGCATGGGCTTCCTGGGGTCGAGGCGGACCGGATCCACTAGTCCGTGGTCAGGGATGGCGAAGTGACGAGGTCCGACGGCGTGCATGCCGACGCGGCGGCGGTTCCGCGGCGGAGCGGCCGCGTTCCGGCGAAGTGGTCCACTACGGCTCCAACCGGCTAGGGTTTCTCCATCCTCACGACGAGGCGAGCACGATGCGCACGCTGGGACGGCCGGAGAGGTACGGGACGGGGCTGGCCACGGTGAGCAGAGGGCTCGCCGGAGCTCTCGGCGGCGGCGGCGGTGCAGGAACGGCCGAGTCGGCGTTCTCCTTGCGCGACAGCGGTTGCTGGTGGATCGTTCGTGTAGAGGAAAGGGTGACAGAGCTGTTGTAGGCAGGAATCGAGCAGAGACATGACGCAGTGGGTGCTATACGGCGGCGACATGGTTGGCGGCCGGATTCCGGCGAGGTCGGAAATCCGCGCGATGCGCGCGTTCTACGACGCGTTTGGCTCGGCTGCTTGGTCTGGGAGGTGTAGGGCACGAGGGCGAAGCTCCTAGCAAGCTTTGGGAGGCTGGGGCACGGTGGCGAGCGTGCTCGACGCTGGCGGCGCCGGCAATGGCCACGGCGGCCGGTTTGGCTGCTGCTGCTGCTTCGCTTGGGCAGAAAGGGAGCGAGGGGGCAGAGTGGCGTGCTGGAGGGGCAAGGGTGCTCACTTGACGACACGGGCGCAGCCAGGGCGACAGAATTCGCGCGACACGCGGCGCGCGCGGCAGCGCGTCGTGGCACGGTGGCCGGCCAGATTTCAGTGACAGCCAAAAACGAGAGCATCACTAAAAACTGGTTTCAACCCTAATTCAATCTGTTTTGCCCTAAACCTCGAGATACGTGCAAAACTAGCCAAAGTTCATATTGAATAAAATGTTCCTTACGAAATTCTAAGCAATCCACGTATACAAACTTTCTCCAAACTCGGCCTAGATTGGAACCTACGATCGGTCGAAGCTCAACTACTCCGTTGGTCAAAGCAAACCCTAATTTCATCCAAATCAAACTATTTTTGACTTTTCGAACACGATCCACTCACTTTCATGAAATGATCCTATAACACCGTTTGCTCTACACTAAATTACCTACACTTTCCTTGAAGGGTGCACACACATGCAACAAACCTAGCTAGGACTTTTTAAACAAAACAAGACGAAGTACTTCTAAAGTCAAACATGGTCAAATCAAGTCACAATACCATTATGAAACATAATTAAGGAACACGACCAACACCGACCTTGCTCTAAAACATCCTATAAACATCACTAAGAGTAAATAAATATTAAACAACTAATTATGCAAGCATTTCATACATAAATTAACAAGGCAAAGCATGGCACGCAAATTAAATGCATTTACACAAGCAAATGATGTGTATTATTTCATGTGCATGAATGCATATGACTGATTGATGATTATGCCCATGAAATGCAGATGCTAATGACATGCTTAATAGCAGGGTGTTACATGGCGGGCGGCCGTGCCCGCCACGCATAAGAATCAAGCGTGGCGGGCAACATAACGCGCCGCCACGCTAAAAAAAAGTTATCCGTGGCGGGCGCGTTACGCCGCCCGCCACAAGCGGTTAAGTTTATTATGCGTGGCGGGCAGGTTATGTTGCCCGCCACGGCTTGAATTTTTTTAAAAAAATAAAATACCATATATATATATGTATATATATATATATATATATATATATATATATATATATGTATATACATATATATATATATATATATATATATATATATATATGTATATGCATATATATATATATATATATATATATATATATATATATATATATGTATATGTATATATGTATATATACATCTATCAATCCATACACACATATATATAAGAAAGACAGATACTCTAATATATATCATATATACATATATATACATCGATTCTCAGACGTATCCATATATATATACACAAGTTTCACCGTCGATCCATTTGTTCATATCCAACAAGTACTAGTTAATTACAACATCCATACAAAAACCGCGAGCTATATGTTGACCGGATGAAGATAGTCCTTAAGCTCTAGCTCTTCCCATCTCCTTAGCGGCGCAAATTGTGGAAATGACCCCAACTCACTTGTCCACATTGAAGTACGGTTGGCCTTCATGAACTACCATGTCTAGAACAAACTTGTAGATGTATGCATCGTGCGCTTTGAACCGCATCTCATCGGTTGCCTTTTGCAAAGACGCCTTTCCACTTGTTCCTTGAGTCCTTGAGTCGCCGGTAGCTAGATTTGTACCTTTTTGCGGGCCCCGAGGAACTCACAGACGAAGAATCCACACAAGTTTGATCCGTATAGTTGTTTGAGGCACTACACACAATAAACCGGTGTTATTAGTAATATCGAAGCAATAGCTAGGTAGTCGTACTAAGAAAAACTATGTTTCATTTACGCATCGGGAAATCTCGCCCGATTTTGAGTGTATCTCCATTGCGCTCCTTACACTTCGGGATCGCCGATCCCAAAGAGTTCGATCCTTCAAGTAGTGCTTGTAAGCGTTGTGCGAAATGCACTATATTGTCAACGATATATGATATTCGACTCTAGTAATTGAATAAGGAGTTCATCAATCACTTACAATCTCAAGATTTTTTTCGAATTGTCGGTAGCCGAGTGCGGGTTTGAGCCTTGTAGTGAGTCAAAGACAACGGCCCCCGCCCCGAGGAAAGATCATGAAACAGATCCAATGTCCCTACGAGCCCTATTCCGTATTGGTAAGGCGCCGTAATACATCGATACCCATTTTCCTTGACCTTTTTCATTGCTGATATGACGTACTCGCTACTTCCAACTTCTTAGCTCTTGCGTTCGATCCCGGATATTCTCGTCTTTCCTCGTCCGTCAATTTCACCAAGTCGGGATGGTCCTTGCTTAGATTATAACCGATGATCGCCTCTCATTAATGTGTGATGGAGAGAGGTAAATAATACCATTCTTTAACTTGTGGCTGCGATCGGCGCTCAACCTACAAGGACATGTGGTCGTGGCATAGGTACCTTTGAAACAAAGAATCTATATACGGATGCAAGTGACATGTGCAAGTAAAATTGCGCTTACATAGCAAACAAGGTGACTTGGGCAACGTCAATGTCTGTCGACGAAGTAGTCTCGACATGTCTTCGAATTCAACCAAGAACTGGACATCGGTGTGGTAGTGGAAGCACTCCTTAGGAAGAAGGACACCGGCTATGCAATCCACGCCGCGCACTCTATGTACCACACATGGAACTTCCGAGTCTCCCGGTCCTCGTTATCGATGAGCCGGGCCTTTTGGTATCATGAACTTCCCAAACTCGAACGAGCCGGGGCATTCGTCCGAGACAAACCCGACATAAGGTGGGGATTTTTGCCCCGCAAAGCGGCGGTACAAATGTTAGCTACGGTTGCGAAAAGAAGTAGCTAATAACATATTACAACTCGTTGTTTGAGCGGGGCATACCTTTCGGACCGAACATCTATTACGGGGGCCTCTTGGGTGGCGGGTACTTTGTCGGCTCACGACCTCCTCTTCATCGAATGTCGGCTTCTTCGGTGGTGGAGGGCATTTGCTAGGTCCAGCTCCTTTTCGCTTCCCGGCGCTTGAGGTGTTGTCCATTGGAGGCCTTGAGTGTAGATGGGTGTCTCTGTTCCCTATTCTCTCCTCGGGACTGGCTTTGTGTTTTGCCGGTTGCTTCCTCGAATATCGGCCGCCCCTCATGTGCCGACTCCCGAGGTGTCGGCTCCCCGAGGCTCCTCAGTGCCGGCTCCCGAGGTGCCTTCCCGGCGCTTGAGGTGTTGTCCATTGGAGGCCTTGAGTGTAGATGGGTGTCTGGTTCCCTATTCTCTCCCTCACTGCGGCCTTTGTGTTTTTCGCCGATTGCTTCCTCGAATATCGGCTGCCCCTCATGTGCCGACTCCTAAGGTGTCGGCTCTCGAGGCTCCTCAAAAGCCGGCTCCCGAGGTGCCGGCTCCTTAGGCTCCTCGGTGCCGGCTCATTAGCTAGGGTCGGGTCCTTAGGTGGAGCCGGGTCCTTAGCAGGGGGGGTACTGGAACCATGAGGAGGGTCGTTGCCTCCACCGGTCCCCACCATCTTCATCATCGAAGAAGAATCACCATAGGGGTCCGGTGGCGCACTCGGTCCTTTGTCTTCTTTGGTGTACCGGAAGGTGAAGTCAATTTCGACATCTTCAAGACAATGTCCACCTTCGCCCCGCGGTATGTTGTAACACGGAGCGGTTCCTAGAGTCTTGACCTCGTTATGACCGGGATAGTCCACTCTCCCGCCTTCATGTTCTAGCGCCATGTACCCAATGTTGACTTCAGCACATTCAAGAGGGATCTCGTGCACTTCGTACTCTTTGCAATATCCAGGAGAAAATACCACCCCCCCCCCACCGGCTTCCTCTTGCCCAACCCGCCGGCTGTGTATCAACATTACACACCGCGGTCTCTTCGGTGATATCATCCACCGGGGGGGTCCTTGGCCAACGCCAGAGGTGCCTTTGGGGTTGCCGGGTGGGCACCGGCATACCGGGGCCGTTGCGGAACATCCTGGTTCCGGACTTCGACCATCCGGGGGTCGTTGCTCGTGAGAGCCTCTTTGATGGACTAGGTGATCATTTGCCGCAAGGCCTCATCACGGCCTTCCCTGCCTCGGACCCTCCTTGTACCTCTCGCCTCGGTGTGATGCGAGGCAAAGATCCGACCGCCACGAGCCCACCGTCGCCCAACTCTTCCCGGGAGCTCATGCCACGGACGCGCCACGATGCTCGGGGTTTCCCAAGGCCAACGCGTCAAGATCGTGTCCCCGACGAATCTCGAGGGTCCCGCTATTCTTAGCCGTAGTGGCCTCTATGACCTTCTTCTCGACCTCCTTTATCCGGGCTTGGGCCCTCGACTTCTTGGGCTTGTGGCCGTAGAGGAAGTCCCGGTCCTTTCATCACACCCTCGCACGGATCCGGCTCCCCAGCTTCCTGTCTTCTCCTTTCTTCCGCCCGCCATGCCGGCTTGTGTCCGACGTACGTACCTAACACCGCCCATGTAGTGGGGGCGCTTTGTTCGTTTTGGCTAGCTCTCGTGAACTTCTCGCTCTTCGCCTTTGCTTCGGGCGTGTTTAGCCTTTTTGCAGAACTCTTCCCATACTTCTTTTGAGATCATGGTGTACTTGGTGAAGGGTAGGCATCCTTTCTTCGAGAAAGTCTACGTTGAGCCTATACTTCCATTCAGGAAGCTTCTTCCCGCGAGGACGTATACATGCTGCTCCACCTTTTTCATATCGACGCCTTGCGAAAACATACCGCGCTTTTGACAAAGATGTGGAGGTAGATTGTACATGGTGAGGACGACCGCCACGTCGTGTGTGTGTGTGCCGCCAGTCACCGAATGGGTTCATTCCGTCGGTACTCAACGCGAACCGAACGTTCTCGGGCTCCTCTCGCAAAGTCGTAGGGTAGGCGCGCCGAAGTCTTGCCACCGCTTAGCATCCGAAGGGTGCCGTAGCTTCCCCGTCATCCTTTACACGATCGCTAGATGCATGCCGGGTCATGTGCTTAGCATCCTCGGGGTTCCCATAGAGAGCTCCGCAGCGATCGCTGACCCGGAAGGTACCACATTGACAAAGGCGGACGTTTCCTCTGCGTGCAACCTTCCTCTTCCTCGCCCTACGTTGACATGATCTTCTTTGCGGCCGCACTAGTTTTCTTTGCCCCCTTCTTTTTTTTTTTCGCCCGCCCCGCTTCCTCATCGAGCTCATCGCCCACGCGACATCCGCATTCCGCTTGTATCGACTAGCGCCACGGTCGCGGACAACCGGTCAAATTCTCGCATCGACGCCCGATATAGGATACAAAGTGGTTGGGGCAGGCATCGAACTTCTTCACTTTCATCGCCACCGGCCGGATCAACTTCTTAGCACGATACATATTAGCGGTGAACCTTGTTAGGCGTTGGATACGTGGAGGCCGAGGTAACTTACGAGCTCATTGAAGCTAGTGTCGGACCAACCATGACGAGACTTCAACATCAAGTAAATTTAGGTTAAAACTTAGCGCCCGTGCAACCCTTAGGACTGTCTTTGTAAAGCGGATCAATTGCTGCCGCTTCATCCGTTTGAAGTTCTCCAACCATCTCGGGCACCCAAATGTAATGTCGCCCTCATCGAGTCCGTTGACCAAATCTTCAAAACCCGCACATCCTCGCCGCGCCATAGGATTCTCCCGCCGCCGCCCCTCCACCACCACCACCGCCATCGCCGTCATTATCGACGCCACCGTGCTTTCGAATAAATCTGATGGAATTGGACCGCTCGTGGACTTTTCGTACCGGATCGCCGGGGACCGCCTCGTACCGATCGATCGTGGATCGAACGGTGGAACTTCTTCGCCATGAAAATTCGCACCAAATAGTCACCGACGAAGCCATGCATGATTAGGTGAGATCGCACCACGGTGTCATTGAACGCTTTGATTCTTGCATTTTTGCGCAAGGGACGTATAATCGGGCTCGTTGAATTATCTCGCCGTGTTGCTTTGCTCGAGCAACAAACTTCTTCACCTCATCATAGTATTCGTCATCAACCCTCCTCATCTCATACATCCAAAGTGGGCTCGATTGTCTCTCCATCCCTGTCTCCCTCGCTCTTCCAAAAAGCTAAATGCCATTACATAGTACTCAAACCAAAAAAAAATAAGAAGAAGTTACACCATAGATCTAGATCTAGAGAAAGGCGTTTTTCTCTCCTCCATGGATCTAGATGTAGAGAGGGGATGAAAAAGAGGGAAAAGAAAGATGAAAAGAGGCATTTACCGACCAATTAGTGTCTTCTCCTCCCCCAAATCAAAGCCAAAAGTCCCAAATCGAAGATTTTGTCAAAATTTGGGTCAAAACCCCCCCCCACAAGTTGGAAGAGGAAGATCCATGGAGAAGATGAAGGGGCGCCCGTGCAGATTTTATAGGCCTCGGGCCTTTTGCGTGGCGGGCGCCTTAATTTGCCCGCCACGCAAAACATGGAGGACGCGTGGCGGGCGCCTGCAACGCGCCCACCACGCTTAATATATTTTTGCGTGGCGGGCGCGCTGCGCGCCCGCCACGGTTAAGTTTTTTTTTTGCGTGGCGGGCGCGACGCGAGAGAGTGCAGCCCGCCCGGCGAGCGAGGCGAGATCATTTCCGTGGCGGGTGCAAATTGTGCCCGCCACGAAAAGATCGTGCCCCCGCCGCAAAATCGAATTGGTACTAGTGATTCCAACAGTCACATTAGAGCTAGAAGCTATCTTTTTTTAAAAAATTCAAAACAGGGACATTGCCCGTTTTTACATTAAGAGAAGTGAGATATATAGTTTAGTTACATCCTAGACATACAACCGGGCGAGGTGCCAAAGGTATATGTTGGTATAAATTAACGCACATAGAAAAATCCGCAAGCACACCGGATACCGATGTAGCTTTCACCCGGGAGTATTATAAGGTATCGATTTCCACAGGGAACGTGAAGTGCACTAATCAAGGTAATAAGTTGACCAAGGATAACTATGGGTTTGTGGGGAGAGAGAGAAAGTTTCTAAGGCTTCTCTAATAGATCTAGGAATCAAAGATACTTCAAGATTTATTTATTATGGGACACGTAACACTAGCCACGTAAAGGGATGAGAAGGGGGCTAGGAAGCTCCGACTTCACGGCCCTACAAACACCAACCCGAACGTGGTGGAATACGCCGGCCGTCGGGGCCGTCACCACCAGGGCTACCACAAACTATCCGTGGGATTGGGTGCAATTCCATGTAACCACTAGACTAAGCATCACACCTAATCTAATAATTACTACTCTAGCGTTGCAAAGACTAGAGCACTTGATGCAAGCGGGAATCTAATAAATAAAGTAGAAGTAAATGTTGAATAAAAGTAAATAGAGAGCTTAGAACTAATAAATGAAGAACCTGGAGATTTGTTGAAGACGAACTAGTTGTCGCAAGATTACAAAGTTGATGAAGATCCGACAAAGTCCGGCTCTTCAACTCTCTCCTCTTCTCTCTCCTTGATCTAATTACAACTAGATGAACTAGATGAACTAGACAACTAGACAACTAGAGGGATCTCTCTTCTAATTGAAACCCTAACTTTTGCTCAGAGATAACTAATGAAAGATAATGAGAGAGATAAGCCTTGGGGTTGACCCCCGGGTCGCTTATATAGTCCGAGGTGGAGCAGTCCTTTTGTATTGCGTTTACAACTCTAATCTCCACCATTGGATCAAACCGACCTTGAGCAACGGTGTAGAAACAACCTCAATGTCGGTAGTGAACCGCCATAGGAAGATGAGGCTGACAGGTAGGACCCACCTGGCGGCCGACCTAGATGGCCCTGGCGGCCGCCAGGGGGTAGAGTCCCCTTGGCTTCTCGTTCCTTCTGGTGTCTTCTGGAATCTTCTAGAGTGTTTTAGTCCACATTTTGGGTTGAGTTACTTCACGGTCAAGTCTTGTCATCATATGTGATGTATATTCCGAAACTTTCTCCATTCTTCTCTGCATTTATCTGTTAAGTCCCTGGAAAGTCACAGAATACCAAAACTCATGGAATTATGTCAGTAAAACCCCTATACTCTGTTGATATTCATTTTAAGCCCTTATTCCATGTTTAGTTGACTATTAATATTATGCTATAACAGGTGTGAACAAGCTCCCCCAAGCTTACCCTTTGCTAGTCCCTAGCAAAGCCAAACTTAACAATGGATTAGGAGTTGCTACTATGCTTTCATGCCTCAAAAGTACACATGCTTTCAAACAATAATTCTCCTCGTAATAAAATATTTTTCTAACTTCAAACTTTTTTATCATGGGGTTTATAGCCTTCACTTGGGTCTTGAGCAATTGAAAGATAGAACAATCAAGTCAAGCACTATGTCTCAAGCTCTTAGATCAACTATTATCCCGAGTTTTTGCAAGATTTTCAAACTATGAGAGTTTCGTGAAAGTCATAAATGAAGCCCCATTTTTCTTTTGCTCCTTGAAACTATCTCTCCTTTGGATATGTTGGGGAGAACCTGGGTTGTATACTCTCTCTCTCTTTTTTCTTTTGTTTTCTTTCTTCTTTTTTTTTTTTTTTTTCGAGAGAGGTGGGCTCTACTCACCCCGGATTTGTGTCCCTTTTTTTTCTCTCTCTACTATTATTTTAGAGATGTGGGCTCTACTCACCCTCGAACACTTGTTCATTTTTCATCTCTTCTGTTTATGGAGGTAGGCTCTACTGCCTTTGGGGACACTTGTCCATTTTTCATCTCCCCTTTCTGTCTCTCTCTCTTTTTTCTTTTGAATACAACCCAAGTCATCATTTTTTTTTTTTTGAGAGACAAGTAGCAAGAACTATGAGCATTATAGCAATAATGGGCTTTTTGTGGAATATGATGGATGCGTACTTCCAGGATAGAAGTAGCATATATGAGTGGAGTGTAGGTTGTAAGAGGTATATATATGGTAAGAACACTCTGTCATACAGAACTCATCATATAGAACTTTTAATTTTAAAGATAATTCTCCAGGACTCTAGTATCACTAGGAACAAGATAAATAGCAGCTCAACCTTTCATATCATATCCGTCAATCACCTAGACTTAGATCAAGCATTTGTTACCCACAAGTTTTCAAATTCAAAGCAAGTCATGTGTCAAAACAATTTTGTCCGGAACTTGGGAGAATTCAAGGTTGAAGACTAGGTACGTGTAAGGAATTACGACATGAGAGCAACTATTCATCATTTCCATACTTAAGGTTCATTTTATTTGAGCAAAAGCAAACCGGGTGAATACTCCCTCTAGATCATTTATTCTCGCATTCTAACAAAGACTCTTTTTAAACACTAGACTCTTATCAAACAAAGCAAAAAGATATATAGCCTAATAATATATAATAAAGGAATACTTATCGTGATAACGGGAGCGCTCTCCCCCAAGCTAGATTGACATGTCGGGATGTTGATGATGTGGAAGTTGAGGTAGACAATGATGAGGGTGTCATCCTATCATGTCTTTCTCCCATGAATCCCGCAAAACTCAAATAGACAACAAAGCTTGTGAAACTGATTAAAGGTTAGGCATTTAAGCATTAGTTGTCTAGAGTGTTTTAATATAACAATCATATGAACTCAATTACATCTAGCTCCTCAACTATGTTGATCCGTGGCTCTAAGTAAACTTTTTTAGCGTTGTCCATTTACCTTGAACGTGTTACCTGTATCATCTTGGATGGTAATGGCTCCATGCGTTGATGTGTCGATGACATTATATGGTCCATCCCACTTACTTCGCAACTTACCATGTCCAAAAAAAGTTTTACTCTTGAATTGAATATTAGAACTTTGTCTCCGTGCTTGAACTCCTTGTGTTTGATTCTCTTATCATGCCATCTTTTTTGTTCTCTCTTTGTAGATCTTGAGTTGTGATAAGCCTTTGCTCTCCATTCTTCTAACTCGGATAGTTGCATTAGATGCTTCTCGCCAGCTAGGTGGAGATCCATGTTCCATTTCTTGATTGCCCAATGAGCCTTGAACTCCAATTCAACAGGCAAATGGCATGTTTTCCCATATACATATTGATAAGGTGACATGCCTAAAGGTGTCTTATATGCGATTCGGTAAGCCCACGATTGCATCCGGAAGTTGGTCCTTCCATGTCTTCCCCATTTCATCCACGTCTTTTTGCGAATATTTTCGATTTGTTTGTTAGATGTTTTCGCTTGACCGCTAGTTTGAGGATGATATGGTGTTGCAACGTTATGACGAATCCCATGATCTCGCTAAATACTTTCGAAGACTTTTATCGATGAAATGGGATCCTCCATCGCTTATGACCACCCGAGGTGTACCAAAAACGAGGGAATATGATTTCATGGAACATTTACTTTGCATGTTTTGAATCACTCGTTCGACATGGCATTGCTTCTACCCATTTGGATACATAGTCTACAGCCACCAAGATGTACTCGTAGTTTCCGGACTTGGGAAATGGCCCCATATAATCAATCCCCCAAACATCAAATAGTTCAATTTGGAGATTGTTTATGAGAGGCATTGCATTTTGTGTATTTATGTTTCCTTGCTTTTTGGCATCCGTGGCATCTTCTAACAAATTCCTTTGTATCCGCATACATCGTTGGCCTTAAAAAACCACTTTGCCATATCTTGGCATGCGTCCGAATGCTCCATAATGTCCTCCATATGGCGAGGCATGACATCTTTCCATAATTTGAGTAGCCTCAGCCATAGGAACACATCTTCTCAACAACCCATCCGCGCAAACTTGGAAAAAATAGGGCTCATCCCATAGGTGATGACGACTCTCATAGACTAGTTTTCTTTTGTCTACACCAGGTGGGACATAACCTGTCACTATAAAGTTCATGATGTTTGCATACCATGGATCGGAGTGTGTTATCATGAGCAAAGTGTCATCCCTTAGATAATCATTGATGGGTAGCTCATGTGTCTCCTTGTATGGAATCCTAGACAAGTGATCGCCCATCGAATTCTCTACTCCTTTTATCTCTCATTTCTATATCAAACTCTTGGAGTAGAAGAATCCATCGAAGTAGCCGAGGCTTAGCATCTTTCTTAGTGAGGAGGTACTTAAGAGCAAGATGGTCTGTGTAAACTATTACCTTTGCCTCCACTAAATAAGATCTAAACTTGTCTATAGCAAAGACAACAGCCAACAACTCTTTTTTAAATTGGTATAATAATTGAGTCTGTGCTCCCGACAAGGTTTTGCTAGAATAGGATATGGCATAATGCTTCTTATCCTTGGTTTGGCCTAAAAACGGCACCAACCGCAAAGTCGCTAGCATCACACATGATCTCAAAAGGAAGTTTCCAATCGTGGTTGAATAATTGGAGCGTAAATGAGTGCTCTTTTTAAGGATTTGAAAAGATTCATGGCACTCATTACTAAAGATGAAAGATGCATCTTTAGCTAAGAGACTGGTCGTGGGTCTAGCGATTTGTGAAAAATCTTTGATAAAGCGCCTATAGAACCCCCCGCATGTCCCAAAAAGCTTCACTCCTTTAACATTTGTGGGAGGTGGAAGTTGTTCAATAACTTCAATCTTTGCTCTATCCACCTCTATCCCACGCGGACACCTTGTGTCCAAGTACTATTCCTTCCCGAACCATAAAATGGCATTTCTCCTAGTTCAGACTAAGAACTTTTCTTCACACCTTTGTAAGACTTTATCTAAGTTCTCCAAACAATCATCGAAAAGTTTTGCCATAGATAGTGAAATCGTCCATGAACACTTTCATGATTTTCTCAATCATATCGAGAAAATAGACATCATGCACCGTTGGAAAGAAGCCGGAGCATTGCACAATCCGAACGACATTCGCTTCGGTATGCATAAGTTCCATACGGGCATGTAAAAGTGGTCTTACTTTGGTCACAGGTGGATTGGAATTTGATGATAACCGTAATAACCATTTAGGAAACAATAGAAAGAGTGATTTGCAAGCCGCTCCAACATTTCATCAATAAAGAATATCAGCTAACTCTTTTGAAATAATGTTTATCTCGACAAAAAGGATTGTAGTGGACTTTTCTAGCGCACTCGTAATTTGGCATAGAAGAATGGTTGAAGGGGAGGTGACTCGAGCAATCTCGGATGATAACTCGCTTTTTAGTTAGCCATTCATAACTCATAATTCTTTGAAAGGCTTTTGAGGTGTTCTATGCTAATGCATTCTTCTATTGGATCATGTGGAGTGGTCCTTACTAGAGGTCTCGCTTGGATAGGAAAATTTGAGGTGTTTCCATAATCTTCAAAGATATCTTCCTCGAATTCAAAGGGAAGCTCTAAAGGAGATGTTTCATCATCCTCTAATTGGCTTTGTGTTCCCTTATCAGAAGGTGTTTCAACAACCAAAATATTAGAAGAGTCAACTGGAAGTTCCAATTCGGTTGCATGTTCCTCCTCTATTGGTTCGGGATTTCGCCGATTTCTTCTTCAGGGAATTCATCATAGATGCCAATTGTATGGAGTGTTTTCAAGGATTCTCTCAAGAATGGTTTTTCCCTCACTAGCAATTTTATGTGAGAATGAACCTCCGAAGCAATGTCTAGATGCAGAGCGACTTCCTTAGTAAGGCCGAGGTAAAAATGATAGTATAGAACATGGTCCGGCAAGAAAAGGTTTGGGCCGGAATTGGTAAGGCTTGTGAATCTAGCCTGTGCTCGCTCCTAGAGTCTCCTTCTCTTTTTGTCTAAATGTAAGCACTTCAATTCTAAGGTCTGCAATTTTATAAAGTGGGAAGAAAGCACGACAAAATTTGTCTAGAAGTTCATCCCAATTTCCATTTACGCTTCCCTACGTAATGAGCATACCACTTTTTTTCGCTCTCCCCTTAAGGGAGAACGGAAATAACTTCCATTTAATGGTCTCTTGTGTCATGCCAGAATACTCCGACAAGAACACAATTGCTCGAATTCTTTAAGGTGAGCATATGGATTTTCATCCGCTAAAAACCAGAGAAGGATTGCTCTTGCACCTTGGCTATAAGAGCAGAGCGAAGCTCATAGCCATCTCAGTAAGAATGGGGTGTGATGATGATGGAGGCTCCAACAAGTCGCCCTTTGGAGCAAAGAATTTATAGATTGGAGTGAAATCCATGTGGAAGGGAATCTAATAATTACTACTCCAGCGTTTGTAAAGACTAGAGCACTTGATGCAAGTGAAGTAAATGTTGAATAAAAGTAAATAGAGAGCTTAGAACTAATAAATGAAGAACCCGGAGATTTGTTGAAGACGAACTAGTTGCCGCAAGATTACAAAGTTGATGAAGATCCGACAAGTCTAGCTCTTCAACTCTCTCCCCTTCTCTCTCCTTGATCTAATTACAACTAGATGAACTAGATGAACTAGACAAGTAGACAACTAGAGGGATCTCTTCTAATTGAAACCCTAACTTTTGCTCAGAGATAACTAATAAAAGATAATGAGAGAGATAAGCCTTGGGGGGTCGACCCCTGGGTCGCTTATATAGTCCGAGGTGGAGCAAATTCCTTTTGTATTGGCGTTTACAACTCTAATCTCCACCATTGGATCAAACCCGACCTTGAGCAAAAAGTGTAGAAACAACCTCAATGTCGGTAGTGAACCGCCATAGGAAGATGAGGTCGATAGGTGGGACCCACCGGGCGGCCGGCCTAGATGGTTCCCGGGCGGCCGCCGTGGGGTAGAGTCCCCTTGGCTTCTCCTTCCGGTGTCTTCTCGAATCTTCTAGAGTGTTTTAGTCCACATTTTGGGTTGAGTTACTTCACGGTCAAGTCTTGTCATCATATGTGATGTATATTCCTAACTTTCTCCATTCTTCTCTCGCATTTATCTGTTAAGTCCCTAGAAAGTCACAGAATACCAAAACTCATGGAATTATGTCAAAAAACCCCTATACGTTGATATTCATTTTAAGCCCTTATTCCATGTTTAGTTGACTATTAATATTATGCTATAACAGGTGTCAACAATATACTAGGTGACACACTAACAAAAAGGCACCGGCTAGAATGGTGGAGCTAACAAGTTGTACTTAGGAAGAAACCTATTTTGCGATCAAGAAGAAAAACCGGCCGCCCTAAGGAAGCACGCGGAGCAGCCGGCCGGTGCTTGTCGCCGCCGTCAAGCGGTTCCGCACAAGCGAGCATGGGGGGACTAGGATTCGCACCATGTGCCGCTTTGTGCCGTGGGGGACATTACCACCGAAATGATCTTGGAATCTCTTAGCAACGATTGGAGTCCGGGTTTGAGATAGCACCTTCCGCCCCCCTCCATTCCCATTTGTTAAGAAGGACGCGACGAGCCCGACGTTTAGGATTGGGATCCCGAAGGAGGACTTGACGGCGAAACGGTCACCGCCTTGGCGCCCACGTCTCCCGCGGCGTGAGATGCTCCAGCGAGGTGGTGAGGCCACCAACGGCCGCTCTAGGGGCAGCAGGAGAGAGTCGATGAAGTCATCCATGTTGACGCTTTCTTAACGTATGCGTAAGAATCCGCAAGCGCATCACGCTATTGTCGTTATAGCATTTCACCCGAAGTATTCTGGGTATCGTATTTCCACGAGGAACGGTTTGTGTGACTTCTCTCTCGAGTAGAGTCACCCTAGGATAACTATGGGTGGTGAGGTATCTTTATGGGCTCAAACTCTCTAGCAGGATCACTTGGCCGATACGCCCTTACCGGGCATCGCCCACGCCCAAAGCGACGTTGTCCGCAATTGCATCGCGCCACACCCGAACGTGGGGGGATTACAAGGGACGGATAAGGTCGTCACAACCCAAACCGCCTACCCCTCAACCTTGGGATGTGCCACAAAAGATAGAAAAACCCTTAGTCTAGACACCACGTCTACACTAGTGATTATTACTGGGCGTGTTAACAAGGCTTACCCGCCCCCGGGTCCTTCTACCGCAGCACCGCCCGAAGGAACGACTATCAATCCCGCAATTCTATAATAGCTAGATAATATGCTTAAGAGTAATAAGCCGAAAGAGGAACACAACCATTCTTACCCAAATGATTAGAAGGTTGTAGAGGTACAAGCGTGGCGGGTGCCGACAAGTCCCAAGACTCCCGGCCACCCGAGATCCCAATGCACCTGGGAGGCACACCGGACTCCATGGAGAAGAGACCAAGCCCCTCTTTCTCGCCTTCCCCTCTCTCACTCCTCCATTAGAACTAAGAGGAAGAAGAATAAGAATAGGAGTGGGACTTCTTCTTCTACATTGTGGCTCCTCCTTGTGTTGTATGTGGAATTGGTGTGTTGAGGGAGAGGGAGAGGGCCTCTTTTTTATAGGTAGAGGAGAGGGGGCTTGTTGGAAAATATCCCTCCCCATATGGAAGGAACCAAACCGACCTTGGTACACCTTCCTAATCAGCCCAAACCGACCAACCAACGCCGGAAACACACTTTTTGGAAGGTAATGCACCGCCCGAGAAAGCCGGGCCCGGTTGGTACCGCTGTGGTGCGGTGCGAAGCACCACTTGGTGCGGGCGCACCAAGATGTGGGCCGTTTGGCCTGAAATTTTGCAGGAGTGCATGGGCCTCGGAGTAAGCTTCGCGTTTTTGGTGGTGGATCACTGAAATCCGATTTTGTATGAGAAAGTTATGCCCAAAACATTGAACCCATGTCGTGCGGCCCGGTATGATTTCATCATTGGATTTGGGCCTCAACTTCTTGGGCTTATGTATAGATGTTGATATTCATATTTATGGGCATTTCTCCTCTCTTCTCCTTGCTTTGCTCATGTCCATTTAGGGCCTTGTTATTCTTTATATGTTTTCCTTTGCTTTTGGCCCAAAATGTGTATCTTTCCAACATTGTCCTCGCAAAACAAGTGAAGTACCAAAACTTGTGGAAATGGTTAGCTCAAAGCCCTATCACTATTGTGTTTTGGTAGTTTTATACTAATGTTGACGGTATAAAATATGTAGTTAACGAATCGTCAACAAACTCCCCACACTTAGTCCTTTGCTCGCCCTCGAAGTGAAGGCATAGGGACTAAAGTGGTTCAATCTCCAAGATGTAGACCCGCATACAAGTTATTCTCGAGCCTTACCTGCTTTGTGAGCATTCAAGAGTGGCTACCATGTTTTCTTGGACGATTGAACAATGGAACGGTCATGAAATCGTATCTCCTTGCTACTACTCATGTGCAAAGACTTGGTTTTTTTTTTTTGAATTTTTAAAGATAAAATAGCAATGCTCCATGGTTGATTCTCACAGAGTCACTCATTTTGTGTTTCCTTACCAAAGCACTCTCGCTCACACTCATCCTATCTTTTTGCTGGGTTTTGTGAATCTTTGGAGTGGAGTGTTGCGTACGTACCTCTGTATGTTTGTCGGGTCAAGCTCTGGATCGTTGGAAAGAGGTGCCATACTCCTAGATCGAAATGTGCAAAAGTGTGTGGAAAATATTTGTGGTATATTTTTTTGTGGTTACTCCTTGACTCATGATCTTTTTCCTTTCTTTTTGTATGCTTCTTTTTCGAGAGATACATGCTACTTTTCCTTTTGTCTTTTTTTTTTCTTTTTCTCTTTTTTTTTTGGAGATGTGGGCTCTACTCGCCCTCGGACACGTGTCCATTTTTCATCTCTTATTTTCTTTTCTTTTTTTTTCTGTAGCCTGCATCTTTCTCCCTGCATTTTTTCTTGATAACCATAGATGATCATGGTATAATGGATGGAGTATTTATTTGGTGGATGGTAAAGATGCATGTTGTGCGCAATTCTCATTGTGAGAACTCGGGCGTGTATATGTGGGTGTACGTGTTTTCCGATCTTGGGGGTATGAGCCTCTCTCAACGCAGATCAACGGAGCCCGACAAAACTCAATACAACAGACGTAGCTATAGTGGATATTCATGTCATTGTTGGGGCTTTGGTAGGATTTGTCTAAGTCGCACGAGGAGCATGCTTTTATTTAAATTTTTGAAATAAAAACCAAGTCTCATTGCATAAGAGAGCAAGCATCAAGTCATTCTACCATATCTCAAAGCTCAATTGTTTAGATGAACATGGGGTCCCTAACAGGTAGTTGCTCATCAAAGAATGGTTTTTGGCGAGGAATAAAGTGTATGCATGCCATGAATCAATTGGTAGATCGAGATGGAGTTTTTTTTTTTTTTCAAGAAGTTTTGTCTTTTTGATTTGTTCAATTTTAAACCTCAAAACTTATGGAGGATGGTGAGAGAGGGAGTTGCACAAACCACCGTTTGAAGAGGAAGGATTTAATGGTAGTTGTTCGCCTCGCCCTTCTTCATCGCGGAATTGCTCGGCGCCGTGCATTTGTGCCGGGAGATCTCGAATGGGTGTAATCGAATGCTTGAGAGGTCTCCCCCACACTTATTCTTGTACTGCTTTTATTCAAACAAAACAAAACAAAAAGAAAACACACACATGGCTCTACCGGCTTAAACACCGTGGAGCCTTTATTATGAGAATTTTATTTTATTATTTTATTTTTATTTGTTCACCTCATCATGACTCAAGCAAGGCTCATAAAAAGAGGCAAAGTGTAAGCATAGCCTTGATTTATCTCCAACATAAGATACTCCCAAAGATCATATGACAACAGAGCTCTAAGTTCATTAACCTAGTTTTGACACCATGTCAAAGTTTTGGTTAAAGGAGATCATTTTTAACCTAAGCACGACGCTTAATTTAAAAGATCTATGAATGCATTTACATATGCCTATGTAGATGCACCCAAACTCAAAGCATATGTCATAGCAAGGGAAGCATGGAATTTTTTTATTTTCATGGAGATAAAAAAAATGAGTGAAGTATTGGTGAACGTTACCTTTGCATACTTGAGTATAAGTACCAACAAAGATGAGTGGATGAAGTATCGAAGTTGTTGTTTGTGGTTTGCTTGATAGCTCGGCCAGTGTGCATCTCAGGGCTAGGCCATACACACACGACATGTATGCGGGCCATGGGCCTTGATGATAGCCACAAAGGATAGGAGACAAGCCTTTCTTGCTTGTTGAAGCAATGAAGGGTGGAGTCGGCGGACATTATCTTGACCGTGTGAGGCCGACCTACTCCTCTCCTCTATTTTTTTTTTAGTCTATAAATATTTTTTTTAACAACATTTTTTTTTTTTTTTAACATCAATTTTTTTTTTTTTTTTTTCTCTCACTTTTTTTCCTTTTCTCACTTTCTCTCTTCTTCTTTTTTTTTTTTATATCTCTTTTTTGTTTACTCTTTTCTCTCCATCTCCCTTTTTTTTTCAATTTTTTTTTTAACAAACAAGGCCGACATCATCTTTTATTTACCCTCATATTTTTTTTTTGTATGATCCCTTGGTGGATGGAACTTGGGATTGTCACCATCTTCCCCACACTTAGACTTTTTCTGTAAAAGTCAAGTGTGCAAGGTCCGGTCTCCTCTTGAGCATGTCCCATCACCCATGAACATCATAACTCTTTTTTTTTTTTGGTGATGTAGCCCTCATGTTGTTCGAGCCGCCGCATGCCTCTTTGTTCTTCTTAATCGATCTCCACCCGAAATGGTTAGCGACAAGAATACCAAGGTGCATACTAACTTGATAACATGTTCTTGCTTTTATTAATAAGAAGAGAGAGAAAGATTTTTTGTGCTTTTTTTTTTTGATAGTCCGGGTATCTCCCCGACAATTGCTTTTTTTTATGGTCGTAAGCTTGACCATGGGAAAACATCCCGCCGGTGATGATGGCGAAGTTCCCGCCACCACTAAGAATTTTAGCATTACGCTCAAGCCGCAAGGTTAGCGTCATCATGTTACTACGAGACTTGCAACCATTCTCTTAAAAAGTTTTGCAAAGAGAACCAAGAGATGGTTGTGATCTTAGTGGAAGCACTCGGCTAGAAGCAAGACGAACTCAAGAAGACCCAAAGGTGAGCATGTAAGAAGTCTCAATTGACAACTTGTTATGCTCAAAAACAAATTTCCGCTTGGTCTCAAGAGTTGTCGCTTCATGCATGTCCATGGCACATGAGGTTTTCTCCTCAAAAGATGTGTCATGAAGGCCTAACGTTGAATCTTGACCATTGTCAAGAACAACGCCTTAGCGCCGAGGGACATGACTTGTGTTCGTGTGAGAGCGATAGGTGTTTTCGTTTCACTAAGATGTGGAAACAACTTGGGTGAAACGAGTAGAGTTATGAACTTCACCTCCTCGAACGGGTTTTGGTTGGGAAGATGCTTTGCCTTTGGGGTGTCTAGGTGTGAGAGGCGGAAGCAATCTTTTCCCAACTTCTCATCATGGCTCCCTTCTATAGGTTTTCCGTGAAAAAGGGTTTTTTTTAGAGGGTAGCCTATGAGAAGATTGAATCCAAGGATGGGATAGATATGGAGGTCTAAGTGCACCTCGGGTTGGCGGTAGGTGCGGGCTAAGACCACCACTTGGTGCGGGCGCACCAAGATGTGGGCCGTTTGGCCTGAAATTTTGCAGGAGTGCATGGGCCTCGGAGTAAGCTTCGTTTTGACTGGTGGATCACTGAAATCCGATTTTGTATGAGAAAGTTATGCCCAAAACATTGAACCCATGTCGTGCGGCCCGGTATGATTTTATGTTGGATTTGGGCCTCAACTTCTTGGGCTTATGTATAGATGTTGATATTCATATTTATGGGCATTTCTCCTCTCTTCTCCTTGCTTTGCTCATGTCCATTTAGGGTCTTGTTATTCTTTTTATATGTTTTCCTTTGCTTTTGGCCCAAAATGTGTATGTTTCCAACATTGTCCTGCAAAACAAGTGAAGGACCAAAACTTGTGGAAATGGTTAGCTCAAAGCCCTATCACTATTGTGTTTTGGTAGTTTTATACTAATGTTGACGGTATAAAATATGTAGTTAACGACCGCCAACAATCCACGACCGAACATAGAGGGCGGCCGCAGTGTCCATGTGTCGGCGGCGGCGTAGTGGCGGCGGCGGTGGCGTTGTGGTGTCTGGAGCTGTCGACGAGTCGTGAGGCACGACCGTACTTGCCGCAGACGAGGGACGGCGCGCCGCATTGGCGACTTAGGCTGCGGCTGGCCGCATGCTCGCGCCCATCTCGACGCCGCTGCCGTCGGTTCCGCCACTTGCGCAGCGGTTGAACGCACTGCACCGGGCCGCACCGGCCGCTCCTCCTCTAGTTGCCCCGCTACCTCGTCGTGTGAGAGGAGCTCTCGTGCCCGGTGCTAGCCGTACCGCCGGGCGACGAGGTGGACAAGCGACCATCGAAGCCGCCTCGCGCCAGTAGGGTCGAGATGGGGACTAGAGGGGGTGAATAGTCCTTTCTAAAACTAATTGCGCCCGGCTAAACAAATATAATGCGGAATTGTAACTATTCGTTTAGCCAAGACTTCACCCCTCTAGCTATGACTTCAAATCACCTCATAAAAGATCCTACACAAAGCAAATGAGGTGATAAGCCTAGCTTGAGCTCCTAACCGTTTCTATTGCAAGGTCACACAAACCTATGCACTAGTACTTCAAACAAGGGTGAGCTCCTACACAATTCTAATGAGCAAAAGCACAAAGCCAAACCTAAGCTCACTAGATGCACTAAGGACAAGGCGACACACGCCTAACCCAAAGGCTCAAAATACTTAGCTACACAAACTAAGCAAAGCAACTAACAAGCTACACAAGCTAGTAATTGCAAGAGCTACTCCACAAGCACAAGCACAAGCACAAGCACAAGGTATATATGAATGTAAATACGAAGCTTGTGATTTGGAGAATGCAAACCACCGAGAAGAGTAGACAAGTTGACACCGGTGATTTTTTATCGAGGTATCGGGAAGCTTGCCAACTTCCCCCTACTCCTCGTTGTGTCGACCAACACCTTGGGTGGTTCCTTTGGTGTTTTCACCTAGATGGTTCTTCGGTGTGATTCTCCGATCACTTGCCCCTCAAGGCACGCCCCGCAAGGCACCGCAAGACACCACTCTCAAGTGAGCCTCTCAAGGCACCGCAAGACACCACACACACACAAGGGAGGTACTCACCGACACGCTCTAGTAGTGATGCTCTTCACGATCCCCCGCGAGGTGAGCTCAAACCTCTCACAAATCCTCCTCCCCGAGCACCGCACAATCTACATTTGCGTGCTTCACGAAGTCTCTTGCCACCAAGCCGTCTAGGAGGTGGCAACCTCCAAGAGAAACAAGCATACCGGCTTGCAACACGATCACCTAGTGCCACAAATGCGATCTCTCAACGCGAATGCACTAGAATCACTCCTCACTTTGATTTGGATGAACACTATCAATCACAAGTGAGTGGGAGGGCTCTCAAGCACCACAACACAAGCCACCAAGGCCCAAGTGTGCTCGGCACCCAAAACAAGTCGGGTATGTGGTGTATAAATAGCCCCCAAGTCAAATAGAGCCGTTGGGAGGAAAGAACACTCTCGCTACGGCCGGGCCAGACAAGCCGGACTCACCGGCCAGTCCGGTACCGGGGCCGAGTCCCGGTGATGCGTCCGATCACAGAGTCCGGTCACAACCGACAAGGTTTCGGCCCATACCGACGGCTCCTCCACGCATCCGGTCCATCGGTTCGGTCGAGCACCGGAAGCATCCGGTCAGCGCCCCGTCGACAAGCGTCCGGCTAAAATCCCCAAAACATGCTCTCGCCAAACGCACCCACGGGAAAGGTCGAACGACAGGCCGTGCTTCCGGCCACCGCGTCCGGTCGGGATTTTCAAGCGTCCCGGTCGCCCTTTTCCCTCGCGAAACTCCGTCGCTTTTTAGCCGACATGCTATCCAACAAATATACCAACTTGAGCACGAGGAATAGCATGTTTTCACCACCAACTTGCATCCGCGCAATAGAAAATAAGCCTCTCATTTTCTCAAAGCGCCCGAATCCCGCCTCGCAAGCTTCGGCGGGAGGATGAGCGGTTCCCAAACCCAACTCAACCCTCGCAATCACCGCCGCCTTTGCAAATGTGCCAACACCACCAAGTGTACATCACCATGTGCATGTGTGTTAGCATTTACACAATCATTTCAAAGGGCGGGTTAGCTCTTAGCACACCACTCGATCCTAACACACGCAAAGTTAGATCGCTCAAGTGGCACTAGATGACCGATATGCAAACAAGTTTGCCCCTCTTGATAGTACGGCCATCTATCCTAAACCCGGTCATAAACTTCTCTAAGCTCCTCATGACCGGCGAAATGAAATGCCCTATAGGTTATACCTTTGCCTTGCGCATTTCCATTCCGCTCCATTTCCAAGTGCCGATGCAACACATGCACCAACACGATCACCAAATGATATGATCCACTTCATATCATCACGTGACACTATTGGTCCATCGATCTTGACCTCACTTGCTCTTCACCGTTGCGTCGGTCCGTCGGGCGCCAAGTCTTGCCCAAGCTTCATCGCCTCGCGGTCCATCGCTTTCACCGCCTCGACTTGCCCTTCACACTTGCAACCGGTCCATCAAGCCAAGCCTTGTCTTGATCTTTCGCCACCTTGGTCACATGACTCCATGTCATGTCTCATATGCAATAAGCTCCTTCATTGCATCAACCCATGTGAACTAATCTCACGCGGTATTATCTCAATCACACATTATTAGTTCACCTAATGTTGACACTCAATTACCAAAACCACAAGGGACCTTTCGGCGCCAAACCTGAAGTCTTTGGCTCCTCATCTTTGCCCCCCGCCACCACGACGTGTGAGAGTAGCTCCGTAATACGCGCTAGCACGCTCCACCAATCAGCCGAGCCTATGGCCGTGGAGTCGCTCGAGCTCCACGTGCACAAGATCCGACCACCAATCCACGGGGACGCCGGGGAGCTGCAACCCGCGACCATCTTGGAGCAATTGAGGGGCGACGTTGATGAATGCCACGACGGCTACAGCACCCTTGCAATCTATCCTCGAACGGAACACAAGCATGGACGGCATGCACAACATTTCGGGCGGAGGAAGGGGTGGGTTCGAGCGGGCGCCCCAACGATAGCACGGCCAGCCCGGTGGCAACTTGTCGGACGCTTGAGCACTCCGGCTTCAAGGAAAGGCTCCACCTGGTGAGCCGGATCCTCAACCTGGGGGGTGTGCGCGGCGGGAGAGGAGGGTGCCCCGTAACGGGCGGTGTAGTCAGTGGAGTGGGCAGGCTATACCGCCCACGTTGACGGCGCGGCACGGAGGTTGCCGCCTGGTCATGTGGTTGGCTAAGATCGCCACGCCATTCGAGCCGGGTGGTGGTCACGCCCGGGGCGAGAGGGAACTCTCGGCGGCCGGCACGCGCTCACGGTGCTACGCCCGTCGCCGTGCCCCATTCTCCTCCTCCACTAGGTGGAGCAGCTCCCGTCTTCGGGTTGGGGCGTAGATCTTGGCATTCCAAAATCCTGAGCCGGAGGAGGTAGAGCTGGCTGGTCACCTCCGTCAATCGGTAGGGGTCTCGCCCCAATGTCGGGCTCCGGAATGTTGATAACCTGTTCCCCGAGGGATGTACGCGGATGCCAACACCGCGGTAACGAATAGCTCACGGTCATCATCCGGGGGCACCTCCGGGGCCTAACAAACTGGATCCTCGTGCAAGAAGGCCCAAGCACGGCTTGGACGGACACCGCATTCCAGGCGTGCGCTGGCAGCCCGGGAATGCCCACCACGACATCGGAACCGAAGGCGGCGTGCCGCAGATCGTGAGGTGCGCAGCCCATGGCCGCCAAGACAGCCGGGGTTCGCCCGGTCCCGGGGAGGGGCACGTAGAACACGCCGACGATCCGTCATGTTCCTGAAGTGCACCAGGAAGTCCTCCGGTTCATGTCATCGCACGTTGACGCCCCCGATGTCGAAGCGGGATTTGCGGTAGTTGTGTACCGCGGCGGTGGACATGGAGGCGAAGAGCGAGGGCCGCCCACCATCCCCACCAGCGCTGGCCCAGATGTCTTCCTTATTCTCGCAGAGACGGGGAGAGAGCGGCACCACGGACAATAGGCTGGAGCTCCCGGCTCGCCGCATTGAGAAGGGTGTCGACGCGGTAGAAGTCGATTGGGGGCGCCATGGCCCGGCCGGTCTTACAGGACCAAGGGGTGGCCGCGCCACCGGTGGTTGGGTGGACGTGACAGCAACATTCGGGTGGAGGAGGAGGTGGTGGAGGTGGGGTGCACACCAACGCCCCGTTATCATTGCCGCAAGACGGCGGTCGGGCGACGTGGCGGACATCACCATCCTCCGGCACACGACGGCGACGAGGGTGAGGCGGCCTATCATGGCGCTATGGCGGAGGTGGTGGTGGCGGTGGAGGTGGCGCGGCACCACCACAAAGGAGATCGCCGGACGTCACCGGTGACTGGGGGGGCTGAGGATCGTCGAGGAGGGGTCCCGGCGATCGTGCGGCGTTTGTGACCAAGTCGCGCCTGCGTGGACAGGCCTCGGCTCGGTGCCCCTCCTCCCGCCCACGAAAGGCACCTCGCCGGAAGGTGCATGTGCCTGAACATGGCTGCCGCGGGAGGCGATTGAAGCACAACCCCACCAGCTCCGTGGAACAGCACGTGGCGACCTTGGCGGCGAGCGCACTGCCCGCCATCGGCTCTCCACTTGGAAGAAGCCTCCCGCATCGGGGAGCCATTTTAATGAGTCAATGCCGTTTGATTGTAAGTGACTTATAAGTCGTGGAAAAAAAGAAAATGGGTGACTTATAAGTTATACCCATGACTTAATAAGTCCCTACCGTTTAGCAAAATAAGTCACTTATTTCAGTTTTTGACTTAATAAGTCCCATGACTTATTGAAACCAAACAACCTCTAACTTTCCCACACATATATGAGTGGTGATCTTGTTTATGAATTGATATCCACCAAAATATATAGGTCTTTTTTTTTGGTTATGTGTTTATTTAGGTAGAGGTCCGAAGTGTTTTTTTTCAAGATTTTATATCATCTCGAGGTAAAATGCTTGAAATTTAATAAAAACTTCCTTTATTAAAAAAATCAAAAGAATTAAAATCCAACAATTCATGAATTGGGGAATTACAAGAATTAAAACATCCAATTGTTTCGGCCTTGCAAAATTAAAATTGAGAGAGAAAAAAAACTTGCAACTGTTTCAGTACACCACACATGCATCCTTCTTAGAATGACACACAACCAATATGCCTACATAGACCTTGCTTGCCGCTAGAGGGAACTCTGTATAATTAAACTCTTGTCATCATGTTTGTTGAGCCACACAGCCATCTCCTTCTTGAACCTCTCTTCCATGGCAGACCTTGGCAATAGCAGTGACACCACAGTTGAGTCCTCCCCGTCTTGGTTCTTGCACCTCATATGATCGCTTCCTATCTTGGAAGTAATGTCGCCAGCCACCGGTATGCCACCACCCACAAACTCAGCCCACCCAAGCTGCAAACCATTCCCTGCTGCAATCCATTTTGTATCAGAGACCTCGTATGTTCTTGGTGGATCTTCACAAACCCTGTTGCGCGTGGACGCCATGGTCTCCAACATGGATTCCATGTATTCCTTTGCTGTCAAACCGACCTTGGTTCGGCGCACGAGCTCAAGCGTGTCGATGAGCGGCTGCGTGCAGAGCTCACCCACGGAAACTTGTGCTGTGGGAGAGAAATGTGCATTGCCGTAATAACCCCATGGGATGGGGGTATGGTGGTTCCACCTCCCGCGGGCATTCATGGTGATCATAAGGTGCACTGGCTGGTTCGACTTGTATCCCAGAGCTATTGTGCGACATCGCCACATCACAGCAGTTATCAGTTCAAAGGATGTTGCTGAATATCCCCTTATGTGGCTTTCTAGAGCTGTCATCTCCCTTGGCCCGAAGATGAAGTAGTCGACTACCATTTCACCGAGTGGAGTTGACAGCATCACATCGTCCTCGGATGCAAAGTCCAAGCTGTTTAATTGTGATGAAGGGTTGGGGTATAGGATGGGGGTTGGGCCATGTGTTGTACTACTAAGAAGCTCTCTTTTCCATACGGGAAGAATGCTTGGGGATGCTGCACCACATGCCAATTCAGCTACAGTCATCATGAGTTGAATCATACCGAAACCATCAGCCATGTTGTGACACATGTGGAATCCACCCACAAATCCGCCACATTTCAGTCGGGTCAACTGTAAAAAAAAAAAAAAAAAAAAAAAAAGAATTACAGAATTACAACATGTGTTAGCATTCACATGTATAGCTTCATTGCGGTCAAGTCAAGTCAACTAATGGAAAGCGCCTACACCAAGCATCGACCATACATAAAAAATTGTCAGTATTGCAAAACCCCTTTTTTTTTTTTTTTAAGATGGCCGACTAATAAAGTTCCTAAAGGCTGCTATTTTACTTTTTTTATTTTGGTTCACCAACGAGTGAAATTTTGGATGGACGTCTAAAATTTGTCCCAACCAACGATGAAAAATATCCTTCGACTTCTTGATGTTTTTTATGTAAGTCTCAAAACAACTTCTCTAAGATCAGTCTCACTAGTGAATTTGGTCATCGCCTTGTCATCAAGACACTGCCGTGTTTTGTTCCCTTATCTTAAAAAAAAAAAAAATCAAGACTGTTGTGTTAACTTTTGTGTTTGTACTTGTAACAACGGATGTGAAACTCTTTTTATACGTAATTGGGAGTTGCTATATCTCTTTTCACAAGAAAATAACCAACATTTTCTTATAACATGGTAGACCTTTGGATCATCATCCAAGGGTGGGATCTGTCATTGGCACTATACGTACAAAGTGTTAGCTAGTGAGACGGGTTGAACAATTTACCACAACAGACAAGAGTCAATTAATAATTTTTTCTATGGAAAAACAAGGACAAAAGAGAGTGGTGTTCTAGCACAAAGGACGAGATACAGATTTAAATAATTTTACCACAACAAACAAGAGACAATAAACTATTTTTTTTCTATTGAAAAACAAAGACAAAAGAGGGTGGTGTTCTAGCACAAAGCACAAGATACATATTTGAATAATTTTACCACAACTGACACACACATCTTGACACACATCGGACAGAGCAAACCTCACAAGATGGAGTTGATAAATTTCTTTCAACGGAAATACAGGAAAGGTGTAATTATAAACTGTTAAGTCATCAAATCTGCTGAAGTGTATGTACAATATTAAATGCAAATGAAACTCCGATAAAAACCCCACTAAAAATGCATGGATCGATATCCATGGCACTCGTCCTGAAATAAATGGAATATTTTCTCCCTCTTGCATGGAGCATTTTTCAAAGAAAACAAGAACGAAGAAAGAGGAGCCAGAGAGAAAGATACCTGCATGAAGAGCAATGGTCTGCCAATGACCGCCCTCGTGTCACCAGCATCACACAGCAGCTCCTCCACGCACGGGTACGGTGGCTGCAGCGGCTCTCCGAGGTCCTCCAGCCGCACGTCGGCGTCGGCCTCGACGAACACCACCCCTTCCGCCGTGCAGTCCACCTCGAGCCTCCCGCCGGCGTCCTCCCTCAGTCGCCCGGCGACGGGGTAGTAGTACACCAGCGCCTGCGCGAGGGCTGCCCGGGCAGCCTCCGCCGGGTCATCCGGTCCGTCGCAATGGCCGGGGCAGCGCCGGAAGAAACCGATCACCGTTTCGTAGTAGCGCAGAGCATGCTGGTCGTCGACGTCCGAGAGCGCCTTCGTCTCCCGCGGCGTCGCCCGTGCCGGCGTCACGAGCTCCGGCACACCACGTCGCGCCTTGAAGGACACCATTTTTCTTTGGTAGCTTGTAGCTAGTGTCGTCGTCGAGATCGCGTACGACGCGCGTGGTATATGTGGCTTTAGATCGACGTTGGGAACTTGTGAGCTTTGACCACACCCAGCGTCGTTCAAGCTGGTGATCAGATCGAGGCTATTATATTGTATATAGGAAATGAAATGGATCGGAGAACCTCGCTCACATAGCCGTGGCCCAGATAATGCCGCATAGTCACAGGCTGGTAGCCATTCAGGAAATATTCCTATCTATACTTAAATTTTGATCTTATCGAGCTCATGCAATTTTCAATGTAGTAATAAGTTGAAATATATTGCGGAATTGTACTATTTTCGTGCAAAATTACATAGGCGCGCATGCATCACCTCGCAACTTCAACAATTAATTCCAAGAACACCATTAGCCTCATTCAAGGCCTTCAGAAATTGGGGAGACAAAGGCACTTCTACGTCACCCTGGACACATTACCCGTTACCCGAACATAAAATACTCAGAAATAAACCTGAAATACCTGAAACCGCAGTTCCCAATATTTAGTTCAGATAGTGATTCCTACTACCTAATTTAATTTGGGTAATTCAGGTAACTACACTCGATACAAGAATTACCTGCAATAGGAGTACGTCGCCTGCGCGAACTCCCCACGTATAGTCAGGTGTCGAGTCCAACAGGCTAACTGCTCAAGCCCAACAATGTTACCTCATTACCTCACCTCCTCACTCCCTGTATCGTATAAAACCTAGCCACCACCTTCAGACTCACCGTTCACGGTACGGACACCAAGGAGTAGCGATGGCCGATGAGGCACAGGCGTGCCCACGTCTGGCGACGCCACGACAACCAATGGCGCAATGCCACCCTTACTCCCTCGGCCCTCACCAACCTCTGCGACTCTATGCCGCCCTCTCTCACCCTGCCGCTTCCTACTTCTAACTCTCGAGCTCGACGACGCTGCCCCCCTCAGGCCACCAGCCGCCGCCACGCGTCACATCATTGGAGAGAGGGACACCGGTGCCCCGGCAACAAGATTGAAGGACGGATGCCACACCGGTGCAGGTAGTGTGTTTTCGGAGCTATAAGCGGGCAACATTTTTTTACCCGAATTTCTCAAAACCCGAGCTACTTGACCTGAATTAATTGGGTGACTCGAACGCCTAGGGTGACTTCGACAAATAGTTCTATACTTAAGCAAAACGTTGTCTCCTATCAGAGCAGCAAACTAACAACGGATTTTTAGCACGTCGCCAGATCAGAACAGGTTGTTGATGGCGTGGACGGAGTCAGCTGTAAGACCCTGGAGTTGCCACCTTCCAAGGCATAACGCTGCTCTTGCAAGCAGCTGTTGGATATATATATATATAATCTCGTTCTTCCAGGTTCCATCCGGCACATGTGTGGAATGAATATTCAGGACTGTTCGCTTCCAGTTTACCTAAAAACCTCACAGTGGAGTCTTCTTGTACTTCCTCCCCTCCAAATTACAAGTGACTTTGATTTTTGTTCATCTATATTTTGTTATTTATCTAGACATATTATTGTATCTACTACGTGCGTGGCAAAATGTATATAGCAAAAACGTCGAGGTATCTTATAATTTAGAATTTAGAATGGTGGGATGTGAGATAATTGAAAGAATTCCACATCGCACAAATTGCAGTCTAAATGTAGCCTTGTTGACCATCGATGCGTGTATACAAAGCTAGTCAGCGAGTCACGACGCCAAATAGGTTTTGGCTATATACAGCTGCACTAGGTAGCACCATCCCAGGTTAGGCAGCAATCTTTACACCATTCAACTAGGCATTAATATCTGCCACATGATGATCCATTGATCTCGAGTCTTGCGTTGCTTAAAGCTAGCTTAGTACATATACATCTTGACTAAGGTTGTTGATTGAAAGAAAAAAATTAAGGCGACAATTCACAATTGAGTGTCAACCGTGTACCAAGCATACCTCTTTATTGTTCCGTTCGACAAGACTACTTGTTGGTTGTCATTGTTGGTTGTCATGCATGCATTTTATTCTCTGCCATCCTGGCTCGTGGAAAAGTATTGCGGCGTCCATGAGCCAGAAGTGAGATCATGAGATATTTTTGACCTAGCTATGCATATTGCTAATAAGGGGGTGTTTAGGCCTGCTCCATAAACTCTACTTCACAAACTCCACCGTGTAGCAGGTACATAAAAACCTAAAGTTAGTGCAGTATGTCTTTTTCTCAAATAGAGTGTGTGTGGAGTTGAAATAGTTTCATAGATCGATTGCCAAGTCAATCCTTGTACTCCCTCGGGATGGTATTAGAAGTCGTTTTGGACAAGATTTGGGTCAAACATCGGGAATATAAATCATCAATAACTTTCAAGTTGTTGAGTTTGTAAATGTAAAAATTATATGAGTAGATTTGTCTTAAAAAATACTTTGATAAAAGTATACATATATCACATCTCCATAAATATTTTTACAATAACAAGAGGTCAAAGTTGTGTTTTGGAGACCGTGTCGCTATCCTAAACGACTTCTAATACCATCCTGGAGGGAGTATATACCTAGAGGCTGTCATGTATATTTTTGAGATGAAGGATATTTTCAATCTGGCCTCTACATCCAAAAGTGGATATATATGGCCAAAACCATACATGAGTTCAGACTCTAAATCCTCGGACAAGAGATTACACAAAACATAAAAAATCTAAAACAAACAAAGTAAAAAAAAAACTAGAAGACTAAGCTTCAATCTTCTTGTTTGCTCCCACCCGCTCCAAACTTATAGCAACTACACGCAAACACAAATCCATCACATCGCTCGTCTACTAACAAACTTGATGTTCGAATCAACGGTTGCATATCAACTCTCTTCATCCCCACTAATGAAGATTTTCATGCGAACTTGTAGGCACGGATCCAACCGCTAGGGACAAGATCTAGCCACCCTAGACCCGGATGAGCTCATGTCGTCCCCACTTTCACATTAAAGAAGAAGGGGCAGCGGGGAAGGAGAAGCAACGTGTAGGAGGGGACAACTCTCTTCATCCCAAACTAAAAATTTTCATCCAAGAACTTTTGTAGATTATTTGGATCCAACCACTAGGGCCTAGATCCGGCCCGCTGCCGTGATCAGCCCGTGCCGTCCCCCACCGTGACACCTTGCGGAGAGAGAGAGAGCGCGATAGGGAGGAGATGTGGAACGGGACGCGTGGGTCACCAACTTGTGACGAGGACATGTCGGCCACCACAACAAGCGGGGGCGCCATCGCGCCGAATCTAACCCATTAGAGGTAGAATCCGGTGGGTGTGCACGGGTTGCCTCCCACCACCGGACGAGTGTAAGACCCGAGCACGGAGGTCCCGAAACCGTCCCACCGACAACGAATAAGGGGCTGCTGGCTTGTCCACCACCGGCAAGACCGCAAGGACTGCGACAACTACTAGATCCGGCCATGGAGAGGACCTCAACGAGCCAGTAGGCCCATATTGGATTTGGGGCTGGAAGAGGAAGGAGCAGGCGAGAGGGGGGAAATGACAAGGAGGGTAGCTGTTTTGTGCCTTCCCCTGGCTGCCGCCACCACTGACGAGGAGGCGAGGTGTCGCGGCAGCGATGGTGGCCAAGCTGGCTAGAGGAGTCTACCCTAGGCAGCAGTGGGCGACGGTTTAGTATATATCGCTCCCAGGGCAGCTCTCGGAGTCGTTTTTCGGCTCTAGCAACCAAATGCGACAGAACATATCCTCTTCACCATCCAAGTAGTGGAAAACACACTGAAAGGAGATGAGAGAGAGTGGGAGCTGCAAAAGGGTAGCTTCGCCCAGCTCCGGCCTCGGATATGTGGGTCCAGGGCAGATTTGCTCCGGCTGCATGCGAACAAGACGAGCATAGAGGAGGACGACCGTTGAGGTAGGCACGAGCTGTCACACCCCAGGCATGAGTCGTCAAGAAGAGGAGATGTCGCCCGTGAAGCAAAGCGTAATTTGAAAGTTTCTGTAAACACATATGTATGACAGGTGGACCCATCGCGGGGAGTGGCCGATGACCCCTTTTATTCAACAACTATTGCTTGTTGTGAACTATCGACATTTTCATTATGAAATACAGTAAGAGGGTGTCCTGTGCTTTGGTTGAAACCGTTGATTCCATCTGGATGCTCACATTGCTCGGCTCACAGCGGCGGCCAGGAGTGTTACAATGGTATCAAAGGCGGTGTTTCCTCGGCTACCCACCCTACTCTACCATGTCCTCGTTTCTTGTTTGCGGTGTTTTGGGAAGCTACAACGGCGCAAGACGGACGATGGCATGACATGGCGGGGCCACATCAGTCTCCTCTCCGGCCACGGGGACATCATCTTCGACTAGTAGGTGACTACAATGACAACTAGGGTTCGACGACAGGAACCATTGGGGGCTGATCTCTCAACTGCTCCATCCTTCTCTTAGCATGCTCAAAATTAGGAACAAGGGTTACAACACGGTTGTCTATATGCGTAAAATTCCGGAGTTCTATTTTTTGGTGACGGTGAGGTGGTGAAGAGGCGACTGCCGTGCACTGCTCCCCATGTGCCCTACCTGGCAGGTGAGAGGGTCGTCGGAGGTGGTTGGTCAACTCGCCGGCGACAAGGCAAACGATGGCGGGCGGTGACGGCATGGGCAAGCAGGTGGTAGCGGAGGCCGTGGTTTTGAGTTGATGGAGAAAAAAAAGGTGGTCATGCCAAGTCTAAATCAGCCTGTCACGCCCGGAGTTGATGGTGCGACAAGGTAAGCCCCGCCACGCGCTATGCCAACTCTTGCAAGCAGTCCATGGCGTCACGGAGCAACTATATTAAGTCACCTTTTGCTTATTATCTGTGGTTATTATTAAAATATTGATTAAAAAGATTAAAAAAATCATCTCTCTAATTCCAACCATGAGTAAAAATATAGAGTGATAGCGATGACCCTCCCAGTTAATGCCTGCCTTGTTCGGTGACCGAGGATATAAATGGCAGGCATTAATTAAATGGGCCCCTTACCTATATGATGAGGAGTGGATATGCAAAGAAATTTCTGATTTGTGCTGCTAGAAATGCTTGAGATTATAGCAGAGCCACATGAGTAAATCAATCACCGGCATCGCAGTTTCCGTCGTCGAAATTAAAGCTTGCGCCTGCAGCAAACTTTGGAAGAGAGCGTTAGCTAGCCAATGACATCGAGTCAAGCAGCAGCAGCCGGCTCCCCCACATCCACATGGCGGGCTCAAGACCCTTGTGAGGCGGAGCTGGGAGGAGTCGAGGCTGCTATGGCGCCTCGCCTTCCCGGCGCTCCTCACCGAGGTGTTCCAGTTCTCCATCGGATTCGTCACCACCGCCTTCGTCGGCCACCTCGGAGAGGTGGAGCTCGCCGCCGTCAGCGTCGTCGAGAACATCTTGGATTCCTCCGCCTACGGAGTCCTGGTGCGTCCGACTCCTCTGCCTACCTAGCTAGCGATGCAATGCAATGGGGTTGCTTGTGATTGATTTCATCTTGCTCCGGCCATCCATCGAATCCACCGTGCAGTTCGGCATGGGCAGCGCGCTGGACACGCTGAGCGGGCAAGCCGTGGGCGCCGGTCAGCTCGACAGGCTGGGCGTGTACACGCAGCAGTCGTGGATCATCTGCTCCGCCACCGCGGTGGCACTATCCCCCGCGTACGTCTTCGCCGCGCCGCTGCTGCACCGTCTCCTCCACCAGCCCCACGCCGTGTCGCGCGCCGCGGCGCCGTACGCGCGGTGGGCGATCCCGGAGGCTGCTGGCGCACGCCGCCAACATCCCGCTGCTCATGTTCTTCCAGGCGCAGAGCAGGATCTGGGCCGTCGCGGCCATCTCCGGCTCGGTCCTCGCCGTGCACGCCGCGCTCACCTACGTCGCCGTCACGAGGCTCGGCTACGGCCTCCCCGGAGCCGCCGTCGCCGGGGACGTCTCGCACTGGCTCGTCGTCGCCGCGCAGTTCGCCTACATGACGCGCGGCGGACGCTTCGCCGACGCGTGGAAGGGGTTCACCGTGCGCGCGTTCAGCAACCTCGGCGCCTTCGTCAAGCTGTCGCTCGGCTCCGCTGTCATGATCTGGTCTGTTACTAGTACTTTCCGTCCTTTTGATACATTCATTACCGGCCGACTTATTAGCTTCATTTCCAGAATTTATTCTACTTTTATTTATGTATAGTACTATGTACTACTCCCTCCGTTAAGTTAATAGTAATGCTTTGGAATTTTTATTAGTTCATCAACGGAAATTACGCTAATACAGTACTATATATTGAAAATGATCATGCTAATTAAGATTTTTTTTATTAATGGAATGCATTGAGGCATGTGAACCGATATGGGACCAAACCGAATAGCGTCGGTGCATGATAGGAACCTTCTCTTAGATCCGCCAATCATCATCCGACGCGTGGACGATGATGAGCTGGCATGATCCAACTTCATGCTTGGGACAGACATAACACGGGGTACTCAGGTACGCGGGTGGGCAAGCACCACGTGATGTGTCTATATCTCGGTAAAAGGTGTCACATTCTCAAGACTCTTTGTGAAATTGTGGAAAGAGGATCCGATGTCAACCTCCGCTCTCGGATTGCGCCAACCATCAAGAAAATTTTGGTGATTAGTTCATGCTTTAGTAAATTTGTTGCGGCGTTTACAAACCGTTCTTGTAACCAAGTGGGCCATACTTTAGCTAAACAAATCTTGATTGATCGATCAATGAAATATCAAAGTCACAACAAAAAAACCCTCGGTAAAAGCTGATTATACTTTTTTCGTGACCCAGACCCATGCCTGACGGTCCATATGTATATATATAGTGACCTCAATATGTATCTCTTGCTTGTTTTTTTTTTTTTCTGTTGTGCTCTGTTGGACATGGTTCCTTTGTCATGTTATGCAGTTATATGGTCTACATATTCTTCCTTCTTATGATGATGATATAAAAGAGTTATATATATACACAGCTTGGAGTTTTGGTACTACACCACACTTCTCATTCTCGTGGGTCTCCTCCCACGGGCAAATCTCAAATCGACATCATGTCTGTCTGGTGAGTTCTGTATTTATTTGTAATTATTATACAATCATCCGGAGTATATTATATATATGTATCTGTATGAGATACCTATAATTCCTCATATATATATAGATTAACTTTGAAGTGGTTTCTTCGCCTTCTTTCTTCTGACCAAAAGAAAAAATCTACTGCAGCCTCAACTTCGAGTTCATGACTATAATGGTTGCACTGGGCTTCAGCACAGCAATCGGGTATGTAAGAAACAGATCTGATTAATTAATATATGCAACATTTGAGATTATTTTTATCATTAATTTCACATATATTGTTGTTGACAGGCTACATTAGTTATTTGATTGACAAATTAAATAAAAATACTGTGGTTTTTCTCCTCCAGCATTAGGGTGTCAACGAGCTGGGAGCAAACAAGCCCAAGGAGACAAAGTTTGCAGTGCTTGTGGCAGTATCAACATCTATCTTCATGGGAGCAATCTTCATGGCCGTCGTCCTCATTTGGAGGAGAAGCCTGCCCAGGCTCTTCAGCGACAGCAAGGAGGTGATCCATGGAGCTTCCAACTTGGGGTATCTCCTCGCTCTCACCGTTTGCATGAGCAGCATCTGGCCTATACTCTCAGGTAAGCTAGGTAGTGCCGCTTCACTTGCATACATTACATGGTGTCAAATGAGTTAGTTTTTCGTCTAAATTAGGTACGGCTTCTTTCTAACTGATGTGTTTATGTGAAAACATATATGAATGAAAGAAAATTCTTGTGTGTTTTGTTTCAGGTGTGGCAGTAGGAGCTGGGTGGCAAGTGCCCGTGGCATTCATAAACGTCGGCTGCTACTACCTAGTGGGTATTCCAATGGGTATCCTGTTTGGTTTCAAGCTAAAACATGGCACAATGGTAAACTAAAGACCAGTTAAAAATCAATGTCTATTTACTCATCAGTATTGACCACAATGCTAGCTGTTTGATCTGCTGAAGCAATGTCTGTATTCACTTATTTGTGGGAAATTTGAATTTGCAGGGCATATGGATGGGCATGTTGACAGGCACGTTTCTCCAAATGTCTATACTTCTTGCCATTATCTTCACAACAAAGTGGGATAAACAGGTACCACATCTAATTTACTCCCTGTTAAAAATTAATTTTTAGGAAACCTTGCTCAAAAGATTCATAGCTGTGGTGAATAAGTTCTCGACTATATGAAACTGGGTGATTATTGCAGGCAGCGCAGGCAGAAGTGAGAATGGCGGAGTGGGGAGGAAAGAACGAGAACTTGCCACTGATGGAGACAACACATGATATGGTTCCTGCACAAGATAAAATGTTGGCGCATGACAGCAAGAAGAATGTAGAATTAGTGCGCACGGATTGAGCATTGAATATATTGATTTTGGTTCTAGAATATTTCATTTATTTATTTACTAGGATGATACCATAAATCTAATTTTTTTATAATATATGTCTGAATACTCCCTCAAGTACGTCTAAAAACACCCTATAAACTAACATTTGGTTGGATTTTTTTCTAGTATTATTTTCAGCTGGTCCTTACCTCTCAATAAGATTTGGGTTTCTTCTTTTCTCCATGTTGAGTTTTAATAAGATTTATGCTTTTGTACTCCATGTACGTATCATAACTATCAGTTCACTTAACCCCACTTTAATTTAGTTGATATATTAATTAGTAGATATATCCTTGTTAGTTATTGATATTGATTATGCATTGGTTTCCTAGGGATTAATACAATACTATGCAATAATCGTTGGTTGTTTCTGCGGCTAATAAGCCAACTGACGTTGATATGTTGTGAGAGAAAAATATTGTACCATAGTTGGTAAGTTGTCTCCTAAATTCAAAGAGAACAATACAACTATGATTGTGTGTTTGTTTAATTAGGCATAACTGTTTACATCTTTCCATAAGTCTAGAACAAATACCTGTATGAAAAATTATCTTATGCTGTATGGATGAAGGAGAGCTAAAGCAGGCCGGTTAATTCCACGGCCCAATTATCTTTCTACTGAACTAAAGGCTCCTGTCCCTTTGCCCGGATAGAAATTTCGATGGCCCAATTATTACCGAGGCCTCAAGTTCAGTAGAACTAGAAAACAGGCCAAGAAGCCACCTAGCAATCAATAGCCCACTCACGCATGCCAAGGCTCAGAGGACAGCGAGGCAGCAACGAGGTGACTGTCTCAGCGCTTGTGCAACATCGACCGGTTACCGAGTTTTTTTTTTTTTTTTTTTTTTTTTTTGAAAGGAAAACAAGTTTCCATTGATTAGACAGCTCCTGGCAACTCGCCAGAAACCATTGATAATACAAAGTTCGGTGCTTGGTGTAGCCAGACACCCATAGGAAGCTAATACATCAGCGATTGAATTACAATCCCTGGAGCATTTAGATATTTTACAACAAAAGAAATCAAATTTCATTCCAGTCTTTATCTCCCTGAAAATCATCCCCAATTCAGAACGATCATAGCTAGTAGACGTTAAAGCCGAAGCCAAAATTTGAGCATCAGTTTCCAGAATCACACTCTGCATGCCAAGAGAGGAAGCGAGTTGGTAGCCCATTTAAACAAGCTAAACTTTCAGCGTGAAGTGCATTTGAAACTTGTGCAAAGATCCAGCCTTGGCAGCCATAAATTCACCTTTATGGTCTCGGATGATACATCCTGAGCCTCCTTTAGTGGTATCCTGCATGAATGTGCCATCACAGTTTATCTTGTACATGTTTTCTGGTGGTGGCTGCCATTTTTGTTTTTGGAATAAAGGCCTGGGAGGTGGAGGAGGCGAGGATAGCTTCAGCTTCTCCATATTGACACAATGATATATAATAGAGCTGCAAATTTCTTCAGTGGATCTTCGACTGCCCCCTTGATCTGATTTATTACGAGCATCCCACCAGCACCATAGCAGTACGACAACTTTCAACTTCAGTTCTTCTTTGAGAGCTAGGATGGCATCCATTACTTCTATAGCCGAACCAATACCTGCCAAAGTTAATCTCACATCTTCTAGATTCATACTTCTCCAGACCTGTTTTGCACTTTTTTGCATTTGAAAAAAGATGCCCACAGTCTTCATCAAGGCGCCAACACATTGGACAAATAGTATCCACTTTTATCCCTAGTCTAGCTAAGCTCATTTTGACAGGAGACTATTCAGGGCTAATCTCCATAAGAACATTTTAATTTTATTTGTTACTCACAACTTCCGGATATTCTTCCACATATTATTGCCTTGCTCGGGAAGGCGAGGATGAAGTATCTGCATTTCTTAAATGATCCCGCCTCTTGATTTCTAGCATATATGATGATTTTACTGAGAGAAACATCCTTTCGCGTCGGCATGCAGGGCAACCATATCTTCCATATCATCAACAATAGGAATTGACAAAATAATTTCTGCATCCTCTTTCACAAAATGTCGAATCAAGCGGAGAATCCCAGCATGTGTGTACACGGATCGAGTAGATCAGCAACTTTGGTGAGAATCGAGCCATTCTTTTGTGTGATCACTCTTACGGTTTCACCTCTTGGAATCCATGGGTTTTCGGATATCAACCGAATTCCCATCTCGATTCTCAGTTAGTCCTTCTTTCAAGAGCTCCACTCCCTTTAATATGCTACGCCAAGTATATGAAATGCCATTTTGGCTTTCGAGTTGAGAAGTCTACCATCGGGGTAGTACTTGGCACTGCATAACTCTAGCACACAATGTATCGGGTTGGGTGAGAAGGCGCCATCCTTGCCTTGCTAACATAGCTAAGTTAAAAGCATGTAGATCCTTAAACCCCAATCCACCCATTGCCTTTGATCTCGTCATTCTTTGCCATCCAACCCAATGTATTTTGTTCTCTTTATCCTGCTGGCTCCAACGATCCAGGGCAATTATTGAACTCAGTTCATCATATAGGCCCTTTGTCAGGATCAAAGCATGACATGGCATAAGTTGGTATTGCTTGAGCAACCGCCTTAATGAGGATTTCTTTCCCTGCCTTGGATAATAATTTTTACGCCATCCTTGAATTGAGCCCAAATCCTTTGCTTGATATATTCAAAGGCTGATTTCCTTGATTGTCCAATATGAAGCAGGCAGTCCCAAATACTTCTCACCACATGTGTACTATGTGTAATGCTCAATTCAGCCATTATTTGCATTTTAACATTGGGTGGGGTGTTACTACTGAACATCACAATAGTTTTATCCTTATTTATCATCTGACCCGATGCTTCTTCATACAAGGATAGGATATGTTGTAAATGTCTGGCCTCCAAAACTGATGCTTTTATAAACATTAGTGAATCGTCAGCAAAAAAAAGGTGGCTTATGCATGGTGATCCACGACATACTCTGATTCCTTCTATGAGACCTCTTCTCTCGCATCATCCATAAGTGCTGACAAGCCCTCAGCACAAATAATAAAAAGATATGGAGAGAGAGAGAGAGGGTCACCTTGACGAAGTCCTCTCCTTGGCGAGAATAGTTTCAGTATATTCATCATTCACCTTGATTTTATATGAAACTGTTTTAAAACATTTCATCACTAATTTGATCCATTCATTCTGGAAACCCATCCTTTTCATGATACTTTCCAAGAACAACCACTCCACTCTATCATAAGCTTTACTCATGTCCAACTTTAGAGCGGTCGGCCCTTACTTTCCCTTTTTCTTATTTCGCATGTAGTGTGTCATCTCATAAGCAACCAGAACATTATGCGTAATTAAGCGACTGGCACAAAAGCACTTTGTGAAGGTGAAATGATTTCAGCATGGGATGAGTTTGAGGTGGTTGGCTAACACTTTTGCTACCGGCTTGTATAAAAACATTCAGAGGCTTATAGGCCGCAGGATCATTTATTCTTTCGGGTTTTTAACCTTAGGAATTAACACAATTATTGTTTCATTCAGTTTGTGGGCATTGGGTTCCCATTTAGGACTGCGAGCACCTCCCTCTTCACTGATCACCCACCGGTGCCGAGAAATGTTTGTAAAAATTGAAGGGACTCCATCCGGTCCTGGTGCTTTAAGGTCCCGGATGGACTAGAGGGCATCCCATATTTCTTTTCATTAAATTCTTTTGTAAGCTCTGCGTTCATCTCACTAGTGATGCGAGGTGAGACACAGCATAAAACTTCTTTGTGTTAAAGTACGCATAAAGAGAAATAAATTTTTGGTAATGGTTAGAAATAAACTCCTTGACCTACTCCCTCTACAACTTCTCCATTTTCCTTCTTCAACCTATTCTTCCTCCTCTCAGAGGCAACACGTGAAAAAATTGAGTATTTGGGTCCCCCTTTGTAAGCCACGTGGCGTGAGATCACGCTTCAGTAGGTGCTCGGTTGCTCTCGCAAGCGCTCAACTTATACCTCAACAAATTTTCTCGCGATACACAATCTTGTGAAATAATTTGCCTCCTGCACCTCTCCAACTCCTTTCTAACTTTACTAATCCTTCTCTCCAATTCCCCAACACATTTTTGTCCCAGTCATGCAAGTCCCTCGGGATAAGGCTATGTATTTACGTAGTGTTGTGGGCTCCGACTTCTAACGATCGACCACACCTTCTTCACTCTTTACGCACAATCCTCCTAGCTCCTCCAACCATTTCGCTTCAAATTTTGGGGACACATGAATGTTTCTTCTCATCCAGTCTTCTTCTCTCTCCCCGGTATCAATAATTAAGGTCTATGGTCCGAGTGGCGTGGATCTCCGTTAATCACTCTTGATAGGGGCAGTGGCGGGCCCAGGATTTTCACCCTGGGTATTCAAAGTATGAAAAAGGGTGTCAAAATCCTTTTGATAACCTGAACTCCCTCCATTCTTTTCTTTTCAAGTACACATTATATATAGGCTATATATGTATTGTCAAAAAATTTGGGTATTCATCTGAATACCCTTGAATTAAGGTGTGCCCGCCCCTGGATAGGGGATTGCTTCTCCTCCAGTCGACACATGCCACTGCTCGGTCCAGCCTTTCCCTTATGTATTTGTTAGCATTGTGATGGTGATTTCTCCATGTGAAAGCATCTCCTACAAAACCAAGATCCTCCAGTCCACAGTCCAGTAAGGTTTGCCTAAAATTTTCCATGGCACTTTGCAATTTTGGTTGTCCTCCCTCCTTTTCATGGCCGAACAAGACTTCATTAAAATCCCCAGCAACAAGCCACGGTTTCTTGTATTTATTTTTCAGGATACGCATTAGCTTCCACGTCTTCTCTTTTTCTTGACTTTTGGCGCCCTGTATATCCCTGTGAACCTCCATTCTCTACCACCATATTCCTTTACAACCGCATCAATATGGTGCAGGGAAAAGCTTTTAAGCTGTGAGATCAACATCTTTACTCGAGAAAAGAGCTAGACCTCCACTTAAACCTTTGCAATCTTTCACCATTAAGTCGGCATATTAAGGATCCACCTAAACCTTTCTATTCTCTTTCTATCCATTTTTTTTTTCGAAAGAAAGAGAATATCTGCGGACTCCGCCACGGGCATCAAAAGTCCCCGAACCGCCGAGGAATTCCCCAAACCCGGCGGTTCAAGCATTGATCCCTGATTGGGCCTGGTGGGATCCCCGGCGGTCCGCCTTCTCATAACATTTTTCGGACTCCAAATCAATCCCCAAAAATGCATCTAAGCGGTTAATCGAATCCCCAACTCTCAACTTTTTTGGACTCAAACTATCAACATCAATTTCCTCGGGATTTGACGCTTCACGTCACCAATAACGGCAAGTTGAAGGTCATCACTATGTTTGGTTTTCTTTCCGTCGGCCCTTCTTACATACGTGCCCTTCTTCTCTTGTTTGTGCGCTTCCTTATGTTCTTTATTTTCAGAAATCACCACTTGTTGGGACAACACAACACATGGTTGAAGCCCAAAATTTAATACTTTTACTCCTACTGTATAACTCTTTGAACTTGTTGCCTCCAAATTTTCCTTTTCCTCCGATTCGACATCCATTTTCGTTTCCACATCCTCCACGGATACTAGATTTTCCTGCTGGTTTATCTGCGGTTTGTTCCCCCTCCCTAACATCTCCGCCACGTCCTTAGAAATCAAAGTCACCGCTTCTTACTCCCTCCATATTGAAAAGGAAGTCGTTTAGGACATCGACACGGTCTCCAAAGTGCAACTTTGACTTCTCTTTTCTATCAAAATATTTATTAAAAAATTATATATGTATACTTTTTATGAAAGTATTTTTCAAGACAAATCTATTGATATGATTTTCACATTTCAAAACTCAACGACTTAAAAGTTATTAATCATTTATGTTCCCAATGTTTGGCCGAAGCCTTTTCCAAAGCGACTTCCTTTTCAATATGGAGGGAGTATGCGAAAATACTCCCTCCATATTGCTTTAAGTCGTTTTCCGTCATCGAAGGCAGAGCAAAATAGATGTCGTTCATCCCGCATGCGGCGCTCCTTGACGTTTATGCCCCTGCCATAATTGTGCTTTGCCTTCTTAATTACTGTGCCGCACCAGCAAAAAAAAATCGTGAGGCCCTGGGAATCGAACCTGCACCTTGATGGTGACAAGGCCCACCGCACTGGCCTAGCCAATTAGTCTTTGATTTGTTTCTGTTATGAAGCATACCGCAATAGTATTTAATAAGGGCAGATATGGAAAACTTACCCTAAATTAATGACTCCTTGGTATGCACAATCATGTCCTAAAAGACTTCTAATACCAGTATGGAGGAGTATTTTTATTTCTCCACAGACATCAGATTCCTTCCCAGTCCTTCCTGCCTCACGCACTCACTGGTTCCGAGCTTGTGAAAACAGTCACAGGAGATCAGGGAGAGCACAGCATGATGTTCAAGTTTTGAATTTTCTTACAATAATGTAGCTTGTATGCTAGCAAGCGAACTACGTGACAGGCGATATGCTAGCAGAACCTATTGACTGCAAACCGTAATCATGCTTTGATCGAATGAATCTCCCTAGTCCAAAAAAGGTCTAAGGCAGTGTTTGTTGACTCCATAGTCCATACCAAGGTGCAACACGTGTATTCTAAGCTGAGACCTAAGGACAACCTTTGAATCTGTTTTGGAGGGCAGATATGAGTAGAAATCTATAATGCGACTTTACATTGGTACTCTAAGTGACGAAATTTGAGTCCGCAGGACATAGGGGTGGGTGAGCATATAATCGTCTTTTCTACCACCACCTAGCAGTTATTGGATGACATATTAACGCAAGTGGCAAATGAGGCCATGAGGGTCGCAAAAAGTTACAGTAGTGATTTAATATATGGCGACACAACTTTTTATTTGATAGCTATGAAATTTACAATTAATTTTTAGTACAACATAAAGGGTACTCCCAATAGTCAAAACTATGCATGATGCAAAGAGATTCACATAAAAAAATATCCATTTATAGAAACTATCTCACACAATGCACTTTGTCGCCCCATCCCGTAATAAACATTTTTTTTTTTTTTGTCCCTTATTCTTGCCTCTCTCCGTTCTCTCTCTCTCTCCTCGTGCTCTGCTTATCTCCCGATCTCACAAGATTCAAAATGCATGCCGTGGCGTGGGTGAGCACTAACGGAGTCGGCGAGCACTCACGCGGCGTACGGGCGTGTGCGTTGGCAACCTACGAGTCACATTGCGGCAAGCGGCGAGCACTTGTGGCGACTGCCGGCGTTTCATTGTGGGCGCAGACTGATCGCGTTGCGGCCTGCGAGCACCACGTAGAACCGTCGGGAGAGCACTCATGGCAGTTGCTAAACGTACGACTAGCGGCGCGCAGCGGTGGCGCTGGCGCGACACGCGATAGATAAAGCGGCGGTTCAAGCGGAGATGTTTTGGTCATCGTTTCTTCGTGCCTCGGTCAAGCGGAGCGTTTTGTTTCCCTGAAAAGAAACGGTTTTCCTCTACTCTCCCTCATTCGTCAATAACGCCGGTCTCAGTATATAGTTTCGTAGCATAGATACCAAGGCGCAAACTAGGTAACCGCGTCGGATGAGCTTTAATAACCGTACTAAGTCAGCAATTTTGCTGATGTAACATCTTATTTAATGTGTATGACACTTTTATGATACATGCATTGAGACTGGCCTAATTAGACCATCATATTAGAACTTTGCTTATATGCAATAGTTAATTTCCTATTGTGACTGCCCTATGTAGGTAAGGAAGCAATGGCCTCCATAAATAAACTTCTTCATTCACTGATCCATTCCCCAGCACGCTCACCTACTATTCACTCTCCATCTTCGTCGTCAATGTCGTTCCAGCGGCTGCGGACGCCTCCCGCCAAGGTGGAGGTGGCGTGCCCACCTCCACCGCCACCGGAGTTCCTGTGCCCGATCACGCTAGACCTGATGCAGGACCCTGTCGCGGCGCCCACTGGCATCACCTACGACCGCCCTGCCATCGAGTCCTGGCTGCTCGCCGGCGGCCAGCGCACATGTCCTGTGACACACGGCGAGCTCAGCGCGGGAGATCTCGTCCCCAACCACACTCTCCGCCGCCTCATCCAGGACTGGTGCGCCACCAACCGTTGCTGCTGCAGCGTCGACCCGGTCCCCGCCACGCCCGAGGAGGCCGCCGTCGCCGAGCTCGATGGCGCCACGCGCGCAGGGGACGCCGAACGGTGCGCGGCCGCAGCGCGCGGGGTCCGGCGACTCGCCTGGCGGGCGGCGGAGCAGAACCGGCGCCGCCTCGAGTCCGCCGGCGCGCGCGCGCTCTCGCTGCGGCGTTCGCATTCTTTGCGGGCACCGTCGATGCTTCTGCGGCCGCTACCGACGTCCTCGACGTCGTGCTGGCAGCGCTGGTGCTCGTGATGCCGATGGACGAGGAGGCCATCCTGGCCGTGGGCTCGTCGAGCGCGTCCGTGGCGCGGCTGGTCGCCGTCGCCGCGAACGGCGACCTGCACAGGAGGCTGCAAGCCGTGGTGGTAATCAGAGAGATCGTCTCACTCTCAGCTTACCGAGGTGCCGCCGCGGGTAGTATGATCGATCTGAGTGCGAACGCTGAGGCCGTCGCCCAAGTGCTGGTGAGGACGATCAGAGACGGCATCTGCCTGCCGGCGACCAGAGCGTGCCTGGTCGCCGCGTACCACCTCGCGTGCACCGGCGAGAGCGCCGCGGCGCTCCTCGTGGAGGCGGGGATCGTGACGGTGCTCGTGGAGCTCCTCGTCGACGCTGACAGGAGCACGGCCGAGAAGGCTCTCGCCGCGCTAGACGCCACACTGGCGTGTGGCGACGGCAGAGCGCGTGTCCGTGCCGACGCGCTCGCCATGCCCGTGCTGGTCAAGAAAATGTTCTGCGTGTCCGACGCGGCCACCGCGCTCGTCGTGTCGGCGTTGCTGCGCATCTGCAAGAAATGCCCGGAAGACGACGACGCGGCGGCAGGGGCAGCTAGGCGGCACGCCGTCGTCGAGGCGCTGCAGCTGGGCGCCCTCCAGAAGGTGCTTTTGCTTCTGCAGGCGGGGTGCAGAGAGGAAACCAAGGAGAATGCTACTGAGCTGCTGAGGCTGATGGTCAGGTATCAGGGCAGAGCGGAGTGCGTGGACGCCATGGATTTGAGAGGGCTCAAGAGAGACAATGCAATTTTGACAGGATAGTTTGTTTTCTGTGAATAATATATGTGTTCCATAGAAGAAAACAGATTTATATTAGCTATATAGGAAACATGTCCTATATGATATATGTCACAAAAGAAGGAAGTTGTACATAAATATTTTATCAAAAAAAAAAAAGTTGCACATAAATATTGTATATATAATATAATAGCTACCAAATGTTCTTTAACCTGTTAAAATTTAAGACTATGTATACTCTGTATGATTGTAAGCTTAAGTGAGACAATATCAAGTCAATAGTCCTCCCCGTAGAAGACTTGAGAGATCCAAGTTCTTGTTTAACCTAGGAAAAACATATGAAAAAATATAATTGAATACCCTCTGAAGATTTGTGCGCAAAATGGACAAGCATTTGCACGATTGTTGGCACAGTTCAGATGTTTGTCCTGACTACAGGAGCTTCTGTTTTGTTTTTTTGTTTTGTAATGGACTTGGACGGCATGAGAGTTGCCATATATGAATATTAAATTAGAAATAAAACAAAAAACACGACATAGACACCCTTTGTCATCCTTGCTTTTGGTGAGTTTGTCATCAAACTTTTTGGTGAGTTTGTCATCAAAGATTTCAAGAAATACAGGCAAGTTCATTTTTCTTTCATTTATGCGATAGTAAGATGTATATAAGATATTATTATTCATGGATGCATGTGGTTTTGTCCAGTCCAACCTCAGTAAGCGGAGAGCTCAGTTGTTCCAGTCATCACTACCACTACCAGACTGCCTATTAAACAGTGTTTTCAGGAGACCGTTTAGGTAGGACATGGCCATTCAAGTACGTGGAACATAACGACGGACGTCCCGTTCTACGTTCAAACAAATTGGCTCGGTGGAATAGTCCAGTCAATGGTCGCGTCATCACATCAACATCCACTTATTGTTCCTTGTGTGCTGTGCATGTCAATTAAACTAGATCCTTTTGTCCTATTCTTGTCAAGTTGTTATTCTTTATCAAAACTTCCCAACCATTCCACTCCACTACCGCTGAGGCTACCCTTTTCTGAATTTTGATTGACAGATAAACTATGGTCATTAATCATGTCAAGAAGCAACTAAGCTTTTCAGAAAGTTCTGATGAGGAAGCTAATTAAGCACCCAAACTGATAGATTAGGTAAACAAATTATACTGCGAGTTGCATATTCCGTAAGGTTTTTCTTAAGCTGATTCATTGAACCCATTCTGCACTCAGCCAGTCATCAAGAAGAACAATTCAAACCAGCATTTGCTCATCAAGCTGTATATTCCCATAGTTACATTATTGTACACGCGCGCCCATCCAACTGGATTCGGTTTCGTCCTTGGCTTCCAATTTGTTATTCTTCTGAACAGTTCCAATACCTCTGGGCAGTTGAAGACACCAACCATGTTTGGTTGACAGAAAAAGGAAATCAAATTAGTATAACCACCTCACCTGCCTCGCTCATTAATTATATTGTGTAAACATGCATGCTACAAAGTAATTTTCTAGTTCAGGGCGTAGTTACTTCCATGTGTATATCTCTAGTTTATATATAAACTTCATTGAAAATAATTTGATTTGGTATTAAACTAGAACTGTATTCTTTTCCGGAATGGAGAGACAGTATGAAAATATTTCTACCAAATATGTGTTGGTGCAAATCTGTTGTTCTAAAACCAACAACTTCAGTTAGTTTTCTGAAAAATACAGAATCAGCTACACACAGTTTTTTTGTTGTTGAATGTTGGTTAAGATGTATTTTCGAGTCAATTTCTACGGCCTCATGGACAGGACAGACATGTAGTTTTATTTCTTTTCCAGTCTTATCCCCGAATATAACCTGGCCTTTACGGCTATATACCTGGACCCTTATTTGTCATTGTCACATAGTGCATTAGTCTAGAAGAAGCAAAGTGATGAGTCAAGATCATGAAAAAGAAAAGCATGCATTGCCGCATTGATTGTGACAACAATACTAATACATCCGTCACGTAGATTTGAGACTTTTAAGCTTTAATAAAATCCCAGTAGGGGCGCAAGCCCCTTCTGTTCCATAAAAAAAAACATCAACCACGCAGATGACTTGTCACTGAACACACCTTAGTAGATCTTCCTTTGTTTCATCAGTCATACATTTGGCCTAAGAGCTTGCTACTGTAAAAGCAGGCAAAATAAGTTGAGATGATGAATCTGGAGAACACCCCGTACTTTTTTTTTTTTTTTTTTTTTTGAATAACACCCATATCTCTTGAGTGTAGAGCTGGGACTTGGGCCGTGCCGTGCCGGCCCGGCCCGGCCCTCTTGTGCTTGGTGCCGCTTTGGATCGTGCTCTTTAGATATGGGGAGCACGTCGGGCCGTGCCGACATGGCACGGTAAATTTTTTCTTCAGCCCAAGCACGGTCCGTGGCACGGGCACGCCGCCGTCGTCGTGCCGGCAAAGCACGACCCTCAAAATATCTCGGCTACTTCTCTTTTTTGTTCTTGTAATATAAAAAATATGTATCTTGTGTATACCTTTTTAATAATGTTTTAATGATTTTTATAATCTACTTAAGTATTAAATGAGATGTACTATAGTAAATGCTATAAAAATACATTGTAGCGTAATAGAAGTGTGTACGTGTCACTTTCGTGTCGTGCCGGCCCAAGCACGGCCCAAAATGCGGGCCATGCCATGTAGCCCATCGTGCCGAGATCCTAGGCACGGCACGGCCCTCGTGTTCGTGTCGTTTCGGCACGGTCCAGAATATTTCGTGTCGTGTCGTGCTTCGGGTCGTGCCAAAAGTGGCCCGCCCTCAAATGGCATGGCCTAAGTCCCAACTCTACTTGAGTGTGGTCACATTTCATATATATAGACCAGGAATGACTTGTGTTACATTACCGTTAGCGTACGTGGGAGGATCATAGATGCAAAGGCCGGATCTAATCTCATTGCACAATGTACAGGCGCCTTTAGTTATAATATCTGCGAATCGGTAAGAAGAATGTCACTTTTTTTTTTTCCAAACCGTATATATTGCACGTATTTTATTAAGAGAAATTAGAGTTCAACACGATGCACGATTAGCCAAGGAGCCTTGGTTGCCGCAAGACATGACAAACACTTAGGGGCTGTTTGGTTGGCAGCAGCAGTCTGCCACCGCCACAAGCACACCCGCCACAACTTTGTGGCGAACGTTTTGCTCGCCACACACACCAGGGAATAGTAAACGCAGAAAGTTGTGGCTGACTAACTTTAGGCGAGCAACCAAGCAGTATTTTAACTGTGGCTGACTAAGTTTAGGCGTGGCGACATGCGGCTTCAGACCAAACAACCCCTTACACTTACACAAATCGTCGGCTCGAATGGCGCAGCTGAAAGGTCGTACTAAAAAGAGAAACAATTTTGCTCTAAAAGACAATAGAACGGAGCACCGTCTGGGCTACTGACCCTGCACCACGGCGACCACCCGCACCAGCCTGTACCCCGCGGCCACCCACTCATCGCCCTCGGCTCTGTTGCAGGTCACCAGCTCAGCTAGCGTATGTGTGACGTTGTCGAAGGTCCTCCGGTTCCTCTCCTTCCAAACCTACAACACCAATGAGTCAAATCCCTTCCTGAATACCTCGCCACTTGACTTCTTGACGCCAGCCACCAAAGCACAAGAGTGTCACTCGAAGTGGGAGAAAGGCGGCCTAGATTAGCAAACTGAAGGATGCAATGCCACACCTCCCTGGTATAAACACAAGCAGCGAGGTGGTGGTCGGAGGTTTCCTGCAGCTGCGAACAAAGCACGCAATCCGCGCTTGGTTGCAGCCCATGGCGATGCGCCGATCCAGCGAATCCATACACGACCATGGAGACCCAGTCAGAAGAAGAACTTCACCTTAGGAGGCGCCACACTCCCCTACAGCTCCTTGGCACCCAAGAGCTTGGTTGACCCGAGGAAGAAGGCCTAACAGGCGGATGCCGAAGAGTACTCACCACTTGCTAGGGATGAAAACGGATCGGATAAGAACGGATATCGTTGATACCATATTTGTTTTCATATTTCTGCTCGGTGTTCGGATTCGAACACGAATAGTTATCGGATACATATACGAATACAGATTGTCTCGGTTACAAGTACAAATAGTGAGTATCGAACATGGTATGAATCGGATTCGAAAAATGTCGAATACAAATATTTTCCTGGATATTGAGTAAAAGCGACATATATATGAAACAGGTGCCCAAACCATTAAAGCGCTCTATAAGTCTATAATCCATCTAAATTTTTAACAAATAAATATGTTGATGAAATCAATTTGGGGTCAGCAGAGAACTACTAGGCCATGCCTTCCACATCAGCCTATGCGCTACACCTCCTTCACTACTCCACTTACGTTCTGGCCTCCCCGTGCCCAGTGCCGCCACACGCGCACACGGAATCACCAGCCAAAGTGGAGCGTGCAAGAGGGTACCATTTGTTCATTTAAGTGTTCATATTTGTTCGGTTGAAAGGACGGTCGGGTAAATATCCGTACCATTTTCATCCCTACCACTTGCAGTCCACATGCCCAAGAATGGCATGTAGCACGCAAACTTGTCGTCAAGCCATCTTTTCATGAAGAACTGCTATCTCAATATGCTTTGTGCAACTTTTTTGTGCCACGAAGAGAAGATATATAGGGGCACCTCGTAAATGAACTAATAAACCCTAATTGTAAGAGTTAATATACAGGATTAGTAGGAGAAATATGTACTATATATGGCCATCGGGTCGTGCCGGCCCGCCTGCCGGGCCGTCGGGCCATGCGCGCCAGCAAGGCGTCGTGGCCGTCTCAGGCCGCCGGCTCGCCGGGCTGTGCCGGGCCAGCAAGGCGTCGCGGCCGCCTCAGGCCGTGCCGCGGCGGGCTCGTGCGTGCCTCGCCTACGGCCCGGGCATGGCCTGTTGGGGCATCGGGCCGGCTCGACGACACGTGAAGCACAAGAAGCACGACGCATGCTGCCTGCGCTCCTCCTTGCGCCGTTCGCCACCGCCGCGACCGCTCGCCTTCCAGCCGGCCGCTCCTCGTTGCTCCCGTGCTGCCGGGCGAGAGTCGAGAGGGTCCGGAACTGGAAGGGATTGGGGAGGAGTGCGAGTCGAGAGGGTGGAAGAGAATGGTTAGCAGGTCGATGGGCCACTTTGGAAGTGGAGTTGTTAGCAGGCCGATGAGCCACTAGAGGTGCGGAGTTAGCAGAATGGCCAGGCCGTGGCACGGGCTAGGGTGGCGGCCCAAGCACGGCCCGGGCCTCGTGCCGTGCTGTGCTAGGGCCGGGCCGAAACCCCAGGCCACGGGCCCGTGCTGACGGGCACGGCTGCATGTCCAACTATATCTACAACTCAAGGTTTATGGAATATTTTCCAGTTTTTATCTGGCACCCATCAGCATTATCAGACTGCCATTGGCAGATTCCTTTGCTGTGCTCTTCGCTATCGTCCATAAAACAGTGCCTTTACTGAGGATAAGAGTACCACATTCGATTTCATGCAAAATGACGACCGAGGTTCCTCGTTCAAACAAGCGAGCTTGGAATAGTCCGCAAATTCAGTCAATGGCAGCAGCCTCACATCAACATCCGCTTTATTATTATTATCCTATTGTCGTACATGCAAATCCACGACCGGACACGGTTTGTATTATCCTTGCGAACAATTCACCACTACCATTGGAAGGTGCAGGACATTACCAATCCTTGTCATGGATGGCCGACCCAGTTGGGCTCAATCTTCCGAAAGAGAATTTGCATACACGTACGGGCAAGTTTGCTTACACTCTCAATTGCCTCATGAGTATTACTATCACCACCTTGGCATGGTCAGATAGTGGAGAGCTGTAGGAAGAACAGAGCATAGGGTCACAAATACTAAGCTAGGAGTGAGGAGATAAGAATGGATTTGTATATACCGACCTGTTCAACTCAAGTTAGAAGTGAGGACATAAGTATTGAGTTGTATGTACCGTCCCGTTCAACTCAAAAGCTTAAGTTGATGGAGATAGGTTCATAATTCATTTATACTTCAACACTCCTTATGTAGAGACTCCCTCAGGCTTTAGATGTGGAATATTGGAGTGACAACAATTATTTAATTTAAATGCACTAGCTAGGATTGGAACTCGAGACCGTTCGAACCAGTTGAACCGAAAAGATTAACTTGATGAGTAGGGTTGGACAATTCACTTATACTTCACAATAACATCATATGTTGTCCTTCATCCCACAGGTTCAACTACAGATTCATGCCACATGCATGATATAGGCCTCATAAATAATAATAACATTCAGGGACACAAATATCATACAAGTACTTTTTGTCAAAACGTGCATACATAGATACCTATACAATGATAAACAACAAAGACCAAAGATTTCAAATAAGCCCTGCTACTGCAATTTCCTTCTTGTGTTCGCAAGTGTCACGAAGAAGTATAACCAACGTAGAACACAGAGCCTTTCCTTAGGTTCAAGTATAGAATTTTATAATAATGGAAAGAGTATCTGGCTTCATCCTCATTAATAAAGATGCATATCCTTCCTCCAGAAAATGCATATCCAGAACATCAAGATGCTAGTGAAAACTACATAAAAGAGAACAAGAAAAGGAGCATTAAATGGTGGCCAAAACAACAAGGGAACAAAGCATCTGGAGTATAAATATCAAATAAGATAGCGAGAAGACACAAATGTACCTTGTGCATGTGCTGCAAGGTAACCATTTGTCTCTCAGCCTCAAGGTCAAGACCATATAGGTAGATTTCCAAATGTTCCCCACTTAACTCTTGGCGTTGTTTTTTCAGACTAGCCATCCACAACGACGAGTCCTGCATTCCGATATCAAGCCAGAGCTTCTCCAATTTGTCCAACTCCTCAACATGTCTTAAGTTCATACAGTGAGCTACCCTCATCTCTCTCAGTTTGGGAAGATTCAAGACCTTCTCAAGCTTTGACACTTCACAATTAGAAGTGCCTTTGATAGGAATGGAAGGTTCTCTACCACCTTAAGGCTGCCCAAATCTCTTAATTGCAGCTCCTTCAAGCTTGTGGCCTGCTGTCCAAGCTGCGACGGGAGAGCTCTCAGCTTGGGGCAGCTGTCAAGTTGCAACTCCTTCAAACGTGGCATCAGCTGCATCCTTGGAGATTGACGGTCTTCCCTTTCTTCCTTTGCACTAGCTCCATTGTTTCCTCCTACATTACCTGCTTCTCTTACTTCCTCTTCAACAACAAAGGACCACTCCTCCCAATTAGGCATATCCCATATGACCAATGTTTCAAGGTTGGGGAAAGCTATTGCCTCTCTAGACCCAGAATTGCTCATCCCACAGCCAAGAAGTTCAAGTCCAATCTTTTTAACTGCAGTTGCTCCCTGGATTTTTAGATATTTCAAGCTGGGGAGCTGACCAATTGGTGGAAGATGCACACATTGCAATGCATTAGCTGCAAGTATGTCATTGATTGCAAATGGGTAGAAGCACCTAACCAAGTGGGATATCTGAAACCAAAAGAATCCTATAATAGTTAGATAGTCTAGGTTGTGTGGTGGCATTAGATTCTCAAAGGTCCGGCTCTATGTTAATAATATCATCTTCGTAATATGGATTACCGATACGATCGATTAGTAATCAGAAACTGTAATTTTTTAGATACTTTTTGTCCATCAGCAGTGAATTAGTGTTACAAGTAGCTCCCTTTCTAATTTAACCATTTGAAGCTTCCTCAGCTGCAAAAGAGGATCCAATTCTTGCATGCTCCATCCATCTTGCATTGTATTACTCTCGACATTACGACTACCACCAACCGGAAGTCCTTCTATGTCAATAAGAAGCTTCAATCTGCATATCCTTTTTTGGTACATTATTTATTGTTGTATTATCAAGACCAAGGCGCCTTAGGTTGCATAATCGAAAGTGATCCCTAATGGGAGACTGTGCAATGCATCACAATCATCCAAGTTCAATATCTCAAGATTTACAAGAGAACCAATAGACTCGGTAGATAAGATATGTCACTACCACGAAGATCAAGTGACCTTAAGTGGATCAAACTTCCAATACAATCAGGAACACTCAGTAAAATTGCACCTGTTAGATCCGAACTCGGATCTTTATGAGTTTTTCTCGAAAATTGTATTGTCAACCTTTAATCCATTACACTTAGTAATAAGAGTCCGTACTCCAATCTGCCCTTTCAACACTAGGAGAAATTGATAACTCCTTTCCCCGCAACAATTGAAACACGTCTTTAGTTTGTACGAGAGATCTAGCCTCTAATGATTTTTTGATCTCCACTTAAAAGTATCGACCTGATAAATGTTGAGCAAGCTTCCTTAAAAGATCATGCATTTTACACTTAGAATAGTCAGCATAGAAAGGGTCTGGTTGAAGGAGATTTCTATATATCAATTCATAGTAATATTCTTCTGGGCTGTATCCTCTAGAAGTTGTTGCTCTTGCTCTTCAACAAAACCTTACGCAACCCAAAACCTCACAAGATCATCACGATGCATGCTAAAATCTTCGGGATACAAGGCACGATACAAAAAACATTGCTTCAAATAGCGTGGTAGCTCATCATAGCTCAAATACGAGCTCCACTTAGCTCACTAGGAAGCTTGCTCGTGGACTTAATACCCCTTACTTATTACCTTTCTCCATTCACTCTCTTTTTTTCTTTAGCCGCTAGAACACTAGTCGTAACCTTGATTGCAAGAGGAAGGCCACCACACAAACGAACAATGTCAAGCCCTAGAACTCGTAGGTTTTCTACTTCACTTTTCCTTGCTAATGTTCATACTCTTTAAAAGCAACTCCCATCCTACTTCTTCGACATCAATTCGATGAATATCTTCCACCCCGATTGCTCGTGCAACTGCATCATTGCGAGTTGTGACAAGAATTATTCCCCGTAGCTGCAGTGTTTAATGGGACTCTCGAGTAAATTAGTCCACACCTCATGTTGCCAAGTATCATCCAAAACAAGAAAGAAACTTGCATTTTCGGACAGCTATTTGCAAGCCTTACGCTAAGTTCTCCAACAGTTTCATCATGCTTATAATCAACTCCGATGTTAGAAGGACTTCTTTTTCAAAACTGAAATATCGAATCACTGTTGAGAAACACAAATCCATGCTTTTTACTAAAGCTTCCTTTTTATTCTGTGGTCATTATAGATCTTTTGGGCGAAGTCGTTTTCCCAACCCCTCCCGTACCAACAACTTTTTTCGCGATCGGGCCATTCACCCCGTATTTCATTAAGAGGAGGAAAACCAAATCCAATACAAACAAAGCCTCGATGCCGAAAGCAGACATCAGCCTGTAAAAGAGAAAAGAAAAAGAAGAAAAAGAAAAAAAAAAAAAAAAGAGGACAACACAAAGCTAGCAACCTAATTCTTTGGAAGCACCCTTCGAAGATTACAAGATAAACCAATGTCGCGACCGGACCCTTAAGCACTCATCATGCGGAACCCGTCTCGCGCCGTCGCCGCTTCTTTCCCCATGAGAAGGAAGGCCTCCATGGCCTCCATGTTCGCCTCGGCTTGAGGGCCCGTTAAAGGCGGCATGCAGCTCATCAAAGGAGACTGCATCCTCATGCGGCCTCGACCTCAATCCCCATCTTCTTGACATTACTCTCCTTGCTTGGTCCTCCGGTCTATGTAGCCTGGAGCCACTCTTTGCGGCTAGCCGTGCACTAATCGTTCGGCATTAGCTCCACTAACCTTGTATGCTTTCTTTTCCTTGTGTGCAAGAATCAAATCCACTAACCTTGTGCATGCAAGTGCAGTTTCCTTCCCCACAAGGTTAGGCTCCACAATTGGGGAAGTTTTCATCTGACTCACTTTTTTGAAACAATTGCTTCCAGCTGCATAGTCTTAAGCTTAAGTTGTTCACCCTGCTTTAAAATCTTTTCAAGTTTAGTGTTGAAGTTCCTAATGCGGATGGCAATCTCATGACGTCTTTGAATATGAGGAAAGCACGTGACAAATGAACATCCAGTACATGCAGTAGAATTTTTTTGTGAAGGATGGTTTGCTAGTAGCTTGTTTCCTTCTAATTTGGCCAAGTCAATAATATCATCAGCTTCATAAACAGCATCTTTCAGCTCACTAAGCCAATTGCTAACCGCTGAGTCTTCATTTCTCTTTTGCTCAGCATCAATAAGAAGACACTGTATATATTCCATTCTTTGTTGTAGTTCATTAAGGTCTTCTTTTACCCCAAGAATCAGAATGGCCTCTTCTGTAATGATATCTTGCAACTTCTTAGCACATGATCCAACAAGAGAATCTAGTATGATGGCCATAGTTGGCAGCTGGCAATGAGTGTACAACTTGTGTTAAGGTTGGTTGAGAAAAAAGAAAAGCTTAATTAATTTTTATTGCTGTAACAGAGGCTCTAACATGATGCTAGTTTTCAAACCGATTTTTTTTTTTTTTCTTCTTCATGGCATAGGAATGTTAAGGATGTCCAGTGATAGCTTCTTAGGTGGCATAAATGATATATCTTTTGCATAGCATTAGTACTAGTACTTGTGAAACAGTTAAAAACAGTCACAGTAAATAGTTATAAATAACTCCTAGGTTAGCAGAATGCATGTGAATGAGTATTGAGTAGGTAATATATGCACAAACTGTGTTCCATTCAGTGGTGATTGATGAATTCAGTAGTATGGTGAGGTTAACATGCTTTTTATTCTTTATATGAATTAAAAGTTTTTAGCACTTTACATGAGTGTGGCCAATCATTTGACGGGCATTTGTAAAACTCTGCTGGAGGGTCACTGACGGGCATCTTACTTAGCATCTCATAGACAAAACCTATAGAAATATAACTATGGCAACATAATCACAGTTTACGTTATTGCAAATTTTATGTCTTGTGAAATTATGGCATTCCAATTTTCTGATGCATCTTCTTGAACATTAACTAAAATCATATTCTCACACACTGTCTTTATGTTGTAATTGCAGTGGCATGACAAAAACATGTAAACAATTGAATCATAGCTAAAAGTCTTGCCTTACAAACAGTATCTTCCAACAAGTGGAAGTGAATACTAAGTATAAAGAGAAATCATCTTGCAGAAATAGTTTTGGACAGATGATCAGCCCACGAAAAGCATTAAGATCTCCTCAGTGGCCAACGAGATTTAAAGCTATATATTGCTTGGAGAAAACAGCACATGGAATAGATGACAGAGAACAATCAGCAATCTGACCAAGAGATTAGTAGACAGTAAGACGCATAACATCTACTAGCTAAGTAATTAGACCTACTAGAACTAGAAACTTACCTGAATAATTGAATAGTCAACTGATATGAGGGTGGTGAATATGGAGGTCTGGAGGCACCGAAGCAATTGCTTCCAACAGGATCTCTTCACAAGGGTTCAACAGAGACAGGTGAAGTACCTAGCAGACTTTCTTGTGGGAACAATCAGATTCTCCTCCCTCTGTATGGTCAGTAGATGCAAATCAGACATGTCCAGTGAGAAGAATAAGCAGGACATCAGAGCCCTTTCATCAATAAGAACCAGATGCCATGGTGCCTTACACAGCGAACGGCATACCATGAGCAGAGCAGATGAGAGTTAAAGGAGGTGCAACGGAAGAAGAGTTGCTGAAAACTGCCAAGAGCCCTCTGTTCAAAGCATCCTTTAGGTAGACCAACCATTCAACTGCTTTGTTTGTGCAAGTCATGAGGTACAGTAGTGGGTGGTGCAATTAAAATTCTTATCATTGTTCAATAAAAGTGCCCACTTGCTAAATTTTAATTCGCTAATTGACCAGTTGGGTTCAAAAGCGCCGAGGTCATGAGGTACAGTACTGAACATACAGGCTTCTGAACCCAAACATCAGAAAACGAAGGACCAGTTGGAGCACTCAACGTATATAACAGTCATACAGTACCTTTTGTTCATCTATCTTTCGGTTTATAGTTCCTCTAATGCCTCTAGATCATGTCAGATTTACTTCTTTTATCAAGGTGACATCATGTTAAACTATAATTGACCAATGACCATTAATTCTAATCAATGACAGCCCTTGCAGTCTACTTAATAAAAAAAAATTGAGATATTGATCAAACGAATACCTTAGGTGAAAAAAATTGTCAGATCGATCAAACCAGTTCTTTAAAAACCTGAAAACTAGCTAGTGGCAGACAGTTGCGTCTACCGTCAGTGAAAATCTCATCTATGCAGGGTTTTTAAATATTAGAAGCAATAGTAAAGCAAAAAAAAAAAAAAAAAAAAAAAAGAAGCAATGCAGCTAGACAACCTTAATGTATTTATTGGCTCTGATGTATCAATTGATCAGCCAGGACCAGGAACATGGCTCTGACCAAGACTATTTCAAAGCCCCAAAAAAAAAAATAAACTGGCTGACTGTTCCGCCCTCCCTAATCCCATCCCTATTTATGCAAGCCGCAAATTGATTTAAGAAGCTGCAGTAGTAATTTAGGGAGGCCAAAAAGAATTATTAGGCTCTCGACGAAAGCAACATGCTACCAACTCTCTGCTGAATCTCTAGTTGACAAAACAACCCAAACATTATATACAGATTTTTTTCACACAATAATTGTAATTAAATTAAGAGTACCGTGACTTAGCTCTAGGCTCCAGCAGTTATATATAGCAAAGACAAATGTGTTGGGTGGCTTCGTCTTGACGTTGGTGATCTTAATATGTGGAATTGACATCACGATGGAAGTAAGACGTAACACCCCAGAATTCACAAACACCTTGTGATGTTACTAAACACCGACGATAACAACCGCACATAACCAATAAAAATTTTGGCAGCACTTCCTCTCTAATTTTAAGGAGAAACATGGTGGCAAGATATACATAAAACCAACAAAAGCAGTCTAGCATTAAAAAAAAAAAAAAACATTCTAACACAAATATGTGGTATTCCGATAAGAAAGTTTAACAACCACTCTTTAAACATTTACTTTAAAGTCTAGTGAGAATACATAGATTATTGTATATCAAAACGTGAAGACTCTAAAAATGAATTACTTAAAAAGTCTAGTCGTGACGTGCAGCTAATCCCCTTCCCTTGCAAGCAATCATCAAGTTCCTGGATTGAATAAATCAAAGGTGAGATGAAACATCCCAGCAAGCAAACTCGTTTTGACTACTCATTTATATCACAAGTTGAATTAAACATCAATTTAAATGTACATATCAAAAATAATATGGGAGACTTCCAATTTGGGACATCGCCAAATAATATAGTGCTTCATAAAACATGGACAATTCACTTCATAATATACGTTGTGAATGCATATGAATGCAATGCAAATGTCTCCGCCCGCACACCCAAATAGTGCGAAAGTTGGTACATGAGTAATAAACACATAGGTAGAGCTTCTCTATTGCCGAATACCTTGTTTCTAGATCTAAAAGCTTCCGACTAAGATAAGCCACTACTCTTTCCTTTCCTTCAAATTCTTGCATAAGGGCCGATCTTATCGTCGGGCTATTGGCCGCCACGTACAACTTAAAAGGCTTGTCAAGTTGTGGAGGTACCAGAACAGGTGGTGCCTTCATATATTCCTTGATCTCCTCGAAAGCCTTTTGTTGTGTGTCACCCCATACAAAAACTTGTTCTTTCTTAAGCTTCAACAATGGAGAGAAGGGCAAGACTCTCTCTGACAGGTTGGATATGAATCTTCTTACAAAGTTAATCTTGCCAAGCAATGATTGCAGTTTTGTAAGATTGGTTGGAGGAACTCACACACAGGCGTTCGGGTTACCCGATCCGATCGGGTCGGGTAGTTCGGGTAATTGAAAGTGTTACCCGATAACAGCCCCGAAATTGTACTACCCGCAATTTCAGGTACCCGTAATTTCAAGTTCGGGTTCGGGTATACCCGTATTACGAAATATTTAAATTGTGAGAAAACTCTCAAACATTATAGAATTTTTCAGCAACATAAACTGGACAAAATAATTGATATAAAGTTGAAGTTTTCAACCACATCTCAATATCTCATCACAAACATGCAAGTACTAGTAGTAGTACTTTGCATGCGACACAACAAATGCAAATCCAACCGAAAAAGTTTATAAGTAGTAGTAGTCTAGTAGACTAGTAGTAAACTACTACGGCCAAGACAAGCACAAGCACATATTTAAAAGAACAACTCAGTTCAATTCTCCTTCAAGTTAGTTCTCCTTCATTCCTCAAAAAGGTTAGTTCTCCTTCAACTTCAAAAGTTAGGGTAGTTCGATACTTTGCGACTTACTACCCGAATTACCAATAAAAGTTCGGGTAATTCGATTTGCTACGAACTCAAACCCGAAATTGCGGGTTGGGTAGATCGGGTTCGGATCCAAATAAAATTAGCTTCTAATAACCTTTCAATCTCTTTCTTCACATCGGCCAAAACATCTTCCTTATATATTTTTTCGAGGAGGTTGCTTTTCATACTATTTTTATCTTGTGAATTGAAAGTAGGAAGGTCCTCAAAAAAGGGTCGGGCCTCATATGGTAATTGTAACATGGCAAGGTACCATGAACAATTGCATGAAACTCGTCATTATGGCTTCGCCCCTTCTAACTTGTTCTAGCTTCGCCCGCGTGCCTAACTGGTGTTTGTATGCTCCTCCTATTCATATTGAGTTGGAGTCTGTTGACGCTCCTTAACACATGTTTTATGATCTTCAATATGCATCTAAAAATGACAAAACTCCGTATAAAATCATAATTAAATATTATTTATCTAACGAGTTCCACAAGCTTTGGTGCTCTAGTTGTTTTGTAGGAATTCTCAATTTATCACCAAAATAAAGTATCTCAAATGAGAAAACAGAGCACACCATTGCGAAGAGCTCGTCGACTGATCAAAATAGACATATCATTTGATATATTTAGACCCGGGAGTAAAAATATATGAGAAGAAGAAAAATCACATGAGATAAGAGGTCCCACATCCAAGTATACAGTGCCATGCGGACCAATCATAGCGCGACACTGGCCCAGCGGCCCACCACGTGGGCGAACGAGTGCGCGAAGCATTGTTCAAATTCGAATTCAACCGGGCGGGGCCCACACGCGGCAGGCAACCACGCGCGAGCCGTTTTTTCGGCCGGGCAAGACGCGTGGCAAGACGGCCGTTGGCTCGCGGCAGCGCAGAGCGGTCCCTACGACCGGGGCACGGGTCGACCGCGGTTCTCGGGCGGTTTTGGCCGGTTGAACCGTCCAGAACCCGATTTTCCTCCTAAAAATAGCAGTCAGCCCGAATTTGGCTTGTTCACATCCCGGTTCACCGACTTCCCTTTCGGTTTTCAACGCACTTTCATTGGGAAATTCTTTCCCCGCCAACTAGGAGGTGGTTGCATGCCGCAAAGGGCGGTTTGGGCTAGAAAAGAGGAGCACCCTCTATTCTCTTCTCCTCTCCACTATATAAAGAGGCTCTCCTCTCTTGTAATGCATCATCAATCAATCCATTCATCATTCCATTACACTCTCACACAAGGAGACACAATGTAGAATTAGAGAGGAGAGCTCCACTTTCATATCTTAGCTCCCTAGTGTAAGAAGTGAGTTAGGAAGAGAGAGATGGAGAAGTACCGGAGTTGTCGGCTACCTCCATTAGTGTTCTCGAAGGCCTCGCGTACACTTAGCGGAAGGAGTGCGGGGGATGTTGGCTCCCCTCTCACTTGTACCTCGACGGGTCATTGATTGACCGAAATTTGGTAGAGCCTGGATGACAGATGGGCGGTACACGATGATTCGGTAAGAAGAAGTTATTCGGCTAGCAAAAAGGCAACAGCGACGCTGTAGTGTTCGGGAAGCCGCTATCATTCGGCTAAGGAGCCTGAATCCGAGAAGGGGCTGAGCATGAGATGGTTCGGCAAACGTGGAGCGTCAAGGAGGATATTCGAGGATGAGGGCCTACGTCACGTGCAATTTCACGACTCCGAGAAGACTTGGAGGACAATGTATCTTAGCTAGATATTTTTGTTATGTTTATTCGTAATTAGTTAGGACTCGTCAAGCCCAGGGTATAAATATAAGACCCCAAGAATCGTAAAACGATCTACCAAATCAATACAACAAACCCGGCTCCATGCCTTGGCTCCGCCACCCTTCGAGTCCGGTCGTGTCGCCGATCGATCTCTTTGAGAGAGGATTCATCGACCCGTCGACCTCCGTAAGTACCCGGCAACCTTGCACCATGTCTAGTACCGTCAGGCGGATTTAGATTATTGCAAGTAGTCTTGTTCACGCTTAGTATCGTCGAGGCGGATTTAAGCTATCGGGGGGCAAGAGGGTTCTTTTTGTCGATCATGAGCCATCCGGTGGGCTAAGGTCCGCTAAGAGCTAGTTATCGGCTTCATTAGATTTTGGCAAGATCTAATGAATTCATTAAGTTACCACGTGTTGCAATGCTTTTATTTATTATTTAATTATGTTTGCACACACTTTTTGCCCAATTTAGATTGAAAGGTCTCGGCTTTATCTCATCATAGATCTAGTTGCTTTTTAGTGCTTTCATTATATATCTTATGTGCCACTAGATCTATCTTGCTTTTATCATAGCCGAGATAGATCAATCTAAGTTGTCACGTGTTGTGGGTTCTCGTTGACGGTCACTAACGACACATTTTTAACGTCAACATTCTACCAATAAGGGGTTGAAACTATACCTTACTACACACATATACATTTAGTATTGACATAATTCCACTTGTAGTGTCCAAATTATTATTGTGCAGATTTATATAAGAAACAAGTGAAAAATGTACCAAAAGGCGTCTCCTCGGAAAGCGCATTCTTGAAGAACATCAAGCCCAAGGGAGAAATGGACCAAACACGCGTAACCGGGCCGAGCAAACACCGCCATACAACTTTTCAGGCCCAAAGACGCCCACCTGCCAAGGCCGGCCCGAACCGAGCCCAGAGACAGGTGCGCGCGCACCACCCGGTGCGCCCCGCACCCATCCCGAGGCGGTTCAGGCCGTGTTTGGCGAGGCGGTGCATTACCTTCCATGGAGGCTGTGTGCCGACGTTGGATGGTCGGTTCAAGCAGATTTGGAAGGTGTCCAAGGACAGTTTTTGGCTCCTTCCATGTGGGGAGGGACATTTTCCAATGAGCCCCCCTCTCCTCTACCTATAAAAGGAGGCCCTCTCCCCTCATTCAACACACACCACACAATAGAGCCTCTCTCCATTTCTTCTTTCTTCTTCTTCTTCTTCTTCTTCTTCTTCTTCTTTTTTTTTAGTTTGTACTTAGGAGGAGTCCGGCAAGAATAATAAAAAGGAGAGCAAGACATTTTGGAGCTATTCGGTATGAGCAATTTAGAGTTCTTCATCTTGTTCTTGTTCTCTACTTATCAATATAGTCATGTTCTTGAATTAGAGCAAAGTTTTTGTGATATAATCTTGGTTGAAGAATTAGTGTTTAGTTCCTATATCATGATCTTGTCTTATAGAACTTCGTGCTTAGTCTATCATACATATATGTTTAGACCAAAGAGCTAGATCGATATGATGAGTTCTATCTAGAGTTAGACTTGGTTGATCTTTGGGTTACGGGATTGGTAGTCGTTCCTTGGGCGGCGCTCTAGTAGAAGGACCCCGGGGACGGGTAAGCCTTGTTAACACGCTAGAGTGATAATCACTAGTGTAGACGTGGTGTCTGGGCTAGGGGTTGCCTATCTTTTGCGGTGCATCCCACGGTTGAGGGGGTAGGCGGCTTGGTCGTGACAAGCCTTGTCCGTCCCTTGAAATCCCCCGCGTTATTTTGTGTGTCATAGAGCTAATTGCCGGACTCGCCTGGGCTTGGGCGAGGGCCGGTGCCGAAGTAATTCAGCGAGACCTTGGCTATCTTGACTTAGAATCTCTAACAAGAGAACATGTGTGTATCTACTATCTTGACATGACTATCTAGGATATGCCTGCTCCATATTAGATTTATTCTTTTATTCATTCTTTTACCTTTATCCTTGAGATTGGCTTGAGTGTGTGTGTCAAGTTATCCTACTACCTATCTTATTTTACCCCTATTATGAACATTGGTCTATTATACATTCGTGTGATCTTGACCATGTCCGAATTAGAGACTTTTACACCATGCCTTCCTTTGGGAAAAAATATAAATAACGATACCCTGAATACTTCCGGGTGAAATGCTACAATGATAGATCCGTGCGCTTGCGGATGAATATCTTGTTTGGCAAGGTCTATCACGTTGATGTACCTAGTGTAATCACCCAGCCACGGTGGTTTCACTTAGGAATGTCAACGACGCATTTCTAGGCGTCGTTATTAGAGATGAGTTCTAAACCTCGTTTCTAGTGATTGCTTTTAAGAAATGCAACAGGTTCGTATACGTTTAGATCTTGATGGGACTATATCATCCGGTGGATATAGATCTTTGGGTTACTTCTAGAGCTAGTCATCCAGGTGGACTAGAGATCAGTTTAATCGATAGGTTTTTATGTATGAGTTCCTTCTTCATGGACCCCAACCCGGCAAGCTTGCCGAACACGGTTACGCTTTCACACGTAATGAATATCTATAATGATATTTATGATTTATCTTCTTTTATTTATCATGTTGTCAATTAATTCGATCTATGTAATAGAGCTTTACGATAGCACGTCATGATGATCGATTTTACTTGTTCAAACACGTCTTTTTATGATCATTCGCTATTGTTACTACATTACATCTTTATACATGCTTACCAAATGCATTCATTATTTATCGACAGATAGCACTCATAGCTATATGTCTTTATATCCGCCTTAGAGCCATACATGCGAAGCTGTCTTGGTCTCACGGGGCATGTTCTAGATCTCACGCGTTTACCTCCTTGTCAATTAACAAGGTCAAATTGATCGGCACGCCTCAAGACACTTTCGAGGCGTCCGAGTAAAAAGCCCGCCTATTCCGGCTTGTCGTGTGTGCTTGGCGCAGAAGCGTGATTTTTGTGCCTACACACTTTTTGGCACGCCAGTGGGACAACTCAAGGTTAAGACACGATGCCCGACAACGCCGACAAGGATAATGTCATTCAGCCCGGATGAATGACCGGCTCCCCGAAGCTAGAGGCCATGGTGAGAGATATGTGCGCAAACTTTCTCGCAAAAGTGCATGTCATGCTTCTCCAAGCACAAGAGTGGTACAATCATCCGTAAGACGATCTTCCAAAGATAGTGATACCCCGTGACAAGGAATATGCTCAACAAGTTTCGATGGAGAAGAGGGGGCAGGAAAGGAAGAAGAAGAACCGACACCGAAGAAATTCGTCGGATGGAAGAGATTGTTGCATTTTGCCGTTGGGAGAGAAATGACTAATTGTAGGCACAAAAATCCTACTCCTTGCGCAACAAGACACCGACAAGCCGTAATAGCTGGCTTTTACGCCGCCTCGAGCGTCTTGAGGCGTGCCGACCAATTTGACCTGTTAATTGACAAGGAAGTAACGTGAGATCCGGAACATGCCCGGTGAGACCAAGACAGTTCCGCATGTATGGCTCTAAGGCCGGATGTAAAAACATATAGCTATGAGAGCTATCTGTCGGCACAGATAATGAATGCATTCGGTAAGCATGTAAAGATGTAATATAATAACAGTTTGCCGAATGATCATAGAAGACATGTTTGCACAAGTAAAGTCGATCATCATGATATGACATTATAAAAGCTCTATTGCATGGATCGAATTAATTGACAACATGAAACAAAAGCGGGTAACTCATAAATATAAACCTAATCTAAATGACACATGCATAGGTTTCCTCCAACTAGTTCTGGCCGCACGCCTAGCCTTCCTAAACCCGTCAAGCTTAAACCCTTGCAAGCTAATCCACCACATGATACCACTTGCTACAGATATAAACCACTTACCACAACTAGATCAATCCACCGCATGATACAATCTAACCATGATAAGCTAAAAGCACGCATACATCTAAAAGATCTATAAATACTCATTACTCGTTGAAGCGTGTATGCATAGACAAGTAAAATGCATATGCAAACCTAATCTAAAGCAAAGCCGTAGATTCGTCCCGATCAGTCCCTAACAAGCAATCCACCGCATGATACACCGCAACAAGCTAATCCACCGCATGATACGGCTTGCCGACTTAACCGTTCTAAACCCTCTTCGTCCCCGACAAAGAATCCACCGAGATGATACACCGCAATAAGCTAATCCACCGCATGATACGGCTTGCCGAGACTAGACTCTAACGATACGTAGATGTACACATGAAAGATACAAGTAAACACATAACCGTGTTCGGCAAGGTTGCCGAATCCGTGGTCCATGAAGAAGAAACTCACACGTAAAACCTTAGCCCGCCGCAGACGACTCATGACTAAACGCGCGCAAGAACCCCAAGAACACGCGTGACAACCTAGATTGATCTAGGCTCGGCTATGACAGCACGAGATAGATCTAATGACAAGCTTAATGATAAACATTGAAAGAATTGATGACATCTAGATCTAACAAAAGATAAAACCGAGCTATATCAATCTAGATTGGGCAAAGAGTGTGTGCAAACACAAATAACTAAATAGATAATCAAGTAAGAATCATGCACCACTCGGTAACTTAATGAATTCATTAGGGTCCCAAGCCTAATGAAGCCGATAACTAGCTCTTAGCCGGATCTTAGCCCACCGGATGGCTCATGATCGACAAAAGAACCCTCTTGCCCCCGATATCTTAAATCCGCCCGACGATACTAAGCGTGAACAAGACTTCTTGCAATAATCTAAATCCGCCTCGACGATACTAGACATGGTGCAAGGTTGCTTGCGGTACTTATGGAGGTTGACGGGTCGATGAATCCTCTCATGATAGATCGACGACACGACCGGACTCGAAGGGTGGCGGAGCCAAGGCACGGAGCCGGGTTGTTTGTATTGATTTTGGGTAGGTCGTTTACAGTTGCCGGGGGTCTCATACTTATACCCTCGGCTTGACGAGTCCTAACTAATTACGAATAATTAATAACGAAAATATCTAGCTAAGATACATTGTCCTCCAAGTCTTCTCGAGTCGTGGAATTGCACGTGATGTGGGCCCTCGTCCTCGGATATTCTTCTTGATGCTCCACGCTTGCCGAACCATCCATTGCTCGGCTCTTCCTTCGGACTCAAGCTCCTAGCCGAATAACGGTGGCTTTTCGAATGCCATAGTACCACTGGCGGCACCATACCGCTAGCCGAATGACTCCTTGCCGAACCATCGGCGTGCCAGCCCATCCGTCATCCGGGCTCTACCAAATTTTGGTGTTAACATATGCCCCTCAATTTTAGAGTAAAAGAGGCCCTTTTGCTCGAAATTGACCACGATCGCTAAAATCTCGGGCCAAGCCTTTTAATCGGGCTAAAATTACCAAGGCCCATCTTCTAGAAATTTCTGCGACACGGTTTTAACCCTTCGGTTTCTTCTTGGGACTTGTGCCATCGGAGTTTCCACTAATGTGAATCGGCAGGCCAAGCCGCTTCGCTTCTCAAGATAAGCACCGAATAGCCCTCTCAGATTGCTCCTCTTAGGTTTTCTTTTATATAAATACAGGTGAACTCCCTCAGCCGAAAGTGGCCATCCAGATCTCCCTTCTATCCTTCAACTTTTCTCCTCCTCTTCCAAGATCTGAGTCACCAGATGGCAGGTTCAAGCAACAAGCACCCGGCTGGTTCGGCAGATCTACGCCCCCCAAAGAGGCCTGCAACAAGGTAAGTATGTCTCCGTATGTCTCAATCCCATCTCATGTTGTACTTACTAATCGTTATTTCTCCGCCTGAAATCTTCGTGATGAGGAAAATGCTCAACTCCGCCGTCGGTTGGTGGCGGCAATGCACCCTCCTTAAGGAGGAGAGAGAGAATCACCAGGTGACGATCAAGATACTGGAGGATGCAGAGGAGGCCATGACTCGCTTGGACAGAGAAAATGAAGCCCAGATGCGCCATAGCAACGGTAAGTTTTCACCATTATGCTTTGTCATTCCTTTCTTGTATTTTGAGCATAATTCTCTCATCCAAAAACCCTTTTACGCTTCAGGCCTGGCAACGAAGCTCCACCGCCTGAAGGTTGCTTCTGGCAGGCTGATCAGGGAGCTCGAAAGGGACGATCCTCCAGGCCCCGATCGTATTCAAAGGCTCCAGCAAGCTTATGAGCTCTCGAAGACCATCTACAACATGGTTGTAGATTAGGAAAAGACTAGTCATTATGTAATGAACTTGTATTCCCTGTCTCTGTCAATAAAGAATCAGTTCCTTAAATCTTGTTTCCTTATGATCCTGCGCTCTCAATTTGTCCTTATAAATCTGGACTTGATCATCTTAGTGCCGAACAAAACGATGCCGATCGGTACCTGTGTAGGGTGTTGCCGAACGTAATTCAAATTTAACGAGTCCAAAAATGCCTTTCATGGTCATCCAGCTCATCATCGCCGATTAGGTCGAAGTAATAGTCCTTTATAGCCGCCTTTACGTAAATAACTTTCTCCATATTTGATTCCGAAATAGGCCGATATCGACACCGATTTTCTCATCCCTTCTATTCTCATAGATTAAGATATTTCTTGAACAGAATAATTGAACCATGTTTGATGTCGTCACTAACCGAATTCTCAAATAATATGTATTTAAGAAATCCGGTTTCCTTAAAAACTCGCGGACAATCGTTCATTGTGTCATTAAATATGCCCCTGCCTTTCTCTTCTCCCAATAAACCAACCGGGGGTAAAAATGTCCGAGGGGAGGTGGAACGAGTAGAGCTAGCTTCTTTAATAAGCAATCTCTCGAAAAAATGTATAATTAAATATATCTCGGCCAATCCACTTCCTTTCCATCGAGTGCCTAACCTTATATGTCCAAACGCAATCGAAACCGCAATTCTTCTAGTTTCCTTCTCCTTTCACCAAGCATTTTCCACTAGTACAGGCAATTCCAATGGCAGACAAAGGCAAAGGAGTTGCCGAGGAATCAACAGTTCAGGGTCCTCCACCACCTGCTCCGCATTCGCTCGGGTAAGATTGGACCTTTTGCAGATCTAGTTATCTCTTCTCTTGATGCATTCTAATCCTTCTACTTCTAGATCACCGATGCACCCAGACTTCTTGTTTGGCACTCGGCGCATTCCAATTCCCATCTCATCAGACTCTTCTGATGATGATTCATCGGCGGATGCAGAGACTCTTCGCAAGCAACTGCGTGAAGAGAAGCGTCGCCGTAGGGAGCTCCAGTCAGATCTGGATGTGATAGCCCCTTATGCCGCTGCAGAGCATGAACGCCGTATGGCTTTATTAGTCCATATTGGTGGTAAGTCTTAAACCCAACTTGTCCATTCATCACTGCTTTAGTGAACTGATTATTCCTCAACTCATTCTCCATCCAGAACTGTCCGAGCGCCACCAGTGCCTCCGTGAAGCAGTGTCCAGTTTGGTGCGAGCGCTTGACATGCCGGTGAACCCTCCAGCGCCACGCATCCAGGAGATCGTTGACAAGATCAAGGATGCCATGAAGAAGAAGTGAAGAGCTGTGACTGGGATGGTGCCGAATAGTATCTAGGATTAGGACCAAGTAGAAATTCCTTGTGATATATTCCAAGTAGAAATCCTTTGTAATATATTCGGCAATACTTTTGTAACAGACTTTTGAAGCTCTTGAATAAAGATCCTTTTCTGTCTGTATACTGTTGTACTTTTATATTTTTTGCACTGAAGGCGACACAACAATATTTATGTCGGCTGTTCTCCAACTTCGTGGAGTATTTTTCTGCTAAAGGCGATGGTTTATACATCGGCTATCCTTTATGAATAGAACAAATCTTTTTGCTCAAAACCATTAAATTCATACGTGTCGGCCAATCACATTTGACAATAACTGATTCTCTAAAAGCCGACACGAAATCTCTCCTCAAAAATTACTATGAGAGCCGACTATCTCGATCGGCTGCTGGTCTTTGTAGCGAGTACTGACAGGACCTTCTTCCGATGCTCTTCCTGAGAAGCATTCCACACCTTCATATTCCCAGAACGATGGTTCAGTGGCAGCAATGCTTACCGAATCATCGGCTTGCACTATCTCAACGTCATCACCATTCCATTGGATGAGGACTTGATGCATGGTGGATGGAACGCAACAGTTAGCATGGATCCAATCTCTTCCAAGTAATAAGCTGTAGGACCCCTTACCGTCGATCACAAAGAAGGTAGTGATCAAAGTCTTTGAGCCGATCATTAACTCAACGTGAACGGCTCCATGGGTATCCGAAGGATTTCCAAAGAAAGTCCCCCGAGCACAATGTCCGTCTTGAGCAAATCCTCCTTAGTCATCCCGGCTTCACGAAAGTCGTATATGGCATAATGTTGATTGCGCTCCTCCATCAACGAATCATATGAGTCGAGGTTTTCCATTCACATATCCCTTCAAGTAAAGAGGCTTCAAATGATTGTGTTTCCTAGGCCTGTCGAATACAGCTTGTCTTGATAGAGCCAACTGTCCTAGGAGATCAATCATCTCTTTGTTGTCAAAATCAGAATAGGCCTCTTCATCTGAATAGGCATCTTGTTCCTCCGGATCCGCAGTAGCTTGTTCTCGTAGGTGCTACAAACTCTATTGGGATGTAGAACACCATGCTAACATCCGCCGAATGCCCACTTGCCGAATACTCCGCGCGAATGACTGGCTTCTCGAAGTTTTCTTCTTTGGGCGCCACACCGGTTTCGCGTTCGAGTTGCTTCTTTGAGCTCCTTGTTTCTGAGACACTGGACTCTTCTCTTCTAGCTTTCCCTTAGACCAGGAGGGCACCATTGTCCCTTCTACCACACATACTCTTGAGGAGAGTCCATGTCATCATCAGAATCCTCTACATCAGCCCATGCTTGATCTGCAATCCTCTTACTGACGTGAGGTGTACTGAATTTATTTTTTAAGCGCCGATCATCCTCTGGGAAGCGTGCCCCTAGTCTTTCTTGGATGGGACAGCGGTTGACTCGTGCCTGTCTATACCCATGATATTGCTCATTGCATTCGGGGGCAATTGTTCCTATCAGGCAACTTCAAGCCTTCATTCCAGCAATGCCTAAAGAAAGGACAATCCCAATGAGACTCCTCCCGCCCTTTCATATACTCCTCCCCGTTCTCGGTAGTACATCTCTTCTTCATACCTCTGCTGTTCCCTGGCAAGCTGCTGATCTCTACGATATTGCTTCTCTTGCTGTCTTTGCCACTTATTCAGCAGTATACGAGATGTCACCCTTGGTTTTGAGGTTTCTCCTTTCTCTGTTCGGCTATTTGGAAATCGAACACGATGCTACTGGAGCTCTACACTAGACATTTGCCGACTAGGGTCAATCGAACCACTTTGCTTTGCCCTTCGTAAGTCAAGCACTTTCATTGGGGCTTTACCCTTAGGATCACCTGGCGTAAAACCATGCACGAATCGAAAGCAACCATGTTTGCGGGGAAGGGTTCTTTATCCACCTTCATGTTGTTGTTGAACTTGAGGAGGCCTGGCCAGATAGCTCTCGAATCTGTTGCTTAAAGATTCGCAAAGTCAAGTAATGTTGTGGGTGATCATATCATGGAAGCCACAATACTTTGCCGATCTTGACCCAATAACGGACGCTTCATAGAATGATTATCCGGTAGCTTGATACGTCCTTCCTTAACTAAGAACTCAAAGAGCTTTTCCCGACTTGGAGACGCCGAAATCATATGCCCCCTTGAGTGTCTTCATCCAAATACCGGTTGACTCCGGGACGGGCTCCTTGCCCCAAGCGAATTCGGCAATGCTATGTCCTCTTGGCCATCATCTTCATCTTCTCCCTCTTCCGTAAATTGGTGGTATGCCCGATAAAGACACGTTGCCCCCTTTTTTGATGCTCTGGAACCGAGTAGCCATGAGTGACAAATGTCTCGAGAGTTGTCCTAGGTCATCAAACTCTATGCCGGCTAGCTTTTCCTCGATGGCTGGGTGCATTCCCGAATAGCCACGGCCGACAACCGATGGTCCGGCAAGTTCAAAGAATAGCAGAATTCTTTGTCTCCCGAACTGAACGCGCAAGAACTCTTGTGGTGTCTCATTATACTTCTGTGTTAACCCCATCAAGTCAACGAGCTCTTTTTCATTGGAACCGCTGTAGAAGTATGAATGGAATTTGTCCTCCAGCTCAGACCAGGTTCCAATAGAATTAGCCGGCAATGTAGCAAACCATGTGAAAGCCGGCCCCGTAAGGGATGATGGGAAGAAGCGAATCCTCCATGCCTCATCATTGGCAAGCTCTCCCAATCTGAATCAGATACCGACTGATGTGTTCGGTAGTAGAAGTGTCATCTTGTCCATAGAACTTGGTCAAGTCGGTAGGAGGCTTCAATCTTGAAGGAAGCGCCACTCTGTTGTACCAATTAGGATATGGTGACTGATATACATAGGGCCGATTCTTGGGCTTAATCCCAAATTGGTGTTGCATCATATCGGCCATCCTCGCTAGGAGTATATCCATATTTGAATTCTGTGGTCCATGAGATTGTCCCGACCGCCCAAATACCTGGCCTATACCTAGGATTTGGCATAGCATGAATTGTGGAGTAGTCAACGAACTCTCGTGGTAACCGGGGCCAAAAGGATTTCTCTCGCAACCCACCGGCCATTGGAGCTATTGAGTATGTGTTGTATCTTTGGAGGATTCCTGTGTGTATCGAACGCCGCTTCTCCATGTGTTTTGTCTCCGGATCCCTCGGGTTTCTCTGGTGTCTTGTTTTCTCCTCCAGATTCCTGATTTGTAGCTCCATTTGTTGGTGGTGGCTTAGGCGTATGTATGTATCTTGGCCCTGAAAGCTCACCAAGCCGAGCCTCAAAGTGTTGATCAAACTTGGGTCCAAAGCTAGCCTTCATGATGTCGCGAAAAGTGTTGAAGAACGCCGTGTTGTGATTGGTCATTGCACTCCCAACGGCGGCCGCGACAATTTCCTCCATCCGACAGATTTCTTCAGGACTTGGTTCCTCATCTTCCTTTCTCCCCTCTTCTTCATCGATACTTGCCGAGCATATCCTTTATCACCGGGCATCAATATCTTTGGAAGATCCGTCTTCGGATGATTGTACCGCTCTTGTTCTTGGAGAAGCATGACATGCACTTTCGCGAGAAGGCTAAGCACATCTCTCTCACCGTGTGTTCCAAAGTGTCGGATGGAAGGTCATCCATCCGAGCTGAATGACATTGTTCTTGTCGACTTCTTAGGCATATTGTTCTCGATCTTGAGTTGTCCCACCGGGCGTGCCAAAAAGTGTGTAGGCACAAAAATCCTACTCCTTGCGCGCCGCGCACACCGACAATCCGGAATAGCCGGCTTTACTCCGGGCCGCCCGAGCGCCTTGAGGCGTGCATGTACCAATTTGACCTATTAATTGACAAGGAAGTAAACGTGAGATCTAGAACATGCCCGGTGAGACCAAGACAGTTCCGCATGTATGGCTCTAAGGCCAGATGTAAAGACATATAGCTATGAGAGCTATGATCTGCCGTCAGAGATAATGAATGCATTCGGTAAGCATGTAAAGATGTAATATAATAATTCTTGCCGAATGATCATAGAAGACATGTTTGCACATGTAAAAGTCGATCATCATGATATGACATTATAAAGCTCTATTGCATGGATCGAATTAATTGACAACATGGAACAAAAGGTGTAACTCATAAATATAAACCTAATCTAAATGACACATGCATAGGTTTTCTCCAACTAGTCTCGCGCACGCCTAGCCTTCCTAAACCCGTCAAGCTTAAACCCTTGCAAGCTAATCCACCGCATGATACCACTTGCTACAGATATAAACCACTTACCACAACTAGATCAATCCACCACATGATACAATCTAACCATGATAAGCTAAAAGCACACATACATCTAAAAAGATCTATAAATACTCATTACTCGTTGAAGCGTGTATGCATAGACAAGTAAAATGCATATGCAAACCTAATCTAAAGCAAAGCCAGAGATTCGTCCCGATCAGTCCCTAATAAAGAATCCACCGCATGATACACTCGCAACAAGCTAATCCACCGCATGATACGGCTTGTGTTGGCGGTCATTATCGAGTATATTATACCACCAACTTATATCCAATTTATGAGAAAGGGGCAAACTTATGATGCATATACCTTTATTTCTAACCTAGTTCCACTTGTATTCGTAGAGAAATTATGTCTTGCATGTATAAAAGTGGAAACAGGTACAAAGTCGCCAAATAAATTAGAAAGCGCATTGAATAAAAGACGCCAAGGAGTGGATTGAGCAAGAGATCCAAACCCCACAAGCACATTTTGGCCCATGCACCACCATAGGCCCAACATATGAATGACAAAACGCGCGACAGAGAAGGCGGTCGTGCGGGAGGCCCAGGCCCAGGGCCGGCCGCCCCACCGCGGCGGCCGGCGCATTATTATTTCGGCCAAAGTTCCCGCCCCTTTCTCTGGGCGGTTTGGAGCGATCTTCAAGCGGGCGGTTGCATGCGGTGCAAAGTTTCGTTCCCGCCAAGAATAGCTCGAAGCAAGGAGAGCCCCTCCATTCCCTCCTCCTCTCCACTATATAAAGAGAGGCACTCCTCACTTGTAAACACACAACACACTACACATCACATTGTTACATTCTCACCTTGAGCACCACTCTCTCCCCTTCATTAGTTTAGTGTTAGTATTTGAGTTAGGCTTAAGCTTCAAGGAGGGCTTGTCTCCTTGGAAGGATCTTTTTTGGTAATTTTACTATGAAGTTCTTTCCGTTATTCAAGTCTCATTATTTATATCGCAATGCATATGAACTAGAGTATAGTTATCCTCATGTTATATTCATATTATGCCAACTAGAATATAGTTAGTATAATGTGATAATTAACATGACTAACTTTAGGCTAATTGAATCATATTTTATTCTTGGAACGTAGTAGAACTAAGTTCGAAAGTGATGGTCCGTGTACCTTCGGGTTTACCTTTACTCTTGCCCCGTCGATCCGTAGGGTCGGGTACCGGGGGGTTTAGGTAGCTCTCTATAAACGTAAGCATGGTGCTTAGGTCTATAGAGAATCATGGGGAAATGCCTAGGCATCCCACTGTAGTGAGGTAGGCGGCGAGGGTGACAACTCGTTCTCCCTCTCGCACTCCTCCACGTCCGGTGTCGGGTTGGAGTCTTATCAAGTGTCACCGGGCCGGGCATATACCAGCGCGGGCATCTCCTCATCACTTTACCCCATCTCGCTATGAACCATGAATAACATATGTAGACTATAGTCCGACGCATTGGCGACATTAGAATAGCCAACTCAACATAGATTTTCCCTTTAATGTTATTTTCTATTTATTCCTTCTAGTGCTCAAGAAGTGTGTGTGTCACCACTATCTCCTATATTATCGTCATTTACCCCTCGTATATGATTAGTGGCTATCCATACATACATTGTGGGCTATCATCATCATATTAAATCTAAACCTATCTTCCCATGGGAAAATATAAATGAACGATACCCGAATACTCACGGGTGAAATGCTACGATGATAGATCCGCGGCGCTTCGCGGTTTGACCCTTGCAATATTTAAATCTTCTATCACCGACGTTCTCTTGACGTTATCATTAAGGATAATATTTATTCTTAGTGATTGCGCTAAGAAACGCCAACAAATTTTGCCGACTAGACTCTAACGATAGGTAGATGTACACATGAAAGATACAAGTAAACACATAATCGTGTTTCGGCAAGGTTGCCGAATCCGTGGTCCATGAAGAAGAAACTCACACATAAAACCTTAGCCTACCGCACGACTCATGACTAAACGCGCAAGAACCCGCAAGAACACGTGACAACCTAGATTGATCTAGGCTCGGCTATGGCAGCACGTATAGATCTAATGACAAGCTTAATGATAAACATTGAAAGAATTGATGACATCTAGATCTAACAAAAAGATAAAAGCCGAGCTATATCAATCTAGATTGGGCAAAGAGTGTGTGCAAACACAAATAACTAAATAGATAATCAAGTAAGAATCATGCACCACTCGGTAACTTAATGAATTCATTAGGTGCCAAGCCTAATGAAGCCGATAACTAGCTCGGCCAGATCTTATCCCACTTAGGATGGCTCATGATCGACAAAAAGAACCCTCTTGCCCCCCGATAGCTTAAATCCGCCCCCGACGACATACTAAGCGTGAACAAGACTTCTTGCAATAATCTAAACCGCCCGACGATACTAGACATGGTGCAAGGTTGCCGGTACTTACGGAGGTCGATGGGTCGATGAATCCTCTCGCAGCAGATCGACGACACGACCGACTCGAAGGGTGGCGGAGCCAAGGCACGGAGCCGGGTTGTTTGTATTGATTTTGGGTAGGTCATTTACAGTTGCCGGGGGTCTCATACTTATACCACGGGCTTGACGAGTCCTAACTAATTACGAATAATTAATAACGAAAAATATCTAGCTAAGATACATTGTCCTCCAAGTCTTCTGAGTCGTGGAATTGCACGCGGATGTGGGCTCGCCCTCGGATATTCTTCTTGATGCTCCACGCTTGCGAAACCATCCATTGCTCGCCTCTTCCCTCGGACTCAAGCTCCTAGCTGAATAACAACGGCTTTTCCGAATGCCATAGTACCACCGGCACCATACCGCTAGCCGAATGACTCCTTGCCGAACCATCGCCATCGCGTGCCCCCATCCGTCATCCGGGCTCTACCAAATTTTGGTGTTAACACTAATCACAACATGGTGTTCTTCAATACTTTCCGTGATATCATGAAGGGTAGTTTAGGACCCGAAGTTTGATGAGCACTTTGAAAGGCGGCTTGGTGAGCTTTGTGACCTAGATACATACATGCACCAAAGCCACCACCAAGGAAAGGAGCTACAAATCAAGAAGCCGGAGGGGGAGAACAAGACGCGCCGTAAAAGTCAAGGAAAGCCGAAGCCAAGACACATGGAGAAGCGGGCGCTCGGTGCACCGGGAACCCTCCAAAGATACAACACCTACTCAATAGCTCCAATGGCCGCTGGGTTACGAGAAATCCCTTTGGCCCTGGTTATACGAGTTCACCGACTACTCCACTATTCATGCTATGCCAAATCCTCGGATATAGGCCACTGGATCGTCAGACAATCTCATGGACCATAAGATTCAAATGTGGATATACTCCTAGCGAGGATGGCCGATATGATGCAACACCAATTTGGGATTAAGCCCAAGAATCGCCCTATGTGTATCACCACCATATCCCGATTGGTACAATAGAGTGGCGCTTCCTTCCAGATTGAAGCCTCCAACCGACTTGACCAAGTTCTCTCGGACAAGATGACACCTCTACTACCGAACACATCGGCCGGTATCCGATTCCGCTTAGGAGAGCTTGCCAATGATGAAGCATGGAGGATTCGCTTCTTCCCATCATCCCCACAGGCCGGCTTCACACATGGTTTGCCACGTTGCCGGCCAACTCTATTGAACATGGTCCGAGCTAGAAGACAAATTCCATTCATACTTCTACAAAGGGTTCCAATGAAAAAAGAACTCGCCGACCGATGGGGTTGACACGTAAATATAATGAGACACCGCAAGAGTTCTTGCGCAGGTTCGAGAGAAACAAAGAATTCTCGCTATTCTTTGAACTTGCTGCACCATCGCTTGCCGGCTGTAGTGCGGCGTGGTATGCATCCGTGACCATCGTGGGGAGAAGCTAGCCGGCACGGAGTTTGATGACCTAGGACAACTCTCAAGGCCGTCACTCATGGCCGGGGTTCAGAGCATCAAGAAGGACACCCGTTTTTCGTAAAGGGGGCAACGGTCTAATCGACATACAACCACTTTTTGGAAGGAGGAGAAGATGAAGATGATGGCGAGGGAGGACATAGCAGCTATCGAATTCGGGGGGCAAGGAGCTCGTCTGTGTTAACCAAATACTGGATGAAGACACTCAAAGGGGCATATGACTTCAACATCTCCAAGTCTGAGAAGCTTTTTGAGTTCTTAGTCAAGGAAGGACATATCAAGTTACCGTAAAATCATTCTATGAGACATCCGGATTGGATCAAGACTGGCAAATATTGTGGCTTCCATGATATGATCACTCACAACATCAATATTTGCCGAATCTTCAAGCGGCAGATTCAAAGGGCTATACTGCCAGCCGTCTCCTCAAGTTCAACAACAACATGAAGGTGGATAAGGAGCCCTTCCCGGCAGGCATGGTTGCTTTCGATACAAGCATGGTTTCTGCCAGTGATCCTAAGGGCAAAGGCCCAATGAAAGTGCTGACTTCTAAGAGGGCAAAACAAAGCGGTTCGGTTGACCCTAGTCGGCAAGTGTGTCGATGTAGAGCTCTAGGAGCGCCATATTCGGTTTCCAAATAGCCGAACAGAGAAAGGAGGAACCTCCAAACCAAGAGTAACATCTCGCATACTGCTGAACAAATGGCAAAGACAACAAGAGAAGCAATATCGTAGAGATCGCCAGCCTTGCGAGGAACAAAGCAGAGGTATGAGGGGGGAGATGTATCACTTGGAGCAAAAGAGAATACATGAAAGAGCAGAAGAGTCTCATTGGGATTGTCCTTTCTTTAGGCATTGCCGAATGAAGGCTTGAAGTCGTCATAGGAATAATCGCCATGAATGCAAAGTGAGCAATACCACGGGTACGCATGTGCAGTGAAGTCAACCGCCGTCCCATCCAAGAAAGATCGGGGCACGCTTCCCGTGAGGATGATCGGTGCTTAAAAAAATGAAGACAAGAAACCTCACGCCAAGAAAAGGATTGATTGCGCGTCAAGCATGGGGCTGATGTTGAGGATTCCGATGATGATCCGACTCTCCTCAAGAGTACGCGTGTGGCAAAAGGGACAATGGTGCCCTCCCTGGGTCTAAGGAAGAGCCAAAAGAGAAGAGTCCAACGCCTCAGAAATAGGAAGCTTAAGAAAGCAACGGCCGAATGCAAACAGATATGGCGCCCAAAGAAGAAAACTCAAGAAACCATTCATTCGGCAGAGGAGTATTCGGCAAGTGGGCGTTCGGCAGATGTTAGCATGGTGTTCTACATCCCTATAGAGTTTGCAGCCCCTACGAGAGCAAACCACTGATGATCCAGAGGAACAAGATGCTTATTCAGATGAAGAGGCCTATTCTGACTTTGACAACAAAGAGATGATTGATCTCCTAGGACAGTTGGCTCTTTCAAGACAAGCCGTATTCGATAGGCCTAGGAAGCACAACCATCTAAAACCTCTTTACCCAAGGGATACGTTAATGGAAAACCTCGACCCATATGTTCGCCGATGGGGAGCTGCAATCAATACCATGCCATACACAACTTTCGTAGAAAAGCCGGGATGACCAAGGAGGATTTGCTCAAGGCGTACATTGTGCTCGTGGACTTTGCCGGCAATCCTTCAGATACCCATGGAGCCATTCACGTTGAGTTGATGATCGGCTCAAAGACTTTGATCACTACCTTCTTTGTGGTCGATAGTAAGGGGTCCTACAGCTTCTTCGCTTGGAAGATATTGGATCCATGCTAATCGCTATGCTCCATCCACCATGCATCAAGTCCTCATCCAATAGAACGTGATGACGTGGAGATAGTGCAAGCCGACGCATTCGTAAGCATTGCCGCTACCGAGCCATCGTTTCGGGGAGTATGAAGGCGTGGAATGTTTTTCGTGAAGAGAATGGGAAGAAGGTCCCGCGCAAGATCTGCTACAAAGACCAACAACCGATCGAGATAGTCGGCTCATAGTAATTTCTAAGGAAAGATTTCTTGTCGGCTTTTAAAGGATCAGTTATTGCAAAATGTGATTGGCCGACACGCACGGTTTAACAAGTTTTGAGCAAAGAGGTTTGTTCTATTCTTAAGAGATAGCCGATGTGTAAACCATCGCCTTTAGCTTAAAAAAATACTCCATGAAAAATTGGAGGGCAGCCGACATAAATTTGTTATGTCGCCTTTTAGCGCAAAAAATATATAAAAAACATCAATATAAAGCCAAAAGGGTCTTTTATTCAAGAACTTCAAGAGTTGGTTACCAAAGCATTGCCGTAATACATCACAAGAGATTTTACTTGGTCCTAATCCTAGATGCTATTCGCATAATCTTGGTTACAGATCTTCACTTCCCTTTCGTGGTTTTCTTGGTTTTATCGAAGGGATCTCACACTCGTGGCATCGGTGGTTTCACCGGGCGCATGATTATATCCATGAAGTCAAGTGTCTTGCGTATGCATCAATTGGCCGATAAAATATTCTTTTAGAGGTTGCTTATTGAGAAGCTAACGCTTTCACCTTCCCTGATCACATTTTTACCCTTGGTTGGTTTATTGGGAAAAGGAAAAGTTTAAAGCGTATTCAATGCCACAAGTGAACAAAGGCTTATAATTTGACCGAAAAGCTTTAGATTTTTATATTCAGCTAGTGATGACGTCATCTATTCGGCAATAGTCCGCTTATCCGCATTGATTCGTAAGGACTCCGTGATTGGACAGAGAAATTGAGATTCAACAGGAACAGTTTATTATCCATCCTAGGTACGTACTAATCCTCTAGGAGGTTGAAGACAACTTGAGGATCATTGGATAAAGCTACAGCAATAGCATGATCTTCATACACATCAATGGATTCTTCAATATTGTCTATGTCCTCTAGAGTTTCACGGAAGCCGACCGGGTGGATAGAATAGTCCTCACCGCCCGAGTTGATAAAGCCGCCGACTCATGGCCGCTCCTGCATGCATCCCCCTCAATGGCGACGCCGTTGATGCGGTTATCCGCCACATCCTCATGCGTTCGCCCATCGCCTCGCCTCGAAGACTTTGTCGGCAAAGCACGAATGGCACCGCCACAAACGTGCATTGTCAGCCGCAACCGAGCGAGCCGCTAAAAGTCGCTGGGTTTCTTCGCATTGCATGTAATGGGTAAAACAGTAATGTCGCTTGGAAAATGAAACAATGCAGAAAACAGAAAGTTAAGATCCGAACTCACCAAGATTGGTGTCAGAGTTGTCCGATGGAATCCTCTTGATCAAGATTCTTGACGCAGCCTTCATAGAATACTCGCCAATTCCTTGAGGATTTCATCTTTCTTTTTCTTCTCTTGTCGGTACATGCGGATCTTCTTCAAAAATCGAGAGAGGTACTCCAAAGCATTGGAGAGGAAGGATCTGGTTGGGAAGGAGGAGAGATTGGATTGGGAATCGAGAAGGCAAGAGTAAGAACCGCATGACCAAGAAAGAATGACAGAAGGGGATTATTCAGATTGAAAAGCAAGAAAATAAACAAGAAACATATGGGTATCGTTGAAGAAGATTCTTACTCAAGACGCTGCCGCTGAGGAGCTCGGCTTCCGCTTTTCTTTCCCGCCGGGCGCTTGCCCCGATTGTCACACTGCCATCGCCATAGATGCTCGCCGAGAGTGAGGGTTTTTCTCCGCTCGGGAGAGAAGAAGGCGCATTGCATTGGAAGGCAAGAGCGGGTTTTGGTTCTAGAGATAATCATGGGAGATATTTTATAAGTCAGATTGCATAACCATGAAAAGACCGTTATATGGGCTTAAGAGCCGCATCGACCAGCGGTAAGTGGGCCAAAGCAATTTCCGTGCTATCTAGGCTTTTCCAATCGTATGGTAAAAAATCATTCGACAAAATTCAGTTCAGAGACAATTTTGAATTAAAAGGCGGAAGATCGGGTTCATAAAAGACAAGCCATAGGAATTGGGACTAAAGCTAATTTTATTGACCAAAGAAGAGCCACGCGATACAGGATTACATATCATTTTTTACATTTCCTCCTAATCAAAGAGGCTATTGTAAACATCCTTCGTGCAGGAAAAGCAAAGTCCTCAGATCCTCATTGGGCGGTCGAGGGCCTGGTGTTTCTACCATCTCAATCATCCCACGGAGATGCCAATCGAGGGCAAACCTTCTCAGCAGAAGCCTTCAAAAAGATTAAGAGGGGATGATAAGCAAAGGCAAATTACGGAAGAAAGAATAACATGGGGGTCGATTTAAAACTTACTTCGTTGAAGTTCCACTCATAGAAGTTCTCGTTTCTTGCAAAAATGTCTAGATCCTCCTCGATATCTTCCATATCTTTGACAGTTTGCGTTTGTGTGCCTCGCGCTCTAACCCGAAAGTGCCTCCCCAGACTGACCGCAAGTTGGCGGGCGGAGCTCAGCGATCTCGCATCACGAGGGCTTCAAGTGTCATCAAGAAGAGGAAAAGATTAGATTTGGCATATAAGAATATGAAAATGCAAATGGTAAGAAACTTACTCCATTAATTGGGTCCGAGCTAGCCTAACACTTCGTGATCTTGAAGAAAAAAGAAAAGGAGGAAGGAAGGTCTAGAGTATGAAAAGAGATCCGGATGGTCTGCTAAAGGAGTTTGCCTGAATTTATGCGTAAAAAGGCCGAAAAGAGGGATCTAAAGCAACTATAGGGAAACTAGAGGTCTATTCGGTACTTATCTTGAGAAGTGGAAACAAATTTTGCCGATTCACATTAGTGGAAATTCGGCGCACGAGTCCCAAAGAGTTAAACAGTGCCGCAGAAACTTCTAGAAAATGGGCCTCAGTAATTTTAGCCCGCTTAAAAGCTTGGCCCGAATTTTAGTAGGTCGTGGTCAATTCCGAAGCAAAAGCATCTTTTACTTCGAAATTGAGGGGGCATATGTTGACACCGAAATTTGGTAGAGCCTCGGATGACGATGGGCCGGCATTACTACCATGATTCGTAAGAAGTTATTCGCTAGCAAAAGGCAACAACGACGCTGTAGTGTTCGAAGCCGCTATCATTCGCTAAGGAGCCCGAACCGGTGAAGGGTCCGGCATGAGATGGTTCGCAAACGCGGAGCGCCAAGGAGGATATTCGAGGATGAGGGCCTACGCCACGTGCAATTTCACGAATTCGAAGACTTGGAGGACAATGTATCTTAGCTAGATATTTTCGCTATGTTTATTCGAATTAGTTAGGACTCGCCAAGCCCAAGGTATAAATATAAGACCCCCGCAATCGTAAAACGATCTACCAAATCAATACAACAAACCCGCTCCGTGCCTTGGCTCGCCACCCTTCAAGTCCATCCGTCGCCGATCATCATGAGGATTCATCGAATTGGCCGACCTTCGTAGGTACAAGCAACCTTGCACCATATCTAGTATCGCCGGCGGATTTAGATTATTGCAAGTAGTCTTGTTCACGCTTTAGTATCGTCAGCGGATTTAAGCTATCTCGGGGGGCAAGAGGGTTCTTTTGTCCATCATGAGCCATCCGGTGGGCTAAGGTCCGGCTAAGAGCTAGTTATCGGCTTCATTAGATTTTGGCAAGATCTAATGAATTCATTAAGTTACCACGTGTTGCAATGCTTTTATTTATTATTTAATTATGTTTTCACACACTTTTTGCCCAATTTAGATTGAAAGGTCTCGCTTGATCTTATCATAGATCTAGTTGCTTTTAGTAGTTTTTCATTGTTTATCTTATTGTACCACTAGATCTATACGTTTATCATAGCCGAAGCTAGATCAATCTAAGTTGTCACGTGTTGGGGGTTCGTGATAACGTTTAGATCTTGACAGACTATATCATCCGGTGGATATAGATCTTTTGGGTTACTTCTAGAGCTAGTCATCCGGTGGACTACGGATCGCTTTTAATCGATAGGTTTTTTACGTATGAGTTCCTTCTTCATGGACCCCAATTCGGCAAGCTTGTTTAACACGGTTACGCTTTCACACGTAATGAATATCTATAATGATATTTATGATTTATCTTCTTTTATTTATCATGTTGTCAATTAATTCGATCTATGCAATAGAGCTTTACGATAGCACGTCATGATGATCGATTTTACTTGTTCAAACACGTCTTTTTATGATCATTCGGCATCATTGTTACTATATTACATCTTTATACATGCTTACCGAATGCATTCATTATTTATCGACAGATAGCTCTCATAGCTATATGTCTTTATATCTAGCCTTAGAGCCATACATGAACTGCCTTGGTCTCACTGTGCATGTTCTAGATCTCACGTTTACCTCCTTGTCAATTAACGTGTCAAATTGATCGGCACGCCTCAAGACACTGCAAACCGAGTAAAGCCAGCTATTCCTTGTCAGTGTGTGTGGCGCAGGAAGCAGGATTTTTGTGCCTACAGGGTCTAGTACTAATTGGAGTACTAAGGTTCGTGTTCTTCTTTGGCATTAAGTTCTTACTTCAAGCTAGTCTTGTTTCTATTTACTTGCGGGGTTCGTCGTTCATCCTTGAGGCGGATACTCTGGTCGAGGGCCTTGCACAACGGGTCACCCTGATCAATACTAGAGTAGTAGTCATGGCGTAGACGTGGTGTTTATGCTAAAGGCTACCTTCGTTTGCCTCGAACTCGTACATAATGAGGTGGTAGGCGGCGTGTGGTGACAGCCCCGTCCGGCCCCTTGTAATCCCCCACGCCGGTGTTTGGCGTGAGTCAGTATCTTGGGAGGTTTCTAGCAGACCAGGAATAAGCCGGTGCCCGAAGGGAGTAGGTAGTGGCAGAGTAAACTTATCTAGGAAGTCTAACCTTAGAAGACCTTGCTACTCTTACCTTCTCTCTTTTTGCTATCCTAGGGGAACTAGCTAAGAGACATTTACACAACCGTTCCTCGTGGAAATATGATACCCTAAATATTTCCGGGTGAAAGCTATAGCGGTATTTCCGTGCGCTTTGCGGAACTCATTCTCGCTTTGCGTTAAGAAACTCCAAGAAGCTTTCTCGGCGCCGCTCTTGGGGAAGCTTGTCGCTTTTTGTTTCCAACTCTAGTCCACTCGTGTATCCTTGTGCTAAAAAAAAAAAAAAAAAAAATCTTACTCTTTTATTTCAACCTTTTAAAATCCAAAACCAAACCATTCCCATCCATAGGGCAAGCTCTTATAGCCATCACCATCACAGCTTTTTGGCTATAAGCTCGCCCCTAGCTTTTGGTCAAGCTTATGACCATAAAGTAAGTAATCGGCGGGGAGATACCCCGGATTATCATAAACAAAAATCTTTCTTATCAATAAAAGCAAGAACATGCTTTCAAGTGAGAATGCACCGAGGGTACTCTTGGTTGCTAACCAATTCAGGTGGAGATCAAGAAGAGCAAGGTACATATGACACTATGGAGCATGAGAGTTGCATCAATCAAAATCCTTGATGATCATTGGTCATGGAACACTTTTCGAGCGGAGACCCCAACATCACACACTTGACTTTTATGCAAAAATTCAAGTGTGGGGGAGGGCGGTAAGAGTCTCACCACATGTTCCATAGAACAATACTCATCTCAAATTTAAAAAGATGTTAGCTCTACATTGCTAAAAAATATTTAAGAAATATATATGATAAAAAATAAAAAATTATATACATATTTGAGACATATAAAAAAAGGAGAAATAAAAGAAGGAGCCTCCCCTATTGCACCTTTGCCATCACTAAGGCCCCGAGGTCCATTAGCACTAGTCATGTGTATGACCTAAACCTCGTGGGTTTGCCCGATTTGGACCCACACAATCTAGTCACCCCGAAAGCAAGCTCAAGGTTTTCATCCGCTACACTTCCTAAGAAGAACACTCGGGCATGCAGAGGTAAATAAAATATTCACCAACACCTTTATTCATATTTGTCTCTATGAAAATTATCTTTCCCTCCTTGTTAATGTCATATACTCTCTAGTTTGGGTGTATTCTCGTGACGTAACCTCCTAATTACTAAGCCCACCCCGCACTGTCATTGTCCCAAAGACCTCGACAGCTATGCAGATGCACCTAATAACTTAAGAAGCCTGTCGGGTGTCATCGGAAACCCTGATTACACCTCATACCAGGATCAACAAAGGAGTAGCTACAACAATACAATATTTGTTCAAAAATCATGAAAATTTATTTGGTGTTGTTTTATGATGTGACCTACTTGGGGAAAAAAAAGTTTGGGGCCCATTTAGTTAAATTATTTTCTATTTTATGCTTTATTTGTTTAATTAGAAAAAGTGAGTGTTTAGAGTTTAATGACTTAGGTTTGATGTGTGATTTGGATTTGTTTTGTGAATCTTGGATCATACCACTTCAAATGGTCCTTGAGAACTTCTTTTTAGGCTGTGTTTGGATGTTGGTATTGGAGCCTAGACATTGGAATTGATCCCTGATTTCCTCAACGCCGTAGTTTGGATGTGCGTGGAATTGATATCCGCATTGAAGGCCCATTTCCTTGGCATTGAAGGATAACCGCAGGTACCGCCTATCCCAATACGGAGCTTCACCCCTCTCAGATTGAGTGGAATTGGAGGACCTCGGCACCCGCCGCCTCCCCACGGCCCACCTCGCACCCGCCGTCTCCCGCTGCCCACCTCGGCCGCCCACTACCGCCTCCATCGCCGCCACCTGCAGAATCTTGGTGCACACACCGCCGATGTCGATGGATGATCGCAACCTGCACCTACTCAATCTCAATTGCCACATCCTCACCTTCGTCCTCAAGTCCGACCACCAGACCCACTTCTTCCTCAGAATCCGGCCACCGGGACACCGCCGTCCTCAAGTTAGAGCCACAGGACCAGCTTCTTCCTCAAGTCCGTGGCGGCCGTGACCCGGCCCGGAAGCGGCAGTGGTGGCTTGACCTTGTCCTCAAGTCCGGCCACCATATCTGCTTCTTCCTCAAGTCCGCGGGTGGCCGACCCTAGCGACACGAGGCGAGTGAGCGGCGGCTCGACCTTGCGCTGGTGGGCCGGTGATCTGCAGATTGAGGGCGGGCGGCCGCGAGCCCCCGGGCGTGAGGTAGGCGGCGACGGGCCGACAGCTCGAGGCGGGCAGCGGGCGGCCACGAGCGCGGACGAGGTCGACACGAGGCGACGGTGCTAGCTAAGCGTGAGCGGGAGGAAGCCTGGATTCCAATTTCCAACTAGCAATTTCATTACATCCAAACATGTGATTTGGTATTCCAGCCTATTTCCAAAGCCAAGTTGATTTGGTATTGAAACCAATTCAATGCCAAGCTCTCCAATATCGACATCCAAACATAGCCTTAGAGATAATAGTAGTTCAACAAGTTGGTTTTGTTGGGTTGCAACTTTATCGTGAAGGAAAGTTGTACTCAAGTGTTTATCATTTCATGCATCATCGAGCATCATGTTTACAATTCCATCATGTTAAACATGCATCATTTTTACGTGTAGTAAATGAGAGTGACGTGGTTTTCGATGATCAAGCTTAGGAGAAGGTGCATCCACTCGAGGTGTTGGTGTCAAGTGTGACGTGGGTGGTCCAACTGAATCTAACTTTACTTCAACACAGGCAAGCCCCGAAGCATAAACCCTTCTATGTTTTGAAAATCTTTATTACACCTAAAAGTCTAGTGCAATGTGCATTAAGTTGATAGGCGTTGGTCGATACCATTGCTGCATTACCAACCTTGATTTTTGGAATATCCTTATTAACCTGTTTTATTTGAAAATGCTTAGATATGCTTAGCCTTGCTTTTTTATGAGATAGGCTTTTCAAAACAAAAAATGTTTTAAATGTTTTATGATGGTTAGTGAGAGGAATAAAATTTTAATATGAGACCGGACGGGACGATGGGCAAGTGTTATGGTGGTTTGCTCGATAGGTTCACCTGGTCGCTTTTTTGTCCCGCTCAGTATCGGTTAAGGACCGCCTGTTGGCTGGCCCTAGTTCCCGGGGTTCTTCTATAATTATAAATTCTTGGGCTAAAGCTTCAGGCAGTCATTGCAACGAGTTGAAAAATGCATCTAAGATTATGCCAAATTTGAGGACGGTTTTGTTTAAAGAAAGGGAGGATGATGAGCCCATTGTCCCTCAAGATGTTTATGGAGACATGTCTAGCAATAATTTAAAAATATAGCAGCTGGTAATTCTCTAATATTCTCTTGTCTTAAATGTGGCATATTATTTTTGGTGAGAAATATACCACAAACATGAAGAAATTTACTGCTGCAGGCGTGTTGTCAAGGGTAGTTTTTAAAGGTGCAATGTTCAACATAGAATGAAATATATACGAAGCCAAGAAAGTGTAAACTTATCGGCTCTATATGCATGTGGATCTCATATGAAATGTTATTGGCATAAACTACTTTGCAGAGAACCAGTAATTTTAGCATGTGTGTTTCCTATACAAGCTGGAGATCAGAAATTCTAATGGCCACGGAAGTGAGCAGACTTTTCACGACTTTTAATCTCAACCAAAATTAGATTTTGGACTAAATGTAACATCTGTATTAGTCCCGGTTGGAGCCACCAACTAGAACTAAAGTCTCCTGCCAATGGCTAAGGGAATTTAGTCCGGTTGGAGCCATCAACCCGACTACCGGTAACATGTGGCACCAAAAAAATTTGTAGTATATCTTCATAATTTTTATTTACATTTGAGAGAATGAACATAAAAAGATTGTTATCATATATATACCTATTAATGTCCATAGACTATAAAATCATACGGAGCACAACTATATTGAATTAAAATAGCTTTTATGAACACATCTAAAAGACATTAAATAATAAAATTCCTCTATAATCACATATGAAAGATTGGCCCACTAGACATTGATCAGATTTATGAAATCATCGTAAAACTCAAAAAAATAACGTCTTAAAACCTAGAATACATATAAAATAAAATGCGGGCACCCATAACAATTAGACCAAAAAGGTCACCATGAGAAACCTGACCAGTTGAGCTAAGTTGGAGTTTTGTAATTTCTGGCTCTGCCGCTGCACTTTTCTTTCGGTTGGTGGCTACCCATATACTGTTGGAATAACCTGCCGCGTCAGCAAAGTGACACCAAATTTATTTTGTACAGGATATACATCATGCTGTACGTAATAAGCTGCCGTCAGTTAAGTGACACCAAATGTACTTTTGTACGGGATACACATCATGTTGTACGTAATAAGCTGCCGTCAGTAAATCAAGTGACACCACCAAATTCATGTGTACACACGATGGTCTTGCGAGGTTTATACAGTAATACATAAATGTAAACAAATATGTACACTTATAATTAGTCAATGGAATCTCTTGGAAAGCATGTGGCACAAAGGATCCTGTATATATGCATGATTGTTGTTGAGAGATGCTGCCCTCTGTCAGTTTTGTGTATGAGTACAGTACATGGAATAGGAAATTACTGTTAAATGTTTAAATTAAGGACGTATGCTATCATTACTCTTTCCATCCATGAGAAACACGTTTTTTTTTTTGAGAAGGAACAACCATGAGAAACACGTTGGTAATGACACAATGTCCTCTCTATAAAAGAAGCCCCAGTATACAGCGCACATAGATCATCAGTGCATATAGAACCAAACAAGCTAGCCCAGAGATCGAGCGCCTCTGAAGCTGTGGAGCTGAGAATCTGTTTCCTGCCATGAAGGTAGAGAAAGAGCTTCGCATGGCCACCGGCGACGGAAGCACCAGCTACGCCGCCAACTCCAGACTCCAGGTTTGTACCCGACGTTTTTCATGCATTTCCACTGCATGCATGCAGTTCAGTCATATACTCCCTCCGTTCCACAAGTACTTTGCAACTATGGGTTCCATGTCATCAAAAGTGACCTATATTTGACCAAATTTCTATCAAATACTATTCATATTTATAACTTCAAATTAATTTATTAAAAACTACATTTTGTAATGAATCTAATGAGATTTATTTGATAGCATAAATATTGAAAGTTTTTATCTATAATTAATCAAACTTGGGATACTAAAACCGCGATTAATGTGCTAGAATTGCAAGTTTTTTTTTTTTAGAACGGAGTGAGTATATAGATAGGGTAACGTAGTTACAAGTGTTATGCATGAATCGAGCAGGACAAGGCCCTCATAAAGACCAGGCCAGTGCTTGAGAAGGCCATACAAGATCTGTACGCGTCGACGCTCACTCCTCAGGGTCAGGACATAATGGTGGTGGCTGACCTCGGCTGCTCATCAGGGCCCAACGCCTTGCTCGTCGTCTCCGAGGTGATCAGCGCACTCCGAGACTGCATCCGCCGCGAGGACGACGACCGGCGCCACGGCGTGGCGGCGGTGCAATTCTTCCTCAACGATCTGCCGGGCAACGACTTCAACCTCATCTTCCGGTCGCTGGAGAATTTGCAGAACTTGACTGATCAGGAGGGCGATCCGGACCTTCCGTGCTACGTTGCCGGGCTGCCAGGGTCCTTCTACAGGAGGCTTTTCCCATCCAATAGCGTCCATCTCTTCCACTCGTCCTACAGCCTCATGTGGCAATCCAAGGTATGCATTCGATCGCGCGCATGTGCAACCAACCAACATTATATTATTATTGGTGACTACAAACTAAATAATAATTTCTTAGCGTGTTGGTTTTGCACAAACGTCGTCCATAATACGATGTTTCGTGAGATTTGACGCCGTACTACAAACTTATACTGAGATAAAATAAGGGTCAGAGTTGGTATCAAATTAATTTATTCGGCGCTTCCACGTGTGGTTTAAATAAGTATACTCATATAGTACATCTATAAGGTTTATATACGGATCGTGATATAGAAGTCTATATAAAACTGGCCAGTTTTTACAAAAGTCCAACACTCGATCTGACATCACACTGAAAAATATGGTTTGCACTTTTTTTATCTAGACCATACATATCGTTGTCCTTGATCGAAGTCTCGGACAGTGCCAAGCCATATGGAGGTCCTCAACACAAGGATTTCCAAAAAGTTCGTCGCTAGCTACGCACCGGAAGTTTTGAGGCTCTCATCTCACTTTAGGTAAAAAAAAAAAAAAAAAAAAAAACCGAAAACCGAACCGAACGAACTACACGAGAACCAAACCGAACTAACCGAACCAATCTGTTTCGGTTCCAGGTTTCAAGAACCAGTTTTTCAAAAAAAAAAGATTGAAGGGTGTGAGCGGAAAATGCCGAGAAAACATCTATTCCCGGTTTGGGTGAAGAACGGGGAAGTAAAGGTCTAGCTTTATTCGGTTTGGATGAATAACGGGGAGTAAAGCTTTATTCGGTTTGGACAAAGAGGCTGGGAGTACCTTTACTCCTGGTTAGAGTCCCCAACCGGGAATAAAGGTGTCTTTGAAGCGGGGCGGCTGCTGCATGGCCTTTACTCCCCTGTTGGGGATTCAAACCGGGAGTAAAATACCTTTACTCCCACTTCAATTTGGAAGGGAGTAACCACGTTTTTGGGCTCGAGTAAAAGTCAGTTGTGTAGTAGTGTGGTTAGTTCAGTTCCATACCTATGTTAACCGAAATAACCCGGGTGTGTAAAGCCCGTATAGAATACGTCCTAGTCCAGCCCAATAGGGAACCCTAAGGCACTCAGTCACTCCTCGCGCCATCACCCCCTAACAACCCCGACCTCCGGCCCGTCATCGCGTCGCGCACTCGCGATCCGCCCCGGCCGCCCGCGGGTCTCCAGCCTTCCCTCCCCTCCAGCTATCCTATACACTCTTGGTCTCCACTCTGACGAGTCCTCGAAGGCCGACACGGCAACACCGGCGACCAACCATCCCTCGCCTCCACGGCCCGGCGACCCCGACTCCAAAGAACGGATCCATTTTGTGTGTGTGTCGCGGCGCTCTTTATTCCATGAAAATGGATTATTCCATGAATTCCTCAAAACGATGCAAAATCTAAGACTACTATAAGACTACTAATAAAATAAGAAAAAAAAATAACACTACTAATAAAATAAGAAAAAAAAAATTAACGATTAAATTACTTCTCCCGAATATCCAACTGACTGATTAATTTCTTATAACGTACTCTATTTTTCTTTGCCAAATAAGCCAGCAAACGTTGACGTTTTCCCAAAAATCTTCGTAGACCTCTTTCCGATGAAAAAATCCTGGGACGCTTGTGGTCGTTGTGGATTGTTGCTTGCTTGCTTTAGAATTTGAGAAAAAATATGTGGAACTGTTGTTTTATGTTGTATTGCTCCCTGATGACTACATGAAAATGAGGCAAAATGCGGCTGAAATATGCAACTGAATGAGGTTTTTTTTTTTTTTTTTTTTTTTTTTGCTTTTTGAAAATTTCGGTTCCTTCCGGTTAGAACCCAAAACCGAACCGAAATAACCAAAACTGAATTGCTCGGTTCCATGTTTTGCCAGGAACCGATCGGTTCCATGTTCTCTGGGAACCGAATTAGCTGGATAATCAAAAACTGAACCGATCGGGCCGGGGTGACTCTCATCCATGTACACAAATAGATAGCAGGGATCAGATCGTTGTTGGGGACATCCTAACAAGAGCGAAGGCAAGCAGAAGCTGTATGAAGACAATAAATCATCCTCTGCCTCTTTATTCATCATGAGGGCACTATTTAATTTATAGATCCTCTTTTTACAATTAGTGGGCCATAAATTACACTAACCTAGCGATTTATGGATCGTGATCCCCTTGTGTAATGACTCGTGTGAAAATGAAATGTATCATGATAATCATGATCCATTTCATCATGATCCATTTCATTTTCACTTGAGTCAAAAGTCTTGCTTGACCACCGGAGGTTGGTCTCTCTCGCACTCATTTTTTGCCTGATCAATCCTTTGATACTACATCCTGGCTTTCGCACCGTGAACACTCGTCGGTCGTGTCGAAAGGCCACTCATGCAAGGCTTAAAGGTTTCGCCTTCCTTCCCTTACCTCGAGCGAACATGGCCTGGCTTCCTTCTCCTTGTTCCCTGCGAAATAAGTAGTTGTTTTTCGATGTATTCGGTAACCTGCTAAACAAAACATGTGTTTGAATCCCATGAACCAATAATAATACAACTATTCTTATAGAATATGATATTTATATGAGTTATTTAATTAACTTAAAGTAATATGATTTTTTGAATGACATCGTTTTATTAAGTGTATCTCTCTATCATTAATAATCATGTTCCTCTTGTATATGCTGTATGTTGGTTTCATCTAATAGGTGCCTGAGGATGTCTCAAACGGGACTCATCTGAATGAAGAGAATATGTACATTGGGAAGACTACTTCGCCAAAAGTGGTATCATTGTTCCAAGAACAATTCAGAAAGGACTTCAAGTTGTTCCTCGCATTGCGGTACAAAGAACTTGTTTCTGGTGGCCGTATGGTGCTCACATTTCTAGGCCGAAAGAGTGAAGAAATGCTGATGCATGGGGATGTGGGTACCATGTGGGAGTTGCTTGCTAAATCTCTGCAGTCACTGGTACAAAAGGTAGACAATTAAATCTTGCTTCTGATCGAGAATAATGCGCCATTATTTATGTTCAAAAGATTTCTGTTACTAGGAATTATCTAGAAAAAATACAAACCATCTACGTACCATAAAAAGATAAAATTGAACCAAGCCAGCATTATATTGAATATTAATCTCTGTTTCTTCTAACACACTTCCTGCAATTTCTCTTTTATCAGTCACATCCAAGCTCGTTGTTAACCATATAGTGCATGCATTGCAGGGTCTCGTTAAAAAGGAGAAACTGAGCTCATTTAACCTTCCATACTACGCACCATCAGTTAATGAGGTGAAGGCCTTGGTTAAGGAGGACAATCTCTTTAACATCGACCACATTGATCTCTTCGAGTCCAACTGGGATCCCCTTGACGATTCCGACAATGATGTGGTACCTGATTGTGACAGCAGTGGGGAAAATGTGGCGAACAAAAGCATAAGGGCAGTAATTGAACCGCTTATTGTGGAGCACTTTGGTGAGGCTATACTAGATGAGCTGTTCGTGGTGTTTGCCTCATTGGTTTCAAAACATCTCGAGATAACCAAAGCAAAGTACCCTGTCATTGTGGTCTCCTTGAGCAAGGCCACACGTTGAATTGAGTATAGGCCGGTATACATAATTCAGGGAGCTCGCGATGTTAATCAGTCCTGGACCACCTATGAAACTTGGACTATCAACGAAAAAGACCAATATTTTAAGCCGAAATTACTTGTGTTAGAATTCGATGTACTTTAAACATTTATCCGAAGATGTACTGTAATGATTGTCTAAAAAATAAAAGTATTATTCGAAGACGTACTGTAATTTTTATGTGAAAACAAATTAAGTATACATCTTAGGTAAACATTTATTCGAGAGATGTACTGTGTGAGAGGTGTGGGGCGCGGGCAGCCAGCGGCATGGGCGGTGCACGTGGCGGCGGCGTGGGTGGGCGGCGCTCAGGGCTCTTCTTTATGTTTACTTGAATCGAACTGATTACAACCTTCTCGTATTTATAGTTTCAGAGAGACTTGACTCCTAAGCTAACTAGAAGATCCTTGTCGAATGGGATTCTTATTTAATAACTCAACCTTCCTAATCTTAACCTCCTATTTCCTAACTCAACTAGGAGCCAAAAAAAGGTAACTTGATGGGACGACGACACGGGCGGCGGCCTTGGGTGCCTCCCTCCCTCGGCACATCGGGGCAGGCCGTGCAGGCCACGCGGCACCGTGTGACGATGGCAGCGCCCCTTCCTCGGGCCAAATTGGCCCGCTAGCTCCACCGTGGAGCTACGGCCCTTGTCGGGCGTATGACAATGCCCCCATCTCCGCCGGCACGCCGTCGTGCCGAAATAGGCGCCAGTCTTCGAATCCTTCCCGGTCGGTGCCACATTCTACGGAATGCCCTCCAGGTTTGCAGTGACGTTCTAGGGGTTGACGATGATGATGTTCTGGCGCGTACATATATGATTTGCATGTGTGTATTCATAGAGGTGAAAGTGTGAGTATTGAGTATACACATCTGCATTCTGCACCGGTTACAAATGAAAATGCAATGATCACAGGGTACTACCCATAGGCAAGTACGGTTGCACCAAGTATATATTTTTACAGGAAACATAACTTTAGACTGGGTTAACTATACATGTTAAATCTAAATTGTTTGGTAGAGTAATTCTGTTCCTCTCTTGAACTCTTACACTCTCTTAGTTTACTTGTCTGGTCATCGCTGCACAACCAATTACTGATGGCCATTGTTCTTGTCTTGTGGGTGCAAGAAATCAGACTCATTGTCATCCTTTAAGTACTCCTCCAACAATTCAAGACCGTTGTCAGCAGCTCCCATGTTCCCGTTCAGTCCCAAACCACCACTTCCTCCGCCATTTGACATGCTTGCTGTAGCGTGGGTGGTGTTGGCGCTATCATCAGCTGCAGCAGCCTCCTGGCCTTTAGCGTGCACTGGGACGTCATCGTCGAAAACCCAAAGAGTGTCCAGAGAGAGAGCATTGCGTTGTCATCGTACTAGTCAGAATGAAACAATGCTGCCCCATTTCACCATTCCCATTGAACATTGCACTAGACCCTGTTGATCCATAGATGTCTGGTGCTCCCAACTCCACCTCATTCCCACTTGCAACACGAGATCCTGAGGTGCCATGAATGGTATACTGTTGCCACCATTCACACCTGTCACCATGGATGATGTTCCAGCATTGTAGTTGCCGCTGGTAGAGGAGCTGGCCTAAAAAGTGCTTCGACGGCAGCGGGAAGTGCTCCGTTGCCCCGAGGCCATTCCAGCCACGACAATGTTCTTTTGCCACGCCGCAGCAAAACCAGGGACCACTGGATGATCCTCCACAGCCTACAGAGGTCTTCAACGTCGAGGGGCTTTTTGATCATGTAGGTAGCAACAAAAACATTGCATAGCAGAGCCTCAGCTACGTCTTTGGTGACGTTGTAATTGAAAGAGAAGACTGCACACTCCACACAAAGCAAAATAATTATCTTGTTCTTGTTTCTCTGCATGATCGATGATCCTTTGATGCAATGCGTGCACGGTGCGTGCAGTGCTTACCGTAGACGACTGGGATGCACAGATGGGTCTCCACGATTCCACGGAAGTTGAAGCCGCAGGTTGTGGCTCTCAACGCATCGATGAAGACAACATCGGCGTTTTTGAGTCTTCCGCTGAGGAGCTTTGGAGCCGCCACTGAACTCTCGCATGTGGCAACTGCAAAAGAGAGACAGGTGAAGTGATTAGTAAAGTATAGTGTGTGAGCAACACTTCTTTTGCGTTTCCTGTTTCTCTTTTTTTTTTTTCACAGTTCTTCATTTGCTTTCTAATAAATTTAATACTTTCTTCAAAAAATATGAATACTCAGAAATTAGCTTGCTCAGTTTCTTTTGAAAAAACTATGGTACGTATTGAGAACACCGGAAGTGTAGTTATTTATGCATGAAATCGAAAAAGATTAAACTATACTGGACAAAAAAAGTAGGAGTAGGCACACAAAAAACAGGAGCTTCAACTAAATTCTAGCAAAATTCACAACAGTGTGTATGTAATTTCCTGGGAAAGGTAACGATGGTGCGAAGGAGTGATCTTGCAATTTGATTTCAATTCATAAAAAACTTCCTTTTGGTGAAATCCCCCAACCCCAAAGCCTAAAGGACTAAGGGATGGTGATAAACTTGGTCTAAAATATGTGATCTACCTTCATATCCTAGAGAAAAAAAACATGGACAATCCACAAATAAGTTAGGGAGTGTAATCATGCCAGACATGGAAGAGATAATTCTCTGTGTGCGCGCGCGGGGAAGCAAATTCAAAGTGTGGTAAAAACTACAATAGTAGGTAAGTCATTTCTTGAAAAGGTAACAGTAAGTATTTTCAAAAATAAGAAGAAACAAACAAGCTCAATTTGATTTTAATCTCATTTAAAAAAACCTCCCCTTACGAAAACATCAAAGATCATGTCTTGTCACCCACCAACCCCACCCCACCCCCAAAAAAAAGAGTAAGGGGTATGGTAGGGAACTTAATCTAAAATGTGATCTACCTTCAAAATTTGTTAGTGAGTGTAATTATGCTCGACAAAGCAAAGATTATATTGAATAAAAGTTAGAGCGGGCACAAAATTACAACTAAACTAGAGTAATGAAAACTAAAATAGTAGTTAAGTAATTTCTTGAAAAGGTAACGGTAAAATTCACGCAAAATAGAGATCCTGTGGGATTTTGATTTGAATTTCATAAGAAAATATTTAAAAATTTTGGCATGAAGAACGATCTCGTGCGATTTTGATTTGAATTTCATAAACAAGTAATTTTCTTGGGAAGAAAATGGTAAAAAAAAAAATTTTTGGGGAAATAGCGATCCCACATGATTTTCATTTGCATTTTGTAGAAGAAAATTGCTTAGGTAAACAAGGAAGATCATGCTAAAGAAAAATATGAACAACCATATTAGAGAGCATCACACATAGCGCTACTAAGAACTTCCATCCATACATGTTAAAGGAAATATCTTCCTCTTTTATACCATATACGGAAACATTGAGATAGCAGCTAACCTCATACATAAAAATTAACTAGTAAAGCAGATCTGGTGAGAACGTAATCACTATGCATACGCAAATCATAGTCTGCTCTCAATCATACCCAACCAAGCTAGGTCACATATATCGAAGACAGTATGCGGATCTTGTTCAAAAGAAAAAACTTGTGCATCTTAATTTGTGGAAAACATTGGAACAAGACCACACAGTACCTTGGAAGTTTAGGAGCGAAAGCATCCGGCTAGCCAATCTTATAAACCTTTCATCGCTGTTGGCGACAAAGGCCCATATCATGTTTGGGAACGCGGTGCGCAAGTCGTTCAACATTAAGGCTTGCCCTATTGGGGCACACACACTGTTGTTTGATGACGACGAGGTGAGAGACAACAGTGGAGTGATGAGAAGTGATGAGAAGATAAGGGGCTAATAAGGATGGACCTTGTATTTATATTAGGCCACGCAGGAGTACAGGCAGGGAGGGGGGGCTGAGAAGGGACAAGGCTTCCACCATATTACATCAACATAGTGTAGAAAGAATTTGTACCATATAAATAATAATACTATGCAATTAAATTTTTGGAACCATGATATTACTATCTGCTCCCTCAGTATGGATTTTTTTTTTTGTTTTTGCCCCATCATTATAACGAAATCAGGACGAGATGGCACAAATTGTAATATCTGTGATTTTATTGCCGAAAATTACCTAGAATAACATTGCAACTTTTTTTTTTTTTTTTGGAACACAACATCATGTGTATTTCATTAAGGAGAATGGAACTTTTAGCCCAATGTCTAAACACGTCTTTCCTCGTCCATTACCTTTAATTTGTTTCTAAGAAAATTAATTCATAACTCCATTGTTAAAATTGGCAATCTTATATGATACTATATGATCGGTGTGCTCAGCGAGAACAAAATGATGTGTAGTATTTTTTGGACACGTTAGGATCATTTTGTGCTCCATGTCTATCTCTTTCTATCTCTCTCTACTATCTCTTTCTATTTCTATCTCTCCGGAAATATTATATTATTGCCTATAACACTTTATTATATCTTTAGTTACTTACACAATGTCTTATGTTGGTACTTGTTTTCCGTTCCACCTGTTTTAAAGACTTGTTTAATGAAAGCTAGCAGCCGAAAAAATTGAAATTCATTTGATCTTTTTATCTATAATATAATATCTATATTGTGTTATTTATTTTATATCTATATCGTATATGTATACGTATACGTATGCGTATGCGTATACGTATCTATATCTATATCTATATCTATATCTCTTTGGTAGTGCTAGCGTAGGACAGCTGCGGATGCCCTCCACGTGCGACCACGACCCCAAGCGGCATCTATGCCCTACGGACACCTCGTGCCCCCCTCAATAGTTGCAGCATGTAGGTCACAATGCAATATGTGTGTCGGCGTTTGAGCGGCGGCGGGTGCCTCGGGTGCGGCAATAAAAGAATTTATATGCCGTGTGCCTCCTCCCTCGATGGCGTAAGCGCAAGATGGACACGGGGACGCGGCGGTTTATCTGGTTTCGAGCCAAGCGGGGCCCTACGTCCAGCGGGGGGTGTGTCGTGCTCGTGTTATCTCGCGCTCAAAGGTGAGCCTGCGGTAGGGGTTACATGCGGTCGTGTGGGAGAGACGCGGGTCTCAAGCCCCACGCATCGTGGTTATGGTGGTGGTGGTGTGCGGTTTCCTCCGTGTGAACGGAGTTGAGCGGGTCGAATCCTCTCTAATGAGGCATTGCTCCCCCCTTTTATAGGAGAAGGAGAGAGATAATGTTTACACCTGGTGGACACCTAGGTGGCTAATTCAGGCTGCACGGTTGCATATGCGCCGCCAGGGTCGGCTTGGATGGATGTCGTTTTGACTAAGACACGCGTCCGATCAGATGATGGACGTGCCGTCCCACGGCGCGGCGAGGGGCCCCGTGGAGGCGCCCTCACGATTCGCATGACGACAGGGCCCCGGCCCGTTGCCGGGCTATGCGTGTCAGTGCCGAGGGTGCGGCCCGCGTGGCGTTTTGGCGGTGCTGGGAAATAAACGGTGTCACCATGGTTTCCGTGCGGGTGGCGTAATACGCCAGCGGGGTTCAGCTTTCGCGTCCCCGTCCGGTCGGATCGGGAGCGATTCGGCGATTCGATTTGGCCCGGGCGTGTCGATGGCAGCTGGCGCCTCGCTTTGTCGTGCAACCGCGTGAATCGCGGCGGTTTCCCTTCCTCTAGGCGGAACCTCCACGCCGAGGGTGTCACGTCCACTGGATGGGCTAGTTGGGCTTACCGCCAGAGGATGGAGAGCGGTCTCCCTCGGGCGGGGGAGGGTTTTGGCGCCGGGGGTGGTGAGCTAGGCCCCCTCGGGGCGGCGATTTCTCGGGGCTGGTGAGCTAGGCCGGCCTCGGGGCCAGCGGAGAGATGTGTGGTCGAGTCGAGCCATGGGTTGGCTTTCTTTGTCGGCGTGGAGCGTCATGGTTCGTTGTTTGGCGGAGGTCCTTGACCTTGTCCCCGTGGCGTGATGAGCTCTTTCGTCGTGGTGACTCCGTTTGGGCGCTTTGTGGGCGTCAGGTGGGCGATTCCGTCGTCACGTGGCGTCGTGGCCAATGGCCTGGTCCATCGTCCGTCGGGCCGTCCCTCGTGCGGGATGATAGCGGGCTAGGTTTTTCTTGGGCCTTGGCGGTTTGTGATTCTCATAGTTTGGAGAATGTCTCGGGGCCCAATATTTAGGTCCACGGCGGTAGCCCCGAGCCCCCCGGCGAGTGAGGACTTCGCCCGGGGTTCCGTATTCCCGTCGCTTTGGTTGTTTCTCGGGGTGGGTTCGTCTACAATGGTCTTGTGGGCTACATTTGGAATGTAGCCCAGGCCTCGAATGGAATAAGCCATTTCGCCGAGGTCTTTTATATCTCGCCTTGGCAAGGCAGGCGAAGCGCTCTTAAATTGCGCTTATTTGTGCGGTCAATGTTCATTTTGCGTGGGCAGCCCGAGGCCAGCTTATGTGCGTGGGTCGTCCCGGGCCTCCTCGACTTTGATCATACGCTCTCTGTCGCCCTCCTGAGAAAGGGAGGAGGAGGGAGACACGTCACAATGCCACATGCCAAGCCGAATGTGTCGTGCTCGGGTGAGCGTTGTGGCGGTGTTTGGCGGGGTGCCCGTGCCCTTGCTTGGAGCAAAGGGGTCGGCTATGTGATCCGGATTCACCCCATGAGAACCTACGAACCGCTTAGCGGTCGGGTTTGGGCGGACCAACCAGGGGCACTGTGGGCCTCCCACGGATGGGACATCTCTATAAGCGGCACCAGCGGACACGCCAAACACGTTCGAAATCCAGGCCCGGGGCCCGGGTATAGGCTGGTTGTGCATTTCCCTCGTCCACGGCTCGGGTTATCACGGCGGTGTAGAAACCCATGTGGGCCCGGCGGCAGCCTGCGGGCGTAGGTGTGTCGGCCGAGGCTCGTTTGGTTTCCGCCAGGGGGGGGAACCATCATCGGACGACTTTTTTGCCCTCGAGGGTCGGGCGCTTTTGGATATGGGTGGCCGGGGACGGTTTTACCCACCCCGGAAGGCGAGGCGTCTAGTCGCCCGCGCCCAGTGTAACACGTACATTGCGTCCCCGATGGGGGCGTGACGCACGTCTTCTTGTCGGGGGGAGATCGAGGGGCTCCGTCAAGGTGCATTAATGCGCTGACGGTTCCACCGCTAGCGGCTTGGCCGTTGGATGGCGGTTTCGCTCCATCCGCGGCCGTCCATTCAAGAGTCGGTTTGGTTGCCCGGCCGGCGGTTTGCCTTCCCTTCCCTATAAATATGGGGGCGCCGCGATAGTTAACTCCTTTGCTCTTTGCCTTCGCCTTCTTGCCTTCTCATTTGCGGCAATCGGGAGATAGAGGAAAAGAGTAGGAGAGATTGAGGAGAAGATTCACTTGCCTTGGCGCTCGTGTGATCGGGGTTGCTAGCGGTTGCCACCCTTCACCTCCCTTTCATCTATGGCGCGATCGTAGCGGTGACGGGCGCGAGGGAGGTGCTCGATCTTTGGCCGTGGCGAGGATGACGGGACGGAGGAGAAGCTCCGGCGTCTCGTCGATGAAGGGCTTCTTCGCCCCCGCACCGATGAAGCCTTGGCCGGAGTGGATTGCTCCGGATTGGACCGAGGAGGAGCCTAACCCTCGATGGCTCGTGGTGAGCTTGATGGATCTTCATCGGGGCGGCCGGTATGCCGGCAGGCGGTTCATTCGGGGCGATCCTCCACTACTATGAAATCGAGCTTCATCATCGCCCCCGAACTTCGATCTCGGGCCGCCATCTTCGTCACCCTTTGTGAGGGATTCACGGGGATCGAGCCGCATTGGGACCTCGGTTGTGGTTCTTCAAGGCGGACCTTACCACCGCCTCGGTTGCGCGGGGCCAACCACGGAGGGCGCTGCAGCGTTGGAGGCGTGTGCGCTCCAAGTCCGCTCGGAGCGGATGAAGCCGAACGGTGATGGGTACATCGTCTCCAAACTTACCTCTTCCAACAAGGGGTGGCAAGATCGGTGGTTCTACCTCCTCCGCAGCGGCGAAGAGCGCTTCCGTGTACACCGGGCGGGTCCTCAAGCATCGCCCCGCGAAGTGGGCTGGGGCCCCCTCGGAGGATCATCATCGGTTGGAGGGCCTAAGGCGGCGGTCTGCGGCTCCAGGAAGGGCGTGAATCTTTGCCGCCCGTGGTCGCCGCTTTTCATCGGCGTCGGGTGTTGCCGTTGATGGCTCGCCCCTTGCTTATGTGCAAGATGACTCGAGGCGGCTGGTCTTGGTGCGTCCCGGATGTCGAGGCCTTACGCTTTCCACCGATGGTTGGCCAAGCGGGTGAGGGATGCGTTGGGGTCCAACACCCCGTCACACATCCTGGAGATCCCTATGCGCCCGACCGAGGGGTATATTTCCCCTGGTGAGTGCTTCTTGGCTTCGGTGTCCTTGCATTGCTTTTGGTGTGTTGTCGCCATGGCGGTTCTCACTTTTTCCTCCTCGCGGGGTCGTATCAACTACCGTGACTCCCTTCCTCCCGCACGCATTTGGGCGCCGACCGCGGGCTTCGAACCACGCTCGAACGAGCTGTAGAGGGCCCCGCATCAAGAAGGAGGAGAATAAGAAGAGGAACGTGGCTCGCGAGAAGCGCCCGGGCGAGCGCGGCGCGGGCGAGTCGCCCGATACCTCGCTCCCAGGGAGGAGGGGCGACAACCCGGAGGATGAGTTCTATGTGAACTCGTCGATGGTGACATGGGGGCTCGGATGGGCCAGAGCCATGGGTCTCCCGACGGTCGGGGCTCCCCTATGAACCCGAGCTTTGAGGCAGGGGCGTCGGGGACTCGCGACGCACCCGTGCGCTCGAGGGCTCTTCGGCCGAGTCCTCGGGACCATTGGCGTTGGCCATGTAGGCACCTCGGCGTCACGGTGTGAAGGCCGAAGGGAGGGTCGGCGCCATGTCGCGGGTACCCGGCGCCCGTGAAGCGCGGTTGGGGGGGGGCGAGCGGCGACCCCGTCGATCCGGCCCCGTGCGCCGCGAATGTTGTGGGGAGGCGGCTCGTAGCGTCAAGTGCGACGCCTAGGTGCTGACCTTCCCGAGCCTCGACCACGCCTGGGCGATCCACGGGGCCGTGAGCTTCTTTTCGCCTTTCGCGATCTTGATCTTCTTACGGCATATAATTGCTTTTGTCGACACGTTCTTGACTTGAGAGAAAACGAGGGGCCACTTCTCGCTCGCATCCCAGAAGGCCTTGAAGGCTAGCGTTTTAGCCTCATTTGGGGGGCCGAGCGAGTCGCCGACCAAGATATCGTCTTTGCCTTCGTCGAATCCTCCGTGGCGCCCGGCCAAGGCAGGTGGGGTCGGACCCGGCCGGGCTGCGAGGCCACCCGAGGTGGTGCGGGCCCCAGTGGCGATGGTGGGTCGGCCCTCGGCCGATGGTGGAGCCGACACGGCGGCTGGCTCATTTGTGGCCCATGGCGTCGGCTCGGTGCGGGCAGATGGCGCCATTCGAAGGGAGTCGTGGCGCCGCCGCCCATCAGGAGTCGGGCCCTTTGTCGGGAGTTCTCGCAAGAGGGCTCTTCATGGCGGCGGAGGCGGCGCAAGTCCCGCTGCTGCGACCCTCGCCGTCCAGGGGTTCCGCGGGCGTATAACCACGACTTCCCGCTACTCACGTGTCGGTTTAGAGGCAGCCCTTGGCGGCGTCGTCTTCGGCCATGACGAGGCGGTGCCCGTGGTCGTCCCGAGGGCCCCTGGACTTCTATTGGTCTAGGTTCCCGGGCTGCGGGAGTTCTTGGGTGGAGGAGATGTATCCCTTCGGCCAGGCCCGGGCGGTCAAACTTTGACCCCAGGTGGCACGGGCCCCGCCGCGCGGTGGTCGCATTTGACCGCCCAGGTCTGGAGTGGAGAACCCACGCAGCAGATCCGTCCGGTGGGCCGCCCAGGGGCTTGGCGAGGATCGGGACGCCATAACCGCCCGACTTGCGGTCGGCGGCGGTAAGTGTCTTGATGGTCATCCCCGCCGCATGTCTTTCTGTGCTTGTGTCTTGATGGGTAATGTCGTCGTTGCAGACTCTCCGTCGTTTTGCCGGGGAGAAGTCCGAGCTCCTTCGCGGAATGTTCTGAAGCTGGAACGCCCTTGGTCAAACTCGGGTGAAGTTGATCGAGGCCCGAGAGCGAGACCTCCCGGCTTCTTTGCCCTCGCCCCGAGAAGAGGGAGTCCCAAGCCGGCACTCCGGGAGGCCGAGCTTCGTCAAGGCAGGTCCGAGGCCGACAAGATGGCGGTGACATGGCTCGAGATGAGCCATGATTTTGAGGAGGCTCGGACCCAGTCCCTCCGGATCCTGAAGGAAGCTCAAGACGCGCGGGGCGGCTCCGGGAGGAGGCGAAGAAAACGGAGATGTGCGATGCCTTGAACACTCGCATCGGGCGAAGTTGGTGTCGAGGGCGAGACCCTCGGAAAGAGAAGGAGCGGCTCAGAGGTCGCTTCGGAGGGAGCACAACGATCTTTGGGGGCCGGGCAGCTGAAGTGCAGGGCGCGTCTTCTTCCTTAGTAAGCTTTTTCACTCTTTCGTCTTGTTTTGCTAACTTGGCTTGAGCTCCAATTGCGGATGCGGAGAAGGTCGGACCGAGGCCGTGAACACCGCGGACCCTGCCGGGCGCGGGGCTGGAGCGGGAGCGTAGAGTCGTATCGGGAGCTGGAAGAGGCTTTGTCGGACTTCGTCCACCGCTGCGGCGGACAACCTAGAGGTTGGCCCCTCGGCCGCGCCACCACGGCGCGTAGGTGGCTACCTCAGTCGAGCTCGGCGCCGTCCGGTCGGCGTGCGGACATGTATGGCCGTCTTACGCTCTCACTTCCCGATGGAGTCAAGGTCTTGCCGGGCGGCGTCGGCGAAGGGGCTTCTTCCTCGGCTCCAGCGACGAGGGAGGAAGTTGATCCACCGAGAGGATGCTGGCGATGCCGCCAAGACTTCGCGTATGCGACCGCCGTGCACATTTGCGACCGGTTGGCCTCAGCCCGAGGATGAAGTGTGTCCCCGTACTCCCCATAGATTCAACCTGAGGCGGACACGGAGATGGTGGGCGCCCAGTCCGAGGATGCGCCGGCCCGGGTCCGCCCCTCCCTCGGGAAGCGATTGTCGAGGTGTTGCTCGCGCCGAAGCTTCCTCGTCGGCCGGCCGTGAGGCGCAAGTGGATGAAGCCCACCACGACCCCCGACCTCTTCTTGTATGAAAAGTTGGAGCTTGTGAGATGGATGTATATAAACAATGGTGCCGCCCGAGGTCTATGGCCTTGGCGGGTGTATTTATGTTTATGTTGCGTTTCTCGAATTTGTTCGTTTATTGTGTGGCCGGGTCGCTTGCTTTCTCCGCTCGCGAGATGATAACCGTGGACACCATCTGGGGCGATCCATACGGATCTTTGCTAGGGGCGGTCCCGTTTGCCTCGGTTATCTTGCTTTGGATTTGTGCGTGGCGACCTTCGTGTAACTTAAATGATTGTTTCGAGAATGCGCAAGAAAACTTTTTTTTCGTTGAAGAAAAAGTTTTGAAAAAGAAAGGGGGGGGTCCCCAGGGGGTCCCCGTGTAGCCCTCGAGGGAGTTTTAGTCTTGTCTTTGGACGAGGCTAAGACTCCCTTAAGGTTTGCACAAGAAGCACTTTTTCATAAAAGATGTACATCTTTTATTGAGTGAAAAACACCGATGCTTGACTTCTAGTGCGGAATTTAAGGGTAGAAGCGACGTAATTTGTTCTATGTTCCAAGCGTTGGAGTAGACTTTCGCCCTTCTCGTTCTTCGACTTGTAGGTCCCTGGGCCTTAATATTTCGGCAATGAAATAAGGCCCTTCCTAAGGTGGCGTGAGTTTGTGGCGCCCCTTGTTGTCCGAATCTTGAGCTCGAGCACGGGTCGTTGACTTGAAACTCCCCGAGGCTTCGGCCGCTTGGCGTGATACTTGCGCGAGCGAGCTTTGGTATCTTGCTGAATGCGAGGAGTGCGACATCTCGGGCCGTCAACTTGATCTACGGAGTTTTGCCTCTTTCTTTGGTTGCCTTGCTCGTGTAGGCTCGCGGCCTCGGGGACCCATATTCTATGTCCGTGGGCGGGATCGCCTCCGCCCCATAGACCCGAAAGAATGGGGTGAACCCACATGCTTCGGCTTTTTTTGTCGTCAAGAAGGCTCCATAGAACCGACGGTAGCTCCCGGTACCACCTTTTCCCGTCTTTCGTTCAGTTGATTGAAGATTCTTGGCTTGAGCCCTTGTAGGATCATGCCGTTGGCACGCTTCCACTTTGACCGTTGGTCTTTGGGTGTGCTATGGCCGAGGTATCAACCGGATGCCATAGTCATCGCAAAAAGTCGATGAATTTCTTCCCCACGGTTGGTTCCGTTGTCCGTGATGATGGAGTTCGGGACTCCAAAACGGGAGATGATATCGTAAAGAATTTCACCGTTTCCCGGTGTGAGGGCTCACCATGGGTCGGGCTTCAATCCATTTGGAGAACTTGTCGATGGCGACTAGGATGTGAGTGTGTCCTCAGGGGCGCCCTTTTTAGGGGCCCGATCATGTCGAGTCCCCCACCGCAAAGGGCCACGTAAGTGGTATGGTTTGCGATGCTTGGCTGGGAGGTGCGCCCTGCGTGCGTAGAATTGGCACTCCTTGCACGCGTCACGCCGCGACTTGGTTCGCGTCTCGCACCCGTAGAGGCCGATAGAAGCCTTGCACGAAGACTTTACCGACTAGAGTCCTCGGGGTAGCGTGGTGACCGCATTCCCTCGGTGAGTGTCCTCGGCGAGTTCTTTGCCTTCCTTCAGGGTATGCACCGCATGTATACTCGAGGCCCCTCTCTTGTAGAGTTCTCTTTTTTTCTCCAATCGTATGAAGGATTTCACCCCCGGGCTAGCTGGCGAGCCTCGGTCTTGTCCTCGGGTAGCTCTCCTCGAGTGAGGTACTCCAACGGCGGTTTTTCTCGGTCGGGGACTGGGTTGACCGCCATTGCTTCAGGCGTGGCCTGCCACGGGGGGCGCCTTCTTGGGCCCCGAAGGGTATTTCAAGGGGTGCGTACTTGTAGGGGTTCGTTGAGATCTCGGGTAAATACGTTCGGGAGCTGGTACCTCGGGTTGCTGCGACCTTGGCGAGTTCGTCGGCGGCCTCGTTGTACCGTCTTGGCGTGTGTATGCGTGCTCAAGCCCATGGAACTTTTCTTCTAGTTTGCGAACTTCTCTGCGGTATGCCTCCATCTTGGGGTACCGGGCATGCCGAGGCCTTCATGACTTGGTCAATGACCAACTACGAATCCCCCGGTTTCCAACCGTCGGATTCGAGGTCGCCCGCGATTCGGAGACCGTTGACTAGCGCCTCGTGATTCTGCGATGTTGTTGGAGGCAGGAAAATGCAGCCGGATGGCATACCTCGTGTGAACCCCGAGAGGTGAGATGAAGAGCAAACCAGCCCCCCGCGCGCCTTCATCATGGATCCATCGAAATACATGGTCGGCCCTTTCGGCTGGATGGGCGCGCGGGGAAGGCGGGTATCGGTCCATTCGGCCACAAAGTCGGCTAGGACTTGAGACTTGATCACCTTGCGGGGCAGGAGCGATATAGTTTCGCCCCATGAGCTCCACCGCCCATTTTCGCCACTCTTCCCGTGGCCTCTCGGTTTTTGGAGGATCTCCCAGGGGAATGAGGATACCCGGCAGCTGGGTGCGCCAAGGAAGTAGTGGCGAAGTTTCCTTCAGCGTCGATGCGATGGCGTACAATAGCTTACGCATCTGTGAATGTCGAGTCTTGGTGTCGGAAAGTACTTCATTGATGAAGTAGGCAGGCGTTGAGCGGCAGCGTGTGCCCTTCTTCGGCGGCTCTACTACGACCACCGCCGACCACGGGTGGGGGGCGTGGCGATATAAGAGCGAGGGGTTTCTCTGGATTTGGCGGTACTAGGACCGGTGGGTTTGTCGAGGAGGCTTTTGAGGTTGCCAAGGGCTCCTTCGGCCTCGGTAGTCAAGCAAAGTGCTCGGACTTGCGAAGGAGCCGATAGAGAGAGGCAAGCCCTTCTCCCAGAGGCGTGAGATGAACACCTTAATGAAGCGGGCAGCCCATGACCATACGTACTCCCTTGAGATCTTGGATCGGACCCATCTTGGTGATTGCGTCAACCTTGGTCGGGTTTGCTTCAATGCCTCGTTGAGAGGCGATAAAACCAGCCCGGCATCCCTCGGGGGACCCCGAATACGCATTTTCGGGGTTGAGCTTGACTCCCCTTCTTGTTTAGGCACTCGAAGGTTTCCTCGAGGTCACCCACGAGGTCCGGCGTTTTCTTGGATTTGACCACTATGTCGTCGGCGTAGGCCTCCACGATCCTTCCAATGAGTTCCCGAAGATGATTTGCATGCACCGCTGGTATGTTGCCCCGTTCCTCGGCCCCAAGGGCATGGTGAGGTAGCAATACATCGAAGGGTGTTATGAAGCAGGTCGCGAGCTGGTCGGACTCTTTCATTTTGATACGGTGATAACCGGAATACTGGCGTCAAGAAAGGACAGCGTTTCACATCCCGCAGATGGAGTCGACAATTTGGTCGATTCGAGGCAAAGGAAAGGGAACTTTCGGACATGCTTTGTTGAGACTAGTGTAGTCCACACACATCCGCCATTTCCCATTCTTTTTTCTCTACTAATACGGGATTAGCTAACCACTTTCGGGGTGGAATACTTCTTTTATGAATCAGGCCACCGGTAGCTTGTGGGTCTCCTCGCCGATGATCTTCCGCTTGGTGTCATCAAAAGCGGCAAGCGCTGCATGGCCTGGCTTTGAGCCCGGCCGGATGTCTAGGGAGTGCACGGCGACATCCTCGGTATGCCCGACATGTCCGAGGGTCCCCACGCAAACGTCTTGGCATTCGCGCGGAGAAAGTCGACGAGCACGGCTTCCTATTTCGGATCAGGTCCGAGGCGATGGTCGGCGGCTTCTCCTTCGGGTTCTTGGGATCGAGTGGGATCTTTTTGGTGCGAGGAGGGCTCGAAGCTCCAGCGGCGCTTGGCCTCATGCTCGATCGTGATTTCGTCAAAGCTTCTCTTTGCATCGGCGATGAGTGCCTCGGCATACTCCACGCTCTCCACGTCGCACTCGTATGCATGATGGTGCGAGGGGCCGGTCGTGATGACACCCTTCGGCCCCGGCATCTTGAGCTTGAGGTGCGTGTAGTTCGGGACAACCATGAACTTGGCGTAGCGAGGGCCGCCCCGAGGAGTGCGTGGTAAGTACCGCGGACCCCAAGGATCTCAAATGTGAGAGTCTCTTGCCTGAAGTTCGAGGGGTCACCGAAGCAAACCGATAAGTCGATCTGCCCGAGGGGCTTAAAGCCGCTTGCAGGGGACGACGCCATTGAATGCCGGCCCTCTGGGCCGGATCTTGGATTTGTCCACCCCGAGGAGGTCAAGGGTCTCTTCGTAGATGAGGTTGAGGCTGCTCCCTCCGTCCATGAGGACTTTGGTGAGCCGAGTGTTGGCGATGATGGGATCCACCACCCGTAGATAAGCCCCGGGTTCGGGATGTCTTTGGGGGTGATCCGACCGGGTCGAAGGTGATGGCCTGATCCGACCACTTGCGCAGCCTCGGGATCGGGCCGGTTCGGTGGCGCACACCTCCCGGCGCTCTTTCTTGCGCCTGTCGCACCGACATGTTCTTTGGTCTTTGCCGCCCGAAGATCATGAAGCGGTTGTTCACCGCCGGGAACTCCTCGTTGCCCTTGGCGCCACCCTCGGGGAGCCTCTTCCTCTTCACCCTCGGGGATGGCTTTCGGCTTAGCAAAGTGTTGGCGCACCTTCTTGCATTCCCGAGGGTATGCTTGGCTTGGGTAGGCTGTGATTACGGCATGGCTTCTTGAGCATGTTATCGAAGGTTTCTTGTGGCGGGGGTCGGGGCCCCTGCGGTTGACCGCAACCACCATGTCTTCATCGCCCGCTTGGGCGGCATGGCCCTTGCCCTTGCGGCTCTTGTCTTTCTTCTTTTTCTTCTTGTTTTCCCAAGGTTGAGATCCCTCGGGTTCCTCTTTCCTTGCGCTTCCCTTTGCCCGAGCCCCGATTGAGCGAGCCCCGGCGGCCTCCTCACCGCTAGCAAACTTGGTGGCGATGTCCATCAGTCGTTCGCCTCGGTTGGAGTCCGGCGCCCCGGCTTCTTCACGAGGTCTCGGCAAGTGGTGCCGGCCAAGAAGGCCCCGATGGCGCTTTGAATCCGTCACATTAGGGAGCTCGGTCCGTTGCTTGGAGAAGCGCCGGATGTAGTCGCCTTGAGGATTCGGTCGGATTTTTGTCGCTAGTTTCGGAGATCCCACGAGTTACCGGGCGTAGGTACGTGCCCTAGAAGTTACCGAGGAAGGTTCTCACCAAGTCGCCCGGTTTGATATGAGGTTAGGTGGAAGGTGTTCTAGCCAAGCTCGCGGACTCGGAGAGGCACGGGGGCAAATTTCGATTATCACTTTGTCATCGTGTGCCCCTCGCGGCGGCATGCCGGCCGATAGTCGTCGGCCATACCTCGGGGACGAGTCTCTCCGTGTATTTTCGAGATGGCTCGGGGGCAAGAAACGCGCAGAGGGAGTGGTGCCCTCCTCGATGTCCCTTGTGAAGGCACGAGGCCGGGCGGATGGGGGAGTACCCTCGGTCCTCTCGATTCTGCTGTGCGCCTCGTCCCGCTTGTCGCCCCCGAGGCGAGCCACCTTCGTGGCGAGCCTGGGCCGCCATTCGATCTCGTCCACGAGGTCAAGGGCGCCTTGGTTGCGGTCATGGTGTGGGTCTTCGATGCGTTCCTAGGCCGGGCGGTTGCAACCGGTTGTCGTCGAGCTCGCTGCATCTGGGCCTTGCAGGGGCTCGGCTCGATCCGTGTGGGCGGAGCCCCGCCCAACTTCGCCAATTCCTCTCGCCGCCGTGACGTCACGGCGCGATCGGAAGCGGAGCTCTCCTTTGCTTTGCCGCCTTGTCGAGGAGTTGACGGAGGCCTTCTCATATGCGCCTACCCTCGGTGGTGGAGGGCTCGGGCATTTCTCGCACCAGCATGGCGGCCGCCGCCACGTTGAGACTGGCTCTGTTGAACGGGGCCGCTATGCCAGGAATTGGAGGTACCCCAGCAGGTCCGCCGCGTCCACCGTCGTTGTGAGCCTGAGGTGCCCTCGGGGCCTGCTCGCGCTGAGCCTGCTCCCGCTGGATGTTTTGCTCCAGTCGTCGGAGTCGGGCAGACTCCGCCCGGATCCGTTCTGCGCAGATCTCGTAGCTAGGCGTTTTTGGCCGGCAGGTGCCCGGCGCCGCTTCGGATGGACCGCAAGCCGCCGGGCGCGGAGCTCGTCGTGGCGGTACGTCCGCGTCATCTTCGCTGGAGACGTCAGTGAACTGGCCATCCTGTGGCGGGACCTCGATGTTGAAGCATTCCCGCGTGGGGTCATAGTACTCGTCCTCATCGTCGGTGCATGGAGCGCCGAACGTCTGGAGGAAGTTTCGATTCTCCGGACGGTAGGCGAGTCCCTCGGCTCCGGGGACCGGGCCCCAATTGAACCCGGAGGGGGTGGCATGGCAGGGTCGTCCCGCATCCTCCGGTGGATGCGCTCCTCCTCAGTGAATGTTCATGGGATAACGCCGGGTGGGAACGACGGGTGGTACGGCTCGTGCTCTCCGGCGAAGGCTTCGGCGAGGTTTCACGCCAGGCGAAAATTATCGGGACTCCCTCCGCATGACCGAGCGGAGGCTTTTCCGACGATTAGGGTTTCGGGTACCCTACCACGAGCCGGGCGGGTAAGGTATTTCCCGGGCCTAGGGTTCCCAGGGAGCCCTTCGGGCGAGTCGAAGCCGGGGATACGCCGACGGATTCAGAATCCGTTGTTTGACGCGCCTTTGCGCCGATGGGTCCGCTTTGCCGCCTCGCGCGGCGGCGCGGATGATGGGGCTCCGCCGAGGGCGGCGCGACGCCCTCCCTTCTACCTAAGACGTCGGGCGTAGGATCATTCCGAAGGTGTGGCCGAGCCCACAAATGCCGCCGTTCAAGAAACGTGGTGTTCCGCGCGGGAGCTCGTGCCCGGCGGCGTGGTGGAAACGAAGGCGGAAACACCATGAGGGCTGATGGAGATGCAGATTGCACACGGCGCCCCTACCGGGCGCACCAACCGCCGGCGTTTCGAGGAACGGCGGGTGCCTCGGGTGCCGGCAATAAAGAATTTATATCTTTGTGGGCGCCTCCTCCCTCGATGGCATAGCGCCAAGATGGACACGGACGCTGGGGCGGTTTATCCCTGGTTCAGGCCAACGGGGTCCTACGCCCGCGGGGTGTGTCGTGCTCGTGTTATCTCGCTCAAAGGTGAGCCCTGCAGTAGGGGTTACAGGCGGTCGTGTGGGAGAGACGCGGGTCTCAAGCCCCACGATCGTGGTTATGGTGGTGGTGGTGTGCAGTTTCCTCCGTGTGAACCGGAGTTGAGCGGGGTCGAATCCTCTCTAATGAGGCATTGCTCCCCCCTTTTATAGGAGAAGGAGAGAGATAATGTTTACACTGGTGGACACCTAGGTGGCTAATTCCCGAGGCTGCACCGGTTGCATGTGCGCCGCCGAGGGGTCGGCTGGCTTGGATGTCGCTTGACGAAGACACACGCCCCGATCCGATGATGGACGTGCCGTCCCGGGCGCGCCCCGAGGGCCCCCGGAGGCGTCCCACAGTTCGCGCATGACGAGGGCCGGCCCCGGTTTGCCGGCTATGCGTGTCAGTGCCCGAGGGTCCGCCCAACGTGGCGTTTTGACGGTGCTTTGGGAAATGAACGGTGTCACCATGGTTTCCCGTGCGGGTGGCGTAATACGCCACCGGGTTCAGCTTTGCGCCCCGTCCGGTCGGATCGAGGAGCGATTCGGCGTTCAATTTGACCGGACGTAATCGATGGCACCGCGCCTCGCCGTCGTCGTAAACCGCATTGAATGCGGCGGTTTCCCTTCCTCTAGACCGGAACCTCCCACGCCCGTGCGCCCCTGGATGGGCTAGTTGGGCTTACCTCGCCCGAGGATGGAGAGCCGGTCTCCCTCGGGCGAGGCGGAGTTTTGGCGCCGAGGGTGGTGAGCTAGGCCCTCTCGGGCGAGGCGGAGATTTCTCCGGGCTGGTGAGCTAGGCCGGCCCGGACGAAACGGAGATGTGTGGTCGAGTCCGAGCCATGGGTTGGGCTGCTTGTCGACGTGGAACGTCATGGTTCGTTGTTTGGCGGAGGTCCTTGACCTTGTCCTTCGTGGCGTGATGAGCTCTTTACGCCGTGGTGACTCCGTTTGGGCGCTTTGTGGGGCGTCCAGCGGGGCGATTCCGCCGCCACGTGAGCGCCGTGGCCAATGGCTGGTCCATCGTCCGTCGGGCCGCCCCTCCGCGCGGGATGATAGCGGGCTAGGTTTTCTTGGGCCTTGGCGGGCCGGCAGATTCTCATAGTTTGGAGAATGTCTCGGGGCCCAATATTTAGGTCCCCGACAATGTGCAACACCCGTGATATACTTTTGAAACATCCATATAAAATACTTTCAACATACGCCTAAAACAGATGAAACACTTAAAACATGCGCTAAAACACTTGCAAAAACACCTAAAAACATATGAAAACAATTGCAAACATATGTAACATCCAAATAAAACACTTGCACAATATATGTAAAACATATCAAACATTTAGATAAACACACATGCAACATACATATAAAAACGAGGTGAAACATTAAGAACAAATATTTAACATATTGATATGCAACATCCTGAACTACTTTTGCAAAATCTGTATGAAACAATTGCAACATACGTTAAAACATTTGAAACACTTGAAACATACGCTTGGAACATGCGACCTATGCTAGTGCGGTCTCCTCCACCGTCTAGAGTCTTGGGGGCACCGCGGGCCATAGGAGGAGGCGAGGCTAAAGGGCTTGTGCACCGGGGCCCGACGCTTCTCCTTGCACCACGATGCTCGTTGGTGTCATCAGCACGAGCATGCATGCGTAGGCCCTAGTGACCGGTGACAAGTGAGGAAGTGGTCCCCACGTGTGGGCATGGTGGTGTCCACGATGTTAGGTGGGCGGGTGGCGAAGTAGGAGCCGCAACAAGGGAAGTCCGATTGGGTGGTGTAGGGGCTTGAGTGGTGAAGGTGGTTGCGTAGCTAGGTTTTTCGGGGAAGGAGAGAAATGAAAGCTATGGATGATGAGCGGGGTAGGTCGCTCATCTCATTTCATTATTATGTCGTTAAAGTGGAAGGTATGGACATAAGCACCGTTATAAACAAAATGGGATGCGCTATTGGGCCGGTCTGTAGGCCTACGTAGGGGCTTCCGAACGAAAGGATGCTTGCACACAGCTAAGCAGCAAGGCTAGCTAGTGATTGTACAAACACGGTTTGAAATACCCAGGGCAAGGGGATGGCCATGTATGGCGCCATTGTACTAGAAATAAAGTCTAGATTGGAGAAATTTTCAAGGATTGATTTTTTGTCTTTGAAGGACGGAGTTCAAATACCAATGCACCTCTCTAAGCTAGAAGCCTCAGTAAATTTACTACCAATTAGGTAGAGTTGTTTAGTTTTTGGAGCCTCGATGGTATTTTTAACAATAATTTGTTGAATGAATAAAGATATTGCTCCACTAAAAAAAACCCATTATCTCTTTATGTACCATTGGGTACCCTAGTGAAGGAATATGGGATCGCTACGCTAGCCAGAAAACGAAAATTTTCTACCCATAAACCAAGGATCTACTGCTAGTTATAGATCACGGGATTACCACTAGGCAGAGGTGCAGCGGAAGCGTCGACCCTCGGCGTAGATATGCAGCGTCGCGGCGGCGCCGCAGGCGATTGCGTGATCGTCCGTCACGTCCGTCCTCCTCGTGCGGTTCGTCCTTGTGCTCCGGATGCAAAGCACCTCCGAGGTATCCCACACGCGTGGGAGGGGAAGCGATGCGCCTCGGACTGCTAGGTCCGCGAGATGCAAGAGGCGAGGGCGTGGGGCGGCGGCGGCGCAAAGTGGCGTGGCTTAGATTTTGTCACAGCCCCGCGCCCACCTCTCATATATATAGGCATCGCTAACAGGCTCCCGAGCCGGGAGGCCCATTAGTAACCCTAAGCCTCGCCTAATTGGATCAAATCTGAATTAGGCCTTCTTCCCTTAAGCGTGCGACCCTATGGGCTCACGCACACATAGACATGGCCCGAAAGTACACCTACTCGGCCAATAGTTGACAGCGACCTCTAGCAAGAAGCGTGCCAACTCCCATGTGTACGCAATGATCATATCGGACCGAACCACCACAAACCATATACTCGTCATTCCCTTGCCACACGATATTTGGTCCACCTCGTGGGTTAACACTTAACCCAAGCATGGCCATGCATTTCTTGATCCAATCAATCGAAAGTGGTCGAGTTATATCTCTCTCTCATGGAGAGGGGCAATTCCATCTTGATTGACTATGTCTCACAAAGATGTTTCTCGACAAACCCGAAGACCACCTTTATAGCTACCCAATTACGGAGTAATGTTTGATAGTCCCTAAGTAGGTCGTTTCACATCTTGAGTACATACGACAATCACAGGTCTAAGGACATAATTACATGATGTATAAAGAGATAATAATAACATCTCATGTCGGGTCAATCCAGCCCCATGTCATACATGTGCCCACACTATTAGTTTGACATCTCCATGTCTATGACTTGTGAAACATAGTCATCAACTAATACGTGTCTTGATCTAATATTCATGTGTGTTCTCACATGAACTCCGATCGAGGACAATTATTGAATAACCAAACAAGTAAAAGAGTTTCACAAACAATTCACATAATTCTTGATCAATACAAGTTGTCTTTAATGGATATTCATGAACACATAATATATCATGGATACATATGAAAGAATACAAATCATCTTTATGATTAGCTCTAGGGCATATTCCCAACAACCTCCCACTTGCACTAGAGTTAATCTTTAAGATATCTAATACCCATATCTCTCATGTGTGCCTCATGCTTAGAAGTTTGTGGAAGAGCCTTTGTCAAAGGATCTCGCAACATTCAAATCCATATGTATCTTGCATATCTTGATTTCACCACGTTTGATGAACTCTCGAATGAGGTGAAATTTCCCGCGAGCACGTGTTTGTTCTTATGATGATCCCTCGGCTCCTTAGCCTGTGCAATCGCGCCACTATTGTCACAATGAAGGTTCAATGGGCCGCTTGCATTTGGAAACACACCAAGTTCAATGAGGAACTTCCTCATCCAAACACCTTCCTTTGCAGCTTCAGAAGCTGCAATGTACTCGGCTTCCGCTGTAGAATCGGTCACCGTCTCCTGCTTGGAACTTTTCCAACTAACAAACACCACCATTTATTGTGAACAAATATCGATTGAGATTGTGAATCATCTCGTGTAATGGTTTGGAAGCTAGCATCGGTGTAACAATTTACAACGAGCTCCTCCTCACCTCCATAGATTAGGAACATATCTTTAGTCCTTCTTAAGTACTTAAGAATATTTTTAACAAGTGTCTAGTGACTCTCACCCGGATCAGCTTGGTACCGCCGCAACACTTTAGAGCATATGAGATATCGGGCGTGTACATATCATGGCATACATGATAGAACCAACTGCCGAGGCGTATGGAACCTTACTCATGCGCTCTCGCTCATCGCCAATCGAAGGACCATTTGCTTCTTGCTAAAACGCATACCATGTGACATAAGCAGGAACCCTTTCTTGGACTGTTCCATGTTGAACCGTTTCAACACCTTGTCAATGTACGTGTCTTGGCATAATCCTATTAGCCTCTTTGATCTATCTCTATAGATCTTTATGCCCAAAATATATGATGCTTCTCCCAAATCCTTCATAGAAAATATATTATTCGGTGAAGTCTTCACGGATTGCAACATTGGAATGTCATTCCCAATCAACGATATGTCATCTACATACAAGATTAGAAACACTGTGTAGCTCCCACTTTCCTTCTTGTATACACAAGGTTCTTCTTCATTCGACGAAAGCCATGAGCTTTGACCTCTTCATCAAAACGAATGTTCCAACTCCGAGATGCTTGCTTCAACCCATAAATGGATTTCTTAAGCTTGCATATTTTTCTAGCATTCTTAGGATCAACAAAACCTTCAGGGCTGTATCATATACACGTCCTTCCAAATTTCCATTTAGAAAGGCTATTTTAACATCCATCCGCCATATCTCATAATCGAAATGAGCAAGCAATTGCTAGAATGATCCGGATAGATTTAAGCATCGCTATTGGCGAGAATGTCTCGTCGTAGTCAACTCCTTGAACTCCGCCGAAAACCCCTTTGCGACAAAGTCGTGCTTTATAGACGTGAACATTTCCGTCCATATCTCTTTTTTTTTTTATAGATCCATTTGCACTCAATGGGTCTAACCCCATCGGCGGGTCAACCAAGTTCCAAACTTGATTGGCTCCCATGGAATCTATCTCGGATCTCATGGCACTTTGCCATTTCTCGGAATCTGGGTCCATCATAGCTTCGCATATGTCATAGGTTCGTCATCGTCTAACAATAACACATCCCCATGCAACTCACGGAGTCTAGCTGATCTTCGTGGCAAAGTGGCGGTGTTACCTTTGCCACCGGTATCTCAACTTGTTACGCTACACTAGCATCACTCGTAGAGTCTTGACCTATTGGCTCATCCTCGAACTTCTTCAAGATACACCCTTTGTCCACTCTTGTCTCTTTTGAGAAACTCTTTCTCTAAGAAAACACCGTTTCGAGCAACAAACACTTTGCCCTCGATCGGGTTGTAAAAGTAATACCCCAAAGTTTCCTTTGGGTATCCCTTAAAAAAACACTTGTCCGACTTGGGTGTTAGTTTATCTCGATTGAAGTCGTTTGACATAAACTTCACAACCCCAAATCTTTAGAAAAAGACAAACCGGGACTCTTACCAGTCCACATCTCATATGGTGTCTTAACTACGGACTTAGATGGCACCCTATTTAATGTGAAAGCTTTTTGTTTCTAGAGCGTATCCCCAAAACGATAAAGGTAGGTCATTTGGCTCATCATAGACTGAACCATGTCCAACAAAGTCCGATTACGTCGCCGTAGACACACCGTTTCTACGAGGTGTTCGGGGCGGCGTAAAGTCGTGGAACAATTCGCAACTTTTTAGATGATTGCTAAATTCGTGACTCAAATATTCACCTCCACGATCGGATCGCAAGGCCTTGATTTTCTTGCCACGTTGATTCTCTACTTCATTACGAAACTCTTTGAACTTTTCAAAAGTCTCGGACTTATGCTTCATTAAGTAGACATAGCCATATCTACTAAAATCATCGATGAAAGTAATGAAGTATTGGAATCCGCCTCTAGCTGTCGTACTCATTGGTCCGCATACATCGGTATGTACAAGTTCCAACAAGTCTCTTTGCCCTCTCGGGAAAAACGTGAAAGGGACCTTGGTCATTTTGCCTAGAAGGCAAGCCTCACATGTCTCGTATGATTCAAAATCAAACGAAGTTAGAAGCCCATCGAATGGAGCCTCTTCATGCGATTTTCACTTATATGACCCAAAGCGACAATGCCACATATAGGTAGGACTTAACTCATTAAGCCGTGGCCTTTTAGCGATTATATTACGCGGGGTGCATCATCAAGATTTAAAATAAATAACCCATTCACAATGGATGCGAAGCCACAAACATGCCATCTTTAGAGATTACACAACCATTGTTTTCACTCTTAAACGAATAACCATCCTTCATCAAACATGAAGGTGACACAATGTTTCGACTTAAGCTAGGAATAAAATAACAATTATTCAATTCCAAAATAAATCGACGGGAGGTGGAGTTGCATCGTCCCGACTTCGAAAGCAAACAACTCTTGCATTATTGCCCACGCTGAAGTCAACTTCTCCCTTTCCAACGCTTCTACTTCTTATCATTCCCCTCGCATCGTATTGCAAATATGAGCAAACGATCCGGTATCAAATACCCAAGAATTAATATAAGAATCAGCGAGGAATATGTGCAATGTAAACAACAAGTGTACAAGCGGCGGGAGTACCTTTACCACCGCTATCCTTCTTGGATGCTAAGTACTCCTTGCGTTTCTTTTCAAATTGACCCGTTTTATGACAATGAAAGCACTCACTATCGCGATTGGTCCGGCCTTGGGCTCGGATGGCTTTGGCTTGGAGGTCTCACCTTTAGCCTTTTCCTTCTTTTCTTCCAATAAGGATTGCCTCTTTTCTTAAAATTAGGCTTGTTTTGGACCGCCATCACATGGCTCTTTGCCCGGCACCTTTCTTGATGTCGGCCTCTGTTTGTCTTAAGCATACCACACAATTGAAGTCAAGCCTTTCTCCGCCCCATGCATATGGTAGTTCGAGATGAAGTTCCCATAGCTAGGCGGCAGAGATGCAAGAATGAAATCAAGTAGCCAACTCTTGGCCTATTGGGAAGCCTAGCTTCTCCAATCTACGAGTGTAACCAACCATTTTGATTACATGTGGTCCAAGCGCTGCGCCTTACGCTAGCTTGCTCTCAACAAGAGCCTTTGAGACATTGAACCTTTCGGTTCTAGCTTGAGTTTGGAACATATCCTCAAGCGCCACGATCATATCGTCGTTGCATGATTGTTATCGAACGCGACCGCAGATCGGGTTCCATGCTAGCAAGCATAAGGCAACTCACTTCAAGATCGGCATCACATGCTTTCTTGTAAGCGTTTTTCTCAGCCAGTAGGAGCATTATCGCAGGCTCTTACGGTAAGGGGTTGTCTAGAACATCTTCCTTTTTTCTCGGCCCGAGAACAATTCTCGGGTTGCGGATCCAATCCGCATAATTTGTTCCATTCAACTTATCTTTCTCAAGAACCGAACGCAAAGTAAATGGTTGATTGTTAGGCGCCATTTATCTACAAATGAAATAATACAAAAATACTATGACAATGTATCCAAGATAGAGTAAAAACAAATTAACATTTAATTGAATGTACTCCCACTAAAATCAATATCCCTCAATTGAAACTTAGTGATTCAAGACCCACAACTAACACGTCAACTAGTGAGCTTTAGCATCACCGCTAGAAGACATGGTAGATCGGTAAGCAACTCTTTGCTAATCATATCACATATGACTCTTGTTGTTGGGCAGCAGATCTCTATGCTCACGCCAACCTGCCATGCTCCAAGATCCCTAACCGTTAGGATGATCTTGTTCAAGTAACCAAACCTTCCATGATAAGTATCCGATCTGAACGACGACTAGTCAAGGAAAACCGATGGCACCACGATTTTATAGACCCACCACCGATTGTACAAGGCTTGTGACAAAGGCGAGGTTTGGGGAGCATCGAAACTTAAAACATTGCGGGGATCGTTCTACTTCACTATCGTATGTAGACAAAAACATAGTCGCGGCGTGAAAGTAGAACACGATAAGAACGACATTAAACGGTTGTGACTTGGTATGGCCTTATATCACTTTGGGGATCTCCATCTCCAATGAACTGCATTCATCATGATAATCTTCATCTCCATGATCCATGTATGCCATCCTCCGGTGATGAATCGCCAAGACTAGTCTATACTAGCGCAGAAAAAAAAATAACAATTACATTATCGCGTTCATCACAAGTTGGCACGCTTGAGGCCATTACATTAATGAGACAATATATAAGTGGCTCAGCCATATTGTCATCCTCACGACATGCAAGTCATGAAATAATTACATACATACATGCATCTCATACATATAGAGGCCATACCGGTCACATAATCCTACAAAAAAAAGCATTAACCCGATTCCGGCGTCTAAAATTTGACGGGCGAAAACATTATTTTGTAAGCTGATTTTCGCAATTCTAATTTCGTTTAAAGCAGACAAAGTGTGTGACGGTTGGATGTAACTTTTCGTTCTCAACGATTTTTCGTTTAGAGTTCGTCTCAATCCGAGTTACGGATCAAAAGTTATGGCTGGTCAAACTCGGGCCGACGATCGGTGTAAGATCAAATCTACCACCACCGCCAACTTCGCATCACATGCGCCCGACCGAGCCATGACCTAGGTTCGATTCGATCAATCTTATTGATCTCAAACTCGCCTTGATTTGGGTTTACATGTATCACTTAACTCCGATCGCGGAATTCCGACCCGGTAGGAGTAGATCGAACAAGACGGTCGCGGCAAGATCACGAACCGAGATCGAGACTCATCTACAACCGCGCATATCACCATATGCCCACATCCGAATCTATAACAACACAAAGATCGGCTCGATACCACCGAAGGAATATGGGATCGCTACGCTAGCCGAGAAAACAAAAAATTTTCTACCCATAAACCAAGGATCTACTTGCTAGTTATAGATCACGGATTACCACACAGACGCCGAGTGCGGCGAAGCGTCGACCCTCGGCGTAGATGTACGCGTCGCCGCGGTGCCCGTCGCGGTTGCGTGATCGTCCGTCATGTCTGTCCTCCTCGTGCGGTTCGCCCTTGTGCTCCGATGCACGGCACCTCCGAGGTATCCCACACGCATGAGGGGGAAGCGATGCGCCTCCGGACCGCTAGGTCCGCGAGATGCAAGAGGCGTGGGCGTGGGCAGCGGCGGCCGCCAAAGTGGCGTGGCTTAGATTTTGTCACGACCCCGCCCACCTCTCATATATATAGGCGTCGCTAACAGGGCTCCATTTTGGAGGCCCATTAGTAACCCTAAGCCTCGCCTAATTGGATCAAATCTGAATTAGGCCTTCTTCCCCTTAAGCGTCGCGACCCTATGGGCTCACGCACACATAGACATGGCCCGAGTACACCTACTCGGCCAATAGTTGAAAATGCCTCTAGCAAGACGTGCCAACTCCCATGTGTACGCAATGATCATATCGGACGAACCACCACAAACCATATACTCGTCATTCCCTTGCCACACGATATTTGGTCCACCTCGTGGGTTAACACTTAACCCAAGCATGGCCATGCATTTCTTGATCCAATCAATCGAGTGGTCCGGTTATATCTCTCTCTCATGGAGAGGGGCAATTCCATCTTGATTGACTATGTCTCACAAAGATGTTTTCGACAAACCCGAAGACCACCTTTATAGCTACCCAATTACGGAGTAACGTTTGATAGTCCCTAAGTAGGTCATTTCACATCTTGAGTACATACGACAATCACAGTCTAAGGACATAACGTACATGATGTATAAAGAGATAATAATAACATCTCATGTCGGGCCAATCCAGCCCCATGTCATACATGTGCCCACACTATTAGTTTGACATCTCCATGTCTATGACTTGTGAAACAAAGTCATCAACTAATATGTGTGTTGATCTAATATTCATGTGTGTTCTCACATGAACTCGATCGAGGACAATTATTGAATAACCAAACAAGTAAAAAGAGTTTCACAAACAATTCACATAATTGCTGATCAATACAAGTTGTCTTTAATGGATATTCATGAACACATAATATATCATGGATACATATGAAAGAATACAAATCATCTTTATGATTAGCTCTAGTGGCATGGCGAACGGCGCCACACGACAAAGGAAACTTCGGCGACCATTGCCGAAAAGGATGGTGGAGTCGATGTGGTGTTCTCGTAGGCTAAGGACATTGGCGATGTTGATGTCGATGACACCGTGTGTGTGGCGTCCCGAGTCCACTAATGTGTGGATGTCGGCTCTGTTCATGACTCCTATGAGGTACATGGGGGGAGCTCCTCGGAAGCTGGAGTTAGTGAGGCCGATCACCATCCATAGGTTGTTGCTAGCCTTGGTGCCATTGTTACCTCTGGGTCTTTTTAGGTGTAAGAATTCTTAAAGTGTTTATACCCTCATTGTAATGATATATATTTTTTTGAGTAAATTCCACTCTAAACTATTGGGTGTTTCACACACATGTGTACTCAACTAAAATTGAGGAGAGGGAGTCAGGATTCGAGGATTCGTGAGGGATTTTTCACAAAAGTGCCTGGGGGCCATCGTCCATTGTTCACGCGTGTGTGTCCACATAGGATGTTGGTGCCTGTGTGTCCACGTAGGATGTTGGTGCTGTGTGTGGCTAGTTTTGAACCTTTTGATACAAAAAAGTTTAGGTTCAATTCCTAGAAGTTATGGTTTTAGTTGGAGTACCCATCTATGAAACACATAATAGTTTAGGTATGTACCTATAGTGCAATTTACTCAATATTTTTATTTATAGAAACGTCTTTATTACAAGTTTGTGTCTTGCAATTTAGGGCCCGTTTGGCATGGCTCCCACTCCCGACAGAAAGCGGTGAGGGGACGGGCGAGCCCCCGAGAGAGTGAGTCAAAGTGAGAAGGGTAGGCGGGAGTGGGCCTTGTCACGCCCCCACTTTTAATGGGACTTTTAATCTCGCGTATTGGCGCGAGGATCCCACACGATAGGCGTTGTCTACACCACAGCTAATGGTTCGATAGGCCCAACGAGATCCGTACCCGCTTGAGTGCTACTCTAGGTATATTGGTATAATCTTCACCATGACTTCTCAGGGGTTGGAAGGATAACACATCACCCTAAGGATGACGCATCACCCTAGACAATATGGTGATACCAAATCACCCGCGGCTTTACAGGTAATACCTTATTACCCAACCTATACTGTCAACACTATCCCAATCCTCAATCATAAATTTGTGCACTTATCAACTGCGCCATCGCGCCCAAACACTTACGTGGAAGATCGCCAAAGCATCCACGCCAACCGGGACCATGGGGCCACTCTCCCCCACGTCCGCTCCTAATAGGTCGTTTGCCCGCTCCGGCCACCTTGGATCCCAATTATACCTCAACCCAACGGGTGTGAATCAAGCCGCCCCATATACGGCGCGGTGGTCTGTCTTAAATATCTCACTAGGTAGAAGGTCTATGAACGGTCCTTAGGGGAGGCGAGTATCTCTCTCCGAGGAATCCCTCACGGCAATTCCCGTAGTAACCCATCTCAAAATGAATTACTATCACCCACCTCTTTTTGTTGGTTAGGGTTCATTAAACGATCTTATGTTATACTTGATTACAACGTATGAGCGTAGATAACGTGGACGATTACGTCATCCGACTTAGCTCCATAGCTACGTTATCGCTCATACCGCTATTTACTAATCGATTATCCACGGTGATGCATCATGTCTATCATCATCATCATTATCGTCATATTAAGGTCATGATTAGGGGGGTAAGGACTTGCTGCGGGATGTTCTTACTAATTGGCACGGCGTCGAACGCTCCTAGCTCGCTTTGGACGGGGAAGCTCCTAATCGGTCGTCGAATCTACTTGCGATCGGGCGATGAAACCTAGCTCGAACTATGACATATAAAACAAACATAGAACATTATGGTGGCAATGGGTTAGATGCATAGAGCTAGATTTTAGATGAATTATGGAAGTCGTTTCACGTGAAACGGAGTTCATTTGCATGAGATATGGATTTTATAATATTAATCCCTAATTAAATCATTAGGGTAATATTATAATATAATTTTATCATGTAATAATATTGGAACTAATTACATGATAAAATTCTATAAATCAAATAATGAATTTACAAATTTTTCGGGAATTTTTTTCGACACGGAAAGTATACTTATAACACTGCGGTACAACTCTCGGTGTACATAGCAATTAAATCGGTGTACCGTAAAACGCCCGGCCGCGTGTGGATGACACGCGGGTCCTACCGACGCCACCGCGGTTGCCCACGTGGGTGCCACGTGGGTCGTGGGACCGGTGCGGTGGCACACGACGGCGGGGAACGGTGGGCCGTTAGGAGGGCTAACGTGTTGCTCTCCGATTGGTCATGGCGTAACGCCGCCGCCGTCGGAACGGACGCCGAACCGTTCGATCCCACAGATCCCCACGCGGTGCTCACGGAGTTTCGCCGGTCGCGCCGCCCTTGCCCAAAGCTCGCCGTGGAGGGTCCTTGAGACTCCGCGTCGCCCCGAGCCGGTTGGTGTAGATGGTGGTGGCGGAACGCTCTCGTTGTGAGCGGCGGCGGCCACCGGCCGGCCGGGTCGGTGGCGGTATGCGGACAACGGCCTACAAGGCGGATATCGAGACGAAAAAAATAGAGGGAAACGGAGGGGGAGGCGATGAGCGGCTCTTTGGACTCACCGATTGAGCCCTCGCAGCGACGGACTTGACTCGACGATTCTGACCTAGCCGGCGGCGGCGGGTGATGCCCGAATTGGGGGCAATCGGATTAGGGCGCAGAGGAGGTGGAGAAGGGAGAGGAGAGGGGAGCATCGCGTGTCCTAGAGCACTGAAGCTATTGGAGGATGGGGCGAGCTCGATTGAGGCGGAGGGTGGTATTTATAGGCCGTCGCGGCGGAGGTCACCGCGATCTTTTCGACCGCCGCAGGCTCGTGGTCTCTACCGGGCGCTATCGGGCATTCACGCTGCCGAGCAAGATTGTCGCAGATGTGTCCGAAGCCGGTTTTCGCCGCGCTTCGCCATCCAAAGGATGCCGGCCGCCGGGCGGTCATGGCGACAGAATGGTCCGCCATGGCGCTGCGGCGCGCGGAGCCGGTGCTCGGGCGGCCGCTGCGCCAGTTGACCCCGGCCGCCGCTCGCGCGGCGGTGCGAGCGCCGCCGTGCCGCTGCGGCGGCCGTCGGCAGGCAGCCCGTGAGCTAGCTCGCCGCCACGCCACATCGAGGTCGCGGGGTTCACGCCGGCTCGGGCCATCGAGGGCGCCAGGCGTGTTTACCGCCTCCCGTGCTCGGGAAGACGACGAGGTGTGCCGCGGTGGAGTCCATCCGCGCCCCTCAGGCGGAGGTCCGCGCCTCGCAGCTCGGGCGGGGCGGGACCGCCGTGGTCGCCGCTTCCCGCCGCGAGGTAGAAGACGCAGCGCGACGTGGGTGGGGTCCGCGCGCAAAGGAGAGAAAAGGAGGGAGACGACTTGGGCTCGGTGTTGGAGGGTGGGCCGGCCGCCGCGTTAGAGAGAGAAGGGAAGGGAAGGAGGAGGGCCGGTTGGGCTGGGTTTAAAGAGAGGAAAGGGAAGGAGGAGCCCGATGGCTTTGCCGATATTCCCTTTTCTTTTCTATTTTTCTCCTTTCTTTTCTTCCCCTTTCCTTATTTCTTTCCATTACTATTTTATGTGTGTCACCTATATATGTATGTTATAAATATTTACACAAGTACATGTATATTTTCATGACTTATTTTCATGAAAATATTTATCCAATTGCACTCAAATAAATATTCACATATGTGGGTGCACGCACTTTTATTTCCCCAATCTTATCATTTCATGTGTAATATATATTTTATAAATATTCTTACAAGCACACTTATATTCCCATGACTTTTTATTGTCGAGAATAATTATTTATTGCGCTCAAAAAATATTCAATATATATATTTGGTACACACGAAGTTTAGGTATTTTATTCCCGAGAGATGATTTGTAAATCATTACTCATGCAACATTAAACTTCCATAACTAAAATCTAGAACTTACCTTGCACCTTTGGTCACCATAAGGTTCACAAGCAACAAACAAAGAGACACCTAATTTTTCTATATGATGACATGCAGGTTTTCGAAAAACGGGGTTTAGGTTTGGCGGAAAAATAAATCAAGTTTTAGTTGTAATTATAAAAAGTTCAAATTTTTAGTGAATTTTAAAATGATGCAAAAACATGGGTGTTACAAATCTACCCCACTTAGATGAATCTCGTCCCCGAGATTCCTAGTCTACAGAGAGTGAAGGTCCTAATTTGAGGCCTAAAGGGATAGAGAGAGAGAGAGAGAGAGAGAGAAGTTGTCCATTGCTTACAAGATCGCTGCGTTACCGAACCTCTACGATTATCGTGCTACTCCGTTTCCAGGGCAACACAACACTGTGGAGGGTACGCCTTCTGCTGTTGGTGATTACTGCTGCTTTTACCCCATCTTCTTGGTCTTGCATCTTGTCTTCGTAGTCTTCGGGTCTTCTCTGGTGGCTACCCCACTTAGAGGACTGATTCCTCTAGTGTCTCCGGTCTTCTAGTGTCCTCCAGTTCCTTCGCAGTCTTCTGCGGTGTACCTCACTGTCCTGATTCTTCTGGGTAGCAGTCATCGTGAACTTCGGATCCCACTTTCCATTTGGAAACCCTGAGTTTCTATTGCTCCTTATCTTCTTATTTTAGCCCATTTCCATATTTCTCTGTTCTTCTTCTTGTTCTCGCCCGTTGGTATTTTCTTTTCTTCTTTTGCATATAGCACTACCCCACTTAGAAAAATTTCTGCTTATTATCTGCTTGGTGGCTTTTATGCTTTGGCGCCCGTTAATTGTTCTTTGATGATGCTCGCATTTGGATCGGGAATCAAGCACAGTAATCTCGATAACTTCAAGGGGAGTACAACAGTAGAGCGAAAGGGAATGCTACTCTACAGTTACACCTCCCTTGGGAGTGGTGGTTCTACAGCGTCGATCATGGTGGCTTCTGCTTCGGCTTCTGCTTTTGCGGGTCCGGTACTAGGCTCTGCGTTGGGGGCTTCTTCTCTTGGTGGTGCTTGGCGGAGTGGCAGGGGTGCTTCTGGTTGTCGATCTTCTCGCGGTGATGGTGGCCTGGTGGAGTCCGTTCTCCTTCCGATAAAGGGATTGACAAACATCCCTCGGTAGTTGCTGGTTCGGGCCAGGCCGTGGCGTGTCTTCAGCGTCTTGACTGGAAGGGCGTTGGTGTCTCGGTTCTGGACGTGTCGCTCTTGGATGGCCTTTAAGGTCTCGGCAAGTGTAGCCTCTCGGCGGGATGCCGTGGCGACTTGCTCTTTTTGCGTGGCGTGCTCGCGAGGAGTCGCTGAACGTAGCCGTTTCGCTCGGCGAATCGAGCTCCTTATGGCGTGTCACGGCGGTCAGATCGCGCTCATCAAGAGCGGCAGATAGGATAGCGGAGGTGCGTGATGACGGGGGCTGCCTTGTGGACCTCGACGTCCTCAGGCGAGCAATCGGGCGTGGTGGTTCTTTCCTTCGGGTGGTAGGTGCCTCATGGGGGTGCGGGCGATGGGCTCTGTAGAGATCCGGCAAAGGCGATGGAGTGCCTTTGCGAGCGACGCTTGGTAAGTGTCGGGAAAGCTTAAAACCAATAGTGGTCACGCTCCGCCGTCGGTGATGGCGGGGTAGTCATGGCTCTTGGCGATGTAGGCGGTGACTTCGCGGCGATGGGTGTCGCGCTCTTCATACTCGCTACCCTCATACTCGGGGGTTCACGGATGCCAAGGTTTTGTGCGGTGTGGTAGAAGTTGGGGAAATCCTGGGGTGTTGATGCACTGGCCGCTAACCAAGTGCCGGCCATTCTGGCGATGTTTGGTGGTGATTCTTGGCGGGGTGGATGGCAAAGTGTGTGATGGCGGGGGGGGTGAAAGATGGAGGCTAGCAATGGAATGTTTGGAGTGGGATGGTGGTGGGAGCGTTGGTGGTGCTCTTTTATAATGGGTCGAAGGTGATGGCTTCGGGAGAAGCTTGGTCGACCGGTGTTGCGGGGTGGGTGTTGTGGTGTATGGTGGAAGGAATAGGAGTGAGTCTCCCTGTATCCATTGACCTTGCAATAGTGGTGTGGTCATGGGGACTGTGTGGTCTTGGCCGGTGGATTCCCTATAGTGGAAACTGTGTGTCTTCTCTATTATCGGCATATTGCTTTCTGGTTTTTTTTTCGGTACGCTTCTGGGGCATCGGTTTGCTTTCGGGAATAATTATCTTTTGTGGGCTTGATAACTGTCTTAAATCACTGTGGTCTTCTGTCCATCTTTAGCTTGCGGTTCCAATCTTCGGCTCTGTCTTGCATTACTTGCATTGGTTGCCACTTGATGCATTGCGAGGTTGTCTTCGGCGGCTTTGTCGGTCGTGGTTCGGGGTCAAAGTAGCGGCCAGTGATCGGCGGCTTTTCGGCATTGAGGTGACAAAGATGTCGGCAATGTTGCATGGTCGTCGGTCACAAAGAACACCGAGGCGACGGTGTGTGACTACTGTAGGGAAGAACACCGGTGGGGTTCAACGACTACGATCGTGGAGTCCACTGGTTGTCGTCACGTCCCCTCGTAGGTTAGTTCCTATTCTATTTGGACTAGAAAGGGAATGGGAGGAAAAGCATAAGGTACGATAAGGGTCTACCTAACTAAGGATTAGAGGAAAGCAAGCATTTTAGGTAGTGATAGACTCGGGGTATCCTAGTAACATGTGGTGTTGGGAAACAATACAAACTTACCGGTGTGAATCGTATGAAAAGTTAGTCACGGTGAACTAAGTTTGAGGGAAACTTGTCTTATTACTCGTGACTTGAGGAAAGTTTCAAGTATGTTCACGGATCCTATTGAAATCTTTCTTCCATTGATTCTTGTAAGTAGTAATACAGGGGAAATTTTCCATAGGATTGAGAAAAAATCACAACATTTTATTAAACAAACAAAGCGCAACAATATATTACATCACGCACAGTTACATAGATGATATAAGGTCACATCACACATTACTGATTGTCATGATGACTTATTGTGCGACTTTGCTACTACTAAGACTAGAACCATGGGTTACCATAGGGCTCGCAACTACTAGTACTTGCTACTAGAAGTCTAGCAACAAGGTTCGTAGTTACAACAAGCATGCGGCCGTGGGTCGCTTAACTTAGGACATTGCTACTCAACTAGGACTTGTCACATAATGGTGCCTTGTGGGATCTTGCTTCTAGGTACTCTTGTACAATCATCGAGGCAATGAGGACTTGTTTAGGGTTTTGCCAGGTCTTGATAGCGAAGCCTTCTTTTCTTTTCGACGTGAGCGTCATCTAGCTCCGCTCGTACTCCTTGCAATAGGCCTGAAGGGCTCTTAATGCAAGCTTCTCGGCAAGTGTCCCATACTTCGTTTCCTTGTTCAAGGAAAATCTCAGGCCCTTCTCGATGCGGAAACATCGGGATGTGCAATTGCATCACACATTCGGGTATTCCATTCTCATCAGACACTCGGTGGTAGTACTGAGGCTTCTGAGTGTACCCTAGTTGTGAGAGAATTTCCCAAAGAAGCTTTGGAAACGTCCCAAAGGTTAGTCCATCTGTGTATGACCATCCGTCCATCCGTTGCATCAATTAGAATTGCATGTCAACGACATGTAAGCAACATAAGGCTATTCGGATTGGTGCTCAAGTCTTTAAGTAGAAATCCTTAAGTAAAAAACTTTTAGAAGTTTGTGCCAATACTTAATCCGGATATTTTTTTCCATCCTATACGGTCAAGCTCGGCTCTAATACCACTGTCACGCCCCACTTTTAATGGGACTTTTTAATCTCGCCGTATTGGCGCCGAGGATCACGCTACCAATACGTTATCGAAGTCACGGTAATGGAAATCGGTTATAGATTAACTATTCCGAGCATATATTGACATAGGATAGAAGGACTTACAGTGGTGTTGAAGACACCACCCTGGATTATATTAATCAGAGTAGCCAACTGTGAAGTAGTGGTTTATCTGTGACGAGTCTGCTAGAATGCTAGACCGTCTGGGCACAACTCCATATTCCACAGGCAACTTGAGCGCGGATGGAATTACCGGGCTTCTACGTCTTTCTCCTAAGCAACGCCTGGTAACTCCTATGTCGTGGGTCTCCTACTTCGACGGCGACCTTACCTTCGGATATGCCGATATCCGTAAAAGCAGAGGGGTGAGTACAAAGGTACTCAAGAAGTCCAAAACGAGGGGGTGGTTTGGTACATTTAGGGTTTGGGCCCTAGCGAGTCTCTAAAACTGCTCTCACTAGTTCCCCGGGATTATCTCATCCGGTCATCACCTTCACATCATCACAAACGTTAGTTATTTCTAATCATAGATGTTCTTTCCTAGCATTCGCCCATTCCAAGGACGTGGTTATTCGAATAGATTTAATGAAACTCTGCAGAGGTTGTACAAATTCCCCCACACGATAGGCGTTGTCTACACCACGCCTAATGGTTCGACGGGCCCAACAAGATCCGTACCGGCTTGAGTGCTACTCTAGGTATATTGGTATAATCTTCACCATGACTTCTCGGGGTTGGAAGGATAACACATCACCCTAAGGATGACGCATCACCCTAGACAATATGGTGATACCAAATCACTCATGGCTTTTTGTGTAATACCTTATTACCCAACCTATACTGTCAACACGATCCCAATCCTCAATCATAAATTTGTGCACTTATTGCGCTGCGCCATCTGGCCTAAACACTTACGTGGAAGATCGCGCAAAGCATCCACGCCAACCGACCATGGGGCCACTCTCCCACGCCCGCTCCTAATAGGTCGCTTTTGCCCCGCTCAGGCCACCTTGGATCCCAATTATACCTCAACCCAACGGGGTGTGAATCAAGCCGCCCCATATACGACGTGTGGCTGCATGCGAAATATCTCACTAGGTAGAAGGTCTATGAACCGGTCCTTAGGGAGGCGTAGTATCTCTCCGAGGAATCCCCTCACGGCAATTCCCCGTAGTAACCCATCTCACAATGAATTACTATCACCCACCTCTTTTGTTGGTTAGGGTTCATTAAACGATCTTACGTTATACTTGATTACAACGTATGAGCGTAGATAACGCGGACGATTACGTCATCCGACTTAGCTCCATAGCTACGTTATCGCTCATACCGCTATTTACTAATCGATTATCCACGGTGATGCATCATGTCTATCATCATCATCATTATCGTCATATTAAGGTCATGATTAGGGGGTAAGGACTTGCTGGGGATGTTCTTACGAATCGGCACGGCGTCGAACGCCCTAGCTCGCTTTGGACGGGAAGCTCCTAATCGGGTCGTCGAATCTACTTTGCGATCGGGCGATGAAACCTAGCTCGAACTATGACATATAAAACAAACATAGAACATTATGGTGGCAATGGGTTAGATGCATAGAGCTAGATTTTTAGATGAATTATGGAAGTCGTTTCACGCTAAACGGAGTTCATTTGCATGAGATATGGATTTTATAATATTAATCCCTAATTAAATCATTAGGGTAATATTATAATATAATTTTATCATGTAATAATATTGGAACTAATTACATGATAAAATTCTATAAATCAAATAATGAATTTACAAATTTTTCGGGAATTTTTCCGACACGGGGAAAGTATACTTATAACACTGCGGTACAACTCTCGTGTACATAGCAATTAAATCTGCGGTACACGTAAACGCCCCGGGCAAGGTGGATGACACGGGTCCGGCCGACGCCACCGTGGTTGCCACGGGTGCCACGGGTCGTGGGACCGGGCGCGGCACACGACGGCAGGGAACGCGGGCTAGAGGGCCACGCGGTTGCTCTCCGATTGGTCTTGGCGTAACGCCGCCGCCGCTGGGAACGGGACGCGAATGCTTTCTGGGCCCGCCAGATCCCCACGGGCGGTGTTCGCCGGAGTTTCGCCGGTCGCGCCGCCTTGCCCAAAGCTCGCCGTGGAGGGTCCTGAGTACCTCGTCATCCCGAGCCCGGTTGGTGTAGATGGTGGCGCGGGAACGCCCTCTATGATGGCGCAGCCACCGGCGAGCCGGGTCGGTGGCGGTATGCGGACAACGCCTACAAGGCAAAGATATCGAGAGGAAAATAGAGGGAAACGAGGGGGGAGGCAGTGAGCAGCTCTTTGACTCACCGATTGAGCCCCCAGCCGACGGACTTGACTCGGACGATTTGACCTAGCCGGGCGGTGGCGTGATGCCCTAATTGGGGGCAATCGGATTAGGGGCAGAGGAGGTGGAGAGGGGAGAGGGTAGGGAGCATCGTTGCAGTTCTAGAGCACAGCGAAGCTATTGGAGGATGGGGCGAGCTCGATTGAGGCGGAGGGTGGTATTTATAGGCCGTCGCGCGGAGGTCACCGGCGATTTTTTTCCGACCGCGCCTCGTGGGCTCGTGGTCTCGGCCGGGCGCTTTGGTCGGCATTCACGCTGCCGAAGCGTTGTCGCGCATGTGTAGCCGGCCCGCCGCCGCGCTCGTCATCCGCTGATGCCGGCCGCCGGCGGTCATGGCATATCGTAATGGTCCGCCATGGCGCTGCGGCGCTGTTGAGCGGTGCCGGGGCGGCCGGCTGTTAGATTGACCCGTGTGCCGCTGTTCAGGCGGCGCGGTGCGAGCGTCGTCGCCGCGGGTCGACGGCGGTATGCAGCCCGGTGAGCTAGCTCGCCGCCACGCCACATCGAGGTCGCGGGGTTCACGCCGCTCGCCATCGAGGGCGCCAGGCGCTGCTTACCTGCCTCCCCCGTGCTCGGGAAGACGACGCAGCGGTGCCGCGGTGGAGTCCATCGCGGCCTCAGGCGGAGGTCCGCGCCTGCAGCTTCGGCGAGGCGGGACCGCCGTGTCGCCGCTCCGCGCCGCGAGGTAGAAGACGAAGCGCGACGCGTGGGGTCCGCGCGGGCAAAGATGAGAGAAAAGGAGGGAGACGACTTGGGCTCGGTGTTGGACTGGTGGGCCGGCTCGCCGCGTTAGAGAGAAGGGAAGGGAAGGAGGAGGGTTGGGGTCAATAAAAAAAGAGAGGAAAGGGAAGGAGTGAGCCCGATGGCTTTGCTGATATTCCCTTTCTCTTTTCTATTTTTCTCCTTTCTTTTCTTCCCCTTTCCTTATTTCTTTCCATTACTATTTTATGTGTGTCACCTATATATGTATGTTATAAATATTTACACAAGTACATGTATATTTTCATGACTTATTTTCATGAAAATATTTATCCAATTGCACTCAAATAAATATTCACATATGTGGGTGCACGCACTTTTATTTCCCCAATCTTATCATTTCATGTGTAATATATATTTTATAAATATTCTTACAAGCACACTTATATTCCCATGACTTTTATTGTCGAGAATAATTATTTATTGCGCTCATAAAAATATTCAATATATATATTTGGTACACACGAGTTTCGGTATTTTATTCCCGAGAGATGATTTGTAAATCATTACTCATGCAACATTAAACTTTGTTCAAGACATATTTTTCATATAGGTAAACATACCATAGAGAAGGCTTATTTAATTCGAACGGAAAATAAATTGCGAAAATTAAAAAGTTTTAGGAAGCAAACCGAGCGGTGGACGAATTTGGGCACGAGTGGGGGCAGCGTCGGCCGATCGGCTGTTATTTGGGCCGATCGGTCCGCCTACCGTCCGTGTCGGACCGCGGTCCGTCGTCGAGTCGATGGTTCCGTCTTTATTCGAATTTCTTAATTTTTGTCGCGAAGATTTTGTTTGGTCGGCATGTCTCTCCCCCACACTTAATTCCTGTTATCTTGCATACAAAGCATGGTGGAGACAAAAACATATCCAGAAAAATATAGAAAAAATATTTGACTCAACTTGTGGATTACTTTATTGATAAAAGAGAGAGCACTTTATTATATAATTCGAACTTCCTAAAATTTAAAGCAAACTAATATTATCTAAACCAAACTAAACGACTTTAATCGAACAAAACTTAAGACTCAAACGCTAAGACTTATGTGCTCTCTAATTGTGGTGCTTACATAGGGCCCTTGCCCTTCTTTGAATTGCGACTAGCATCCTCTTCCCCGTTTTACGCTTCTTCTTTCCTTCATTCTCTAAGAGATGGAGGACGGAGGCTGGTAAGGGTGCTATTGACGCGGTGAATCTCCTTGCATGTTTTCGCAAGGGTCTGCTACATCTAGTGCGAGGTCACTACGTCTTTCTAGTCTTCTTCTACGTGGCATACATTTGGCTGGCCTCGATAGCGGGAATCCTCTTGATCTGCGGATTCCTTGGCACGGACTCGTTAATGGTAGTGCGGCGTGGAGGTCTTTGTAGTGTACTTGTGCTCCCTCGTGTTGCCATTGGTGTCCATGCGAACTCGTGTGAGACGCCGCCCTTCTTTGGTTCTTCAACCTCCATGTAGCTAGGAACATGGATCGGCTTCTTCGGTCTGCGACTTCAAGGGCGACGATCGCATTTCGGGTTGAGCGTACATGACTTGTTTGCGTCCTTGCGGGCGGCGGCGGTGTGCGAGGACGGCGAGGTGGAACGAAAAGGAATTGGAGTATGATCGGGTGGTATGACGGCGAGCGGCTTTGGTTGCTTGATGGAAGGAACAACTTGCTTGGCTTTCTCATTGAAGGGGACAAGCTACTTTTTCACCATGGCTGCTAATTGGAGATTAGATGAGAAAAGAGGAGGGTCTATCCTTGATTATATATGGGTCGAGGATTTTTCGGGGGGGACGAGATTGGGTTTACGGTACTAAAACAAACGGAAAGTGATTTTTCCGTAACTAAACGTGCAAGAGACCGTGTGGGACAAAACAGACGCGAGAGGGTGACACGTGGGCCGATCGGCCTGTTATTTGGGCCGATCGGTCCGGCCACGTGTCGCCTCGCGACGCGTTACATCGTGGGTGCTCTAACTCTATTATTATCCCGAAAAACCTCGATGTTGGCTCATTATTCGTGAAAATTAATATTTTTAGGTAATTCAAGAACTTCGATAACATCTAATTCTTCTAAATCTTTATTGGGCTCTAAAAATATTTTGAGGCGATGACCATTTACCTTAAATAGCGTACCTTCGTTATCTTGAAGAGTGACAGACTCCGTGTGATGATGAACTCACCACCTTGTATGGTCCTTCCCACTTGCTTCGTAGTTTTCCATGTCCAGAAAAAGTCATACCACGAATTAAAAAGTAATACCGATCGCTGGGTGGAATTCCTTCTTCTTGATTCTCTTGTCGTGCCATCTTTTGGTTTTCTCTTTGTAGATCTTGGCACTGTGGTACGCCTTCTCTCTCCATTCTTCTAGCTCAGATAGTTGCATTCTTCGTTTTGTTCGGCTTCATCAAGGTCCATATTCCACCTTTTATTGCCCAATGAGCTTTGAATTCTAGCTCAACGAGGCAAGTGACATGTCTTCCCGTAGACCAGCTGGTAGGGAGACATTCCGATGGGAGTCTTGTAAGCTGTCCGATAAGCCCAAAGAGCTTCGGGTAGCCTATCTTTCCATTTAGTTCCCATTTGGTCAACCGTTTTCTGCAAGATGTTCTTGATTTGCTTGTTTGACGTTTACGCTTGACCACTTGTCTGGGTGATGATAAGGTGTAGCGACGTTGTGTTGGATCCCATGATTTGAGAGATACTTCTCGAAATTCTTGTCGATGAAGTGGGACCCTCCGTCACTTATCACTAGCCTTGGTGTACCGAATCTTGGAAATATTATTTCTTCAAACATCTTGATTGAGCTTTTGTGATCAGCGGTCTTGCATGGCATGGCCTCAACCCATTTAGAAACATAGTCAATCGCCACTAAGATGTATTCGTAGGGTCCGGATTTTGGGAATGGTCCCATGTAGTCAATTCCCGGACATCAAAGAGCTCGATTTGAAGATTGGTCGTCGCCGCATGGCATCCCTAGAATTGATATTGCCATGTCTCGACCGCGCGTTGCACCTTTCGCGTCGAAGTCTCGTGTGTCTTGATACATGGTTGGCCAGAAAAATCCACTTTGCCAGATCTTTGCATGTGTGCGGAATGCTCCATAATGACCCCCATATGGTGCTGAGTGGCACTTCTCGATAATCTGTAGTCCTTCTTCTGCCGGTACACACCTCCTGAGTAAGCCGTCAGCACATACTCGGAAGAGGTATGGCTCATCCCACAGTGATGGCGACTCTCATAAATGAGCTTTTTCTTATCAGCCCCTCGTCGTACATAACCTGCAACCATAAAATTAACAATATCGCATACCGGGGATCGGATCGGAGATCCGATAGAGCATGTCGTCCCTCAAAGAGTCATTAATGGGTAACTCCTGTGGTTTCTCAAAATGCATTCTAGACAAATGATCGGCAAATGAGAATTTTCTACTCCTTTCTTATCTTTAATTTCTAAATCAAACTCTTGGAGCAGCAAAATCCATCGTATTAATCTTGGTTTAGCATCTTTCTTAGTAAGCAAATATTTAAGAGCAGCATGATCGGTGTAAACAATAACTTTTGCTCCTACCAAGTAAGATCTAAACTTGTCGATAGCATAAACAACAGCTAGTAACTCTTTTTCGGTTGTGGCATAATTGAGGTCCAGTTAAAGTTTTACTAGCATAAGCAATAGCATGATGTTTCTTGTCTTTTGTCCGTCCCCAAAACAGCCCCCACAAGCATAATCACTTGCATCACACATAATTTCAAAAGGTAAAGACCAATCGGGGGTTGAATAATGGGTGCGTAAATAAGAGCATTCTTGAGTTTCAAAAGATTTAAGACAAGCATCATCAAAATCAAAAAGGAACATCCTTAGCTAACAAGTTTGTAAGAGGTCTAGCAATATGAGAAAAATTCTTTATGAACCTTCTATAGAAACCAGCATGGCCAAGAAAACTTCTTATTCCTTTAACATTTACGGGTGGAGGTAGTCGTTCAATTACTTCTATTTTAGCTCGGTCTACCTCTATTCCTCTTTTCGAAAACTAGATGGCCTAGCACTATTCCTTCTCTAACCATAAAATGACATTTTTCCCAATTAAGGACTAAGTGCCTTTCTTCACATCTTTGCAAAACCTTATCTAAGTTTTCTAGACAATCATCGAAGGTTTTTCCATAAACAGAAAAATCATCCATAAAAACTTCCATAATCTCTTCAATCATATCGAGAAAATATAGACATCATGCATCTTTGAAAAGAAGCTGGAGCATTACATAATCCAAAAGACATTCTATGATATGCATAAGTTCCATATGGACATGTAAAAGTGGTTTTGCTTTTGATCCTTTGGGATGGATTGGGATTTGGTGATACCCCGAATATCCATCGAGAAAACAAAAAGAAAGAGTGGTTTGCCAATCGTTCTAACATTTCATCAATGAAAGGCGGTGGAAAGTGATCTTTCTTTGTGGCTTTATTTAATTTTCTATAGTCTATGCACATACGCCAACCCGGATGGCGAGTTCTACGAGGAATTAATTCGTTCTTCTCATTTTTAAACTCTTTGTCATGCCTCCTTTTTTAGGCACAACTTGCACGAGGCTTACCCACTCACTATGTGGCACGGGATATATAATCCCCGGCGTCGCGAGAAGTTTTAGAACTTCTTTCTTTACTACATCTTTCATCGCATTATTAAGTCTTCGTTGAGGCTCTCTAGATGGTGGAACATCGGGATCTGTAGGTATACGATGTGTGCAAAGGGCAGGACTCGATGCCCTTTAGATCATGGAGTGAGTAGCCGAAAGGCTGAACGATGTTGTTCTAAGGCGATCATTAACACGTAAGTCTCTTCACGAGTGAGTTTATCATTAATGATCACGGGGGGACTCGGGATCATTATGCAGAAAGGCATATCTAAGACCAGGTGGTAAAGGTTTAAGTTCAATGGGAGGTCTCGAGGTTTCCCCTCGAATTCATCGAGAGGTTCGATTCGTTGGATTTTCTTCCTCTTCCTCGATGAAGAATTGATTACATCTTCTTGATTGGATTCTCTGAAATGTTCTATAGATGCTTCTTTCACCTCTTCCATTGGGTCTGGTTCTGGACTAGGTTCGGTCTCAGTATGAATTGAATGTGCGAAGTGTAAGGGAAATTTATCTTTGCCCTAGACAAATGTCTAGTTTTCCCGTGTGTCCTTCTTTAAGGAGTCTTTCTAAAGGATGGCCTATTAAAAGGTCAAACTCCTTAATGTCAAAGATATAAAAGCTCAGGTTGATTAACATGTCGTTTACCTGAATAGGTAGTGTGTAAAGAATTCACGAACTTTGGACAATTTGCCTTGAGGAGTGCTTTAATAACTTAGTAGTAGGAGATAATGGCATGTTCTTGCTAAATTGCTCAAAAAGGATAAAGCCATTATATTTATTCCTATGACTGGGTTATAAAGTGTATCATAAGTGATTGCATTAATTATGCATTGAATTGGTATAGAAGGTGATTCCAAAGCGGATCACATCGGAAGAAAGTTTCGATTCTTCTAACCATTCTGCACTCATGATAGATGCAAGCCTCCTAGTGTTTTGTCTTGAAGTATTGCTCAACGCTATCAATTTCTTCTTGTGAAGATAATTTGCGTTTTGGGATTTCTTCTCTTGATGATAATTCGAGGTGTTTCCAAAATCGAAAAAATAAATCATCCTCGATATCATTCATAAAATCGAGGAAAAGAATGTTTTTCCTTTGATGATTCTGTAGCTACGGGTTGAAATGATTCCGGCATAGGTTAGGGTGTAGCTATTTCTGGAATTTCTTCTTCTAAAGATTTCTCTTCTCTTTGGATCATCATTGGTCTTTGGCTAGAATGTTGTCTAAGATGGTTCTAGCTTCACTAGATGTAAGATGGATGAAAGATCCATGTGAGGAGGTATTCAAATAGGCTCTAGATTCTTTATTAAGACCAATATAGAAATGTTGAAGTAAAATGTGGTCTTGAAGGCCTAGATCTGGTCCGGACTTGCAAAGAAGTTCAAAACGCGTTCGGGATGAACTCAACGACTCACTATCCTCTGTTTGAAAGATATGATCTGGGTTCTAAGGTTGACTACTTTAGAAACGGGGTAAAAGTCGGTAAATCTGCACGGAGAATTTCCCAATCGCCTTTCTTTTTCTCCTTGGTTCTGTCATACCATTGGCGAGCTTTTTCCTTTTCGGTGTGAATGGAAAGAGCTTCCAACGGATAGTCTCGTCGGACATACCCTCTATATGAAGGCAGTCACATGTTTGCTCAAATTGTTGGAGATGATGATAAGGGTCTTCGTCTTCTATTCCTAAGAAAGTGTTGGTTTGGACCATCTCTATTAGCCGGCGTAGCTCATAGGCCTCGGATAGAATTGGTTTGGATGATGGTATAGGCCTAAGGCTAAGCTCCGTAGGTGCCGAAAAATCTTTAATGGACATAGTATCCATGATAAAGAAAAGGATAAGAATTTAAACTAAAAGAAAAGATAAAAGTATACTCAAGAAATCTCTAAACCGTTCTCCAAGACAGCGGCGCCGGAGATGCTTGTTGGTATTTGCTAAGCCCTACAGGAATATTATGATGGATAATCCCAAGCGCACGGATACGGTGAGCACTTCACCCGGGGTGATGGGTTTTAAATATCGAATCCACAGGGGAGAACGTAGAGAAGGGTTCTTGAGATTTACTACTGATCCCTAAGTAGTTTAATAAAACTAGATAGATAATAAAGATAAGGAGTTCTAGTAAGAAGGTCTTGTTCTCACTTCCGATAAATCATTTGCACATTGTTCTTAAGAGGGTTGTCATGAAGAAACTCTTAATAAAGGGATTCTACGCTAACAACGCAGGGGTCTCCTACGATTTCTATAAACGGGCAAGGCGTAACAAAGGACTCAATAGTGTTGTCACCACTACGATCGGCCTTAACAAGTGTCTTCACCCGGCCTATAGAAGGTATTCGTAATAAGCTAGTCAATCTAAGCACCACGCTTACATTAATCTAACAACTTTAATTCAAGAGCGACGTAAATCAAAGTAATCTTATCAAAGAAATACGAACCTTAAGAACAATAGAGACAATATCACTTACTCGAATGGAATTGAACAATCCACAAGATCTCGTGAGTCGTGCTCAATGGCATCGGCTCCGGGGGAGACGATGATGGAGGCGCCAACTCGGAAGGAAGAAGAAGATGGAGGCGCCCAGCCGACTCCGGCCTTCCTTCAACTCGCCTCAACCGCACTCTAATTCTCTCAACTTGCAAAAACTAACTCTCAATCTAATTCTAATCTAGAGCTTCTATCTCTTGTCGCCGTTGATGATCTGATTGAATTGAAGATTGAGCGAGATTGATTGAATCAGGGGGCACGGGGTCTATATATATGGGTCTTCTTATGTCTCTTGACTTTGGCGAGGCAATGTGGTATTAACCTTCATGCATCTCGTGCTTAAAGCGCCCCGGATCAAACCGACATCAAACGACCGGATTAGATTGCGTCTTAGAGGCGGTGGAGGAACGTTCTGGAAACAGGGACAGATTGGGGGCCAAGCCAGGCCGATCGGCCTGATTATTGGGCCGATCGGCCCGGGGTGGGCTCCACTGCGGGCCCCGCGATGCGTCGTGGGCTTCCGGAGTCTTCTAGATGATGTTTTCTAGCCGGTGTCAAGTTTCGTTCCACGTCGGGTGTATTCGAGCCTTCTAGTCTTGTTTCGGAGTTGGATTGCGTTGCGTTATGACACATCAATTCGGCTTTTTTTCTGTTAAGTCCCCGCAAATCACAACTTCACCAAAACTCATGGAAATCATTAGTAGAAACCCCTAATAAGGTTATCTAATTATATTTTAGTCCTTTTCCATGTTTAATTGATAATTAAAAGTATGCTTTAATATGTGTCAACATATTTATAGGCCGTCCTTGCCGGAGGTCACGGCGATCTTTTTCTCCGGCGCCTCGTGGGCTCGTGGTCTCGGTGGCGCTTGGTCGGCATTCACGCGTCGAGCGGTGTCGCGCATGTGTTCGCGAGCCGGCCTTCGCCGCGTCTCGTCATCCCGGTGATGCCGGCCGCCGGGCGGTCATGGCGGCGAGAATGGTCGCCATGGCGCCATTTGTGCGCGGGAGCGGTCTTTCGGGCGGCCGCTGCGCTGTTGACCCGGCCGTTCACCGGCGGCGGGTGCGGAGCGTCGTGCCGCGTGTCCGACCGGTGTACACGCTCGGTGAGCTAGCTTCGTCGTCGCGTCACATCGGTCGTCGGGGTTCGCTACTGCTCGCCATCGAGGGCGTTTGTGTGCATTTACCCCTCTCATTGTTTCGGAAGACGGACGGCGGAAATGCCGCGGTGGAGTCCACTACGTCCCATGCGGAGGTCCGCGCCGGCAACTCGAGGAAGGCGTGGCGGGGACGTCGTGTCGTCGCTTCGCGTCGCGAGGTAGAAGACGGCGCGGCGTGGGTGGGGTCCGGGCAAAGGAGAGAAAAGGAGGGAGGCGACTTGGGCTCGGTGTTGGGTGGTAGGCCCATCCCCTCGCGTTAGAGAGAAGGGAAGGGAAGGAGGAGGGCCGGTTGGGTTGGGCGAAAGAGAGGAAAGGGAAGGAGTGAGCCCGATGGCTTTGCCGATATTCCCTTTCTCTTTTCTATTTTTCTCCTTTCTTTTCTTCTCCTTTCCTTATTTCTTTCCATTACTATTTTATGTGTGTCACCTATATATGTATGTTATAAATATTTACACAAGTACATGTATATTTTCATGACTTATTTTCATGAAAATATTTATCCAATTGCACTCAAATAAATATTCACATATGTGGGTGCACGCACTTTTATTTCCCCAATCTTATCATTTCATGTGTAATATATATTTTATAAATATTCTTACAAGCACACTTATATTCCCATGACTTTTATTGTCGAGAATAATTATTTATTGCGCTCAAAAAAATATTCAATATATATATTTGGTACACACACGAGTTTTAGGTATTTTATTCCCGAGAGATGATTTGTAAATCATTACTCATGCAACATTAAACTTCCATAACTAAAATCTAGAACTTACCTTGCACCTTTGGTCACCATAAGGTTCACAAGCAACAAACAAAGAGACACCTAATTTTCTATATGATGACATGCGAGGTTTTCAGCGGGGGTTTCGGTTTTGGCGGAAAATAAATCAAGTTTTAGTTGTAATTATAAAAAGTTCAAATTTTTAGTGAATTTTAAAATGATGCAAAAACATGGGTGTTACTGGGCCTCCACACGGTCTCACCCTCATTGGGTTTGTCGAGGGTGAACGTTCGGAGGTCCGGTCATGCGCTATCATGAGGGACTTGCGAAGGTGACGTAAATTGAGTTTGATTAAATGACAATAATTTTCACCCACCTTGACCCCTCCCATGAGCCGGCACCGGGTATTTATAAGGGGAGGTGAAGGGTCGGGTGGCTTTTTACACCGAGTACAAGGTGGGTACAAGATGACAGGGAGCCTTCGCAAGGGAAACGGTAATTTTACACTCATAGGGGTATAAAAGATAGTTACATGGCGGGTCCACTTCTAGGGTTTCCCCGCGTGCCGGCCACCCCTACCGACGCAACCTCCGCCGGCTAACCCGCCTTCGATCGGGCATGACCTTCACGCCCGAGCACATCCCTCTGCGTGACTCGCACTACAGAGAACAGCTTGGCCACTTGGGGCTGATTGGAGGCCTAACGTTGTGAAACAGTCCGCCGGGCCTTCGATGCCTCGGCTGCCGTGGTGGCGGACCCTTCACTAGACATGCTTGCGATTTCAGAGAGTTAGTCGTGGCATGAGCCTTGGCTTGTCGAGTGTGGGGCCAGCGGGGGGTTGCCGTTCTTTGGCAGGGTCGCCCTCCCCATCAAGCTCCACTCTAGAAATCCAGGTGGAGCTGGTTCTGACTGGAGTTGAAGCTTTCTTTTAGAGGTATTTGGCTAGAAGGAAACTCTCAACTCCAGAATGATGTTTTATCACGTGGATTGTCCACTTTTCCATTTGAGTGGGACCCACATGTCATCCTCCTTTCTTGGTTGTTGTAGAGGAACTCGGTCATTGCCGATAAATGGCTCCCCGCCATAGTCGTGTTGAAAGAAATCGCAGCGGCGAAGAGGATTAAAGGGAAGCGTTGGGAGGAGGGGAGCTCCACCCGCCAGGGCCTCAGTGTCCGTGTGGGCTGACGGGCAACCACGGGGGGTAGCGTCTCATTATGGGCATGCGAGTTCTAGGGCGGCGCTCTAGGGTTAGGGTTGAAGGAGGGGAGTCGCGACCTTGTCGTGGGACCTGTCCAGTTGATGAGTTCGGCCTAGGTAGCGTTGGATGAAAATCCTGACACACTGATCCAGATTCATCATTTGATATCAGAGCTAGCCCCTTGTTAAGGGGGTGGGAATGATGAGGACATCCTCCACTATTACTCGTGGGCAAAGGCGTAACAAAAAATGGGCCAAGTGACCAAGTTGTAGTCGGGTGGTGACCGTGTGAGCCTCTGAATAATATCATCTTGCTTAGCTTGGGAGGAGGACGCCGCCTTAAAAGGGAGAGCCACCCTTCCCCTATTGTACTAGTCTTTTAGGGTGATTGGACCTTTCCTGAGTGGGTGCCCCAGAGTGCGCTTCTAGGATTGCCGTGGCGTACATAAGAAGAGGCCCTAGTGGCATTGTAGTGGATCGGTGCGTCGAATTTCGATTGTCGGTGCTAAAATTGCGGGATTCTGGGTATCTAAATCAGTGTGTCGGGCTTTTCATCCAACCTCACCTGGGTCGGACTCATCACCAGTGTTCCCATCTCACCATGGAGCTCTAGGACAGGTCGCCGCATGGACCTCTCCATGCTAAACCAGGGAAGGGGGCGGCGGCGACCCGTGCCGAGCGGAGGGAGGGAGCCGTGACTAGAGGATGGGGTGCGATCCGATCTATGCGAACCGGAGGAGAGGAGTCGTGAACGGAGGAGGTGACTTCGCGTGTCGGGCCTTTGTCGGTGGCCCGGGCGGGGAGTCACGACTCGGGTGGGAAAAAACCGCACGGTGGGGATGGGGTAGATATGGAAGGCAATAGAGTGGGCATAAAAAAAGAAAACGGTTCGAAGTGTGTAATTGATGGCCTAGGTCTATTTCGAAGCTGGGAAAGAGGTGCTCCGGTAACTCTTTTTTCGCGACCGGGCCATTCACCCGTATTTCATTAAGAGGAAGGAAAACCAAATGCGAATACGGGCACTTCGATGGAGAAGACATCGAAGAAGGAAACACCGAAAAAAGAGACACACACCTACACTCTTTGGAAAAAAAGTTGTTAACGATTACATGATGGAAAATGAACTAGAGCTCTAATAACTTCGATGAAGTTGTTTTTACACATCTACGCCCGAGTTCGCTCGAGAGTCTTTAGATAGACGGTGCGTCAATGTCGGCGATCTTGAATCCTCGTTAATCTAAGATGATTGTGAAATTATAATAAGAAGCATGCGGTGTCACATTGACTTAGCACAAGTCAATTGCTTAGCCACTAAGTCGAGTTAGAGGAATTTGCGTAATTACCCCCTTCATTTTTTATTTTATTATTATTTTTCGACAAAACCCGCTTCATTTTGTTGGATCCATTTCATTGTCATCAATCATCCACGACCCTTGGCGCCGGGCGAGCACCGGCGGCGTGAGAAGAGAACAAGAAGATCGCCATTTGGCGAGGAAGCGGGCGGGGGCAAGCCCCTCCGCCTTGGCCCGATTGAAGAAAACTTCAGAATGAACGATGTCCATACGGGATGCAGCCCATGGGACTTAGTAGCTTATTACAACGACCGCATGGGCCTACATGTCATTGCTGAAATGAAAACGTAAATTACATTTCTCTGCGATGTTGCGCCTTCATTCTGGGTGGCGGTGCCATTTCGTGTCGCTAGCGTGACACCTCCCCAAGTTGGAGAACCGGCTTGCCCCCAAGCCGGAGCATCGTGGGAAGCGTACCTTCGAGGACCTCGTAGTCTTCGGGTAGTTGTTGGTGGCCGTAGCCGTCGGCGCACCTTGACTTGCGGTATGGCGGTGTTCCCCTTCTTGACGAGGCGTCGTTCCAAGACTTCTGGCGGCACAGATTCTGCGGCTTCAATGTCAGTGAGAGTGGGGAGAATGTCATATATCGGGGTGAAGTTTGCAGTGAATGGCTTGAGCTGGGATATGTGAAATACTGGGTGAATCTGGGATGAGGCCGGCAAGTCAAGTCTGTAGGCAACGTTACCGATTCTTTCAATCGCTGTATATGGTCCGAAAAACTTGGCGCCCGGCCGGGTAAGGCACGTTAGCTACCGGCGATTGGGTGTATGGCTGGAGTTTCAATAGCTTTTGATCCCCAACGGCAAACTCCAAATGTCCCCTGTTTACGTCGGCATGGAGTTTCATTCTATTTTGTGCTTTGGCTAGCTGTTGCTTCAAGGCTTCCATGTGTAGTTCCCTATTTTCCACCACCTCAGTCACATTTGTAGGTGCATCAGTTGATAGTTCTGGAACCATTCCAAGATTGGGCTCATAGCCAAATAGTGCCTTAAAAGGTGAGCAGCCCAGAGATGTATGAAAAGAAGAATTGTACCACAGTTGAGCTAGAGAAAGCCAAGACTTCCAAGCTTTAGGTGATTCCTGCACTGAGCACCTGAGATACATCTCGAGACACTGATTTACTGCGTTCGTCACGTCCATCCGTTTTGTGGGTGGTAGGAGGTGGACAAATGTAAATCAACACGATATGTTCTGAACAAAGCTTGCCAAAAATTGCTGAGGAAGACTGTGTCTCTGTCTGTGACAATAGATTTTGGGAGGCCATGTATTTTAACCACATTGTCCATGAACTGCTGTGCAATGGTGTCTGCTGTATATGGGTGTTTGACAGCCAAGAAGTGGGAGTATTTGGTGAATCTGTCCACAATGACCAAAATAACATTGTAACCCTGAGATGATGGGAGACCCTCAATAAAATCCATAGTCAGTTCTTGCCAAACTCCAGCTGGGATTGGGAGGGGCTGGAGTAAACCCAAGGGATGGGTGTTTGTGTGTTTGGCTTGCTGGCATACTGCACATTGCTTAATGAAGTTGTCAACATCTCTCCTAAGACCTTTCCATGCAAAGTGTCTTTTGATTTTGTGATATGTGGCAGTGATGCCTGAGTGACCACCTAAGGGGCTAGCATGAAATGCAGCAATGAGTTTGGTTTGAAGGGCTGAGTTGTGGCCAATCCATACCTTAGAGTTGTGCCTGATTAACCCATTGTCTAGACTGTAGCCTTTTTGGTCTGGGCTTGAGAGAGACAGCTGCTTGATCAATGTTTGGGCCTCACTGTCAGTAGCATAAGAATTGAGGACTTCTTGTATCCAGGCTGGTTGGACAGAGGAAACTGACTGTATGGCCATGAGATGAGCCACTCTTGACAGAGCATCTGCAGCAGCATTGTCTTTACCTTTTCTGTATAGGATTTTGAATTGCAATCCCATCATCCTGGTCATGGCTTTCCTTTGCAGCTCTGAATGTAAGTTTTGCTCTTTCAAGTAGGCTAGGGATTTGTGGTCAGTCAGGATGATGAATTCCTGTCTGTTGATGTAATGTCGCCATCTTTCTACTGCCATGATCAGAGCTAAGAATTCCTTTTCATAAATTGAAAGGCCCTTATGTTTCTCCCCTAGGGCTTTACTCAGGTAAGCTACAGGTTGGCCCTGTTGCATCAGGACAGCCCCAATACCACCATTGCAGGCATCAGTTTCTATGGTAAATGTCTGCTGGAAATCTGGTAGTCTGAGGACAGGTGCTTCTGTCATGGCTTGCTTGGTGTGGAGAAAAGCCTGTTGAGCTGCCTGTGTCCAGCTGAATTGCTTGTTTTTCAACAGATTTGTTAATGGTTTGGTCAACAGCCCATAGCCCTTGATGAATCTCCTATAATATCCAGTCAGTCCAAGGAAAGCTCTGAGTTCTGTTAGAGATGTAGGAACTGGCCATGCCACGCATTGCTTCAATCTTAGCTGGGTCTGTTGCTACCCCTTGCCCAGAAATTATGTGGCCCAAGTACTCCAAGCTTGGTTGGGCAAATGAACATTTGCTCTCTTTGAGATATAATTTGTGCTTTACGGTACATTCCAGGACTTGCTCCAAGTGTTCTATGTGTTCTTCTAGGGTATGGCTGTATATGAGAATATCATCTAGGAAGACTAGGACAAATTTTCTTAGGAATGGCTGCAGGATGTGGTTCATCAAGCATTGGAAGGTTGCAGGAGCATTAGTCAAGCCAAAAGGCATGACTTTGAATTGGTAATGGCCTTGGTGGGTTTTGAAGGCAGTTTTGTGTTCATCAGCAGTGTGCATTCTGACTTGATGATAGCCAGATCTCATGTCTAGTTTAGTAAAGTATTTGGCTCCTGCCAATTCATCTAATATCTCCTCTATCACAGGCATAGGAAACCTGTTTTTGATTGTGAGGTCGTTTAGCTTCCTGTAATCAACGCAGGCGCCGGGGAGCCATCTTTCTTTTTCACTAGAAGGACTGGGGAAGCAAATGGGCTATTGCTGTGGGTAATGAGCCCTGATTGGAGTAGTTCTTGGACCTGTCTTTCAATTTCAGATTTATGGTATGGTGAGTAGTGATAGGGTCTAGAGTTGATAGGTATGGCTCCTGGTAGGAGTGGGATTGTGTGGTCAAATGTTCTTTGTGGTGGTAGTGTCTTGGGGTCTTGGAATATATCTCTGTATAGGAGTAGGAGGTCTTGGATGGCTGGTTTAGGGTTGTGTTTGGTGGGTGGTGTGGTTTCGGTTCATGCTGGGGGGTGGTAGGGTGTCTACTAGCACATAAGCCCATAGATCATTGCCCACTGCTGAGTTATAAACCTTTGTAGCTGAGATGGTTTGTATTTGCATGGGTGGATCCTGGAGGCCTTGTAGTCTGACATGTCTGTTGTCCTCCTGGAACTCTAGCACTCTGTTAACCCAATCACAATTCATGGGGCTATGTGCATTCAACCAATCCATCCCCAAGATAGCATCATATGGATGCATGTCCAATACTATCATGTTTGTAGTCAATGTAGATCCTTGACAGTACCATTTCAGGTTTTGTACTCCCTTATATGTGCTGATGCTAGTGCCATTAGCAAGCTGTACTTTTCTTGGTGGTAGGGGTACTGTAGGGATCTTGGCCAGTTGGACAAAGTTGGTGCTGATGAAACTGTGGGTGCTGCCACTGTCCAATAGAATTATCATGACTTTGTCTCTGACTCTGGCCTTCAATCTGATGCATTTGACACTGTCAGCACTGGACAAAGCATTGATTGAGAGCTCTGAGAATTCTTCCTGTAAGGCATCCTCAGTAGCCAAGTCATTCAGTACTTCATCGACAACTCTCTCGTCTAAGTCATTCGGGGCCAATGCATTTACTTGAGGCTTGTTTCTTTTGGCACAAAAGCGCCATATGCCCAGGTTCAAATTTTTCACCACGGGTGTAACATAGATTATTTGCTTTTCTATAGTCCCTCAGCTGCCTATCTTGCCATGAAATGTTTGGTGTTGCTGCTGGTTTGCCATCCCCTCTATTTTGGCCCAGATACTTGTACCTTGTGTTGTTTCTGAACAGTTTTGCTTTTGATCTTTCTAATATTCTCTGTTGTATCTTGGCTATGGTAGAAGCTCTAAGTACTGTCTCTGGCATTTGAGGTTCCACCACTGCTCTTATCTCTTCTTTGAGACCCATGACATACTTTGGAGTGAAAAACATCTCATCATAGCTAGCATTATGCATGATGATGTTGTATTGGAGGGTGTTGAACCTATTTGTGTATTCCTCCACAGAAGTTGTCTGTTTTAATTCAAGCAATTCATTCATAGCAGATCTTAGGTCATCAACTCCAAATTCAGCTTCCACAGCCTTACACAATTGAGCCCAATTTTGCCTTTGTATGGCCTTGCTTGTATGCTTGCCACCACTTTGCAGCCCTCTCTTTGAAGTGGATAGTGGCTGAGGTAACCCACATGCCCTCAGGTAAACTGTATAGGGAGAAGTAGCCCTCACAATTGTCTTTCCAGACCTTTGGATCATCTCCCTCAAATATAGGAAATTGCATTTTTGGAATGTTCCATTGCTGCATATGTTGTCTGCTGTCTCTTGGATGTTTAGGCCTTCGGTATGCGAATGGCTCGACTTGCTAACCTCTTTCTTGCCTTTGTCATCCTTCATCTTGTGTTTGTCATTGGCAAACACGTTCTGGAAAGTTGGTTCCTCTTCATAGACCTCACTCTCAGTTGCAGAGAACTGACTGTCTTCAGCATAAGCAGCTTCAGTTTTCATCTGGCGAAGTGTTAGATCGGCCACTGCTTGGCCTGTGGATCTGACTTGTGCAGCAATACGACGCTGTTCTTCAGCGTAAGTGTCCATGGCTTGACCACGAAGGTCCAATTGTGTCTTGACCTGTTGCTGTACAGTACCAATGTCATTCATTTGTGTGAAGAGCAAATCGAAATTTTCCATGACCTTCTCCCATCTGGAGTTGTCCTCTTGACCGCCGCGGCCCATGGCGTCGAGGATGATGCTCGCTCTGTGGCGATGGTTTGGGCGGCGCCGTGTTGCGAACTTCACTCAATTCCCAATTTTTGAAGTGTATCAAGTAAAAAGTTTTGGCCAGGATCACGATGTGGCTACGGAATTTTACGTGAGTACTTGTCTCACAACCCTTGCCACCAGATCAACCGAAAAAGATCAAAATTTGGAACGTTCACTGCCGCTGCAAGGAATTGGGTCGAAAGTACGCCGATCCGGTGGACGGATTTACGGTATCTTCAACTGGGCAAGTGCGGATTACTCGGACCACTCGCCTTGTTGAAGTGAACCCTACCGAGCCTTGTGGATTCAACGGATCGCTGATCCAAAGATGCAGATTCCAAGAACAAGCGACTAGAACAATTGCCGAACACCTAGCGTGTCTCGCGCGCCCTAACCGCGAGCAGCACGAAGAGATTTGCTAGGGTTTGGCAACTCGAGCGTAAAATCAAGCGGAGGTGGAACACCGACGACGCAGCACGGGTGGGATTGGTAGGGTGGGGATGACTTGTCACCTGGTAGTACGGATGCGTGGACGGTAGTCGACGACGAGGAAGGTCGAAGAGCTTCGCCCGCACGCCGAGGATAGACTGCCTTTGATACCACTTGTCACGACCCTTGGCCGTCGGCGAGCACCGGCGACGTGAGAAGAGAACAAGAAGATCGCTGGCGAGGAAGCGGGCAGGGCAAGCCCCTCTGCCTTGGCTTCGATTCAGAAAACTTCAGAATGAACGATGTCCGCCCTGGGATGCAGCCCATGGGACTTAGTAGCTTATTACAACCTGACCGCATGGGCCTACATGTCATTGCTGAAATGAAAACGTAAATTACATTCTCCTGCGATGTTGCGCCTTCATTCCTGGGTGGCGGTGCCGCTCGTGTCCGCCTGCGTGACACCAACTCCAAATCAAACGATCCATCGCGACAAGGGAAGAACCGCTGCTATGGCGAACCTCCTCAAGAAGTACGTCGACGCTAACCAGTAGGACGCCGGGGACATCGCCGGGCGCCTGGGCATGGTCTTGCACGCCGCCTTCCTCTTCGCCGGCTTCCAGCCGTACGGCGCGCAGCCACGGTCGGGATACCTCCTGAAGAAGCAATCACGCAAGAAGGGAGGCGGCTCGCTGTGCCTCTCGCGACAGTACACCGCGCCGGACCTCGTGCACCGCGAGGGCGCGGACGCTGTCGTGCTGATGCTGTGTGCGCAGGGGAGCGCCGTCGCGCTCGTCATGTTCTTCACCACCGGCACCGACGACGACGACGTGCTGCAGGAGAACGCGTACCTGGAGCGGCTGGATCTCAGCACCGTCAGGCCGCTCCTCTCCCGCAGCTTCGGTGGCGTTGAGCCCTGGGTGTCGCGGATCTGCAGGTCGCTCGCCAACGGCGTGTGCTCGGGCCTCCTTGACGAGCTGTGCCGCAGGAACGGACTGCCGCTGAGCGGCTTCGAGTCCCTGCCCGACGACCTCAAGGCAGCTGTCTTGGGGAAGCTCACCGACGGCAAGGACCTCGCGAGGGTGGAGTGCGTTAGCTCCCAGCTGAGGCTGCTCGTGGCAGAGCGCGACCACGAGCTATGGAAGGGCTTGTACATGGCCCTGCCTGCACACCAGCGCCGGGGCAGGTGGCGTATCTGGTGGTTCTTTCCCGACGCCGAGAGCGCCGACGACAAGGAGCTGGAGATTGTCAGTCTGGGGGATCGAGCTGGAAGAACAAGTACGTGAAGGCAAGGCGGCGTTCCCGTCCCATATTCTCGTGGTACTTCGACTCCTTTGATTTCGATCCCATCCCAATGCATCGTGGGAGGAGGAACAGGAACCTGTTGTCATGGCCGCTTGACTACTGGTTCATCCAAGATCCGCCGGAGGAGGAGAAGACGGTTCCTCCAAGGGTCGACAGAAGCGGCTGCCTCCGCCGGCGGACGCAGGCACAGAAGGACTACAAGAAGAAGTGGCATGGTGGCGGCGCGATCCACTCGCCGTCATCTCGCTATCGATGGAAGCATCGCTAGAAGATCATGCTCATATGCCTGGAACTGAAATCCATCATATATAGTCAACTCAACGACTGATGCGTGTTGATTTTTTTTGTTTGGAGATTTGGAACATGAATGGAAATGGAATGGAACTGGGCAGATTGTAATTAGTTATTGCTGTTATCCTCTGCATAAGCATAACTGGTGAATTCTATGTACATCTGAATGGTTTATTGGGAATTCAATGTTGAATATTAGTCAGTGTGTTGATCTCATGGTAATTCTTCTTGATATGACTGAGTACTGACGGACGTCCTAGTGCTGATCGGTGTTCCTAGAACCGCAGTTGGAATCGCTCGGATGTTTGCAAGTTGTGATTTGGGTCCTGTCACCGTTCCTTGCTGCAGGTCTAGATCAAGACAGCAGATTGGTTATTGAAGACACGGCTCCGGAGATTCGTGGATGGTGGATGCCGACAAGTGGGAAGCCGACGACCTTGCCGGCCCGCTGGAAACGGCGTCGTGGTGTTCCATGCGCGTGTACTTTCCTCACGAGGCACCGGCGACAGGCACCGAGAACTATCTGCATTTTTTAATAAGTCATTTCTACTGACCTCGGCTCATTCTTATCGGAATTTGTCAGCAGTTTTCATCCATGTCCCAGTAGTTTACATTGCACGTTCAGTATTTTAATCTTTCTCCTACTTCTGAACCCAATCCTAGTACTTTTCAAATATACACTCAGCTCACTAAACTTATATTATTTATTTAATCTCTATACCTGTCCATCACCATCTCCCACACAGGCTACACAGCTTTGCATGAACCCACCGTATGATCACATTGCGTTGCATCGCGTTCATCCACCTAAAATCACTCCACTACAACACTAACCGTGTGTTTGGTTGCGGAACTAGGAGAATGGAGTGACTCCGTCCCTAGTTTTGGGGGCCGGGCCGCTCCGTCCTCCGTTTGTTTGCAATCTTGATTAGGGGGACGGGCGGCTCCATTTGATGTTTCGTTGGAGGGATTGAGAACGAAGAACGGAGGGAGCAGAAACAGAGTTATTGTGGACACTTTGCATCCGACCCCTAGAGTTTATTGAAATCCACTAGGGCTAGATTTGAAATCGGGACCCCTAGAGTTTATTGAAATCCACTAGGGCTAGATTTGAAATTTTATTTCTCTAGTACTTTTACCAAACCAACGCTGAGAGTGAAATAAAATTCTGTTCATGTCACTTCTCCTTCCCGATCGTCAGACGCGGCGGCGGCGTCTTGGCGCTGGCGAGCACCGGACGCCCGAGCGAGCGGCAGGAAGAGGATGGACGGAAGGCGGCGGGTCCCCCGCGAGCACGCACTGGTCTCTGCAGGATCTCCATCGCTTTCATCGAGACGCACCCCCGCCTCCGGCGCCCAGCGCCGGGCGTCATTCCTCGGCTCCTCCTTTCCAGCGTCGGCTCATTTCCGCCCGGGCCGGATCCGTGCGCGGGAAGCCGTCGGCGGAGAAATAGTCCGCGTCGGGAAGTCGTCCGCGTTAGCCGAGAACCCGCGTTTTCTGAGATGGCGCCGCTCCATCCGCCCGATTTTTGGCGAACGGAGCTAACCGCATCTATCGCGGAATATTCCACTCGGTTGGCTTTGTCCCCTCTCGCTCCCCATCCAAACACGCGAAAAAGGGTCTAACCCAACCCGGCTCGCTCCAACCCGCAACCAAACAGACGGTAATATAGCATCTCTTCTGCTCCGAGCTTGGTATTTATTGCTCATGCTAAACTACCTGCAACGGTTTTAGTGTCTTAGTATTCAAATACCGTTGAACCGTTGGTCGGTATAGCTTGCCCATGGGCCAAGTGTGGTTAAATGTACCTTTGGCATTGAATTATTGGTGTAGCGCACTAGAACCAGTCGGGAAGAAAACAGATCGGATTCGCTTGGAATCGGACCTGGATATCACCTTTTACCACATTTTAATTTGAATATGAATATAGATTCATTTTTTAATATGAACACAAAATGGATGTCTCATATTTTGCATTTTTATTCGGATATTTACTCAGCTCAACTCAAAGTATATATTGAATAAAATAGATAGATCAAGAGAACAAATTAAAAAATGTTAAAAAATGAATAGTCATTTTTACTTTACCAATAGTGTTGGAATCACAAATTTGTCACATTAGTAGAGATTAAAGCATTTTTGTATAACATAGATTAGATAACAAACAAAAATAGTATAGTTATCAATAAATATTTTTAAATACATCAATTAATAAACCAATATTATATTATAAACTATTTTTCATTAAATTATAAAATAGAGTAAATAAATAAACTAAAATATTAAAATAATTGAAAATAACTTGAATATATTAGGACTAAACTAAATTAGAAAATACTAAAAGTTTCTCACAACTCATCCGATTAGGTCAACGCGAGGGGATGACGAGGGGTGTGACATCGCCGGGCTAGGCGCGCAAGCATGCAGCGGCGCTGGCCGGGCGAGGCGTGGCGATGGCGCGGGCGTAGGGCGGTGGCGGCAGGGATGGCGCTGAGAGATAGGAGTGGAGGGATAAACCCTAATTATTTCTTTCTTCATCGTTCTCAAGAATTTTCTCTCATATTATGATGGGTTTATAAGCGCTAATGGGCCCGGGCCCGTTAGTGTTTTCTCTACTTCCTAACTTAACTAATAATATAAATATCTAGTAAAATACTAATTAATTCCCGTTAATCAGCCACTTGGTCTAGTTTTGGCAACTCGTTTTGTTGAGTGTGACATCTCTCCTTGCCGGAGATTCATTTCGTCCTCGATTTGGAATTCTAGATAGATCTGTTGGAATAGTTCAGCTCCTCCCATGAAGCCTGGTCGCTACACGTTCTTCCATTTTATCAAAACTTGCAGCCGCTCGGTGGGAACTCGATCCTCGATGCGGTTTGAGTGTGCTCACATGAAAAGCATTGTGGATGTGAGTACCGGCTAGAAAGTCGAGGCTATATGTCTTTGGTGTAATTACCTTGTTGACTTTGAAGGGTCCAAATTATTTTGGTGAAAGTTTTCCTTTGTAACTGGTGGAGATAGTAGCTGCTGATCTGGATAGCAATTTTGACCAGACATTGACACTAACCTTTAATTGGCACCCCGTGTGCTTGGCATCAAAATGCTTTTGGTAGTAATCTTGAGCCAAGAGGAGGTGAGCCTTAGTCTACTCAAGAAAGGCGTCGCATTGAGAGAGCATGGCATCAACAGATGGTAGGGTGGTGTCACCTAGGCTCTAGCTCTTGATAGCGGGTGGGTCATGCCCATAGATCAGTTTGAAAGGAGTTGTTTTAGTGGATGAATGGTATGAATAATTGTAAGAAAATTCTACCCAAGGCAGTCATCTGACCCAATCCTTTGGTTAGTCACCTGTTAAGCAGCGGAGATACATGGTGATTACCTTATTGACCACTTCGATTGACCGCCCCGATTGAGGATGATATGCCGATGTTTTCTATAAGCGGACGTCGACAATCGGAAGAGCTCCTCCCAAAATTGGCTAGTGAACGCAACATCTCAGTCACTAACAATCGAGCGGGGAAGTCCATGGGGTCTCACAGTTTCTGAGAAGAAATTTTGGCCACCGATGTTGCTGAGTATGGATGTGAGAGAGGAATAAAGTGGGCATACTTTTATAGGCGGTCTACCATTGTTAATATTACTGATTTAGTTCTCACCTTTGGTAATGCCTCGATGAAATCCATAGATATGTCCTCCCGGATCTATTCGGTATGGGTAGAGGTTGAAGGAGTCCAGCTAGATGTAAGTGTTCTGTTTTATTTCAGCGACATATCAAACATTCGTTGACAAACTCCTGGATGATCCTCTTATCATTCTTCAAGAAGAAGATCTGAGGGAACGGTGTAGTGTCTTTTGAGCCCTCATGTGCGAGAGTCATGGATGGTGTGATTGTGTGAATGATGGTTGGGAGGTGAACTGAATCTTTGGGAAGCCATACCTTCTTGCCAATTTCTGGTGTTGTGGTGTGGTTATCGCCCTTCACGCGCCATGCTGAATCTTTATCATTAATAATTGATCAATTAGTTTGATAGCCTCATCACGTTGATGATTTCCTCTCTGAGTTGATCAAACAATTCAAATTGAATCTCTATGATTGCCATTAAAGAGGGGTTAGAAGTGTGTTGGCGAGAGAGAGCATCTACTACCAAGTTGCTTTTGCCTGGTTTATACTCAACTATGAAGTCATAACCCAACAGCTTGCTCACCCATTGGTGCTTCGGAATGGTGGAAAGGTGTTGATCTAGAATGTATTTAAAGCTGTAGTGATCACCTGATGAGGAATGGGCATCCCAGAGGTAAGACCTCCAATGTGCACCTGATGAGGAATGGTATGTTGTGAAAGCCGTTTTTCTCAGTGTCAGATGGATGCATGTGTACCTGGTGGTTTGCAGTGCATCCAGCAATTCAGCAATAACGGATATAGGGAATTTATCCTTGAGTGTATTGTTGTTGAGTGCTCTGTAGTCGATGCAGAAGCGCCATTTTTGTCCTGTTTTTTTTTACTAGGATCACAGGAGATGAAAAGGGTGAGGCGCTATATCTGATTATACCTTAGGACAACATACTTGCTAGTATAAATTGATACTGAAAAAAAACGAACCTGGCTGGATGTGGTGATTTAGTGGACTGAAATTTTATTGGCTGCCATAAATTTTGGCGTTTTATTAGTATGAAAAAAAATGGACACTGAGTCGCTCTCTGAGCTGGATGAAAGATTTTGTTAATTGAAAGATTTGGGCAAGACATTTTTACCTCTTTATTATTTTAATAATATCTTTTTTTCTAAAAATATTTAAAAATATAGATATTATTCCTGGTGCAAAATTTTTTTTTTCTATATTTTAGGAGTGAGGTATTAGAGATTGTTGGAGATGATCTTGTTTATTTATCTCAATACATTTTGGGGAGTTGGAAAAACCCATGGACGTACGTGTAAAAAATTTTATTGGAGAAATCTTCAATGCATCTCAAGATTACGCTATTTTTTCTTCTAAAAAGATGGTGTTTTCTGACTCTAAAGGAGGGAGAAATAAATTAGGTCATCTTCAAAAAATTGTGTTACTTTTATTCCGAAAAACAAAATTTAATTGGTCCCACAATAAATACCTTTTTAGGCACTTTTATTTTTTTCCCACGACATCCTTCGCCCGCTCGTGCTAAACCCTTGGCGGCGCCGCCGATTTCCACGTCGTGGCGATCACCTGGAGACGCTTCAAGTCGAGTTAGAGGAATTTGCAGGTAATTAGCCCCTCGTCTTGTACCGTACGTAGGATCAATTTCATTGCATCAGCTCCAAATTAAACGATCCATCGCGGCAGGACAAGAACCGCTAGTATGGCGAGTCTCCTCAAGAAGTTCGTAGACGCTGAGCAGTGGGACGCCGAGGACATCGCCGGCCGGCTAGGCATGGTCTTGCACGCCGCCTTCCTGTTCGCCGGCTTCCAGCCCTATGGTGCGCATCCACGATCGGGACACCTCCTGAAGAATCAATCACGCAAGACGGGAGGCTCATTGTGCCTCTCCCGACAGTACACGGCGCCTGATCTTGCGCACCGCGACGGCGCGGACGCTGCCGTGCTGATGCTGTGTATGCAGCGGGACGACGTCGCGCTCCTCGTGTTCCTCACCACCACCGACGGCGGCGACGACGCGCCGGAGAACGCATACCTCGAGCGGCTGGATCTCGGCACCGTGAGGCCGCTCCTCTCCCGCAGCCTTGGTGGTGTGGAGCCCTGGGCGTCGCGGATCTGCAAGTCGCTCGCCAACGGTGTGTGCTGGGGCTTCCTTGACGAGCTTTGCCATTGGAACGGCCTGCCGCTGACGGGTTTCACGTCCCTACCCGACGACCTGAAGGGAGCCGTCTTGGAGAAGCTCACCGACGGCAAGGACCTCGCGAGGGTGGAGTGCGTTTCATCCCAGCTGAGGCTGCTCGTGACGGAGCGTGGCCACGAGCTGTGGAAAACCTTGTACAAGGCCGTGCCGGCACGCAGGCGCCGGGTCTCGCGCCTGGTGCGGAAGTGGTTTGTGTGGTGGTTCGCCGAGAGCTCCGACGCCGAGAGCTCCGACGATGAGCAGGAGATTCTCAATCTCGGATCGAGCTGGAAGAACAAGTATGTGGAGAAGAAGTACCACAAAAAGCAGCACACTATCAATCTGGGACCGTGCTACTGCTACTTGGACTCCTCTGGTCCCATCCAAATGAGCCGGCGTTGGTACCTGTCGCCATGGCCTCTGTTTTTTTCGAAAGGCAGCAAAAGAATTTTTGCCGTATTTTATTTAGACGGGGAAAATCGTCATGGCGCCATGAGTACTGGTTGTCGTTCAACATCCAACGGAGCTGGACCATCCAACGGAAAGGGGCTACCGCCGGAAGCTGGCACAGACTGACTGCAAGAAGAAGTGGAATGGTGGCGGCGCGATCCACTCGCCGTCGTCTCGCAATCCATGGAAACATCGCTAAAAGATCATGCTCAACTGAAATCCTCTGCATAACTCAGGCACCGGCACCGCAGTAATAGTGTGTACTACATATTATCTGAATTGTTTATTGGGAATCCAGTGTTAAATTTTAGTCAGTGTGCTGATCTCATGGTAATTCTGCTTGATATTTACTAAGGAACGTTGTATTGTTTAGTGGCGAAGCTAGAGCTCAGCCCACCCTGGTGCCAATTTCCTTGTTGGCCAGAATCGGGCAAGCCTGGTGCACAATTTCGACCCAACCTGGTGCACATGAGGTGAAATTTTGTCAATTTTCACTGTTTTTTTAAATTTTTCTTGGTGCCCGTGCACTCGGCAAGCCCTACGTGGCTTCGCCCCACTATTGTTGATTGGTGTTCCACAATCAGATTCGCTCGGATGCTGCTAGTTGTGATCGTTTTGGGTCACTGTTTCCGTTCCTTGCTGGTCGAATGTCAAGACAGCAGATTTGGTCATGACTACACGTCTCCGGATTAGTTGATGCTGTGCTGACAAGTGGGAGGCCGACGACCTCGCTGGCCGGCTGTCTTTGAGTTCCATGCGCTCATACTCATATGCGTGCAACTGAAATCATGCATATATAGTCAACTCAACGACGACTGATGCAAGTTTCGAGATAATTGGATCATGGAACGAATGAAATCATGCATATATAGCCACCAGGAAGCCAAGTGCTAAACAAAATCTAACTCTAACGTGAGCGGCGATGACTATTTATAATGTCTTTCACATCACCCCTTAAGTCCCTAATAGAGGCCGAAACACGATACACGACCTAATGGTGTGCATCAGTCAATACAATTTGGTACAATCAACATTGTGTGTATTCCTTAAATTGAAGGGATACAAGATTGATTACACGTGGTGTTCATTTTGGAGTCCTTTGATTGGAGTTCCTAGTATTATATGATTGTCAACAATCTTGACATCATTGGTAATTAACACTTATCAATAGCACATTTAATCTTAAGACGGAATTTTGACACAAATTTTCTATTTAGAATCCAAGTATCTTCTCTAATTTGTTATAGTAAAGCTATATATATCCACATCATATTGAATCGCTCAATATGAAAGGGAATCTATGGCGGTTCTACCTCATGATAGAGGAAGATTGTTTTATGCCATAGTGATTGAGATGAGATATTAGAAAATATGGTCCATTATCTCGAGTGTTATTTATGCGCTATTATATATATTACAAATTTTCCGGCGGATACTATCTTTACAATAATTTGCTATCTAATAGCAGCTACTCTACCAAATGTTGGTAGATTGAAATTAAGAATATCTTTCATATATCAAAATAGCATATGCGATCTTGGTATAATCAAGATCAAACTATATGGATATTATGAATCGGTTATCTATAAGATCCTCAAATTCTAGATCATTGAAATAGCCTTTACATAAATATGAAAAGACCAGTTTATAATAATCTTTAAGTAGACTTTTAATGGTCAATTCCATTAATCATTTTGACATTGTATTGTACAAGGCTACACATGAATGTGCATAGCTTGACGAGAATGATATATCACATCTTGAAGTTAAGTGGAATTGATTCTATTGAATCAAATATCATTATCTATAAAGGTACTGCTTCTTGTGTTGTTTAGATGGTTACAAGTTATACTTATTGCAATATTTTTGTATTAAGATGGTTCTGTTCCATAAGTCATATGGACATGAATATTTGCAAGCTAAGTATTACGATAATCTCGAAGAGATATTCACAAAGTCTACCATACTCACATTTCTTATGTGTTGAGTACATCGGTATGAAAGGTTTGCAAGTTTCGGGGGAGAGCCTGTCATCTCTCGATTAATACCTTGTTGAAAACATCATATTTCACTCTTTTTTCTTTATATTAGTTTTTCCCTTTGGGTTTCTCATATAAAGTTTTTAATGAGGCAATATCGACGAAAAGATTATGTCATATCATCCTTTTTCCCCATAGGGGTTTTTTGGTAGATGATCTTTGGGACATATGATACATTGTACTCTTTTTTTTCTTTATTTGAGTTTTTTTTTCCTTTCAAGGTTTCTCATATACATTTTTTGATGAGGCAATGCTATATAAAGTTATATGCTATATCATCAAGTTTTTTCCCACTGGGGTTTTGGAAGATGATATTCAAGCATATTGACCAAATGGTCAAGATGTTATTAGACTAAGACTATGAGCTTATCCCAAAGGGTCTAACAACATTCATGAGTGTATATCATGGCGTTTCTCCTTGTTTTTTCCCATTGGGTTTTAAGGAGCTTTACGATATACCGATATTACTTTGGATTTTTTCCCATAGGGTTTTTCCAAAGATTCTCCTCACATTTTTCCTACAAGGTCTTTGTGAGAAGTTGTCATATTATCTATTTTTTCCCTATAAGGGTTTTTAAGGATAATATTATATATGACATATTGATCTTTTGATCAAATTGTTTTTAGACTATGGGGATGTTTGGTTTTTGCCACACTTTGCCATGCCTAAAGTTAAGTGTTGCCACACTTCGTGGAAAAGCCACGTCTGTGTGGCAAAATTATAGTGTTTGGTTGGCAACTAAGGTGTGGCAAAATAATGTGGTAGTTGTTTGGTTCGTTGTTACAAAACAAATATTAGGCAAAAAGTTGAGGTAGTTGTTTGGATTGCCACATGTTGACAAAAATGCCTTATATAGTAATAAATTATATATTATACTAAATCAAAAATAAATTTAATAATAATAGTTAAAATTAATACATTAAGTATAGATCACCAATTTGTAACTTATTTTTATTTTTCCTTCTACGCTTTTCGCCCGTTCTGTCTACGGTCCCTGTGAACCACGTCCACTCTTTGGGGGTGGGCTCGGGGCCTAAGACAAGCTAGGCCCACGGGAAGAGATAAGGTGGGGAACGCCCTTGGTCATGGGATGCCGGTGCGGTGCCCGTCATCTTAAATCGCCCCCAAATCGGCGAGAGAGAGGAAGAGTAGGGGAAAGAGGGAGGAAGACGAGGGAGGGAAGAAAGGAGATGGATGGCGGGGTGAAACTTCGGATGGACACGAGGCTGGGTTCTATGTCGGCGCCCGTCTTGGCGGCGCAACACTTGTTGGAGCAATGGCAACAGCTGGGCGGCAAGAAAGAAAGGAGATGGCGGCGGTGGTGGCTCGGCACTACGGTGGGTGGGGAGCAGAGTGTGCGGCGGGCAGGGGCAGGGCAGTGGCAGCGGGACCGGGAGCAGGGGCCTTGGCCGCGACGGATCTGGGCACGGTTGTGGCCTCCATCCGGGCACCGCCGGGGGGGAAGCAAGAGAGTTGGGAGGGGAAGCAAGCCGAGGATTTGTGGCGGCCACGGCCTCGGCGTAGGCAAAATCGTCCGCCACACTTTCGCGGGCTTAATTTCTATGGTGGCAGAGATCTGTGGCGATGGCGTGCGTGGATGTATCTCGAACCAAACACCGCCAAACTTACCGTGGCGGACCTAACTGTAGGAGTGGTAGCTGGTGGCGGGGAAACAAACATCCCCTATGTCTTTAGGGTCACCTGAGGGGTCTATAAACGTTGAGAGTTATATATATATCATGGTTGTTGTCCTTATTTTTTCCACTGGGTTTTTAAGAAGTTTTGCCCGGTATATCGATATAGTTTGGTTTTTCCCACAGGGTTTTCCAAAGATTCAAGACTATGACTGACAAATATACAACGCCTATACAAGATTAGTCGAAGCTTATGCAAGATGAATTGATCAAGGGAGAGTGTTAGGATTAATTAGAGATAATTAATATTGATCAATTAGGTAATTACCGTCATTAGGACGGTAACTACTCAGGCCCTTTGGGCAAGACTAAGATACCTATTCGCAGGCACCCTTTCGGCCGAGTGGCCTTGTATATATAATTCTATTTCCTGTACATCAGTCAATACAATTCAGTCATTTGACATCATCTATTCTTTACAATAAGATCCCAGATACAAAAGTTGCTTCTATATTTTAGGAGTGAGTTATTAGAAATTGTTGGAGATGATGTTATTTGTTCCACCTATATATTTTGGGGAGTTGAAAAAAGCCATGGTCTTGTAAAATTGTTTTTGGAAAAAATAAATTTTTGGAGAAAACCTCAATACATCTCAAGATTACCCGATTTTGTTTTCTAAAAGGATGATGTGTTTTCTAACTCTCAAGAAGGCATATATAGGGAGAAATAAATTAGGTCATCTTAAAAAATTTCTAATACTTTCTTTCCAAGAAAAAGAGAATTTGCTCCCACAATAAATATTTTTGGGGCACCTATTTTTTTCGCACGACTTCCTTCGCCGCTCGTGCTAAACCCTTGGCACTGCCGCCGATTTCCGCGTCGTGGCGATCAAGTTGAGGTAGAGGAATTTGCAGGTAATTACCTCTCGTATTGGCATAATTTCATTGCATCAGCCCCAAATTAAACGATACATCGCGGCAGGACAAGAACTGCTAGTATGGCGAGTCTCCTCGAGAAGATTGTGGACGCTGAGCAGTGGGATGCCGAGGACATCGCCGGGCGGCTGGGTATGGTCTTGCACGTCGCCTTCTTATTGGCCGGCTTCCAGCCGTACGGCGCGCACCCACGGTCGGGGCACCTGTTGAAGAGGCAGTCACGCAAGACGGGAGGCTCGTTGTGCCTCTCCCGACAGTACACGGCGCCTGATCTTGCGCACCGCGACGGCGCGGACGCTGCCGTGCTGATGCTGTGTGTGCGGGGAACGACGTCGCGCTCCTCGTGTTCCTTACCACTGAAGGCGGCGACGACAGGCCGGAGAACACGTATCTGGAGGCTGGATCTCGGCACCGTGAGGCCGCTCCTCGCCGGCAGCCTTGGTGGCGTGGAACCGAGGGCGTCGTGGATCTGCAGGTCGCTCGCCAACGGCGTGTGCTGGGGCTTCCTTGACGAGCTGTGCCGTAGTAACGGCCTGCCGCCGCTGACGGGTTTGACGTCCCTACCCGACGACCTCATGGTAGCCGTCTTGAAGAAGCTCACCGAAAAGGACCTCGCGAGTGTGGAGTGCGTTAGCTCCCAGCTGAGGCTGCTCGTAGCGGAGCGCGACCACGAGCTGTGGAAACCCTTGTTCAGGCGGCATATGGTGTGGTGCACCTACGGCGAGAACTACCACAAGATCCTTCCGGGATCGAGATGGAAGTACAAGTACAAGCACGTTGTGGAGGCCAGTCGGGGTTCCGATCCCTGTCCCATGTTGAGCAGGAGATTCCACTCGTTGTTGTTGAGATTCCACTCTTTATTATTTGGTTCTCTTCGTCTTAATGAAACACGGGTGAATGACACGGAAAATAACTTCGACTCCTCTGGACCCATCCAAATGATTCGGAGGAGGGACCTGTCGTCAAGCCTGTCGTCATGGCCCCTTTTCTTAGTGGACTACTGGTTGTTCCAACATCCAACGGAGGAGGAGAAGATGGTTTCCATGAGGGGCGGAGCAAAGCGGCGGCCACCGCGGAAGCGGAACAGAATGACTGCAAGAAGAAGTGGAATGGTGGCGGCACAATCCACTCGCCGTCGTCTCGCTATTGATAGAAGCATCGCTAGAAGATCATGTTCATATGACTGCAACTGAAATCCTGCATATCTAGTGCTGTTATGCATGCTCTGCATAACTCAGGCACCGCAGTAATAGTGTACATATGATCTGAATTGTTTATTTGGAATTCAGTGTTAAATTTTAGTCACTGTGTTGATCTCATAGGAATTCTGCTTGATATTATTAACGAACGTGGTATTGTTGATGGGTGTTGCACAATCGGATTTGCTCGGATGTTGCGAGTTGTGATCGATTTGAGAGTCTTTGATCCTGTTTCTTTACACAAATTTGCGCCTAGACGTTTTGATTGTTATGATTTTTGTCCATCAAAGGATGGCCTGAAACTCTCGTATCTTTACTGCTGTCACAATAGATACTCAAGATTTCGCCCTCAGATTGCAAATTACCTCCGTGCACAATTCAGCAGTATGGAACCTGATTACAGTTTCTGGCCCTACAAGCGAGCCAACCCGTACAAACTTTGTTGCATTGCATGGTTGTATATCCTCGACACTGGTCCAGATGATCTCTACCTCATCCTGGGGGACTTCAATTTCTATAGATCAACAGCCAACCAGAAACCGACCAGGTGGACCTCTAGCAAAGAGTGTCTCGGATCACACGCCATGCATGGTTCAGATAGGAACACATATATACCCAAGGCAAATATTTTCCGGTTTGAGAATTTTTGGACATCAAAGCCTGGTCTGTTAGATACAATATATCTCTACAGCCTGGTTTTCCTGCTCGCACCCCGACAGTGCCAGAAGCTTGTCCGCTAAGCTCAAGGCTTCAAGAGCTGCTCTCAAGATATGGAATGGTAAAAGCTCCTTCCTGACAATTCTAATTCAATACTGTAACTTTTTTTTTCGACTAATTCAATACTGTAACTTATTGCGAACACATGGTTGATTTATTTCAAATGTGTTTAGTTTTTTGATGTAGTGATTGTCAACGATCAACATTCTACTTCTATTTTTTTTTATCTTTTACTTACGCCGGCTATGGTTCACCGGCACACGTGGAGTGTGTCGAAGGCGTATCTCTTGGTTCGTGTTGTGCAGGTGTAGAGCTCGGAGATGGTAGCCGACGGAGAGGTGAAGGTGCCAAGGAGGGCGTGCCGGGCCGACGGACCGTGGAGGTGAAGGACGGACGTGAGGCTTGGACCGGGGACGGTGTGCGGGCGGCTAGCCATGGTGGTGACATCACGGGACATCGACGGATGCAAGAGGACGTGGCAGGACCGTGTCGTCGGGTCAAGGCGGCGGCGTCGGTGCGAGGCGGGGAGCTTCGGATGACTTGGCGACTCGGGCGGTCAAGACGGGCGGTGACACGTGTCGAGGAGGTTTGGTGGTTTGCCCTCAAAACCATCGGGCGCGGGTTTTCGTGGTTTGGGCCTCAAAACCACGGGCGGGTTTGGTGGTTTGGGCCTCAAAACCACGGGCGCGGGGTTCAGCGGGTTTTCGCCCAAAACCCGGTGTTCGGGCGGGACGGAAGGGCGCACGTGGCGCATCGGGAGATTGCGTGGAGGCAAGGCTACGGTGAGGAAGGCGCGGTGGCCGTCGGATCGAAGATTACCCGAGTCGGCGGAAATAGCCTTAGGGTTACAAAATCGACTCATGTATCCTAGGGGTAGTTTAGGCGAGGAGGGAATAGGGGCTATTTAGCGAGAGGCATACCCCTTCATCCTCCCTTGCCTCTCATTTTCATATTTTCCGTTAGGGTTCAGGCGAGGTGTGAGAGGTCCACCGATTTGTACCAAGATTTGCGAGCAAGGGCTAGCTGTGATTAGCCTGTCCGGGGGTGACGTTTGGATCGATTGATCGGTGTTCTTTGTTGTTCTTGAGCTGTGATTTTGAGTTCTTCACTTGTTCTTCCCGAGTTCATCCTCTCCCCCTCTTTTTTCTCTTCGCGATTTCTTCGTTTTGGCACCGTTTGATCTCGTTTTTCTTGCGTTGATTCGTGCTGGGGCGTGAGAGGATCATTTCCACCGAAGGGTTTGAGCTAATTCCTCACGAGCACGTAGATCGGGCGAGTTTTGGATCAAGGTGACCTTTTGGGTGTGTTCTTCGTGTGATCCGCGATTTCTCTCGATTCCTCCATCAATCTTGAAATTTCCAGGGGAAATGGTCACCTACATGCCTAGATGCTATGGCTCAATTCTTGTGACACGAGGTTTCGATTTGAGTGAGTTTGGATCGATTTTTGGGGTGAGGAGCCGCTGGCGGGTGCTGTCCTTGTGGCGTCGGGGTGACCGACGCGACGCCCAGGATTGACCGACGCTTTCGGTGCTGCCCTTGCGTCGGGGGGTGACGGGGCCTTCCGACGGACCGACGACCAGGCTGACCGGTCGGGTCCGGTCAAGGCGTCTGGCGAGAGGTTACGCGGGGCGTCTGACCAGGGCGCTTCGACCCGGACGCTGGACCGTTTCGCCGGTGAGTCGGTCGGTGAGTCCGTCACTCTGAAAGGCATTTTCTTCCGTCTCTTGCGTGTTTGTTTCGTTCGGTTTCCGGTTGATCCGGCGTGAGTCTAGAGCAAACTCTAGCTCATTCACCTTGCATCCAAGGTCGTGATCATACCGTGTGGTGTGTGCTTTTTGCCCAGGGTCGGAGAGCTACAAGTCATCTAATTGAAAGAATTTAATTGAGGCTCCCATTCACCCCCTCACGTCGCCGTTTAGGTCCTTCACTTATTCTAATTACATAGATTGTAATTAGACTTCCATCACTTCTAATTACATAGATTGTAATTAGACTTCCCATCAACTGAAGGCGACACGAGGGGCTCCTCTCCGCGCCCGGCAGTTTTCCCTCCTTCGCGGCCCGGCCGCCGTCGCGCGCCCTACTTTTGCCGCATGACGGCCGCCCCTCGCATCATCTTTCTTTTGTCTGGCGACCTCTCTCTCTCCACTCCCCACCTCCTTACCTACCCCGGCGATGGCGGCCATGGCGTCGGGCGCCCGATCTACCCCGTGGGCGGCAAGGACTCCTCGCGGTCAGATCGGCTGCCACTGCCCGGCGAGGGGCGGTGGCGGTATGGCATCTTCACCCTCGGCGGCGTGCTGGCGGATCGCGGTCCTTTGAGGCGGATCCGGTCCCCGCGCGTCGGATTGAGGGGGCACGTGCCGTGGCAGGAGGCGATCCCCATGGCGTCTCCCTCGGCGGCACTCTGTGGGCCTTGTGCGTCGCGGCGGCCAGGCTGGCGGCGTGGCAAGGGGCATCTGCCGGTGCGGCCCCCGTGAAGGTGCCGGCGGTGCGGCGCTCTTGGCCGATGAGGCAAAGCCAACTGGCGAAGCTGCCCGAACGCGACTTCAGCGGTATGGTGAGAAGGGCGAATACCTTCCTGAATCTGTTTCGTGAGCAGTTGATGATGACCTTCCGGTGGCGGCTTTCCCATGTTGGCGGGCGCCAAATCCGGTGGTGACGGGTTTGGGTGAAAACCTTTGCCGGGTGTTACGTCGGGCGGCGGTGGTGCAACCTACTGTGCCACACACCTTAATGAAGGCGTCGTTGAAGCCATTTGTACCCTCACGGCACCCGAGGGCATTCAATAACTGGGTGAAAACCTAGCCTGATTTCTCGGGCGGCGGTGATAAGCGCAGGGCGTGTCATAGCTTTATGTTAGACAAAGTTTATCTGTTTTGGTTACCCTATGTGATGAAGATTTTGTATTCCTAGCTTTCTGTAAGATCAGAGTTCTTGTTTGGTTGCCCTATGAGCTGAAGAGTATGTGTGCTTTGAATTAGTAAATTAATTCCCCTTTTTTATCTAATATGTGCATTAGGTCGTTCAAAGATTAGTCTTACTGATTTTCCATATTACAATTGCATTTTTTAAAATCCGTTATTTTCTTCTGAGTTCGTTGAATGTTTTTGATTGGCCGGGATTTATATACCTATGTTTTCCAAATGGTACCCATGAAATTTCAGCAGAAACATGGCGGCATGTTCAGGTAACAGAATAGCTTTGGGGAGCAAACGCGCGTGCCTTTTCGTACACTATATCCAAATGAGCCTTAAAGACATAAAAAAAAAAAAACAAGCCCGCTTAAATGATTGGATGTTGCCTGTGCGACACTGACGCCACCGGCATTGTCACAGCCTGGCTTCACAAGCAGCCATCCCTGCCACCTACTATCCCGTTTCAAATTTTAAGTCATTCCAATAATCTTCGAGAGTCAAAACATTTTCAAGTTTGATCAAAATATAGAGAAATCTAAAAAATATTTATGAGATCAAATAAGTATATTATAAAAATATAATTAAGTAAGAATCTAATGATACTTAGTTTGCAGCATTAATGTTATTATCTTGTCATATAAATTTAATCAAATTTGAGAAGCTTTGTATTCTCCATGATTTTTGAAATAACTTACAATTTAGGATGGAGGGGTAACTTATATCTAGACTATTCAAAACAAAACTCCATCTGCTGCTCTAGATCCTAGTAGTGGCTAGAGATCCAATTTAATGAACCTCCTAACGGTGGTCACCCCACATCCAAGCTGGACACCACAGCCCACATCCATGGCCAACCATTGCCAGCATCCTAAGAACCTCAAGTGTCTCAGATCTGAAAACAAAGGCATGATATTCAATTCCAGCATACCTCCAAGTACTGGCGGTCGAGACGATTGCAAATGTTGAAAAAAAAAAGTGACACCACATGATAGGATAGACTTGTTGGAAGAAGATTTTTTTCCATTGTGCCAAAAAAATAAAGATTAGGATTGGATTTACCAAATTTTTAGAGTTGTTCTTTGAGCGATTTTTGTGTTCCTACTTATTTTGATATGATGCACTTAGGGATGCTAAGGCAGGCTGTCCACAAACAATTAAGCCTAACTATTGTATCCCTACATGTACTTTTTATTATTATATAATTCGTCGAGGCTAGTAGTTGTTGACATAGAATGCCAGAACAGGTTCGAGTTGTACTAAAAAGCCTTCATCACCTAACCACTTCCACTTCCACTTCCACTTAGTTTTTGTTTACTTTGTCCACTAACATTGCCCACCTACCTAAATAGCCGTCTGTGCAACTCTGTAAGAAAAAAAAATATTTTGACCAAAATCATATGTGCGGTCTTTATTTCATAAAATAAATGGTGTCCAGCCCTGCCTCAGCGTATATCGAACAGCATACCACTCTTTGTACATGAAGTCAATGAAGTTTCATGACCTACAACTTCAATACTTGATATATAACGAAACAGACATATCAAGTAGTTTTTTTTTGAAAAGTAACATATCTTTATCGTTTTGCTGTGTATCGGAATCAGTTTTTTGAACATAAGTCTGGAGCAGTAGAACCTTTTTGGTCAGTGCTTCCTGTACAGGAATTAGATATTATTTAAACTTTAGTTGTCTGCTTAGCATGTGCACAGGAAAGAACTAACAATTTCATGACAGTGGATCAAAGGTGTGCTAATATGTGCATATAATATTCTACATTGGAGCTAGTAGTTTGATAGGAAAATCTATACCTAAGACACCACAAATGTTCAGTTGAGTGTGTTTTCAGTTGAACCATCGGAAGATTTAGGTGACCAGTCTTGACTGAAGTTGTACCCATTGCTCAACAGCAACCACAAACAGGTAGTTTTATTTTGATCCAGAACACTAGTTAGTGCGCACATCTTTCAGAGGCATCTTACCGATTATGCATTGCGTTCAGCTAGCTGCACTGACAAATAAGTGGCATATAATTAAGACTCCTCTGAACTTCCTTAAAAAAACTGCTCGAAATTGTTTAAGCTATGGTTGAGTTGATATATGGTTGAGCCATCAACAGCGATGTCAAGGGAGGGATAATTGTTCCATCAACTTGTACCTACTTTCCCACTGTCTCCAACAGCTAGCTTTGTGGTTGGTTGGAGCTATAAGTTGCAGCAACTGAGGGAGTTCTCAACTAATTTTCCATCCTGAATTTGGAGCTAGGCCATCTGTCTCTTGCTTGGATCCTACAAAACCCAGTTGTCTGCCTCTGTTTCTTCAATTTTGGAGGTGAAATCACAACCTATCTCTTCTGTCTTGTGACTTGTGAGTACCTTTTCTTTATCTCCATTTCCCACTGAATGTAGTTAGTTCCTAGTTCTTGTTTCAAGCATGGGTTGCTTGACTGATTTGACCCAGTTTGGCCTCTCTTCCTCTGTTTCCACTTCGCTATGATGTATGATTCTTGTTTCAAAGCAAATTGTTTCTGGTTATTGCTTGACTGAATGATTGTAATTTGCCACTTTTACTATGCATATGCAATGCATAGTTCAGAAGAAGGATGTCTGCATCCGTCTCATCTGAAATGATAATAGATTTCCACTGTTGCTATAGATAGATGGTGGGTCATGTTTTTACAGCAAGCAGGCAAAGCATTCATGGTGCAGCTGCTGGACCTGCCTTGGCATTCATTCATTTAAGAGCACTAATTTGAGCATAAATATCCGTGCTGTTCTGTTCCCTTCCTTGCCAACAGAGTTCTCGTGGGTTGTCTGTTGATTACATCCATGCATAAGTATGCATATTTAAGAGAGATTTCTACCTTGGTCCTGCAAAATGAACAGTTTTAGCATTCGCTGTTACTATGGACTTGTAGAACATAGTACGGTTGAATACCGTGGGCAGCTTCTTTGTTTGTTGTTGAATGGATGCAGTAGCAGTAGCGGTAGGAAAGCAATTTCATTTCTATTTCCATCACCAGCCAAGCCAACGATCTAGTATTTCTCCTTATCTTGTGTTGGCCACAGAGGTTCAGGAGCGGGCCGTTGCGTCAACCAGCTGAAAAACATGAAGCAACAAGTTTCGAGCAGCAACAGCCATGGCAGCGGTACCCATTCAGCGGCTATGCAAGCACGGGCATCAAGAGCACCACCATCCAAAGTCAAGCAACCTCCTGCTACTCCAGGTCCAGGGGTGAAGGCCAGACCAAGATCGGCCGCAGCCACGGCCGCCACCATAGCAGCAACGAGGAGGCACGCTGTGCCTGTGCCTGTGCCGGTGAGGAGGGTCATGATGGGCAGCACCAGGAGTCGTCGGAGCCAGTAGAGGAGGAGGTGGTGCGGCTGCGCGAGGAGGTGGATGCCTTGCGGAGGGAGGTGCAGCGCCTGCTCCGCCTCAACGCAGAGCTTCAGCAACAACAGAATGATGCTGCAACCAACAACATACCACCACAGCCTGCCAACAAGATTCCAATTTCCGGAGGAGTCACTGCGCCACCGCCGCCACCTCCTCCTCCACCGCCACCGCCGCCACTGCCTCAGCACCAAAACAAGCGAGTCCCTTCAGCTCCGAGCACCAGCCCGGTGAGCAAGGCCACGGCCCTGGTTGACATGTACAACTCGCTGCAGACCAGCAACAAGCCGTCAAAGCACACAGACAAAAGCAGAAGCCAAAGCCATCATCACCATAGCAGCATTGTTGACGAGCTGCAGAACCGCTCCAGGCACCTGCTAGCGGTGCGTCACGCACCATTCTTCCCGGCCCTTTGTGTTTTCTGAAATTATTACTATTATTACAATTCTGCTCTAAAAAACAAAACAGTATACCCACCATTGTCTTTTCTCAATAACATAGATCAAAGCGGATGTGGAAACAAAAGCAGAGTTCGTCAACCATCTCATCAACAAAATCCAGACTAGTACTTACACTGGTGTGGAACAAGTACTCACCTTTGTGGACTGGCTGGACCAACAACTTTCTACTCTGGTAAGAGTCCTTATTTTTGTCACAAAAACAGAGGATAAAACTCCATCTATATGTACTGTGCGTGGGTGCATTGATCTAAGTTTGCTACCAATGTAAGTAATTCCCATTTTTGTCAGTCTGATGAGACAGCCGTCTTGAAGCACTTCAACTGGCCTGAGAGGAAAGCTGATGCACTTCGTGAAGCAGCATCTGAATACCGACACCTCAAGTGTCTTCTAACAGAGATCTCTTCCCTGAGAGACGGAGATGATGGAGGTATTGAAGCCACAGCCACTCTCAGGAAGATTTCAAGCTTACTAGATAAGTACGTGTGGCAACAGCAGTCATCTCCAATATATACTTTGTACAAGTACCTTTTTTCTTTCAATGCCATTGCCACCAAACTCATGATATGATCCCTATTCTGGTCTTCAGATTGGAGAAGAGCATGGACAGATTGGTGAATCTAAGGAGATCGGTGATTCCGTCCTACAAAGAGTTGAGGATTCCAACAGACTGGATGCTTGATTCAGGGATTGTCTCAAAGGTTATTATCTCTCTAGCTCTACTTATTATGGTCTCCTCCTGTTTCCAATGCTGGATAGATAGGTAGATTGATATCTGCAAAGCGAATAAACCATCAATCACCGACATGTTAAGTACTGGGCGGTGCAGATGAGATTGGCTTCGGTGAGCCTGGCGAAAATGTATATGAAGACAGTCCTTAAGGAACTGAACTGCAGGGATACAGCTGGGACTGGGAACGAGGCTGCTCTGGTTGCTCAGAGCGTGCGCTTCACCTACAGGGTCCACCAGGTCAGTTTGCTGATCAAAATGTTGATTAAGAAACCAACCTCAACCTGATGGATGGATGTGAGGGTTGGAATAAGTATTGTTTAAAAAAAAAAAAAAAACCAACCTCAACCTGATGGATGTTTGGATTGTTTGCTATACTCTATATGCAGTTTGCTGGGGGCCTTGACTGCGAAGCAATGCATGCATTTGAAGAGCTAAGAAGGCGGGTTCAGGTGGTCTCTCAATAACTAATCTATATGATAGGACAGGATGGAACTAAAACCTACACTATTCCTCTGTTTCTTGATAATATAATAATAATATGTAGCACCTCTTCCCTTTTATGTTCTCAATGTAAGATCAAGTCTTGTCAGAAATGGAGAGGGAGAAAATCATGTTGTGATTTCTCATCATGTATGGAAAATCTAGGTATCCATTGATTTTGTTTCTGTTCTATGTCAAGTACATTTGCAGAAGAAAATTGTAAGTCTAGCAGTATTACAACAATGTTTTTGGGTAAACTATGATTTAGGAAGCAAACTCTTTTGCAAAAGTGCAAAAGGTTTATTTCTGCATGCAAGTTCTGCCCAGAGTTGGAAAGAATCCAAACTATGTAAAAGACATTATGAAAAATCACAACCCAGCTGTTCACGAGACCAAATGGTGAATGACAAGTTTTGCTGGGTTCAAACGTATTTATGACAAGCAAAGGTTCTTAAGAAAATTAATTTCAATGGCTCTTTCCAAGAGACCAGTCACATTTAGCTAGAGATAGGCGGTCTCCCTGTGCTGCTAAGAACGGATGCCTGCTCCCCCCCCCCCCCCCAAAACAAAAAAAACACACACACACACACACTGGCTGACACTGAGGAAGCTGCTTCCCCTGTGACAACCTCGGCAGCCCCTTCCCTCGATCAACATGTTGACCGACCAACTAGATCCCCAGTTCTTTTTATGGGCACTCTCAGTTCAGAATTTCAATTTGTTGTTTTCCAAGGCTGTCATGTCATGTTTGGATGAAACACCCTCTCTCAAAAGATAGTCGGTAATTGTGCCAACTGCCAAGCAAGTGTCATATAGCCTGATATACATTTACAATTTCTAAGTTTTACGATATTATTAGGGTGCCCCAGCGTTGAGGGCGGACTGTTGTTTCCATGCCTGAACCATACGCTCACTGTCGCTGTTGCTCGATACTGCTCGTCGACGAGAACGGTGGGGGGGAAGACAAAGAGCACCATCATGGGAAGAGAAGGACGCGGGCCGATGGCCATGGGACGACATCGCACCTCGCGATCGCGGCACTCATGCCCCGGCCGGAGCCCTGCTGCCATACACCATAAGCCGAGCCCCGACACGCCCTCGCGGGAATGTCATGCTCTTGCCTCATGACACTCATGACCTAGCCGGAGCTCGGTCCCACACGGGTGCCAAGCCCCTAGCACCGCTCGCACCTATGTTCCGACCACCGTCGCCTATCTTTTGCCAGAGAGCCAAGCTTGTCGACTACACACTCGGTGGTCGGAGCCCCACCGTTGTCCAAAGATAACGGGGTAGGGAGAGATAACGAGTTGGATTTATGTAGGAGGGGAGAGAGAACGGAAGGTAGAAAAGAATGTGCATTGTTACATAAAAAATTTATTATGGGCCCACATAAAGGAAACCGTGCATTGTGAGTTACAGTTTCTATCAGCCAGTTTCTTGTTGACATAGCCGCTATGGAAACTACTATATAGTTTCAGGGTTGGGACTGCCCCCACAAAACCTCACAATTGCACCAACATGCAACATCAAATAAATACCACAAAATTAGATTGCTACCAAACTCAATGACAGAACATTTTGATTGCTTCTTTGGTAGTGATTAATACTAAATAAAAGCATCCATCAACAAATAAAAGGAGAAAAAGAGTTTTGAAAATAAATATGCATAAACATAGATGACATATATAAGTAAAAGGCCAGGAGAGAAAAAACACTTAAAAAGATGGATCAGGTGATGCATAACTTCATTAAAGAAAATTGAAATGAGCTTGTGGATGGGGGCAACTAACTGCAATCCAAAATATCATAATATCATAAAACATAGAAATAGTAAATGTATGATATGATTGTGCTCAAAGTACGATTACTCTACAATGTGTATTAGTAGATTATGACTTAATAACACATATTGGCAACTGCACGAAAACAATCATGAGGGTCAGAGATAACTCACTGCCTGAACATTGAATTCTGATTTTTCTATTGTGGTATGCCATATACATAATAAATTCAAGACCTCCAAAACCTTGAAGACTGTTTTATCAAGATTTTTTTTTTTCTTGAAAACGCAGGAGAACTGCACTTCATTATATTAAGAAGAAATGTTTTTGCTTGATGTTGAACTCTGGGGAATCCCTGACCACGTCTAGGAGACTTCGACAGTGGACAGTTTCTTAAGTCCCCATGCCGGGATCTAGCAGGTGCACCCTGATACTCTTGCGCTTTCAGACCTGTCTTGTTTTATCAAGACTTTCACATGTGATTTCAACTATCTGAAGATGACCAACTGAGATTGACTGTTGCAATGCCTGGTAACTTCCATCTGTTTCTGTTTCCACTAACGTGTTGCATACCTGAAGCCCCAAATATTTTACTAAAAACACACAAATAATTGCATAAACTTATACTAGTGAATATGTCTGATGGTGGTTTAGAACTTGTCTTTTAAAGAGGCATGCCAAGTATCCATATACTTGCCAAACTTAATAGACCACTCTAAAACTAACTTCATAAACTAATTGCTATCCATAATTAAAGGTTTGGCAATGTCTGTAATTGCAGAAGAACAGTACACTTTTTGGTAATGATATGCAATGATAGTCATGAACAAAGCACATGGAACATTTGATACAGCTTCTGTATTGTATGGGATAAGTACAGCTTTTGTTAAGGTCACATATCAACTTCTGTTTGAATTTTTTATTATGGATAATGTAACTGCTAAAGAAATTGTACATTGATCAAGACAAAACAGGAGTTGAAATTGAAAGGGAGGCAGCTGCAAGCATACCAGATCAGGAGAAGCTGACAACCTCTGTAGCCTCCAACAAACCTTGGAGAATCAGATGATCACAATTGTCAAGGCTGTAATAATAACGAGGAACAACTCTCACAGGAAACAAAGCCAGAATCATCATAAAAAAAAACCCGTGTACGTCTATCATCACACATATCACTGCGCCTGATTGTCGCAGTTTGTAATGATGGCATGCTTTCGAGCATTGGACCTCGACCGCAATTCTTGTTAAACCTGAAGCAGTCAAGACTCGGGAAATGCTGTTCCCGTGGCGCTCGATGCTGGGGATGTCGGACTGGCCGAGATACAGATCGAGATGAACATAAAAATCGCAGGAATCCAGAGGCACGCCCCCGCGCCCCGATGCGCAACAGGTGGTCGACAAAGCCGGCGAACGCGTCGAGGCCGCCGCTCCACCCTGTGGGGCCAGCGATGCGGACCGCGGGCACGGACAACCAGAGGACGCGCCAGATCCGGGCGAGCACGCACTTCCGCACCGCGTCCTGCGCCTGCGTGGATGTAGGATGGGAGAGGGGGAGACCGTGGATGTACGATGGAACGGCAGTGGGACTTGCCGGTGAGGCGCTTCGTCGAACAGGTGCGCAGGCCGCAGGTGCGGTGCTGTGCGCTCCGAGCCGATGGAACAAGACGAGGGAAAAGTTGATGGTTATCCAATTTTCGTTCCAGAATTATAAACCCTTTTTTTTTTTTACCCCTGTTCACTCTTAAAATCGTTGGTGGGTTTGATGGTAATTTATTGATGTTACGGTAGAGAATGTGCATCAGGCTAAGCTCAAAAGTCTAGCGAGCTAAATCGGATTAGAAATGTTTATAAAAACATTGTGACACTATTTTTAATAATTTATAATTTAAATATTTTTACATGTAAATAGTTATGCGATTCAAATTCTAGTTTAACCAAAACCCTACCCCACCGGAGAGAACCGGCAAAGGCGCAAGAAGGCAGCATCGTCACCACCGAAACAGTCCGAGACGGGCCATGCACCTAGGGCGCATCTTGGTCGCGTGCACGGTCAGGAGGAGGGGAACGCCCAAACCACCGCCATCACCGCCAGCAGTTACCATATCGAGTCGTTGTCAATTTAGGAAATTAAGTCCGTAAAAAGGAAAATCTGATTCGATAAAGGATCTTCTAATTTGCTTAGGAGTCAAGTCTTGTCGGGTTATAAATACGAGAGGGATGTAATCAATTAAACTCAAGTAACAGAAAAGATAAATCCCTCTATTCCCTCGCTCCTCGCGCGCGCCGCCCGTGCACTTTGCCCCCCCATCGCTGGTCACCTCCGCCGTGACCCTCACACCTGGTATCAGCAAAGCCACTCGATCCTTCGGGTATCAATGGAGTCTACCGTCGTAGTCATGCAACAACTCTTCTAGGAATTCTCCTCCAACATTCTCGAAAAGCTCGACAAGATTAACCAGAAGGTCAACGTCGTCCTCACCGACCCCTCAAAGCAAACATCGAGAACACGCAGCAATACAATGTAACCATTGCGACCGTTCGAGGCCATTATCCACCACCGGGCTCACGGTTGATGAGCTCGTGGGTCATGATCGTTGTAGAGAAAACCTATCTCGAGAGCAAGATGGAGGAATCAAATTCCTCCAACGCTCCACAAATCGTGAAAGAGGTTACCAAATGCCTTGATCCCGACAACGAAGGCCAAGCAGGAGAAGCAGCCTAGTGCACCAACCGGCCGGCAGAGGCCCACGTCACGGCCCCAGACTCTCGCTCTGTAGATCTAGAAGACTCACCCTTGGCACCAGCACAACAACTACCGCCACACCAACCAACGGTCGTGGCACGACTGACGACACCAACATTCGATGGTTCTATAAGTCCACTACCATGGATCTCGAGGATGCAAATCCTCTCGGCTGAGGGCAGTCCACCAGGTGATGAAGTTTGATATGCAACTTTTCATCTAACCGATGCGACACATTGTTGGTATACACAACTAATGCAGGAGACACTACGTGGAGCGATCGAGTAGCACGGCATAGCCCTATATGACCCTGATTTTCCGTTGGCTCACCTATCTTGATCTCCCCCCTACCATACGGCGAGACGTTGAATTACTACATCAACAACTTCCAAGCTTATACAAATCATGTTGGCTTAGACAACATGCCACACCAAGTGAACCTCTTCATTAGCGGTCTCCCACTAGAATTTCGGGAGGCAGTAGTTCTGGGGCAGCGACCACAAGAGTTGGAGGCAGCCATCATCCTCATGAGTGGCCTGGGAGGGCTCAACAACCCCAAGCCTCGCCGCACCTCTCAAAGTGGACCAGCCCTCACAACGACCGGAAGGGTAGTCCAAATCACCTAAATCGGCGGCAACATCGACACCAACTCCTCCAACACCAATGCCAATATGGTGCTACACCTCATTGTTAGTCTTGGTGGCACGCCGACAAGCACCAACTACATCATCAACGACAAGTTGCACGCACAAAATTCCTTCAACATCGACAACGATTGCCTTGACACACCGAGAGCTGTGGACACCACCGAGCTCCTCCTTATGTAGCTAAGAGTGGCAATCATGAATGAACAAGAACTATGTGTCATCATCTACAACACCATAGCCTTCCGGGAAGAAGCACCGCCCTAGGCGCTTCAATGGGCGTCATTTACTACAATGACCGCCTCAACATTTTGGCCACATCACCACTACTTCATGACGGTTTGGGGTTACGAGAACTACATGTCCTCACCACTACAACAACAATGACAAAGACCATAGTGTCCTTAGCCACATCATCATCCAACTCATGGGGATCCCGTGGGGGAGCCATCTACCGCCCAACAAATACCGAGCCCCTAGCAACTATTTCTACGTGAGGACGCCGCGTTGATTGGGGAAGGGGGGGGGGGTATTGTCATACGCCCAATACGGACCGTATCCCTGGAGGAGAAGATGGGCTGCCAAAGGCTCAAGAAGGAAACACTATCGCCGCCTAAGGTAGTAGGGACGAGCCATGCGCCAAGGGTGCACCCTCGCCACGTGCGGGTAGGAGGAGGAAGGGGGTCGGCGCCGAACCCGCCGCCATCACCGCATGAGTTACCATATTGACTCTTTGCCGGTTTAGGAAATTGATGAAATAGAATCCAATTCGATAAGATCTCCTAGTTTGCTTAGGAATCAAGTCTTGCGAGACCTATAAATACAAGAGAGGTGTAATCAATTGAACTCAAGTAATAGAAAGGGTAAATCCCTCTATTCCCTCGCTCTCTTGCTCCTCGCCCGTGCCTACCATAATTGTGTGGCCACCTGTCCCCACGTGCCCTAGCCGCCGTGTGCATGGCCGCCACCACGGTCACCCCCGCGGTGACCCTCACACACGGAAAGTAATGAAATCTTGTTTAAAAACATTTTGGTGCCTATTTGCCGGTAGAATCTCATATTATCTATTATAATTAGTCAATTTTGATCATTCAACTACCTGGAAGCCTCAGCAGAGCGAGGCATGTGTGGTAGGGGAGAATTGGTCCGCTTTCTTGGATATGGTCTAGGCGACACTCCAGGAGCGTTTTCATTGTCTAGATAGACCAACATCGAGTATGGATAGCAAGAGCTTCTACTAAAAAATAAGCACCAAAATGAGTCCACAAAGCTATAAATAATTTCAAGCTACCACAAGAATGGAACATGATTTTAATAAAGATTTGAAACTAGTTTAGTAATTTCCGACCCCAAACAAAGTGTCTATGAATTCTCTATTATTTAACTAGATTTAATGATTTTTAATTACATTATGTTTTGAAATAATTAATTTTTGTATTTTTTGGATTTTTTAAAATTCAAGTCCTATTTGCCACTTTAATTGGTCTTTCACCTTAGTCAATTTAATTTATTGCTTCTTTGATCTATGACCTTAGTCCGATTTATTCTCGTAGACATGATGTCATAATATAGCAAAACCTCTCAAGATGAAAAAAACAAACTGTACTAAAAGTTGAAAGGTAATGTAATATAGTTTAAGGACAAAACTAGATACACACCATATGTGAGCCTAGGAAGTCAAATGTCACATATAGTCACAATTAAAGGAAATATCAAAACATAATCCTTAATATATGATGAACTTAGTATAGAAAGATAACCTCAAAGAGAGAACAATAGAAAGACACTCGATCCTAGGATGAAGCCTCCACTCCACATGGACTCACTTCCTGGTTGATCACAAGCCCGACTCCATCAATCTCTAGCAAACTAGCAAAGTCCCTGGTTTGAGTTGGAAATTGCAAGAGTGAGTCCATATCGAACTCATCAAATATAACATGGGGTTTATGAGGCTCAAAAGGTTGACACTGGTTTAACTGCAATTCGCTTTTAGTTGATCATAGTTTTAGGCATTAGCATCAAGAATTCCCAACAACACATAATCATATGAGATAAACAAGTATGAATGATAACTGAATCATAAACATGTCATAAGCAATGATCATCTATTTTTTGTGAGTGTCTCCAAGGCCGATATGTCATAACCGTGAACACGACTAATATATCAGTTTTTAACTATGTGTAGAGGTGTACACTTTCACTATGGGTTATGATTTCTAGGGCCAAAGGAAATCATATAAAGCTTTTTTCAAAGGTTTGTCTAACATGTCGAAGAACCACACACATACAAACCCCCTGTATATCCCCTAACCGGTAACCCCAACAAATAGTTAGATAAGGTCCTTTGACCGACTAGAGCCGAGCCACATGACCCCCATAGTTGTAGTGTATATCCCGGATGATCGGTTGCAAAATAAGTCCTTATGGAGAGCTAAGAGCATCATAAATAAATAAAACACAAGCTCTTTCACCCTATATTTAATATATCATAAATTCTTGCATAAATCATTACTTGGGAACAATGGTTGATGTATGTGGAGCACTAGCATAGTTACTACCCAAATGCAAAACCCATAGGTGGCAAGGTACAAGTTAACAATAACTAGGAAATCCTTAATGTCGATCAAGGTGGACACATGCATGATGAAGTTTAGTAATTATGGTGAATAGGACAACAAGGATGGTCCCATACTATACTTGCCTTAAACTCGGATCCTTCTTCTTGTTCATGCCTTCAAAGAACTTTTGAGGATCCTAATCTTCCACGAATTGCTCACCAATTGTTTATTGTCACAAAACACCACACAAGTATCCGAGCAACCACCATCTCAAGCATCATAGACAAACCTAGAAGCATTACATCAATCATTATATATCAAATAAGATATAAAAAGGTTATTAAACACTTTGAGCTATGTTCTCTTTTGGAGTTTGGTAAAGATAAGATCTTGGGAGCACAAAATTGGCTAATCAGCTGCATGCATTTAATGACCAAGTTTTTTCATGATTTAATGCGTGGTTACTCTCCTTGGTATCCGAGATTTTGTTGATAGGAAAAGATCTTGGGAGCACAAAAGGTAGCTAGGACAAGACTCATGATTTAAAAGATATGAGAGTTGAAGGAAAAGACGAGGAACAAATGGATTCAAGTGAACAAGGTATAGATGAAAAGGCATAGTTGAACTTATAGTCTTGAAACTTGGAATGATCATGTGCAGCTAAAAGACACACAATCATGTAGGACGGCTCGGTGATTCATGCAATAGTTTAGTGAGGAACGTTGTGAATCGACGAGGCATCGAGGACATGCACATCGATGGATGGTGATGTATAAGATGATCGAAAGTGCAAGGTTAGGACAAAAGACCAAAGGTTACTAAATTTATGTAGTTGCAAGGTGCTGTATGAAGGGTATTGTGGCACAAAGGACATGATGTTTGGATCACCAGATAGCCAAGGAGCAAGATGGCAAAAAGGCATTGCATAGCTGTTGGCATGGTAGGAGTAGTGGCACAGTGGTTCTTATAACTCAAGTGTTGAACTGTATATGGCAAAGAAAACTTTCATAGAGGTGTGTGAGTTTATGGTATACATTGTAGTTGAATGGCATGACCACTAAAGCAGCGATGCCATGGGAACGTGCATGCCAACCGAGATCAACGCGGCTGCAGGACAGCAAGGACATGAAGCAACAAAAGATTAATATATCTTTCAGACTTAATACTATGACCAAGATATAAATTGTTTTGCTTTAGCAGACTTAAGTCTTGAGAGTCTTGAGTAGTAACGTTTCTTTTCTTGATCTGAAGTGTAAACTGGTAACCCCAGTGGCGATGACGTTTGTAAACCGTGTTGGCTTTCTTAAAGCCGAGTTTATGAAACTCTTTTCAAAAAAAAAAAAAAAAAAAAAATACTATGACCAAGAATCTTTGCAGGGGCATGTGCAACTATATAAAGGATATTTATGCCAAAGGATGCATCAATTGTTTCAATAGATCAATGGGAACGCCACTGCCAACAACCGGGGGTTGCTGATTGGACAGCAGGAGTAGCAAACACTTCGGCTTTGATATCTCGGCCATCGGGGATTACATAGCCAAAAGGACTTGTGGGATAATGTTCAGGGATGTCATGAACATCTAGGTTAAAGGGCTTGATGATTTCGTCAGCGGATAGGTGGGGAACGCCATAACCACTCAGAGCTGTAATCTGCCAAGGCAGCAAGAACAGCAGGCACGGAGATGAAGATATCTCTTATTTCTCAACTCCTATGGATAAACCCTTTTACAGAGGCGTGTTCAAGGATGTCATACACAACTCCACCAAAGGTATTGATGATTTGATCCACGAAACAGAGGGGAATGCCGATTCCGTCAACAACAGCAATGCTGGCCGTGACGACAGCAACACATACAATGGGTAAACTTTGTTGGAGAGCAACCGTACATCATCATCTAAGGTACTCCATATGCAGCAAGGAACTTGAAAATATTATGGGGATGATGATGGAGTGTTCTCACCATGGGGGATGTCTTGGTGGAGCAATGAGACGCGTTAACGACAGCCGATGACGACGATGCAGTGTGACATGGCTTCCTTCTCGTGTTGCGGTTGATTGGGGCAGCCATAGGGGAGGAGGAGGATATGTAGGGGCGTCCTCCTCTGTTCTTGACGTGGGGAATGAAGGGGAAGGCGTGAGGGTGGCTGGGAGAGGTATATGTGAAGGTGAAGGGATGGGAGATGAAGAGATGGAAAGGCAAAGGGATCATGATTGATATTTTGCCCAAGATGAAGAGGGCTGCCAAGGGTGACGTGGAAGAGAGGAGTGGAAGAGTTAGAGGGCTGGTTGGACTTGATTCTGGACCACAAAGAAGAGGAGGATGATTGGGCTTTGACCAATGTCAAGAGCCAAGACACCGTTTGGACCCGATTCGGCCCGAAGCAAAGATAGAGTTAAATATAGGGTCGGTTGCTTGTGGTCGTTTTGGGTTGTGGATTTGATCAAGAGGAGAAGTAGACGGAGGAGTTTACGAGGATGTTGCCCAAAGAGAGGAAAGAAGGGAAAGTTAAAATCGATATTAACTTGGGTGCACGACATGCGATTGGTTTGACTTGCGCAAGCGATTAGAGAAGCGGTACCATATGATTGATCGTATAGCATAGATTTTGGGATTTGGAGAAGACTCAAACATAAGGGATCAAGAGCTCAATATAAGGAGGTAAAAGAAAGGATAAAAGTAGAGAGCAACTTAGGATGAAAGTTTGAAAACTATGAAAGCTTTTGGTCAAAACCACACAATACAAAAATTCCAATGCACCAGCATGATAACACAAAAATGTTTCTAGGCTTTATAGTTGATTTTACTTTCACACAAAAAAAAAATATTTACCTAAGTTTAAATGCCCACAAATTTACATAATTAAATCACTTTTTGACCTATTTTTTTGAAAAATGCAAAATTTGGGGTGTTACAGGTAAAAAAATGATTCTCAAGTTTAGTATAACCATGTATAACAAATTTCTCTTTCGTACAATAAATTGTTGGTACAATATATAATAATGTTTGAATTTGTTCTTAGACTAGAGAGAACTCAGTATAACTAAGTTTGTCTTCTCATCATCCTGCTTGCTGTTCAACCAAACAGACAGCTCACTGCTAAACTGCTCCATCGCCGGCTTGGGCAAAAGCATGGACACAATGGTGGAGTGCTCACCATCCTGGTTCTTGCAGCTCATGTGGTCACTTCCCCAGCTTAGAGGTTAGATCACCAGCCAGTGGTATCCCACCGCCCACCAGCTCTGCCCATCCAAACTGCGTCACATTCGTGGCAATCCACTTGGTATCCGAGACCTCGTACATCCTGTCCATATTCGGAGGCGGCCACTGCCGCGTCGACGCGATCGTCTCCACCATGGACTCCATGCGTTCCTTGGTGACGCCGAGCTTGGTGTTGCGCACGAGCTCAACCGTGTCGGCGAGCGGCTGGCTGCAGAGCTCGCCGGCGGTGGCCTCGGCGATGGGAGACACGTGCGCGTTCCCGTAGTAGCCTGGCGGGATGAGGGTGTGCTGGTTCCACTTGCCGCGCGCGTTCATGGTGACCATGAGACGAACGCGGTGGTCGGACTCGTAGCCCAACGCTGTCGTGCGGCATCGCCACATGACCGCGGTTAGCAGCTCGAAGGTCGTCGCGGAGGTGGCGGCAACGTGGTATCCCCTGAGGTGGCCTCGTAGGGTTGCGATCTCCCTCGGCCCGAAGAGGAAGTACTGGACTACCATGTCGTCCATTGGAGTCGACAGCATCACGTCGTCAGATTTATGGTTGTAATCTAACGATGATGAGCCATTCGAAGGCGACTTGTGTCGCGGCCGTGTTAGAAGCTCTCTTCTCCACACGGGCAAAACTGTGGGCACTTTTTCACCGCGAGTTAGTTGAGCAACACATCTAAAGAATTGAACCATACCGAATCCATCTGCGATGTTATGGCACATGTGGAATCCGATAACAAATCCGCCACATTTGAGCCTCGTCACCTAGAAAACAAAAGCATAAAAGAAACAAGAGAATTTTTATGTATTCTATCTAGCTAGGAGAGGAACAGGAAACTAGGAAGCTGTATGTGTTACCTGCATGAGGACCAATGGCTTGCCAATCACGGCTCTTGTTTCACCTGCGTCACACAGGAGTTCCTCCACACACGGGTACGGCGGCAGCAGAGGCTTGCCCAGCTCCTCCAGCCGCACGTCGGCATCGGCCTCCACAAACACCACTCCCTGCGCGGTGCAGTCCACCACCAGCTTCCCACCGGCGGCCTCCCTGAGACGCCCGGCGATGGGGTAGTAGTACACGAGCGCCTCCGCGAGCGCCGCCTTGATGGCCTTGGCAGGATCATCTGGCCGTCTGTGGCTGGTGTAGCCATGGCGGCTGCGAAAGAAGGCGATCACCGTCTCGTAGTACCGAAGTGTCCGCTGGTCGTCGAGGTCGGAGAGGGCTTTCGTCTCCGCTGGGGTCGGCCTCGCCGGCGACACCAGCTCCGGCTCCATGCGACGCGCCTTGAAGGACACCATGCTTGCGTTTGTGGTGTGGATGGAGACGAGATGGAGCGGGCGAGTGGCTTTTTAATTTCACGACTTTGCGATGTGTTGCAGGCCTAACACAAGATTAACACAGGGCGTGTCACACAGAAAAAGGACTGTGGAATTGTGGTCCTGGCTATATATATATATTTGTTGCACTTGCAAGTCATGTAGGCAGTTGTAAGACATAAATTGCTGAAGAAAGCTGGCAGACCTTAATTGAAACTCATCTTCCTCCGCCAGCTAAGGTAATAAATTCACTGCAGCATCCCATCCCACATTGTCCTGCATATCAGCTCTGAGGCTGGGCCAAATATACATCCTGCATTCACTGATCAAGACCAAATGTACATACTCGTAATACGTGTACATGAACATACTGTAGTATGTACATTGAATCAGTACTGCATTGAATGGCCGCCTTGCCAGATCAAAATCATGCATGCATGCACCTACTGAAAGAACCATGACACTAGGCATCCAATGTGCCCGGCCATTGCTCTGAAATCCTTTTTCAGCACTGGAATCCCTGATTAAACTGGTGTGCGTCGATGGTGGCCATGCATGAATAATGCTCGCTACACTACTATAGATGCATGATCGCTATATGTATGGCGTAATAGTAAAGCGACATGGCTGACTCGTTTCTAATAATCCACATGTGATGTTCAATGCGAGATCGACAGCAGAGCCCATCTTACAACGCAACAAGTACACGCAGTTGCGGCTGCCTCGCAATAATGTGCACAAGACCTCCTCGATCGATCAGATCCACCGCCCTGACTAGCTACTTTTGTGTGCATTGGATAGTTGAATTCTTTCCAATGCACGCATCATTGATATTGCACCTACTACGTACCTAGCTTGCACTGCAAATCTGCAATTTCATGCCCATCTGTACGTCTACATGTACACATTGTGGCTACTTTCCAATGCACGCCATCTCTTTCGGTGCATTGCTAACCTCTTTTCCAGTCTGTTTTCAGCTGATTTTTCCTATTCTCCCGATCTGATTCTCTCGCCAGCGTGAACACACTCATCAGCATGGCGCCGGTTTCAACACAGTAGCGCACGGAGCTCATCCATGGTGATCTGTTGTCAGGAGACTGCAATAGTGATAGTGGACCTGACGAACCTGATGAGGAATTGGATCGGAGTTGCATCGTGACTATACTGTTAGAGCAGCTCAGAGAATGAAAACATGTCGTTGAGTTAAAACCCAGCATCAAAGGGAAAAACATCTCCATGGTCTACATGCTCGCATCTTTTACTGGGATTTTCCTAGGATTTACTGGTGTTATGCATTAAGTGGACCGACGTTCCGTCGACGAATTGGATCGTGGTGACTTCGAGAATCTCCGGATCTGATGAGACACTCAGTCCTTCGGAAGTGCTCATAGGGGTAGGGTTTGCGTACGTGTGTTCATAGGGGTGAGTGTACGCGCGCGTGTTGTGAGCGCCCACGTTGTACTGTGTAATTCAAAAAAAAAAAACTTCCCATATAGTCAAATTTGTTTTGTCCATAGGAGAGAACAATATGAACTAATAAAAAATCATATATCCCTACTGATCAAACATTGTCTATTTGTGTTCATAGGGAGATGCACTAGTTATGAGTTATGACAAGGAAATGTTTAGGAGAACTGCATATGCTGTAGAGTGATCCAATTCATTGGACAAGTACTGGGGCATATGTAGTAAAAAAGGACCTTTGCAATTCAATGATAAACACATGAAGCCTTGGTCAAGACTTAAACAACTAACTGCCACTACAATCTAATTTGATCTCAAATATATTCAGAGGAAAATGAGGAGCAGATGGCCAAGGAAATTTATAGCCTGATTTGTACCACGACATCCATTAAGTTGTTGTACTTGTAGTTGGCGAAACATCACATGTAGTGCATGTGTAAAGCTCTATATAATCGGTTGTAATTAGTTGTAGCTGTTAGTTCGTCAGAACATATAGGCCAGTTGGAACCGATTGGAACTAGTTTGAACCTGTTGCACTTAATACAAAAGACGCGCAAACCTTTTGCGTGTTCGAGAAAAAACCTGTTGCAATAGTCTGTGGGTGTGTCCTCTGTTCTAACTTCTCAAACCGATCTGACTTCAAGGTGTGCGTGTGTGTGGTACTGTGGTGTGGTTGAGGGTGTCACGTAGATCATCAGACCAACAATTGGTATACAAGCCAATGGTTGAGAGATCGATGACGACATCATATATAAGAAACAGACGAGCATGTCATAGGTCCACGATCGGTTTTGATCAACACAGAGCCCTGGAAATGAATCAAACCGACTGAGCGCTAGTGGGGTCGAATTCCACCGTCGTCTGAAAAGCGGACCCAACTGGGATACCGTTCATCGGACGAGCTGTAAATAATGTAAAAGCCAACCCGACTGTGGGAGTGTTCCAATTCTCAACTACATATTCTTCAAGTCTGCTGCCTCCTGAAACCAGACCTCTTCCTTCCATCAAACCAGAACTATGTCGACGGACAGCTTCTTCAAGCTTCTTATTAGCTATAACTGGTCGTTCAATGAGCTGCAGCGGTCCTTGTCACACAACGTCTCCAAGGAGCACTAATACATGGATCCTGATTTGATTCTTGACTGGAGCTCCAAGGGGTGGAGGAGCAGGAGGAGGAGGAGGACACTGAGTAGGAGGATTGGAGGAGGAGGAGAGGACACCAAGGAGGAGGAGGAGGAGGAGGAGGGAGGACAATGACGACGACTGGCATGATGAAGATGACGATTGGTGATGGGCCTCCTCCGAAGCGACCATCGTCCTCACTCTAAGAGGGCCATTTTTAGTTGTATTTCGTGGGAAATGTATGTACATTTTCTTTAGTAATCATCAAAAATTCTAGCCTGACCAATGCTTCTTTTCTTTAGCTGTCGTTGCTCTTTAATTTGTGTTATGTCATGTCGCTAATGTTTTTGGTGGCCTATAACCCAATTTGTTCAAAATAGCAGTAGAACAAATTGATGAAAATTCCATTACAACTCTAGTGTATGGACTTAACGACCAGTGCTTTAAGCAACACGTCGCTCACGCTTTGGTATGACGGAAATAACAGCGTTTGGTACGGTCTCCGTTCTTTCCAATGCCTAAAGACGACAGTATAAAGACTAATTTCCAGCACCTGGTCGATGACATAGGCTGTATTACTTTAAAAGCCATCCAAGCTGCCAATACCCTACACAAAACGAATCACAGTGTTCCCCTTTCGTTGACCATACATATATAGTTCCCAAAAAATATGTACTAACCGAATTGAAGCCGGCTCGTGATCCGCAATCATTTTTCACTGATTCAATTAATTGATTGTAGCTATTGTGCTTTTTACTGTGTTATCTATGTTATTGCTCAATGGGACTCTATATGTCAATTTTCTGTTGTAATCGTAGGTGCAGGAACGATGAAGGAACACAATCAATCACACAGGAGACACAAGATTTTTACCCGAAAACTCTCCCAATGCGAGAGGAAAAAACCATGGGCGTCAGCCAAAGAACACTTCAGTATTAGAAACAGCAGCAGTAGTATCAACATAACAATGTAAAGTGCTACCCCCGAGGACATATAAATGTGCAGAATTCATATCACCAACCAAACAACCAAGAGAACCTTTACATACCTTGGAGACCCCATTTGAACCGGTGTAATTAAAACCTTCTGCATCAAAAGTACTGAGTGAGATAAGATTTCTCTTCATCCCTGGAATGTACCTCACGTTCTTCAGTGTGCGAGTCATGCCATTGTGAGATTTGATCTGAACTGAGCCGATCCCCACAATCTCATGCGGGTTATCATCTCCCATGTGTACCACTTCTCCATTCTGCAACGACTTAAAGGAACTAAACCGATCTTTATTAGTGCAGATATGAAATGAACATGTTGAATCAAGTATCCACTCATCATGACTAGCAACACAATCGAAAAGTACAATCAAACAATCTCGACACTACTACAAGATTGATTTTTTGCGTGGTGTTTGATTTCATTTTCCGTGGCGGGCATTTGAGAAACCGCCACGGAAAATGGGTGGCCCGCCACCGCCCGGCCGAGGAAAAAAGCGCCACGGTTAATCGATTAACCGTGGAGTTTTTTTTTTAAAAAAAACCGTCACCTAAAATCAGGCCCAAATATGCAGGTCATACTGGCCCAATTCGATTTTGAGAAGCCCAGCTCGGCCCGATAATGAGTCGGTTCTATATATACTCCAACCAAACCCTAACCTTAACTCAAGTACTCCCGCCCCGATTGAAAAAAAAACTAAGTCCTTCCCGTCGTTCCCCTCACTCCCATCGTCGAACCCCTCACTCCCGTCCCTCCCCGACCCCGACGCCTCCCCTCCATGGCGCCCCCTCCCTCACATCGCACCCCTCCCTCCCGGGGACGACGCCGGCGGGGCGCTCCTCCACCTCGACGCCCGGCCGGGCGGCGAGCACGGCCTCTCCTCTGGCGGTTCCGCGAGGCCGCTCTCCCGGCGGCGGATCCGGCGACGGCGACCTCAACCGCCGGCGGATTTGGCGAGGTTGGCCTCCCCATGGCGGATCCGCGAACGACCTCCCCATGGGCGGATCCGGGCGAGGTTGGCCTCGCCCAAGGCCGGATCCGGCGAGGTTGACCTCCCCGGGCGGCGGATCCGCCAGACGGCCTCCCCGCGGCATTTCCGGCGGGGCGACCTCCTCCGCGGCGGATCCGAGGTTGGCCTTCCTCCACAGCGGCCGGCGTGCTCCCTCTCCTCGGGCGGCAGCCAGGCTACTTGGCGGCGGCGCAGGTCTCCCGGCGGCGGGGTCTGGCGGTGGATCTAGGCCCAAATCCGGGCCCGTATGGGCCCCGGGACGGATTTTTTCTTTTTTTTTTTTTTTTTTTTCTTTTTTTATTTTTTAGATTAACCGTGGCGGTTTTTTGTTACCACGGTTAATATTTACCATGGCGGTTATTGGGCACCAAAATGACAGCCACGGAAAATCCTTCCGATTAACCGTGACCTAGCTGCGTGCGGTTCTAAAAACCGCCCACGTAAAAAAAAATAACGCCACGTAAAAATCATTTGAGTAGTAGTGTGAATCAACACTGTTTGCAACAGCAGAAACAACATTAGAGGCATTACCATTATCGACGTTTTTCCTCTTATTCTGTAACTTCTAGCACTCCTCAATAAAATGAGTCTTTCCTTTGCAATACTTAAAAATTTCTTACCGGGGAGGACCCTTGGACTTTGGCGACTTCTGCCATCATGGCTCTTCTCACGATGGACCAAGCCTCCCGGTGACGGGCCTCCACTTTGCTTTGCAGAAGTTGTCCGCACACTTAATAAATCCGCAAGATAATTTGGAACATATCCAACAAACTCCACCTTGAGACAAATTCTCTTGTAGCATCTTCACTTCGTCCACGAACATCATGAAGAAAATACAAGTAGCGCCAAAATAGCGTCTTTAGCTAATCAATTAAACCAACTAAGCTTGAGCAGAGCTCAAACTTAGCAACAAAAATTGGTTTAGTTATCATATTAACTGGATTATCAGGACTGCTTATCTTGCATATCTTTAGCTTACCTTCCTCAACCACATCGCGTACATAATGGTACTTGATGTCAATATGAATCGTCCTCTCATGGAACATCGGCCTTTAGTTAGGTAAATAGCACTTTTCTTTTATTTACGGTACAAATTAATGCAAGAATCAACCCCAACCAAGCTTCAGTACAATCCTTTCACCAAAGTAATTCCTTGCACGCCTGGCGATAGCCATATATTCTACTTCGATTATTAGACAAAGCAACAACGGTATCGCAAAGTAGCCTTCCAACTCACAAAGACCCCGGTGCCAGCGGTGAACACATAACCTATGAGCGACCTTCGCCTATCAACATCGGCGGCAAAATCTGAATCAACATAGCCAATAATTCCCTTAGGCCCAAGCCTCGACAAGCGGGCCTCCTCTTCGCCTCGCGAGAAGTTGTCGCCCACTTAATAAACCTGCAAGATAATTTGGAACATATCCAACATTTTCAAATTTCTTCATGCTATAATTAAGATCTGCTTTCTTTGTTCGTGGACCTCTATATCACTACTCTGAAATTGTCTATTACCGCTAGGGCTCCAACCCCCTTCTTCGAAAAACCGAACCCGCGTAACCATAGCGGTAGTGATGTGGGGTTTGAAACACTACGGGTCAAAACACCTAGCGGCGGTGATGCGAGGAGAGATCGCGGTTTGATATCGAACCCAAGAACAAGATCGTCATCGAACACCGTCGGGTGTTCCACGACCCTAAAGCATTTTTGATCCAAGCAATGCAGTTCGGAAGTCACCGCAGAGTTGATATTGGGAGCACCGTCGGGCTTTAACGAACCGATAGAATCGTGGGGGGATAACACTATCGGGTTAGGCGAGCCGACGGTGTATCGAAGAGCTAACAATGGCGGCTTACTTTGAACCCCCGCTGAACTTTACGTGAACACTTGTCACCGATCTCAACCCGACGGCGTTATTAGAGTGGAGACTATCGGTTGGTTAATGCGGTGACAGTGATGTTTTTGTCGCCTATGACGGTTAGTAATTCAAACCGATAGTGTTTGGTATAGTTACACTACCGGTTTGTTGCTCATTCCTTTGTCGGGCCCGTGCCACCCGGCGTTTTTGTTTTAAATTTTTGAATTTATTCGTGGAATTCAGCTCTTTTTAAATCCGAAAAATCATCATACATTAATATCGTCAAAACATTACGAGGATTTAATGGTTACATACAACAAAATCCACCTAATGTTCTAGAAACTAAGCCTACATGAACTTCTAAAATAAAAAGACCAATAACCATAGAGTCATAGACATAAATAAAAGCATGACATCTTTCCAAAACCAATTAAGCGGCAATTCTCGCAATCTTCATAAGTATGTGGGGTGGCTTCTCTTCAATCTCGGGGGCTGGCTAGTTTGCACCATTGTAGGCGACGGCGGCTTCACCTTGGTGTTGTATTTTCTGTAACAATTATTAAGCGTAGCCTTGGACTTGAGCATAGCAATCTTCCCGGGTTAGATAGATCCCCGAGACGCGACCAACAAACACTACGTACCACGCCATGCTTGCCTATACATGTCACCAAAATAGGATGATATTGCTAACGTTATTCATAAAAGTTGTACAAGAATAATGCAGACATATATTTAAAATATCCAAACTGGATTTGAACAACACTAACTCATGAATTTCAATCACAATTCGAAAGCACGGGTTGCAGTGACCGAGACGGGCATTTCAACGAACACCTCAAGGGCGAGTGACCGACGCACTCACCAAGCTTTCATGCGCCTCGTGCGCTCCTATCTTATCTTGGAGGATTTGAGGAGGACAAGGTCGCTGACGGGTACGGGGTCGCGCGGTGAAGAGGAAGACGGCTTGAGGTGTGGACGGCAGAGAGGGTGTGGTGGCGGTCCTCCGTCGGCGTGCGGAGGAAGACCAAGCGGGCGACGCGAGGCTAGGACAGCGGCAAATTATTTCTCATTCTCATAGGTAAAAACTCGTACACCTAAAGGGATAATTAGTTCTCACCGTGGAAGGGGCCGAAGGGCGAGGATGCCGGGCGCTACGCATTGGGGGGACGCCGGAGTGGAGGAGTGCGCGGCGTGGGAGAACGCCGTCAAGCCTCGATTCCGCTGGGAGCGGAACGACCGGGGATCTTGCGTGAACGGACGGCCCGGCGGCGAGGGGACGACGAACGGCGACGTTGGAGTTGGTGGTGCGCTCCGTCGGCGAATCCGGGTGCTCTTTCGCTACGGTGGTGGGGAACGAGAATGGCGCGTGTGTTCAAATGGTCGGCCAAAATTTTGCTCCGAGCCACTCACCTATATATATAGGCAAGGCTGGTTTGGGCGCGGTGGGGAACGAAATGGCGGGAGGTTTAGATAGATTTGAAAAATTTCACCCCAATCCTATTCGCCTTTGGTTATTACACGCAACCGGCAAAGTGAAATAGAAATGCCGCCACTTCATGGATGATCATGTACCTTTGTGAAGGATGTGTAATCCTCCATGGTGGAAATGGCTTGAATTTTTTTTCCCAGCCATGTACACCCAAAATATGACCCCACACAAGTTCTTAGGTTTTTCTGATAAATATTTTAATTACTATGATTTTCTTCTAGCTAAAGCGGCGACGAAGGCTAATTAAACCATGGAAACACAAGAATTTTTCTTGGACCTCCATGGTGATTTGCCTCCTAGGGCACATGAGAACCTGTGGAAAAGTCTAGTAGCATTCCGGCTCTTTTAGGTGGTTACGCTTTCGAGTTCAAACTATAATTACAAGGTGGCGTCGCGTAGAAATTCAAATAAACGGGGAAAAGTACCAAACCAACTCCGAAAAATCTCAAACTTCGTGGGTGCTTCCCAATTTGCATGTGAAAGGCTCGAGAGAAAGTTTGAGACCACTACAACACCCAAGCAAACATATGAACCACATGGAGCACAAGAACTACTTTGTATAGTCTGGTTCGATGTTTGGGATCATGTGCCTCGTGAAGGATGTGTAATCCTCCTTGGTGGAAATGGCTTGAATTTTTTTTTTCCAGCCATGTACACCCAAAATATGACCCTACACAAGATCTTAGGTTTTTCGATAAATATTTTAATTACTATGATTTTCTTCTAGCTAAACCGGGCGACGAAGGCTAATTAAACCATGGAAACACAAGAATTTTTCTTGGACCTCCACGGTGATTTGCCTCCTAGGGCACATGAGACCCTGTGGAAAAGTCTAGCAAAGCATTCCAGCTCTTTTTTCGTGGGTACCTTTCGGTTCAAACTATAATTACAAGGTGGCGTCGCGCGAGAAATTCAAATAAACCGGGGAAAAGTACCAAACCAACTCCGAAAAATCTCAAACTTCGTGGGTGCTTCCCAATTTGCATGTGAAAGGCTCGAGAGAAAGTTTGAGACCACTACAACACTAGAGCAAATATATGAACCACATGGAGCACAAGAACTACACTTTGTATAGTCCCGGTTCGATGTTTGGGATCATGTGCCTCCGTGAAGGATGTGTAATCCTCCTTGGTGGAAATGACTTGAATTTTTTTTCCAGCCATGTACACCCAAAATATGACCCTACACAAGTTCTTAGGTTTTTTCGATAAATATTTTAATTACTATGATTTTCTTCTAGCTAAACGGCGGCGAAGGCTAATTAAACCATGGAAACACAAGAATTTTTCTTGGACCTCCACGGTGATTTGCCTCCTAGGGCACATGAGACCCCGTGGAAAAGTCTAGCAAAGCATTCCGGCTCTTTTCGTGGGCACGCTTTCGGTTCAAACTATAATTACAAGGTGGCGTCGCGAGAAATTCAAATAAAGCGGGAAAAGTACCAAACCAACTCCGAAAAATCTCAAACTTCGTGGGTGCTTCCCAATTTGCATGTGAAAGGCTCGAGGAGAAAGTTTGAGACCACTACAACACCGGCTAATATATGAACCACATGGAGCACAAGAACTACCTTTGTATAGTCCCTGGTTCGATGTTTGGGATCATGTGCCTCTGTGGAAGGATGTGTAATCCTCCTTGGTGGAAATGACTTGAATTTTTTCAGCCATGTACACCCAAAATATGACCCTACACAAGTTCTTAGGTTTTTTTCGATAAATATTTTAATTACTATGATTTTCTTCTAGCTAAGCGGGCGGCGAAGGCTAATTAAACCATGGAAACACAAGAATTTTTCTTGGACCTCCACGGTGATTTGCCTCCTAGGGCACATGAGACCACGTGGAAAAGTCTAGCGGCATTCCGGCTCTTTTTCGTGGGTGCAGCTCCGTTCAAACTATAATTACAAGGTGGCGTCGCGAGCAGAAATTCAAATAAAGCGGGAAAAGTACCAAACCAACTCCGAAAAATCTCAAACTTCGTGGGTGCTTCCCAATTTGCATGTGAAAGGCTCGAGAAAAAAGTTTGAGACCACTACAACACCGGCAAACATATGAACCACATGGAGCACAAGAACTACAATTGTATAGTCCCGGGTTCGATGGTAGGGATTATGTGCCTCTGTGAAGGATGTGTAATCCTCCTTGGTGGAAATGGCTTGAATTTTTTTCCAGCCATGTACACCCAAAATATGACCCCACACAAGTTCTTAGGTTTTTTGATAAATATTTTAATTACTATGATTTTCTTCTAGCTAAAGCGTCGACGAAGGCTAATTAAACCATGGAAATACAAGAATTTTTCTTGGACCTCCACGGTGATTTGCCTCCTAGGGCACATGAGACCCGTGGAAAAGTCTAGCAAGATTCGGCTCTTTTAGGTAGGTACGCTCGGTTCAAACTATAATTACAAGATGGCGTCGCCTTGAAATTCAAATAAACTGGGAAAAGTACCAAACCAACTCGAAAAAAATCTCAAACTTCGTGGGTGCTTCCCAATTTGCATGTGAAAGGCTCGAGAAAAGTTTGAGACCACATGGGCCACAAGAACATTACAAATTAATTAGGAAGTAACCATACAACCTTACAAATAATTAACATAGTAAACACACTAATCATCATCATCGTCGTCGGGATCAATATTGGGTCCAGCTTGTGATCCATGCACACGAATGTAGGATTATAGAATTATCCGCTTGAGTCGATGAAGGTCAATGCCCTTATGATTGCACTCTCTCGTCCCTCGCAAGGGCGTAAAATGCTTTCGACCATAGATATAACCTCTTGAATGACCGGTGCCTAAGTTAGTAAACCTTATGCGGTATTGTCGCCCTTCCGTAGTTTGCTGGCCAAGGTGTGCCACGAAGTCCCAATCGTACCAGGAAGTCGGTTACGTAGCTTGGTCGAGAACGGCCGCCAAGCCACATGCGGCATAAGTAAGATCGTGGAGCAAAAATCGCAAGTGGAAGAACCAAAATGAATGAGGATGATGTGAATCTATCTAATATGCATTGCCAAAATGATGAATTTAATTTATTACCACATCATCATGGTTGTAACTCCCAACATATTCGCTATATTGCCATGGGGGATATTATCGCCAGACAAGGCAAATATCTTGAAGTGCGAGAAATCAGGCACAATGTAGCAAACACGTCGAAGAGAATCTAAGCACAAAGGAAACGACATGGTATTTTCGGTGTTTTTGCACGGTCGTTTCTCGTTTCCCCTCTCGTGGATTAGGTGGCTGTTGTGTCTGAAATCCTCGAAGGGATGTAAAAACTTATTTCACACGTATATAGTTGATGACCGTGTGACGATGCTCTAGATGTCGTGGTCTCCACAAAACCGAGAGATAGAGAACTGACTAAGTGCTATTTCTAGCCATTGTATTGGGGATAAAGTCCGTGAAACATATAAATGCAACAAAATGACGTTAAGTTAAACTAATTGTCCATGTATTTGTTATAGTAAAATAAGAAATAAAAATGTTAGAAAAAAAATTACATACGATGATTTGGATAAGGGAATGGCCTTGTGTCCACACAGGGCGAATGGCTCATCGCCCGTGGAAACCAGTTCTTGTGGTGGTGGCAAAGGCGGAGGACCGTTCATACCACCCGGTGGCGATAAAAAGGGAAAAAAAGGACAAAGCTCATAAATATATATAGTATATATATATGTATTGTTTATATATGCATATATATAGGAATTCTAGACAAGAAAAAAATATTCTTACCAATGTAATATCCTCGAGCCATGAACAAATCTCCTAGAAAAGAGAGAGTGTGAAAGAGTGAGTGGATTTCGTGCGAGGGGTGACCGGAGCTCGTGGGTGCGTGCTTGGGTATGTGTGTGGATGCGGCCGGGCGCCTTGATTTATAGCAGTTGATCGGTCGCGGGTACATCACTACGGGTATTAAGATATACCCGGTAGTGATAACAACATGACTACCGGTTATTTGAATGGAGCCGGGCGGTGAATACAATATCACTACGAGTTGTTTGTATGTATCCGCGGTGAATTCATAAAGTGTTGTCACTTCACTCGGTTGCATGCATGCATTGTTGCGATCTTCTTTGCATATGTATGATAGTAGATGTTTCACGCAAAATTTGGGGTTTTGGTTATCTCGTTCTTAAGGGGATATGGATGTGAATAAAATTCATTATACGTTCTTTGTTTTTGTTACATATATAACTTTATTTCATTCACATTAGATTTGGATATATATATCTATTAAATTTTCCTCACAATATGCAGCATATTTCATTGACTAAACCGTCTTTATTATGTTCGATGAAGGATAAAAATGGGAACTCAAAGATATCGAAGGGACAATCAAGATTCATAACAAGCAGAAATACAAAACAGATAAGAAATTTGATTGCATATATTTCCATAACAAAGACCTTATATTACATATATTTCCATAGTAAAGACCTTACATAGAACTAAATATACGGTAACAAAGACCAATTCACGAGATAGGTCAATGCTACAATCAAAGTGTACAAACACATTAAAATTTAAGCACCTCGGTAAGTCTCTTGTAGCATCTCCTCGGATCGAAGAAGTGGCGAGGGGCGCTCACGTGCACTCATTGAGGAGGTTGGAGGATGAGATTCACCGGGAGCTTCATCTTGCCCAAACTTGACCATTGGACCAAGGATGAAATCACAAGTAACTTGGTCCAATGAGGATTGTTTTTCCATGGATGCACCATATGATTCGAGATACTATATGCCCATGTGCCAGGATATTGGCTGAACACTAGCACCCCAAAGCACAAGGACTCGGACTCTTAATATGAGTCCGAGTTCGATCTTGAATCATGGCACCCACGAGAAGGCCGCAAGCCCCGGTGTCTCTCCTTCATCGGTAAGACTCTTCTAGCACCTTTTACGTAAACCATTTTCTTGGACTAGGCATATACGTATGTGGAGGGCTTTCTCCCAAAGAAAGGCCATATGTATGTGGAACTGGAAAGTACTTTGCTAGCAAAGAAGATCGAGGGGACGAAGAACATGGAAAATAAGGAGAAAAAAGATTTCCTAGATCCAAAACCCATGACACTAAAAATTTAAAACTAAGCCCCTCGTATTTTGAGGAGAGGGTTAGGAACTACCGGACGAACCAAGAATGCAACAACAAGAGAGGAGAAACGGGTGCAAAACACGGCGTCCCCCTTGCCGTTTAAATAAGCGAGATGGCGTGGTTGAGTCATTTTGCCGTTGTACGGAGGACGTGGCGCCGAAGGCGCCAAAGATTGGTGCGATGGTCGACCGGTCGAGTTGAGAACTGTGCGGTCGTTGAATTTTTGAAATCACTACCGGGTCTAAGTTTTCACCCGGTAGTGATGTCGAATACCACCGCAGAAAAGAACCGCACCCAAGAAGTGATCTACACATCACCGCAGGGTGTAAAACTACACCCGCGGTGATCTACACATCACCGCCGGTGTGAAACTACACCCGGCGGTTGTTTTAACCGACATTGATTTAACCCGTCGACGCCTTTGCGGTGGTGCCACAGGCTTTTCTCATCGATTCCGAGAGACACCGTCGGTTTCCTAACCGGCGGTGAATGCTACGCCAACGCGGTTCTCAGCGGCGGCATGCATGCAAAGAAAGCCACCGTGAACACGCTAAGTGAGCGTGACAACTACAAGTATTGTGGTAAAAAAACGATGATGGCTATCCGTTTGGGCGGTACAAAGTTTGATTCTTTAAATAGCCCGGCGGTGTTGTGGGCGTGCTACAACTTAGATGAGTGTGTCATTTTCGTGCTCCAGCCAGCAGAAGTCTCTCGTCTCCCTCCCTCCCTCCTGCTCCCTCACCCGTTGGAAATCAGCATCGAAGGTACGTGTGGTTGATCTTGTAGCAATGGTAAACAATGTGAAGCATGCATTCCTTTTCCTTGTTTCAAAATAACAATGCTAAACTCGATTATCGTTCTTGAAAAAATGGTCAAAAACTGGCTTGTTGGGGATCGAACCGGGGATTTCGGGATTGGGTGTTGGGAAACGCCGTGCCAGCCGAGGAGGCGGCTGTTGACGGTCGTTAACTACATATTTTATACCGTCAACATTAGTATAAAACTACCAAAACACAATAGCAATAGGACTTCGAGCTAACCTTTTCCACAAGTTTTGGTACTTGACTTGTTTTGCAGGGCAATGTTGAAAACATATATATAATGGGCCAAAAGCAAAGGAAAATATACAAGATAAAAATGGTCCAATGCGAAGCAAGGATAAACAAGGAGAAAAGGCACCAAAATGCGCCTTCTGGGAAAGCGTACTTCAGAACATCCTTCACCCCAATGGAAATGAGCCCAACACGATTCAAACCAAACCGAGCAAATGGCGTGGCACGACTTTTTGAGACTCAACACAGCCCACCTGCCAAAGCCTGAGCTCAACCAAGCCAGGACACCCACTTTGGTGCGAACCGCCCAACCTTGGCGAGGTGGTACATTAAGTGCATAGGAGTATAGTCCAATGTGTGGCCGGTGGTGAAATCCATAAAACAAGCCCAGAAGTCAAGGCCCAAATCCAACATGAAATCATACCAGGGCCGCGAGGACATGGGTTCAATGTTTTGGGCATAACTTTCTCATCTGAAATCGGATTTCAGCGATCCACCGGTCAAAAGCGAAGCTTACTCCGAGGCCCACGCACTCCTGCAAAGTTTCAGCCAAAATGGGCCTGATCATGGTGCGCCCGCACCTTTGGGTGAGTGTGTTGCCGGCGTTGGTTGGTCGGTTTAGCAATATTAGGCGGGTGAATTGAGGTCGGTTTGGCTCCTTCCATATGGGGAGGGACATTTTCCAACAAACCCCCTCTCCTCTACCTATAAAAGGAGGCCCTCTCCCTCTTCCTCAACACACCAATCCATACACAACACAAGGAAGAGCCACAATGTAGAAGAGAGGAAGAAGCTCCCACTCCTATTCTTATTCTTCTTCCTCTTTCTTAGTTCTAATGGAGAGTGAGAGAGGGAAGGCTAGAAGAGGGCTTGGCCTCTTCTCCATAGAGTCCCGGTGTACCCCCGGTGTATTGCGGATCTCGGGTGGCCGGAGTGCCGGACTTGTCGGCACCCGCCACGCTTGTACCTCTACAACCTTCTAATCATTTGGGTAAGAATGGTTGTGTCCCTCTTCGGCTTATTACTCTTAAGCATATTATCTAGGCTGTTATAGAATTACGGGATTGATAGTCGTTCCTTCGGGCGGTGCTGCGGTAGAAGGACCGGGGACTGGTAAGCCTTGTTAACACGCCGGAGTAATAATCACTAGTGTAGACGTGGTGTCTAGACTAAGGGTTTTCTATCTTTTGTGGCGCATCCCACGGTTGAGGGGTAGGCGGTCGGGTTGTAGACAGACCTTGTCCGTCCCTTGTAATCCCCACGTTCGGGTGTGGCGCAGTGCAATTGCCGGACACTATCCTTTGGGCGTGGGCGGCGGTGCGAAGTGAGGACATAATGACCAAGTGTTCCCTACTAGAGAGTTTGAGCCCATAAAGATACCTCACCACCCATAGATATCCTAGGGTGACTCTATTCGAGAGTAATCACACAACCGTTCCTCGTGGAAATACGATACCACTGAATACTTACGGGTGAAATGCTATAACGACAATTCCGTGCGCTTGCGGATTCTTACGCATACGTTAAGAAACGTCAACAAGCAATTTAAAGGCGCCGTTGTCGGGGACGGTTATCGTAATTCTCTCCGAGCCTAGAGCACCCGTGTGTTGTATCCAAAAAACAAAAATAGTTATTTGTTTTCTTTTTTCAATTTGAAGCCTACTCCATTTTAAAAATCTTCTTGCTTCTCAAAAGGGAGTTCACAGGGCCAAAAATCTTTTTCAAAATCAAAATTTTCATTCGGCCATGAACTCGACCTAATTTGAAAAAAAAAAAAAAAACTTTTGGTTCGGGCACTCCATCTCGGTGACCATTTTGAAAATCTATGTTGCCACCTATGAGATTTCGAGGAATTATGATCATGCCTCAAAGCATTCTGGCAAGATTCAAATTCTCATGTGGAATTTGTTTACGCTCTCCCTCATAGGGAAAGCAAAACAATAGTACACTATTGTCGTAGGAAGTTTGAATGGGGATCGAGAAGAACTCAAAGACAATTTTTGTCTAGCATTCTTCCCCATCAAAGCCTACCAAGGACAACTCTCGATCTCAAGTAGGATAAGAAGGAGTCCATAGGTGCAGCCTAGGCCAGGTTTACAATGTTTATACATGTTGGCCTAGACTTATCATTACCGATAGTGTGCTTTTGCATATCTTTTGTTTGGGTCTTGACATAGATCTTTGCCCTATGCCTTGACATGACCGTTGGAGGGTCGTTTGCACGTAAACCTACAGCGGAACATAGGAAAACCCTTGAACACATCCTAGAGAAGCTTGCTTCTCCGTTGTAGAACCTATTCCCCTCCACATTAAGGGCATGTCAAGAGTTGAGGAGCCCTCATCGGTCGAGCCATTCCCGTACCGCCATTGGAACCGATCGTTGAGCCCTCTCACGAACCACGAACAGAAGGAAGGAATGCTTAGATCGCCTTCGGAGTTCGCGATTGAATTCAAGGATGATGACGGAACCTCATAAAGCGAGGTGCGCTTTAGACTTCCATATCTATCTCATCCTTGATTTCAATTTTCTCATAGGCTACCCTCTCGAAAAAGCTTTTTCACAAAAAAACCTATAGAGGGGAGTCATGATGAGAAGTTGGGAAAGATTGCTTCCGCCTCTCACACCTAGACATCCTAAAGGCAAAGCATCTTCCCAAACAAAACCCGTTCGAGGAGGCGATATCTATAACCCTACTCGTTTCACCCAAGTTGTTTGCACATCTTAGTGAAACGAAACACTGTCGCTCTCACACGAACACAAGTCATGTCCCTCGGCCGCTAAGGCGTTGTTCTTGACAATGGTCAAGATTCAACGTTAGATCCTTCATGACACATCTTTTGAGGAGAAAACCTCATGTGCCATGGACATACATGAAGCGACAACTCTTGAGACCAAGCGGAAATTTGTTTTTTGAGCATAACAAGTTGTCAATTGAGACTTCTTACATGCTCACCTTTGGGTCTTCTTGAGTTCGTCTTGCTTCTAGCCGAGTGCTTCCACGAAGATCACAACCATCTCTTGGTTCTCTTTGCAAAACTTTTAAGAGAATGGTTGCAAGCCTCATGGTAGCATGATGGCGCTAACCTTGCGGCTTGAGCGTAATGCTAATTTCTTAGTGGTGGCGGGAACTTCACCACCATCATTTGCGAGGATGTTTTCCCCACGGTCAAGCTTACGACCATAAAGAAAGCACTTTGCCGGGGAGATACCCTGGACTATCATAAAAAAAAAAAGCGCAAAAAAGTCTTTCTCTCTTCTTATTAATAAAAACAAGAACATGTTATCAAGTTAGTATGCACCTTCGGGTATTCTTGTCGCTAACCATTTCAGGTGGAGATTGATTAAGAAGAACAAAGAGGCATGCGGCTTTTCGAGAACATGAGGGCTACATCACAAAAAGAAGAAGAAGAAGTTATGATGTTCATGGGTGATGGAACATGCTCAAGAGGAGACCGGACCTTGCACACTTGACTTTTACACAAAAGTCTAAGTGTGGGGAAGATGGTGACAATCCCAAGTTCCATCGACCAAGGGATCATACAAAAAAAAAAATAAGGGTAAATAAAAGATGGTGTTAGTCCTGCCTTGCTAAAAAAAAAAAAAAAAAAAGAATTGAAAAAAAGATAGAGAGATAAAAAAAGAGAAGAAGAGAGAAAGTGAAAAAAAAGTGAGAAAGAAAAAGAAAAAAAAAATTGATGTTGACAAAAAAAAAAAGTAATAATAAAGAGAGAGGCTTGAGGTTGCCCCCATGCATGGTCAAGATACATACCAAAATGCTGCTGACTCCACCCATCTTTGCTTCCACAAGCAAGAAGGGTTTGTCTCTCATCCTTTCTTTGCTACCATCAAGACCCATGGCCCATACACACGTGTGTGTGGCCTAGCCTTGAGGTGCACCAGGCGAAGTCATCATGCAAACCGCAACAACAACTTCGACGCTTCATCCAAAATGTTGCGGTAAGTATATCTAGGTATGCAAAGGAAATAAACGTTCACCAACTCATTCACTTTTTTTTTTTTGTCTCCATGATGATAAAACTCCATGCTTCCCTTATTATGACATATGCTTTGAGTTTGGGTGCATTTACTTAAGAAATACATCCATAGGTCTTTTTACATTAAGCATGGTGCTTAGGGTAAAAAATGATCTCCTTTAATCAAGCTTTGACATGGTGTTAGAGCTAGGTTAATGAACTTAGAGCTTTGTTGTCATTATCTTTGGGAGCATCTTATGTTGGAGATAAATAAAGGCTATGTTATCCATTGCTTCTTTATTTTAGCCTTGCCTGAGTGATGCTAAGGTGAACGGAAAAAAAAAATATATAATAATAAACAAACAAATAAAATAAATAATAATCATAATAAAGGCTCCACGGTATTCTTGCCGATAGAGCCATGTGTTTGTTTTTGTTTTGTTTTCTTTGTTTAAATAAAACAGGTACAAGAATAAGTGTGGGGGGAGACCTCTCAATCGCACAATCATGCCCATCCGAGATCTCCCCAACACAAAGGCACAAACCCCGAGCAATTCACGATAAAGAAGGGCGAAACGGCGACTACCATTAGACTCCTTCCTCTTCAAACGGCGGTTTGTGCAACTCCCTCTCTCACATCCTCCATAAAGTTTTGAGGTCCGAAATTGAACAAATCAAAAAGACAAAACTTCTTGAAAAAAAAACTCCATCTACGGTCTACCAATTGATTCATGGCATGCATACACTTTATTCCTCGCCAAAAACCATACTTTTGATGAGCAACTATCACGTTAGGGACCCCATGTTCATCTAAACAATTGAGCTTTGAGATATGGTAGAATGACTTGATGCTTGCTCTCTTATGCAATGAGACTTGGTTTTATTTCAAAAATTCAAATAAAGCATGCTCCCTGGTTTGACTTAGACAAATCCTACCAAAGCCTGAATAATGACTTGAATTTCCACTATAGCTACTTCCTGTTGTATTGAGTTTTGTCGCTCCGTTGATCTGCGTTGAGAGAGGCTCATACCCCCAAGATCGGAAAAACACGTACACCCACATATACACGCCCGAGTTTTCACAATGAGAATTGCGCACAACATGCATCTTTACCATCCACCAAATAAATACTCCATCCATTATACCATGATCATCTCTGGTTATCGAGAAAAAATGCGGGGAGAAAGATGCAGGGCTACAAAAAAAATAATAAGAGATGAAAAATGGACACGTGTCCGAGGGCGAGTAGAGCCCACATCTCAAAAAAACAAAGAGAGAAAAGAGAAAAGAAAGACAAAAGGAAAAGTAGCCCTGTATCTCTCGAGAAGCATACAAAAAGAAAGGAAAAAGATCATGAGTAAGGGAGTAACCACAAAGAAAATATATCATCAATATTCTCCACACACTTTTGCACATTTCGATCTAAGGGTATGGCACTTCTTTCCAACGATCCGAGCTTGACCCGACAAAACATACTGAGGCGTATGCAACACTCCACTCCAAAGATCCACAAAACCCTGCAAAAAGATAGGATGAGTGAGAGCGAAGAGTGCTTTGGCAAGGAAACACAAATGAGTGACTATGTGAGAATCAACCATGGAGCATTGCTATTTTATCTTAAAAAAAACCAACCAAGTCTTTGCACATGAGTAGTAGCAAGGAGATAGGAATTCATGTCGTTCCATTACTCAATCGTTGAAGATAACTTGGTAGCCACTTTTGAATGCTCACAAAGCAGGTGAAGCCTGGGATAACTTGTATGCAGGTCTACATCTTAGAGATTGAACCACTTTAGTCCCTAAGCCTTCACTTTCGAGGGCGAGCAAAGGACTAAGTGTGGGGGAGTTTGTTGACGGTCGTTAACTACATATTTTATACCGTCAACATTAGTATAAAACTACCAAAACACAATAGCAATAGGACTTCGAGCTAACCTTTTCCACAAGTTTTGGTACTTGACTTGTTTTGCAGGGCAATGTTGAAAAACATATATATATTGGGCCAAAAGCAAAGGAAAATATACAAGAAAAAAAATGGTCCAATGCGAAGCAAGGATAAACAAGGAGAAAAGGCACCAAAATGCGCCTTTTGGGAAAGCGCATTTGAGAACATCCTTCACCCCAATGGAAATGAGCCCAACACGATGCAAACCAAACCGAGCAAATGGCGTGGCACGACTTTTTGAGACTCAACACAGCCCACCTGCCAAAGCCTGAGCTCAACCAAGCCAGGAAGGGTGCGCGCGCACCCTAAGGTGCGCCCGCACCCACTTTGGTGCCGAACCGGCCCAACCTTGGCGAGGTGGTACATTAAGTGCATAGGAGTACAGTCCAATGTGTGGCCGGTGGTGAAATCCATAAAACAAGCCCAAGAAGTCAAAGCCCAATCCCAACATGAAATCATACCGGGCCGCGGGACATGGGTTCAATGTTTTGGGCATAACTTTCTCATACGAAATTGGATTTCAGTGATCCACCAGTCAAAACGAAGCTTACTCCGAGGCCCACGCACTCCTACAAAGTTTCAGCCAAAATGGGCCTGATCATGGTGCGCCCGCACCTTTGGGTGCGCGCGCACCCATATGGAGGCGGTTCGGGCCCATCTTTCTCGAGGCGGTGCATTACCTTCCAAAAAGTGTGTTGCCGACGTTGGTTGGTCGGTTTAGCAATATTAGGCAGGTGAATTGAGGTCGGTTTGGCTCCTTCCATATGGGGAGGGACATTTTCCAACAAGCCCCCTCTCCTCTACCTATAAAAGGAGGCCCTCTCCCTCTTCCTCAACACACCAATCCATACACAACACAAGGAAGAGCCACAATGTAGAAGAGAGAAAGAAGCTCCCACTCCTATTCTTATTCTTCTTCCTCTTTCTTAGTTCTAATGGAGAGTGAGAGAGGGAAGGCTAGAAGAGGGCTTGGCCTCTTCTCCATAGAGTCCCGTGTACCCTCGGTGCATTCTTGGATCTCGGGTGGCCGGAGTCTTGGGACTTGTCGGCACCCGCCACGCTTGTACCTCTACAACCTTCTAATCATTTGGGTAAGAATGGTTGTGTCCCTCTTCGACTTATTACTCTTAAGCATATTATCTAGTCTGTTATAGAATTACGGGATTGATAGTCGTTCCTTCGGGCGGTGCTCGGTAGAAGGACCCCGGGGGCGGGTAAGCCTTGTTAACACGCCGGAGTAATAATCACTAGTGTAGACGTGGTGTCTAGACTAAGGGTTTTCTATCTTTTTGTGGCGCATCCCACGGTTGAGGGGGTAGGCGGCCGGGTTGTGACGACCTTGTCCGTCCCTTGTAATCCCCACGTTTGGGTGTGGCGCGGTGCAATTGTCGGACATCGTCCTTTGGGCGTGGGCGGTGCGAAAGTGAGGACATAACAGCCAAGTGTTCCCTCGCTAGAGAGTTTGAGCCCATAAAGATACCTCACCACCCATAGATATCCTAGGGTGACTCTATTCGAGTGTAATCACACAACCGTTCCTCGTGGAAATACGATACCTCGAATACTTAGGGTGAAATGCTATAACGACAATTCCGTGCCTCTACTCCTCCGGCCGGGACACCGAGCAAGGCGGCCCGGGATCGGCACTGCTGCGGCGGGCGCCGCACTGCGGCGGCGGCGACCTAGGTTTGGCCCGCCGCTGGTGCCGCGGCCTGCCGTCTACGTGGGCTGGTGGCCGCTCTACATTGCTCTTCCGAGAGGTGCCGGTTGGATTCGGTGCAGTTCGGCCACGCCACGTTCCTCTTGGCCAAAAGCGTATTTCCCCGAGTTACACATTGCTCTTTATTTGACGTACTTTTTCACTGTTTTCGTGTTTGTTCTGCTGAAACAAATATTCTCGAATACAAGTGGAACTAGGTGAGTAGTAAATGTTTTAGTTAATTTAAATGGGTTTTATCTCTCTTAATTAGAGCTAAGTTGGCGGTATAAAGTATGTGATAGTGGCCGCCAACAACTCCCCACACTTAGTCTTTACTCGTCCTCGAGTAAACTTAGATCAAAGAATGTTGTCTCCATGAACAAATAAATCAAGGATCGGCATAAAGATTATTCCAGACTTCACCTTCCTTGTGAGCATTCAAAGTGTCTATCAATTCATCTTGAAAAATTGTACAAAGGAATAGTTTGGATGTCTATCATTTTATTTCTACTCTTACATGTAAGACTTGGTTTTTATATTTTCAAAAGAAAACAAAGCATTGCTCGCGTGGTCAATTCTAAGATGAGTCACTCATATTTGTGGATTGGTTCCTCCCAAGTATCTTTATTGTGTCACTCTCTCTAATCCTATTATTCGAGTGGTGTTTAGGTGATTCTTCGAGAAAATGACAAGCGCATATTTACCTTGTATATATTGTCGGGTCAAACTTTAGATCCTCGGGAAAGGAGAGTCATGTTCCCAGATCGAAATGTGCAAGTGTGTGGAATGCAATATGGTGTGAAGAGTGGGGTTCAGGAAAGCAAAGGCTTAGTGTAAGGTGACACTAGAGTGGTGCACGCGTTTTATAGCAAATTAAGATGAACACGGAACGAACACCTATTGAGCGTAGATGGAGGGACTGAGAATAGGCACGAGGAACGAGGATGCGCTCGGGAGGCCACCCCTGCCACGGCGGGCGCCGCGGTGCGGCGGTCGCCGCCCGGGCGCTCCCGGGTGCTTGTCCGTCCTATCCTAAGTCTAGTCTTATCCTCGCTTCATATCCGTGTGTTTTTATTTGTTTTGTTTTTTATTCATGTCAAGGTGATAGAAGAAAAAAGGAAATTTGTTTTAACCCCCTTTTTTTAGAGTAAGCAAATAAAGTTAAAGATTAAAAGGCTTCAAAACTAATCAACTTTATTTCATCTATGGTTTCATTTATATCGCGAGAAGGTTCATAATAAATTTTTAATCTTTGGCCATTTACCTTTGAGATGTTACCTTCATCGCCGCGAATGGTGATAGCTCCGTGTGGTGCGACATCGACGACGGTGCATGGTCCCATCCACTTGCTTTTGAGTTTTCCTCCGCCGAATAATTTCACTCGAGAATTAAAGAGTAATACCTTGTCTCCTTCTCAAAATGTTTTATGCTGGATTCGGCGGTCGTGCCATCTTTTTGTTCTTTCCTTGTAAATTCTGCAGCGTGGTACGCCTTCTCACGCCATTCTTCTAGCTCGGTAAGTTGTTTTACGTCTATTTTGTCCGGCTAGCTTGACGTCCATGTTCTAGGTTTTGATTGCCCGATGAAGCTCGATGTTCGAGCTCCACTGGCAAATGGCAGCTTTTCCCATAGACCATCTGGAATGGTGTCATGCCAATGGGGGTCTTGTAAGCTGTCCTATATGCCCATAGTGCATCAGGTAGCTTGTCTTTCCATCCCTTTCCCATTGCATTGACTATTTTCTGAAGGATGTTCTTGATTTGCTTATTGGATGTCTCCGCCTGGCCACTTGTTTGTGGGTGGTATGGTGTAGCGATGTTGTGTTTGGATCCCAACTCCATCAGAAATTTTCTGAAAACTTTGTCGGTGAAGTGGGTCCCTCCATCGCTTACCACCATCCTTGGGGTTTCGAAGCGTGGAAAGATAATCTCATGGAACATTTTTCTTGCATGCTTGGAATCTGCAACTCAGCACGGTAATGCTTCCACCCATTTGGATACATAGTCGACAGCGATGAGGATGTATTCACAATCATAGGACTTTGGAAAAGGTCCCATGAAGTCAATACCCCAGACATCGAATACTTCGACTTGTAAGTTGTAGTGGAGGGGCATGGCATTTCGTGAGGTAATGCCTCCTTGCAGCTGGCACTTATGACACCTTCTGATGAACTCTCTGGTGTCTTGGTACATGGTTGGCCGATAGAATCCGCCTTTGCATTTTTGCTTGTGTGCGGAACACGCCATAGTGTCCTCCGTATGGCGCTGCGTGGCATTTCTCAATAATCTCTTGTCCCTCCTTGGTGGGCACACATCTTCTCAACATCCCATCAGAACATACCCTGTAGAGGTACGGATCGTCCCAGAGGTGGCGTCGGCTTTCTGCTTTCAACTTCTGGCGGGATTCGCCAGGTGGTACATAACCTGAAACCATAAAATTCACAATGTCTGCATACCATGGGGTTATGTCCTCCACCTTCAGGAGCATGTCGTCGCGTAAGAAGTCATTGATGGGCAGTTCCTGCGTGTTAGAGAATTGTAAAGCGCGACAAATGATCCGCAACGGTATTCTCTACTCCCTTCTTATCTTTAATTTCTAAATCAAATTCTTGGAGTAAGAGAATCCATCTTATTAATCTAGGTTTGGCGTCTTTCTTAGTGAGCAAATATTTCAATGCAGCATGATCAGTGTAGACAATCACTTTTGATCCCACTAAGTAAGACCTAAACTTATCAATAGCAAACACTACAGCTAGGAGCTCCTTCTCAGTTGTGGCGTAATTCAATTGAGCTCCAGTGAGTGTTTTGCTAGCATAGGCAATTGCGTGATGCTTTTTATCTTTGGTTTGGCCCAGGACCGCACCAACTGCATAATCACTGGCATCACACATGATTTCAAAGGGCAGCGACCAATCTGGTGGTTGAATGATTGGTGCTGAGATGAGTGCTTCTTTAATGGTAAGAAAAGCTTTCATGCACTCATCAGTGAACTCAAAAGGCGTATCCTTAGCTAGCAGGCTTGTTAACGGTCTCGTAGTTTGTGAGAAATCTTTTATAAACCGTCTATAAAATCCTGCGTGGCCTAGGAAGCTATGGATTCCTTTTACGTTCACTGGGGGAGGTAATTTTTCGATCACTTCGATTTTTGCTTTGTCTACCTCAATCCCCCTTTCGGACACTAGGTGACCGAGGACATGCCCTCTCGGACCATGAAATGGCATTTCTCCCAATTAAGTACTAGGTCCTTTTCTTGGCAACGTTGCAAGACTCTATCTAGGTTCTCTAGACAACTCTCGAAAGCCTTTCCATAGACGAAAAAATCGTCCATGAAAACTTCCATGATCTCCTCAATCATGTCCGAGAATATGGGCATCATACACCTTTGAAATGATGCGGGCGCATTACACAACCCGAAAGACATTATACGGTAAGCGTATGTTCCATATGGGCATGTAAACGTGGTCTTGCTTTGATCATCGGGGTGGATGAGAATTTGGTGATAACCAGAATATCCATCTCGGAAGCAAAAGAAAGAGTGTTTCGCTAACCGCCCAACATTTCATCAATGAATGGGAGTGGGAAGTGATCTTTCTTTGTGGCAGCATTTAATTTCGGTAGTCTATGCACATTCTCCATCCCGTGATGGTGCGTTGTGGGATTAATTCATTTTTAGCGTTTTTAATTACCGTCATGCCTCCCTTCTTAGGCACTACTTGGACGGGGGCTAACCCATCATCGTGTGGAACGGGATAGATTATCCCGGCGTGAAGAAGTTTAAGGACTTCTTTCTTCACGACTTCTCTCATTTCATTATTGAGCCGGCGTTGAGGTTCACGTGAGGGTGTTTTATCCGGGTCAACAGGGATACGGTGAGAGCAAATCATTGGGCTAATTCCCTTCAAATCATGTAAGGAATACCCGAAGACAGTTCTATGTTTTTCCAAGACTTTTATCAATTTGGATGACTCATCTTCGTTAATTTATCGTTGATAATTACGGGGGCATTTTATCATTATTTAAGAAAACATAGCGTAGTCCTTCGGGGAGGGTTTTTAGCTCAATGGGAGGTGGTGTCAATTCTTCTTCTTTAGGGAGATCAATGAAATCATCTATCTCACTAATTTCTTCAATGAAGAATTTTGAGTCTTTTCTAAGGATTCTTCGGGAGTTTCAAAGGGTATTGTTGACACTACCTCTACGGGCATACATTTGGACAGAGGTTCCACTATTGAATTTTTAGCTTGAGTTATGGGTAGAGTGAAAGTGTCTCTTCCTAACTTTACATCTAAATCCCCTGCTTTTTGGTGGGTTATTAAACAATTTTTCTAGGGGATGCCCGATTAATATATCAAACTCATCTATATCAAAAATATGAAAATCTAGGCGAGTTCAATATCATTATTGTGAAGAATAACATCATGTAGTAACCCCAACCCCGGGATAACAGATCGTGTATCATGTCTAAGGGTTTTGATTGTAGGCCACCATTGTTGATCGTAAAAATGGATTAAAGCGAAAGGGTGGGACATTATATTAATGTCTCTTGTGGGGTTGTATTGTACATTTTCCCGCATTCCTCGTAAATGCGTTACAAAGATAAGGGAAATGAAGGAGTGTGAATCCGAATTTCTTGGTCGTCGACTCACTTTCATTAACCCATTCATTACTCATTAGTGTGGTTAACTCCCTAATTGATTCTTGCAAAGATTCTTTACTTAATGGTTCTTTAGGGGTTAATGGAACTCGGGGTCTCTTCAGCGATTCATACCTTGAGGTGTTTCCATAATCATCAAAAAATACGTCCTCAATGTTTGGGAGGTCTCCCAAAAGGGGTTCCTCCACTGGTTCGGGGAAAGGTCTCTCTAATGGTGTATGTGGTTCAGCAGGTTCAGCCAGAGCCGAAGAAACGTCTTTCGAGATAGACTTGCATTCTACAAGGACGGGTTCAAGAGGAGGAGTGTTTTCTCAGATTTTATCTAAAAGTGCTTCTCCTTCTTCTACGGGTTTATGTGAAAACGAGTACGCACTGCAAATGAGTCTAGGAATTTGAGAGATTCCTTATTTAATCGACCAAAAGTGTTGCAATAAAACATGTCGGGACAAAGACAAGTCGGGACCGAGTTTATTAATGTTGTAAATCTATCCCCAGGCTGCTCCTATCTCTTCCTTCTCCTTTTCTTTGAAATGAGAGGATTTTCGCACGAAGGGCAACAATTTCGTGAGAGGGAAGAATGCTAGGCAAAATTTTGCCTGCAGTTCCTCCCAATCCCCATTTACTTTTCCTACGTTATGATCGTACCATTGTATCGCTCTCCCCAGTAGCGAGAAAGGAAACAATTTCCATTTCAAATATTCATGTGGTACGCCTTCAAAATGGAGGCAACCACGTAGCTGTTCAAATTCCCCGCAAGTGGTGATAAGGATTTTCTCTTTCGAAACCGAGAGAAGGTCGTTTCCCGAACCATGGCTAACAAACCACGGGCGGAGCTCAAATCTCGAAGCCGTGATTGGCTTCAAAGAAGATGGGCGTTCTAAGAGCTCGCCCTTTGGAGCAGATAGTTTGGAAATGGTGGGCTGCTCCATTAAAAATAAAAATAAAAAGAATGGCGAGGGGGTAGGGCTCACACCGATAGCTAGGTTTCACAAACTATAACGACAACCGTTCCCAAGCAACGGCACCGTAAATGCTTGTTGGTATTTCTTAGCGTAGCAAACAAAGTCCAAGTAAGCGCACGGAAAGTACCGTTGTAGCACTTCACCTAGAAGTATTCGGTATCAATTTCCACGTGGAACGGGAGCTAAATCTGTTCTTCTAGCTATCAAGGGTCAAGCATAGGAGGTGATCCTAGGAGCGATGTGTTCTTTCGACACTTAGGCTAAGTCGGGCTACTGCGTCATCAATCGAGTATTACCGGGCATCCGGGTGCACTTGGTCGCCCAGCGATCTGCGGCCTCTTGCTCTACTACGCAGCCGGACGTGGAGGAGACGATGGGCGAATAGGGCTGTCACCACCTATCCCCTACCTCACTACCGTGGATTGCTTTGGAGCAAACGAGGGTGATTTATAACTTAGACACCATGTCTACGTTACTTGTCACTACTCTAGCGTTGGCCGGGAGATCCCGTCTTTATCAAGGGTCCTCTACTAGAGTATTTACCCGGGGAGCAAACAACGATCCCGTAATTCTCGATAAAATAAATGATAGCGTGAACTTAAGAATGATGCGAAAGTAAGACACGAATAACCGCCAAGTCGTAAAGTTACCCGTAGAGGTACAAGGTAGGGAGGCGGGAGCCGACAGATCTGGCACTCCGACAGTCGAAAGACCGCGGGGTCGCTACTCCTCTTTCCTTTCTACCCTGTACTCTCTCTCACTCCCACCGAGTGTCTTGGCACTCTCTAAACCACCACGAATGTGAGACTATGAATTGTGTTGAGATTGATGTTCTATGGAGGGGGTGACCCTCCTTTATACACAAGTGAAAGGTGGTTTTGGCGGGAAAATTTGGCGGGAAAGCGGTGAAAAACACCTCCATGCACCGCCTCTACTCCTCCGGCTCGGGACACCGACCAAGGCGCGGGCGGGATCGGGCACCGGGCCGCGGCGGGCGCCGCACTGCGGTGGCCGGCCCTGTGTTTAACCCGCTGGTGCCGTGCCTTCGTCTGCGGGGCTGGTGGCCTGCTCTACATTGCTCTTTCAGGAGGTGCCGGTCGGATTCGGTGCGGTTACGGCACGCCACGTTCCTCTTGGCCAAAGCGTATTTCTGAGTTACGCATTGCTCTTTATTTGACGTACTTTCACTGTTTCCGTGTTTGTTCTGCTTGAAACAAATATTCTCGAATACAAGTGGAACTAGGTGAGTAGTAAATGTTTTTAGTTAATTTAAATAGGTTTTATCTCTCTTAATTAGAGCTAAGTTGGCGGTATAAAGTATGTGATAGTGGCCGCCAACAACCATGAATGCCAGTATCAAAGAAACCGTCATTGTCCTAGGGAGAGATAGTTTGGCAAATGATGAAGCATGTTAAATGCTCCAGACCATATGATTCGTGCTAGGAAGCTAGATTTCCTCGATGAAAAAATAAAAAAGAAGTTGGAGGAGATGAGGAAGCATGCAAAATCTCAAGGTTCAATTGTGACAAAGTTGGAAGCTGATACTTCGTTTCTGTAGATGAAAGCTATCACATGCCAAAATTTCCATTTGAGGTTGTGAATAGAAAAACACTAAATACAATGGAGGATTTTAAATATTTGGATAAAAATTTGTCAATGTTAGTTTAAATCTTCGTATATCTTTATTAACGAAAAGTGTGCTTCTCAAATATTTCTGAATCAATTTGATGGGCTTTTTGTGATGTGATGTTTGCCTGTTGCTTGTTATTGGTGCTTTTTGAATTTGCTAAGTTTTCAAAACGCAGTTAGTGCAACGATCTTCTCTTTCCAATATGTCCTCGTCTTTTTTCCACCGTCAAATTCCTTGTTTCCCAGTTTAATCCTTCTTTGGAAGTTTCTTAATCCTTTATCTCCTATTCTAAATCACTTCTTTATGATCAAATTTCATTAATCCATCCCACAAAACTGTTCAGGATCTTTTCCTATTTTTCTGCAACTTTTAATTGATTTTTTGTGAGTTTTTTTTTCTTTTATTCTAAATCCTCTCATCAAATATGTTTCTATGAACACATGGTTGATTATAACCATTTGTTTTTAGCTTTCGTGACAGTGATTGCCAACTCTTGACATTTTCTTATATTTCCTTTCTCCTTTCTACTTCGGTTACCCTTACCTTGGCACACGCGGTGTGTCGGTTGGCGTTGTTTTCGGATTGTGTTCTATAGGTGTGGAGCTCGGAGGCGGTAGTTGATGATGAGGTGACAACCAAGGAGAACATGTCTTGCCGATGGACTCGAGCGGTGAAGGGGACGGATTGCTAGATGGCCAGTGTGGTGGGCGACACTTGGGACATCGATAAGTCGCGAGGATGGATGGAGTGGCGTGTCAATCGAGTTAAGACGGCGGACGTGGAAGTGGAATCGGCAGCTCGAAGACTTGGCGCTAAGGCGGTCAAGGATGGCGGTGACATGTGTTGGGCGTGGGGGCGCGCGTGTACGCTACCGCAGCCCGGTTTGGTAGTTTTGGGCCTCACAACCATCGGCGGCAGGTTTCGCGTGTTTGGGTCTCAAAACCCGGGTGGAGGTTCCGATGCAGAAGGATGACACGTGGCGTCATCGGGGAGTTCACGTCAAAGCGAAGCTGCCGGTGAGAAGGCGTGGTGGTCGTCGGATCAAAATATCCTCGGGCCAGACCAATATGCCCCTAGCTATTCGGTATTAGCCCATGTATCAGTAGGGATAGGATGGTCATTCGGACCGAGACTATATAGAGAGGGCAACCCTTCCTTATCCATCTCAAATTGCCTCTCCAATTTGCAATTCATCATTTAGGGTTTCTCCGAGTCTAGTTTTTTTGCTTTGTGAGTGGTCCAGACATTTTGTGATCTTGTTTGTAGAAAGAGCACCCCTAAGTGTGCTCATTTTCTCTCGGGCTTTTTGGATCGATGGATCGTGTCTGCGTATTGTCTTTGTGATTTGAGTTCTTATGTTCTCTTTTTCGTCGGTTTTCTTCCTCCCCTCTTCTAGCTTTGATTTCTTCGTCCATGAATTGTTTGAGCTCGTTCTTCTTGCACTGATTTGTTCTATGTCGAGAACCTAAGTGATTTACTGAAGGCTTTCGGTTGAATTCTCTCGAATTCGTAGATCAATCCATTTTTAGGTCTAGGGTTCTTATTTTCGCTTTTCGGTCATGATTTGAATGTCCCGACGATTCATTTGGTCAAATGCAAAATCTCTTTGGGGGATTTGGTCACTGACATGTCTAAATCATCTGGCTTAAATCCGGTGACCTGAGATGGAGTTTTGATTGAGTTTGGATCGAATTTGGGAAGAGGCGATTTCAGAATTTCCATCGGTTCTTGCTGGTCCAGGGGTGGGACAGTCCGGAACTTCACCACGGACAGTCCGCATGTGGGGCACAACCAGCCCAGTTTGGCTGTCGCCAGATCTGCAATTTTTTGAATAAAACGAATGGTTAAACTCGATAGCCAAAAGTAAAAAACGACACTTTCAAAGGACGAAGGGAGTATGCGTTAGTGCTGTTCCTGTGTTCGTCAGTGATCAGCACTTGGATTTTTATTTATTGCAGATCGGTAGCATACATCATAGTCCTAGTTTGATCGGTTTTTTATTTCTTTTTTTTATCATGTGTTGTCATGTTCAAGCTACATGAGCCTAATCATTGCTTGCTCCTTTGGCTAGTCTTGTTTTGTTAGGCGTGTTTTAGGAGCGGTTGCCGATCAGTTCGGTCTCGCGTTTCTTGCTGGCGGACAGTCCACCCCTTGTGTCAGGACAGCCCGGCCTAGCTCGGACAGTCCAGTGTCTAGACCCGCACAGTCCGCAAATGCTCTGTGCTTGCTGTTTTCCTCCGGTTCAAGCTCGCTTTGCTTCCAACTCTCTCCAGTGATTTTTGTTTGTGCCTAATACTTCACGTTTAGCATCTCACTACTAGTTAGTGTTGTGTTACTCGTATTTTGGAGAGATCGTGGTTTGTCGGTCGGTTTGAGTTTGAAGGAGTCGTGAGAGGTACAAGTTCAAAATTTGAAAGAATTTTTGAGGCTCCTCTTCGCCCGCCTTTCCGGTCCTTCAGTTTTATGGGCTCCAAACACATTATTTGGGTTCATCATGATCTAAAGTACCTCTGAGAATTTTCTCTCAATTTTTTAGATTAAATTTAGCATATGTAATAATCTTGTACTGCCCTATGTATCTTTACTCTCTCTGTATATACTATATACAGTACGGGAGGCACAGTGCAAATTTATTAGATATAATTTATATCTAATAGTATGCTTTGATTTCATGATTTACAGTAGTCAGAAAGTTTTCTCCATTAGCATGGAAAATTGAAGGGACTTTTGGACGTATACACCCTCATCAGGACATACATGGGCGACCAAAAAAAAAAATTCTCAACCAGTTATTGGATGGACAGCAGGAGCACCCACTGAGTTTTGCAGCAAAGTGCATCAATGGTCGTCGTATTTCAGTTATTGTTTGGCCAAGTAAATAGTTACCATGGGCATGAGATCAGAGAGGGTAAAGTTGCTTAGTTTTATTTTTGCAAGCCTGTCCGGAGGAAATGGAATAACCACATGGTAAATGTTTTGAAGAGGTTGTGGAGGGGTTAGTATCATCATATTTTCACCAGTATTCTGCAATAACAACACTGTTGCACAAATCACTGAACACATATGAAAATAGTACATCCGAAGTTATAATTACATTGGATAGAGTTCATGTTATCACAATCCCTGCACACATATTAAAATATTACATCTGAAGATCATAATTACATTGGATAGGGTTCATGTTATCAGAAAGGCACTGCTTGGCGCTTGCTCCCTGATAAATTATGTCCTTCAGGCATATCTTCAGTGCAATTTCGAACCAATTGAATAACTGAAGTATAAGGGGGTAATCTTGACTGCCATGTCAATATATTGAACTCTCCTTTGGGCCTAACAGAAGGATCTGACAGTAGTTCTCCAAGTGCCACTGTTGGTAGTTCTTCGACGGGAGTATATGTTGTGCTACTGCTACTAGTATAAGGTATGATGTGAAGTGAATTACCAGGACTTGAAAAGAGGTCCGTCATGTCTACCTTACGGCCTTGATCCATAAGTGACTTTGCGCTCTCCCCATATGCGAACAGGTTCTTCTGAGACACTTTCCTGCACCTGTTCTGTATGGAAAGCCAGAGTTGAGTATCCAGGTTCTTTCTCACCACGTCAGCAAATGCATTTGCTGCGACAAGTGATCCACTCTGATGGAATTCCATTGCAATTCCTTGTGCTATATGTACAAGTCGTGGATGTTCTGCCGGGTCGGCACTTCCAAATGCTAGGTTCTTGAAGAGGTACCATAACTCCTCGCATGACAGAGCATCGAGAAAGATTGAACTTACTGACCCAAACCTTGCTAACCTTCCAAGTTTGCTTATGATGATCACCTTGACTCTTGTGTTTGTTCTTCTCACAAATGAATAAAACTCATTCCATTCCACATCATCAACATCTGAAACAAACTCAGCAACTACAAGTGAAGTCCCCACCATGGCCTCTTCATGCTTATTAACGATATTTAGAAAGTTGGCTCCATTCAGATGTAAAATTGAAGTGAACTTAGAGCGTACCCTCTCATCAGCACATACATGGCCGACCAAAGTTTTCTTCCCAACGGAACGACCACCAATGATTGGAAGGACAGGAGGTGCATCATCTGGGTTATGTTGCAGTAAGAAGTTGAGGAGCTTTTGCTTCTCGGCATGACGACCAAACATAAAATTGTCGATGTAAAGGTATGCATCGTAGGGTCTACGGGACATGCGCTCACACCCACACAGAAACGCAACAAACTCTGCTATGTTAGCCACAACTGTTTCCAGATTTTCCACCTCAAGGCCGAGGATCCTGTTTTCCTTTCTTGCAGGAGCAACAACTGTCATAGTGCGGGGACGTTTGAGACGAGTGGCGAAAGATGATGGGATGAATGAGTTGCTAACCTTTATTTCAGAACTCTCCTCACAGTGGAATCTCATAGTATCCAGCGCATGGTAGCCCCGATACATGGCCTCCGACAGTACCTTGAGCTTCATCAGCATCCCAGAGTTGGTGATGTATCGTGCATCTGCCTCCTCAACGACGGTGTGAGCCCTCATCAGGAGATGCCGCAGCCTCTCCTGCTTCTCCTCCAATCCTTCATCTTCATAGCTGGAGCTGGAGCAGTATCTGCTAATGCCGAACGAGATCAATCGGCTTACAAGTTTACCTGCAACCACAGTCATGGCAGTTTCCATCCAATGGAGCACAAGAGTGAATGAACTGGTAACCTGCTGGTACGTGTGACTAAATCCAAACTCCTGAAATATACTTACTGGCTTTGTTGGTCCTGTCCACAATGTCAAAGCCGTCCTTATCATATAAAACTCTTCTGTGATGCATGTAGCTAACTCCACCTAGCTAGTTCTTAGTCTTGAACATGCTTTGAATTCCTTCTTTTATTTGAGCATGCTATCTGGTTGGCTGAAATATAAACAAAGAATCATGCCAGTCTTTTCAGCTCAACGACTCAAAACATTCTGTGATGCATGTAGCTAACTGCTCCTAGTTAATTATATTAGTCTTGAACATGTCAAAGCCGTCCTTATCATATAAAACTCCTCTGTGATGCATGTAGCTAACTCCACCTAGCTAGTTCTTAGTCTTGAACATGCTTTGAATTCCTTCTTTTATTTGAGCATGCTATCTGGTTGGCTGAATATAAACAAAGAATCATGCCAGTCTTTTCACCTCAACGACTCAAAAACCTTCTGTGATGCATGTAGCTAACTGCTCCTAGTTAATTATATTAGTCTTCAACAACCTTCTAATTCTTTCTTTTATTGGAGCATGCTATTTGTTTGGCTGAATATAAACAAAGCGTCCTGTACTCTATTCTGCTCTCAACGACTTAAAATCTCAACTACTCTCTCGTTACCTCTTCGAGTCCAAGTAAGGAAAGAACCTGTTATAGTTTGGGTACCAATCTTATAAGGATATTCAGGGTTGCTTAGAAGTCAAGTTAGCTGGGACTATAAATACTAGCGCCGTATAACATTTCAAATTCAAGTAAAGAAATAGAAGCCGAAAAGGCTCAGCTCTCAAGTCGTCGCACTCTCTCCCTCCCCAAACCCTAGCCACCTCCTCCCTTGTGCATGCCTTGCGCCACACGTGCCGCAGCAGCAGACGCGTGCATAGCGCGTGGCTGCCCCTAGCCGCTCACGCCGCTGCCTCTGCACCTCACCGCCGGTGTGCCCCTCCGACATTACTCTAACATACATGATAAAAGCTATTTTTTTATATATGGCTTGCTGCCAACACCTCCATCCAGGATTCGGCCCGGTTTCGGATTTTCTAAAAATGCAGAAACAAACGGGTCAAATGTAGAAAACGGAACGGAAAAAAAACGGGGAAAAGTTCCGTCCATTTTCAACGCTAGTTCCAATCGAAGCTGGTTCCTTCAGGTGTGTTTTTTTTAATATTTTTTCTTTGAGTGACTAATCTCACAATACGTATGGGAGGCGGTAGATTTATATGGATTCGAAAACTAATCTCACGGTCTCCCAGGCATTTCCTAGGGCTGTGGCCCGTCGCTTTTGGCGCCATTCAAGGGGAACAATGACGCGGGCACAACGCTCGCATATCTCACGATCTCGTCGGAAGTCGACAACTTAAGCCGGAATTGCGCTCATCTTCATACTCAGAATCATAATGACACACAACCTTGGCAATGAAAAGCAAGTTAAGCATGAATTTAGAGGTTCAAACGAAATGAAAACAATTGTCCACGCACTAGCCACTAGTAACGAAATGATTTTTGCGAGCACTTGCAAAATCTTTTTCCGTGGCTGGCACTTTTTTGCCCGTCACGGAAAAGACCCCGCCACGTCTTTTTTTTTTACGTGGCGGGCGTTTTGCCCGATCACGGGAAAGATTTTTTTTGCGTGGCGGGCACCTTAACACGCACGCCACGTAAAATAAAATCTTTTGCGTGGCGGGCGTGTTAAGGTGCCCGCCACGCCAAAAATCTTTCCCGTGGCGGGCATCTTAAATGGCCCGTCCGAGAACATACATAGGCCCAAACGCCCATGGCGCGGCCCGATAACCGGCGTGCTATAAATATAGGAAACTAGGGTTTCTTCACTCTATTCCTCTCTTCCCGACACTTCTCTCCCCGGCAGCGCCGAACCACGCTTCGGTCCTCTTCCTCTCCCCTCGGCACCCGGCGGTCCTCAACTCCCCTCGGCGCGAACCACGCCGCGGTCATCCTCTCTCCCTCGGCGCCCGATCCACGCCGCCGACCCTCCTCTACCCTCGCGCGGATCTCTCCGGTGGAGGGCGCCGCGAGGTGGACGCGATGCGGGGCCGTCCTCTTCCTGTTGCCCCGCGTCCGAGAGGGCGGCGGGGATGGGGAGCCGGGCCCGACGTCCGAGAGCCGGGCCGGCGTGGGGCTGCGGGTCACGGCGTCCGCCGAGCCGGCGGCGGCGAGGATCCGTGAGCCGGCGGTGTCGGGAGCCGGGGGCGGCGGTTCGGGCGGATCCGACGCCACTTCCTCCTTCTCCGGCGGTTCGGCCGCAGATCGAGCGTTTCCAATGGTGTAGAAGGACGAGATCCGCCGGGCGGCGCTTACCGATCCGGCGATGGATCGGCGATTCGATGGTGGTGGCGCACGGGCGGTGCTCCGGCGGCGGCGGCGGTTCTCCACCGGCGGATCTAGGTCAGGCTCACCGGCGGGCTCGGATGGGCTCACCGGTGGGCTCATGGGTTTTTTTTTTTTTTTATTTCTTAACCGTGGCGGGCGTTCCTAATGTGCCCGCCCACGGTTAATATATTAGCCGTGACGGGCGTGGAGGCCGCCACGCAAAATTTTTTGCATTAACCGTGACCTCTTGGTGGTGACGGGCGCCTCCGCCCGTCACGTAAGATCCCCCGGGCGCCCGTCACCAAAAACGTTTTCAGTACTAGTGAGCGTGGCGTGACAAACACATAAAAAGTACACACTTAGTTCAGATCACCTCGACTTTTTTCAAATCTGCATACAACTTATCTTTTTTTCTTGTGTATATATGTCTGGTATATCTTTTCTAGCAGTGACCCTCGACATGAAGGCAAATCTTGGACGCAAAGACTTAAGGGCATCCACTAAGTACTCATGCTCAAAAATATTGAGAGGGGCTCCTGTTGGGCCGGACCCTTTGAGATTGAGATGGCCTGCCGTAATATGGGAAAATGCGGTAAAATACGGAACAATTCCAACCAAATACAGGATTCCAAAAATATGGCATGGAAAACATCGTTTCTACCTCCATCCGCGTCGACAACCTCCATCCCGGATTCGATTCGGTTCCGGATTTTCCGAAAAATGCGGAAATGGGACGGGTCAAATGTAGAAAACGGAACGGAAACAACGGGAAAAGTTTTGTTCGCTTTTGTATGCTTTCCAATCATTTGGTTCCTTCGGGTGTGTTTTATTATTATTTTTTCATCGAAAGTGACTAATCTCACGATACGCACGAGAGGCGGCGGATTTGTACGGATTCAAAAACTAATCTCACGGTCTCCCGGGCATCTCCCAAGGTTGTGGCCCGGCGCTTTTGGCGCCATTCGGGGAACTGCGATGTGGGCGTAGCGGCTCACATATCTCACGATCTCGGGAGGCGGTGGTCGTGGGTTTTATTTTTTCGGTGAATGACTTCTTTCTTTTATTTTTTCTATATTGTTTTATCGGTGATGACGGTTCGATCACTCATCGCCAAGGGGTGTGAGAAGTCGGAGGACGGGGAGGTGAGGGTATAAGACTTTCTCGACAAACTTCGATCTCGGCCGCGACGGCATGAGAGGCTCCTGACACCGCAAGCGCTAGGAAGGGTATGGTACACGGTGCGCAGGCCAAAGGCGTGGGACAGCCACCGGCTTTATGGGAGGTGTCATCGTCTTTGGAGTTTGACCGCCTTGGTGTAGGGTAAAGGTTTGCATGCGACTGCGGGCTTTAGGCATGGCCTTTCGGCCCATCCCGAGCATGGCCTGGCCCGGTTGCTTCGTGCCGTGTTAGCCCGTGGCATGGAGCGGCAGACCATGCTTGGGCCAAGGGCCGCACCCCGGGCAACAAGGCCCGGCCACGATTTGCAACGGGAGGCACGTTAGCGGCCCACTAACTCCCGGGCCTATATAAGGCTCGGAGCGGCACGCCCTCATCTAACCCTAATCCCATTCCTCCCCACGCGGCATTTGTGTTCTCAGGACTCAATCGATCCCATCCAACCGCCACCCCCAACCATAATCCCCATTCCTCCTCGCCGCCACCCGCGGCCCTCCTGCTGTCCAGCGACGATGGTGACCGCTCCTTCTTGACATCCCTTCAGGTCTCCTCTCTCCTCCCCCTCTCGGACCCTCTTCTTCCTCCTGCATTCTCTCTTGTTCGTCTCTCATCACGGGGATCCTTTGTTGCCATCGTCGCCGTTCGTCTTCTTCTTCGTCGATCCGACGTCGGGCTCCGACTCTTGTAGGTTAGGCCTCCTCCCTCCACACCGAAACCCTATATCTATTTGGTGGACCTTGACCTCTGTTTTTCTCCCTCTCATGTTGCCGACGCCGAGTTGGTGCCCACAGAGCCATTGAGGAACAGTCTTTGGAGTTGAAGAAGAAGATGTTGGGTGGCCATGGCTAGCGCTAGTGGTGACGATGGGCCAACCATCATCAAAGAGCTCCGGGCCTTAGGCCAGATCCCCGATGACGAAGATGACGTGGGAGAAGATGTTGCGCTTTTGTTCGGTACTTACGCACCTATATCGGCGACGGTCCAAGGTGGCTGTTCACACCGCTTAACGACAACACTAATATAGTACACTAGCAACGGCGCCACAAATGCTAGGTGACAAACACAATAAAAGCAATGACCCCAAACAGTCTTTGTAATCAGTAACAATTACTAAGCCACTATGAAACTAGTCATAGGATAACCTATACTTCTAGTAAAGACAGAGTGTCAGTCTATCTTATGCAACTAAAAAGTATAATATGCCATAAAATAATACAACTAGGAAGAAAATAGAATAAGATAAAGAATATAGAACAAGGCTCTACAAGCGGACGAGAATAATAAAAATCATTGTAGCATTTTAAATGAGTAAGTGTCGAATCCACAAGGGAGACATCTATAAACTACTTAATGTGTAACACTAATAATGTCCTAAAGTATGGAATGTCTATAACCAATAATGATAATGCTTCCACTCAACCACGGGGTTAATGTCACATGAAATAATAAATATGATAATGATATATATGATAAAAGCTCATAAAGATAAATGATCGATAAATACGGGGATCAAGCCATCATGAAATAATAAGATTCAATAGAGTATTCTAGTTTAAGGACTCACATGGGTAATATATGGAAAACTTACTAATGAGTAACTATCATCACATGCTATTGCTAAACTCTAATTAGTGCAAACATCTAGCTATCATTGCTAATACTATTACTTCATATCATACTCAAAGGTCATCAACTAAGAAGGATTCAATAATGAGATCTTCACCTTCTTCGCGACACATGACCTCTTGGTCACTACATATAGAGGGAGGATTATAGAAGACTCAATAGGGTTGTAACCCCTACGAACTACCCCGACATTTCGACATATATAGCAGGCATTTGTAGATATAACATATATAAGCACCATGCTTACATAAGTTATAACACCTATCTTTGCACGTTACATGATGAGGGCTATAAAATCCTAAGCATGCAATCCATAATAAATAAATAACTCTACTAAACATATTAAAGTAAACAATAAACAATGCAAATGATAATATAATAAAGATAAAGAACAATATCATAGATGAACTTGAGTAATGAATATATCAAAAGATATAACAATGTAACAATGAAAACCTTGATAGAATCAAGCTCAAGCCTTCCTAGACTTGGATCTCCTTGTAATCTACTACTATGTAGCTAATCTCTCTAGGACTAGAACTACTCGAAGAACTAGGATTTTTTGCTCTGAACTTGATCTCTACGGAATTCAGATCTTGAATTCTCGAATCTTGAATTAGGGTTTCGGGGGTGAGGTCGCCCTTGCTTTTATAGCCCTATAGGATGAATCTTAACCCTTGGATCAAACTGACTTGACGGTGTAGATGTACTCCATAGGTCGGTTGTAGGAAGATTCCGTAGCAGGTGGGTCGGGCCTTTGCTTGAGTTGTCTTCTCTTTTCATTTAGACCCTTAGAATTTATATTAATCGTCATACGATTTGTTCCTTTTCTTCGGTTTCTCTATTTCTCCTCTTTTTTCTCGATATTCTGGTGTTTTCTAGAGTTCACCTGTAAAATTGAATGTATACAAAACTTCTAGAAATTGTTAGCATAAACCCTATCTTCTATTTGTTTTGTTCTCAAATGACCTATCACTTCATGCTAAAAAGTTGACAATAATTGCCGTCAACAAGCTCCCCAAGCTTACCTTTTGCTTGTCCCTTAGCAAAACATATATATATCTTTGTAGGACAAACTTGGATCGAGGAGTTGCTACAATGCTTTCATTCTTATAGAGTACACATGCTTTCAAAAAGAAACTGTACTCGGACTAGATAGACTTATTCTCGACTTCAAACTCACCCTTATTACCAAACTATGGTGCTTTTACTATCACTTGGGTCTTTGAGTAATTTAAAGATAGAACAATCAAGTCAAGCACTATGTCTCAAGTCTTCGATCACTAATACTCCGAAGTTTTCATAAACTTTGCAAATAAAACTCAGAGCTCTGTATTGAATGGCACTCTCAATCTCTCAATATGTGTTATTTATGGATCCTCACTGGGCATTAATAGTAGTTGCCTTCTCTCTTGAATATGTGGTATTTGTGGAACAAGGTTGAGTATATTAAGCCTTCTCTCATATCTTTCTCTTACTCGCGCTCTCTCTCTCTCTCTCTCTCTCTCTCTCTCTCTCTCTAAGTATGGCTTATGTAGAGCTCATAGGAGTGACACTCCAAAAATAATATTGCATATCTGCAAAGTGTATATTTATAGTTCAAATAATGGATCCATAGAGAGTTTAGCCAGTCAAAACAAGAATAGCATGTGTATAGAATATGGTGGATAGGTGTATTTAGTGGCTAAAATTAATTCTACTTTTACTCCTTCAAAGATGAACAAATCTCTCTTTTGGAGAAATTTTAGAGAACTTTGGGCTGCATACTTTTCTTTTTCTTTCTTTCTTTCCTTTCTTTTTTTTCTTTCAGAGAGGCGGGCATCTAAGTACCCATTGTTTTATATGGACACTTATCCTTTTTACTCTCTTTTTATATTTTTTTTAGCGACAACCCAACTCTTTTTTCCACTAATAAACTTTTGAGAGGTATCAACAAAGATATTTTGGAGTAAACAAACATGGGCTTCCTATAGTTTCATGGAGTGTTTATTCGGTGTAGGAATGAAACAAGTAAATGGATATCTATGGAAAAAGCATGGTATTGCAATCACTCCCAGTGTAGGAATAATGCACAAGTATGTAAGTGGAAGGTGTGTGGATAAAAACTTGGTCTTTTCATGGTGAACTCTCACGGGTAACAACAAAAGCTTGAACTACTCAATCCAAAGCAAACACCATACGTAACTAGAATTTTTTTCCTAATCTAAATATCATAAATATGGCTTTGGTGGGAATATAACACTACGCCAAACAAAGAGATCATCATTAAAAAATTTTAAATTTTCAAAACGAATCTCTAGATATAGTTTCACAAAAGGACAAGATAAATAGCAGCTCATACTCTTTTTATATCATATCCTCCAATTACCGGACTTAGATCAAGTGTATGCTAGCTACCCACAAGTCGGTTATAGAGCAAATTTGGAAGCAAGAAAATATATCCAAAACATCGGACGAATTTCAAGTTAAAAACAAGGTACTAAATGATGAGGGCATGACACCTATGGATACGCCCATAAAAGCTAAAAAAATAAAGTGAGCTCGCTCCCACATTTGCATAGTGAAATTTGGTACAACTCACTTGGTTCCACATGTACGTGTCACTATTTTATTGTAGGTACAAATGGGTCTCAAAGTGCAAGTCCACGAGTTATGTTTTCGGTTCGTCGGCAGCATGACAAGTACTCTATTGGGAAGGTCATAACTCATCCATCCGAGTGCGATGGAGGTCAATGAGCACTTGATTGAAAGCTTATTTGATAGGCTTTCAAATAGATCTGGTCCCACCTCAATATCACGTCGGCAAGACCTTCAAATTATCAAGACATTCTGCTGCTACTTCTGCACGGAGCTACAACATCGTCATGGGCTTGTTATCCTTCATTGGGACCCGGCCCAATTGGAAGGACGCCCCAAGGACATGGAGAACATCTTAGGGAAGCTTTTTGGACGTCCTCCACCTTGGCCCCCACCTTAGGAGGTCAGCAAGGGCGTCCAAGCCAAGTTGGAGGCCCACTCCACGTCGAGTTCGAGTCCATCTCGGGCTGCTGGACCAGTCAGTAGTAAAACGGATGCCCAGGTCGCATACGGACTCCGTTTTGGACGATCCATACATGGATGGAAAGATAATTTCATAAGCTAATCAATGGATTTGGTGTGGGGCCCAAATTCCATCAGAATCAACGGGAATCGTCAAAACAAGTTGACGTCCAGAATCTGTCAGGGCGCTGTGTCGCCGTCTTTTGGGCCGTTTGGGCCTTGTAACGTGTTAGGGTTGCTTAGTGACGTGAGTAGGGGTCCTTGGACGCCCCTTTAGCTTTATAATCAGCAGCCGCCGCATCTATTAGGGTTTGGGTTTTGCTTAGATCATTCTGTCCATTGACGATCGCCGTTCATCGGTTTGTGGAACCCCAACTTGTGAGCTTAATCATATATATGCGCAATTGTCACTTTACTTGAGTTGCCTATTATCGTGTTCTTGCTTGTGTTCTTCGATTCGCAGCAGGGATTGCCCTTCTTGGCGAGGTCAACCGACTTGTGACACGGTTGATAACCGGAGGAAACGTGGTGCTAAGGTTGCGGGGTTGGTCTTTGTGATCCGAAGCCGGATCGGTGTGTCGCCTCCGACCAAATCGATAGTTATCTTGAACGACGGAAGATCGGGAATCACGTCCCCATCAAGTGGTATCGAGCCTAAGGTACACCGTCAAGTTCACATTATCCCCTAGTTTGAGTGTTTTGCATTCGTCCCCACGATCCACCGCCTATTTGTTTCTGTCCTACAACCATCGGCGCCATAGCCTTTGCATATTTCAGTTTCAGATTCCGTTGTGTTGAGTTTGTGTCCTAGGTCAACGTCTTGTTGCTGGTTTAGATTGTGTTCTTGTCTATTTGTGTTGATCAATCCACCCACCATCATCTCGTTCATCATCGGTTGCATCTTGTGTCCACAAAAACCCTAATTCGAAAGCAGGTTTCTGAAAACAGTCATAACTTTTGCGTCCGAACTCGAAACGGGGCGAAATTTATATCTACGGAGAACGCCAGAAAATTTTAGATCCGTTTCATCCTAGCAAAGCTAGGTTCGAAAAATTCAGAATTGCGAAATTCGATCAGGAACATCGAGTTTCGAGGCCCACAAGTTTTGTTCAGATTTTTTAGATTACAAATTCTGATTTTTATGCGGGCCACATCTTTTCTCCAATTGAGCTCAATTTTTTTTTGTGTTTTGTTCTTGTGTGCTCCTTGCTAAAAAAAAATATCAAAAAAGTGCAAAAAAAAAAAAAAAGTTTGGACAAAAAAAAAAAGAAAAAATAGTAAAAAAAAAAAAAAGAGAAGAAAAAAGGAGCACACATAAGGAACACATAGCTCTATTCTTTTGTGTCTTTTACCTTGTCCGTATTTCCGTTGCTACCTATCATACTTGTTTCACTCCCTTGTTTTTCACAACTAGTGCTAGGAACACGTATAGGCCAGCAACTAGGACAAGTGCTCGACATTTATTCAATATTGCTATCTGTTATTGACTTGTGTGCCACATATACATATTTGTTCTTTTTGTTGCCTCCTAAGCTCCACATATACTTCAGATCAGAAGAGAGAAAAAAGACCCTTGCAATCTTGGTGCTACGCCCTCACGGTGTATCACGAACCAGCCCACCGGTTGTACCATCCACTGTCTTGCTTTGGTAAGAACAATTGTAAGAATTTGGTAAAGGCGTGTGAGAGCGTGTTTCCACCGATACACATATATTAGTTGACAAGGATTTATTTTTTTATTGCTAACAATGTCAAACAGCAAGTATCTTTTTTGAGAGTGACATGCAGGACACTACGGAGTTTGCACAACAAGTGCTCGGTTCTCAAATGGAGAGGGCGGAGCAAAACCAGTCCAACAAATTGTTCCAAACATACTTTGTTGTGAAAGAAAGGCGTTGTCGTATTATGATTGATGGTGAGACTTGCAACAACCTTGCAAGTTTAGAGATGATTGAGAAGCTTGGTGTGACCACAAGACCACATCCACATCCATACTACATCAAATGGGTAAATTCTTGGGATCAAATAAAGGTACTTTCGAAATTGCACGCATTGAGTTTTCAATTGGTCCTTATAAGGGTAGCGCTGAATTTGATATAGTACCTATGCAATCATGTCACTTGTTATTTGGTAAACCTTGGATATTCGAAAATAATGCCGTGCACACTACAGTTACTAATGAATATTTATTCAAATATAATGGTAGAAAAGTTACACTTATTCCTATGACTCTTTGCTGAAATTTTAAGAGAAGATCTCCCGAGAGTAGAGAGAAGAAAGAATGAGCCTTTTAGAAAAGAATGGTCTATTTCGGATGTTACATTACCTTCATCTAAATCTGAATTTTTACAAAATGGAGATATTGCTTTGTCTCTTGTTGGAACTAATACCTTGCAGCATGAATATGAAAATGAGGACAAGGTGATTGAGAAAGAACAGGTATTGTCTCGATATAAGAGCTCTCTTGATGTGCTGAATTTTTCCCACCAATGACGTTCTTGATTCTCTGTACAAGAACCTTCTATTGATTTACCTTTGTCACATGATGAATGTTCTACTAATATTTGTGACAAAGATGAGTTGAATGATAGTGGTATGTCTATTAGGTGTGCCACAACCATTGATGGAGAGTAATTATTTTCTTTTTGGAACCAAAGCCTTATGCTGAAAATAAACATTTGCTTCCAATTGCTCTTGAAAAAGATGAATTGCACTTGTTATCTTCTTTAAATACTTTTGGGTTATGTTGAGTTTGATACTCTGTGTGCTCTTAGTAGTTTGGAAGAGAAATTTAAATGTGCTAAATTGCCATGGTTACCTAGATGTATATATCACTTCATTGGAAAATATAATTGTAAAGGAGAATATATGGTGCATCGTGTCTACATTTGTTCAAATCTTAAATCTCCTTTTAATGTGCATAAATATGATCAACTAGAAGCTTGCAATAGCTATAACCATGTCTTGTCAAGATCCCCAAATTTTCATATAAAGAAACAGGTTAAATCTCAAGAAGGGGAGCAATGGTGGCTACTACCAACAACCTGTCCTCCAATTAAACTCAAACCGAGGACGGTTTGTTATCAAGAAGGGGAGGATGATGAGGGCATGACACCTATGGATACGCCCATAAAAGCTAAAAATAAAGTGAGCTCGCTCCCACATTTGCACAGTGAAATTTGGTACAACTCACTTGGTTCCACATGTACGTGTCACTATTTTATTGTAGGTACAAATGGGTCTCAAAGTGCAAGTCCACCGGAGTTATGTTTTCAGTTCGTCGGCAGCATGACAGTACTCTATTGGGAAGGTCATAACTCATCCATCCGGAGTGCGATGGAGGTCAATGAGCACTTGATTGAAAGCTTATTTGATAGGCTTTCAAATAGATCTGGTCCCACCTCAATATCACGTCGGCAAGACCTTCAAATTATCAAGACATTCTGCTGCTACTTCTGCCTAGAGCTACAACATCGTCATGGGCTTGTTATCCTTCATTGGGACCCCTGGCCCAATTGGAAGGATGCCCCAAGGACATGGAGAACATCTTAGGGAAGCTTTTGGACGTCCTCCACCTTGGCCCCCACCTTAGGAGGTCAGCAAGGGCGTCCAAGCCAAGTTGGAGGCCCACTCCACGTCGAGTTCGAGTCCATCTCGGGCTGCTGGACCAGTCAGTAGTAAAACGGATGCCCAGGGTCGCATCACGGACTCCGTTTTGGACGATCCATACATGGATGGAAAGATAATTTCATAAGCTAATCAATGGATTTGGTGTGGGGCCCAAATTCCGTCGGAATCAACAGGAATCGTCGAAACAAGTTGACGTCCAGAATCTGTCAGGCCGTGTCGCCGCCGTCTTTTGGGCCGTTTGGGCCTTGTAACGTGTTAGGGTTGCTTAGTGACGTGAGTAGGGGTCCTTGGACGCCCCTTTAGCTTTATAATCAGCAGCCGCCGCATCTATTAGGGTTTGGGTTTTGCTTAGATCATTCTGTCCATTGACGATCGCCGTTCATCGGTTTGTGGAACCCCAACTTGTGAGCTTAATCATATATCCGCAATTGTCACTTTACTTGAGTTGCCTATTATCGTGTTCTTACTTGTGTTCTTCGATTCGCAGCAGGGATTAGCCTTCTTGGCGAGGTCAACCGACTTGTGACACGGTTGATAACCGGAGGAAACGTGGTGCTAAGGTTGCGGGGGTTCGGGTCTTTGTGATCCGAAGCCGGATCGGTGTGTCGCCTCCGACCAAATCGATAGTTATCTTGAACTGACGGAAGATCGGGGAATCACGTCCCCATCACTAAAAACAATTAGGGTAGAGCAACTATTCATCATTTCCAAGGCAAACTTTTATTCTAGCAAACATTTATTAACCACACCTTAAAAGAAAAAAACAAGCATATTTATATCTACGACAAACTTTTTATTTGATTAAAATCTTTATTTGTCTTTTTATGGTCTTTTAAAGCAAAAAATAAATAATAAGTAAAGGGATACTTATCTTGATAACCGAGGGTGCTCTCCCCATGCTAGATTTTTTGCGTAGGTCTTTGAGGTGAGACAGACGAATGGAGGTGATGTTGTCCTTCTTTGATGAAGCATTGATGATGACAATTGTTGATGTTTTGTCGAGTGGTCGGACGTCTTCTTCTCGTTATGCTCATTGATGCTTTAAATCATGTGAAACTCAAATAGAAAACAAAGCTCTGGAATTGATTAAGCGTTAGTAGTTGGATATTTTAAGCCTTGATTATCTAGAGTTTCTTTATGAGAATTAAAGATTAAGCTTTTTAACAGGGATTTAAGCAAGAACTAATATATTTTATTTTGTATTTTCTTTTTTATGCATGTAAGTAGAAAAATAAGAACAAATGCAAACTTTATTTTGATGCCTCCACAAGTAAATAGTTACGTGGGTGTTTATGCCACATAAGTAGTTACATGGGGCTTTAATATGATATATATGAATGCAACATGCTAAAGGGAATATTTATGTAAAGAAAATAAATATGCAAGACTTAAGTAAAAGGATACATGTGTACTTTACCTCGGATATGTAGGAGTTCATGCCTCCGTGGTAATGCGTTAGATCGAAGGAGAGGATGTTTACGGTTCCGGAGGTGGGCTTTCCTTCTTTTTTCACACCTTCTTGGTTGATGACTTAGGTGCAAGTGGAGTTACCTCTTTTTTGTACCTTCTCTTCTTCTTCCTCAACTTCTTCTTCATCGTATATCTCTTCAATGTTCAAGTTGTTTGTCCAGTCTTCCCATCCTACTTCAATTGTTGATCCGCCGCCACATAATCTTCTCATTCTTCTTGTGTCTTTGGCATGTACTGATTTGCGACGAGCATTGCGCCTCCTCCTATTGCGAGGCTCCTTGGGCTCTTCATAATCGTATAATTCTTGAAGTAACAACGTACCCATTCTATAGGAAAGCTGGCGGTGGATCTCTCCGGTCTTCATGTAGATGGCAGTAGCGAGGTAGTGTTTAGGAATGATCTTCCCAACATAATGGGTGCATTGATATCTTCATTTTTCATGTCAGTCAATGAAGTCCATATGTAAGTAGTGGTCATGGATCCGGGACGGGCACATCTTTAGCTATGCCTTACGGTCTCTGTAGGACTGATCTACCATCCGCAACCGTGTATATGTTTCGTATAGGGGTTGTTTACCATATATAAATTCATATATTACCTTAGGCATGATGTTGACTCCTAAGCCTGTATCACAGATGCTATTTGTGAAGGTTAGCTGATTGATTGAAATGTCGATTTCAGGTTACCCGGATCTTCCATCTTTGGTAGATATGGTGAAGTAACAAAAGATAGTCCCATTCTCGGTGGATTTGCATTGATCATGTTCGCATACCGTGGTTGCTTCTTCTTATTCTTCCTTTTTCTATAGTCAAGATCATTCTTCTTGACAAGTTCTTCAATCTCGGGCTGTATTGAGGATGAGCGAGATATTCATGCGTCTTGTTTTGAAGTGGAAGGTCTCCCTTCTCCCGTTGATGTTGAAACAGATCTTGGCTTGTGCAGCATAGATGATAGCCTTGGCCGTGGTCAAGAACGGTCAGCCCAATATGATGGTTGACCTCTCATCTCCTCTAGTTTCGAGGACGACGAAGTCTGCTTGTACAAATGAGTTGCCAACTCGTAGACAGATGTCTTCAAGGATGCCCTTGGGGTAGATGATCAACTGGTCTCGCAAAAGCCGCAAGCACATGGTCTGTATTTGAGAAAGGAGCCCATGGATCTTATCATAGATTACCTTTGGCATTTATATTGATGTTGGATCCGTGGTCACAAAAAGAGCATTGTTGAAGGTGTGTGGCCCAATCGAATAGTGATGGCCGATCTTCCTAAATCTCCATTCTTCAAGAGCAAGGACTCATGCTCCCATCCTTGCTTTGAGATTATGATAGCCTGCATTAAAAATATCGACAAGATTTGTGATTCTAACTCTTTCGGTTGGTGCGGGATTTTGTTGGTCTCTCTTCGGGGAACAAAGAAGCAGACTAACCGAGCAAGTTGTGACTAGCATTTTTGTTAAAACTATCTTTGGTTCTTCATGGCAAAGTGGAGAAGGTGTCTAGCCTAGTACTTGATAGTGTCTAAGGTTTTGTCATTGGCAATTACCTTCTTATTGATCTGCTCAATAAGTCTGACTGACTAGCAAGAATCTCGCTCAAAGGAGGTTGATTAAAATTATTACCTTAGTAGTTACCTTGGTAGTTACCTGAGTAGTTAGGCCTCTGTTGTTGATTCCACCCTTGAGGTTGTTGAGGACGAAAGTTGTTGTTGATGTAGTTCACATCCTCCATAATTTCTGGACAATTCTTCCCTGAATGTCCAAAGCATCCGCATTCTTCACAAGTCATGAGAGCATCATTAATATGCATGACCTCTCTCTTCTCATGATCTTGGTTCTCCAACTTCTTCATCAGCAAATCAAGCTTTGCTGATATCATGTCCACCTCTTTTAGCTGATGGACTCCTCCTCTCTTCCAATTAGAAGTGTGCTCTCCATTCCAACTCTAGTTGGATACCATCTTCTCAACGAGTGTAGTAGCATTGGGAGCGTAAGAGCTAAGAATGCTCCTCTAGCGGCGGCGTCTATTGTCTCACGGGTGCTAGTAGTGAGCCCATGATAGAAGGTCTGCATCAAAAGCCAGTCCTCCATCCCATGATGAGGACACTCTGAAATCAGATCTTGAAAGCATTCCCAAGCCTCAGGGAACGACTCATCGTGTTGTTGCTGAAAGCTTGATATCTTCCCACGCAAGGCATTTGTCTTGCCGGTAGGAAAGAACTTGGCGAGAAAATTGGTGGAGCAGCGGTCCCAAGTAGTGTTTTTCTCCTTGTTGGCATAGAACCACTATTTAGCCTTTCCAAGCAACAATAATGGGAAAAGGCTTAAGTAGAGTGGCATTACGTGTCACTCCCTTGATGGTGAAGGTGCTACGGATCTCGAGAAAGTGTTGCAAATGGGCACTTGCATCTTCATGTGCCTTCTAACAGAAATTGACTAGCTTGCACCATAGTGATGAGTGCAAGCTTGAGCTCGAAAACCATTCTCTCTAACATGTTGTAGGTCCAAAGGCGGATGTTGTTGGTGCTCGGGAGCGTAGAACTCACCTTGAGACTACGTTAGCCATAGCTTCAAAGTCGGATGCTAAACTTCTCTTGGAGTGTTCTTCAAATTTCTTTTTGTGCTTTCTCGAGCATTTCTTTTTGCTTTCTATGTAACTTTTTGTATCACTAAGAAAATTATCTCGAAAGAGTAGCACTTTGCATACATTAACCTGAAATAAAATGATCAAAAATAAACAAAACAATAGGGTGAAGCTATTGTGAGTAGAAGATTATTGGTTGTACTAATTCCTTGCGTATGAGGCTATACTAGTTCTTCCTAGGTTTGAAAATCTATAAGGAAATCTCCTGCATTAAGAGTTTGTAAGTCTTCCCAAAGTAATGGCGCCAAAAAATGCTTGTTGACACCGCTTAACGACATCACTAATAGTATACACTAGCAACAGAGTGCTAGGTGACAAACACTATAAAAGCAATGACCCCCAAACAAGGTCTTTGGTATTATAACAATTACTAAGCCACTATGAAACTAGTCAAAGGATAACCTATACTTCTAGTAAAGACAGAGTGTCAGTCTATCTTATGCAACTAGAAAGTATAACATGACATAAAATAATACAACTAGGTAGAAAATAGAATAAGATAAAGAATATACAACAAGGCTCTACAAGCGGACATAATAATAAATACCATTGTAGCATTTTAAATGAGTAAGAGTGTCGAATCCACAAGGAAGACATCTATAAATTACTTAATGTGTAACACTAATAATGTCCTTATGTATGTAATGTCTATAACCAATAATGATAATGCTTCTACTCAACAAAGGGTTAATGTCACATGAAATAATAAATATAATAATGATATATATGATAAATGCTCATAAAGATAAATGATAAATACAAGGATCAAGCCATCATGAAATAATAAGATTCAAGAGAGTATTCTAGTCTAAGGACTCACATGGGTAATATAAGGAAAACTTACTAATGAGTAACTATCATCACATGCTATTGCTAAACTTTAATTAGTGCAAACATCTAGTTATCATTGCTAAAACTATTTACTTCATATCATACATAAAGGTCATCAACTAAGAAGGATTCAATAATGAGATCTTCACCTTCTTCGCGACACATGACCCACTGGTCACTACATACGAGAGGGAGGATTATAGAAGACTTAATACGGTCGTAACCCGAACTACCCCACGACTCAAAGATATAGCGGGCATTTGCGGATGTAACATATATAAGCACCATGCTTACATAAGTTATAACACCTATCTTGGACATTACAAGATGAGGGCTATACAATCTTAAGCATGCAATCCATAATAAATAAACAACTCAACTAGACATATTGAAGTAAACAATAAACAATGCAAATGGCAATGCAAATGGTAATATAATAAAGATAAAGAACAATATCATAGATGAACTTGAGTAATGAATATATCAAAAGATATAACAATGTACCTATGAACACCTTGATAGAATCTGAAGCTCAAGCCTTCCTAGACTTGGATCTCCTTCTAATCTAATACTATGTAGCTAATCTCTCTAGAACTAGAACTACTTTGAAGAACTAGGGTTTATGGCTCGGACTTGATCTCTCGGAATTGAGATCCCGAATTCTGAATACTAAATTAGAGTTTCGAGGGGGTGAGGTCTGCCCTTGCTTTTTTATAGCCCCATAGGATGAATCTCAGCCCTTAGATCAAACCGACTTGACTGGGCCGGTGTAGATCTACTCCATAGATCGGTTGTAGGAACATTCGGAAGCACGACATGTGGCGTGCTAGGGGGTGCCGCCCGGCCCCACTATAGGTGCCTCCCGGCCCCACCTGTCAGCAGGTGGGTCCCGACCTTCGCGAGTTGTCTTCTCTTCTCATTTAGACCCTTGAAATTTATATTAAATACCCCTAATTTGGTCCTTTTCTTCGGTTTTTCTATTTCTCCTCTTTTTCTCTGATATTCTAGTGTTTTCTAGAGTTCAACTGTAAAATTGAGTGTATACAAAACTTCTGGAAATTGTTAGCATAAACCCTATCTTCTATTTGTTCTTGTTCTCAAATGACCTATCATTTCATGCAAAAAAGTTGACAATAACTACCGCCAGCAGTGGCGCACCGATAGTTGTCGCCACGGCTGCGGCCACTAGCTTTGCTGCTACCTCGAGCACTGTTGGTGTTGTTGTTGGTAAGTGTCGTGTGACTGTCTGGGCTCACTTTGACGAACTAAAAGAGAAAACTATTGATGGTGAGGAGAAGGTATTTGCTATTTGCTATTTGCAAGCAAAGTGTAGGTCTCGATTGTCTAGTACTTCTCGCTCATGGAATGGTCATTTGATTTGGCATCACAAATCATGCTAGGAGAAGGTTGATAAGGCTAATTTGGTTCAAAGTAGGCTTGCATTAATCCTCGATGGCTCTTATGGAAACTAGGAATATAAACTTGATGTTACTAGGATTGAGCTTTGTTGTTTGATAGCTAGATTAGATCTTCCTTTATCAATTGCTAACAATGATGCTTGGGATGAATACATCCAACGTGCTCACAATCCTAGATATAAAAGAGTCTCTAAGTTTAGCACATCTAGAGATCTGTCTAAGCTTTACAATGAAAAACTGTATCACCTTAAAAATGAAGTAATGCCCGATGTTTCCTATGTTTGCATAACATCGATATATAAATGCAGTAATGCCAAGGAAGATTATCTCTTTGTTGTTGCTCACTATATAACTACTTGATTGGGATCTTAAGAAATTTGTGATTAGTTTTAAACCGATTGAGGTGAGTCATAGTGGTGTTAACATTGCTAATATCATATCGATGTGCTTAGAGATTGGGACACGCTTGCCAAAGTTTTTGCTATTAGCTAGCCTTGATAATGCATCTACAAATCTCTCTTATACGAAATCGGCAACAAAAGAAGGCCACCACACGTGCCACGTCACGCGCTTTTATCTACCCGTCGGATCGGGCGGACGGATGGCCCAGATCTCGCGGTTCTCGGTCATTTTACAAAAAACCTCAAAGTTATAAAAATTCAACCCGCAGATCCATGACCTCACTCATAAAATTTTTGCGGGAAAGACCTCGGGGAGTTTTCCAAAATCGCGAAAGCAGTCCGGGCCGACCATCCTCCCCACTCGGGCACTTTTTGGGCCTTAATGGGTCAAATTCGACCCAACTATGATTCCTCTTAACTTTTCCTTTTTAAAAAGGAAATCATTTGGCAAAACTTTAAAATTGCTTAGTAAACTGAAGAAAAATCGTAAAAATATAAAACCAAATTGTTTTCAAATCCAAACTAGAACATGTTTTAATTAAAAGTTTTTTCTTGTACACCTATTCCTATGTTTTTTAATAGGTACAAATAAAAAACAAATCAAAAAACATAAAAAAATCCAATTATTCAAAACTCTTTATGATAAAATATCACCACATTAAACTTTCGGCTACTTAATAAATACTTTAAGCCTCTTCCCTTCAAAAAAAAAAAATACTTCTACTTCAATAATAAAAAAAAACATAATGACAGTTATACCGATGCATAACTTACCACCATACTCATCCAATCACCCTAACTCTCAATGCAAAGTAAGATAAAAATAATAACAAACACATTTTAAAAAAAATATCTTATCTACCCACATTTATCTTATACAACTATTTTAACTACATATATGAAACAAAGCCTACATAGTGAACAAAACCATTTCACAATTAAAAAAACTCTCAAACAAAAAAAACGGGTCGGGTCCTATGGCCATAAGCGGCAACGCCGCGCCAATTTCTAGTACAACTTCTATGGTTGCTTTGATGACTCCTATGCTTGATGGTTACTTGGGTTATGATATTGATCCAATGCAACCTTCTAGAAAGCTATATTATGTTGTGCATCGGCGTTATGCTTGCCATATAATCAACTTGATTGTCAAATCTCGGTTTGAAAAATTTGAAACCTTACATTGAAGTGTTTAGAACTCGCTATTAACTTTTTGAATTCATCTAATCACTGCATTGCTTTATTCAAAAACTATTGTCTTGCTAAGGATATGTGGCCTCGCAAATTTGCTTTGGATATGGATGTTAGATGGAACTCAACCTATCTTATGCTAAAGCACCCGATGCCATATAGATCTGTGTTTTCTTTTTTTATCAATACTCAATGTGGCGACCAACTTTTGAATGAACAACATTAGTACATGGGTGACAAGGTGTTGGAGTTCCTTGATTTGTTCTATGATTCAACTTGTGTATTGTATGCGGTGTTTACTACCCCCCTTTGCTCATTTAGTTACGCATCACATATTAGAGATTGCTACTCATCTCGCATGACCATGAACATGATGAACAACTTTCTGTTGTTGTGTCAATGATGTCTAAATTTCTTAAATATTGGAAGAACATACCTCTGTTATACTCTTTTGCATTTGTTATTGATCCAATGGCTAAAATTAGAGGTCTACAAAATGTTCTTGACCTGTTAGCTAATTGTAATAATATGAGTTACATTGATTATCTTCTTGCCGAGGTTAAATGTGAGTTGCATAAACTATATGAAAAGTATGACACTATTTGGTGCAGCTAGGCCAACTAGAACCACAAATCCAACTGGTCGACGGTAAGAGAAAACAGGCATGGGGTAAGATTTTTGGAGGGACAGTCACAACATGGGCATGGATACTATTGAAAAGTTGATCTGCATTAAGGATTGGGAACAACGAGAACACGACAACATCAAGTGGAGGACAAGGACTTGGAAGAATACTTCAAGAATCAGTTCCTTGAAGTGATGGTGGACATGGTGATAGAGCTAGTGCTAGAGGACAAGGTTGAGAGCTGCTTTGTTTTGAGTTGTGACTTGTGAGATTTAGTGTGACTTGTGAGTTGTGAGATGAGAGAGTTGAGAAACTAAGACATTTAAGTTTGTTTTGTAAATGATCGGCCGTACTCTTTTTCTTTTCTAGGTTTTTATCTCACGAGGTGTGAGTTTTATCTAGAAAGGTTTTTTAAAGGCGGCATTGCACAACAACTCAAAGTAATTCAAATTCTTCCATATTTCCTATGTTTGCTTTGATGTGACTTGTGAACTGTGAAGCTGTGAAACTTTGATATATTCTAGGAAATCTGAACTCTGAATTTGAATTCAATGTTAAAAACAGATCTGAACAAGAGTTTTTTTTTTTTTTTGGCTACGGGCTATGGGCTGGCCTGATGTAACACCGGGTCGTGTGCTCTTTGGGCTAGCACGGCCCAAAAAATAGGCCCATGTGTCATGCACGGGCGTATAGTAGGCCCGATGTACTATACGGGGGCGCGGCATGGTGGGCGATGGGGCCAAACAGTCCGATGCCTAGGCGGGCCCGTGCTAGAAGCGGCCCATGCGGGCCGTTGCAAATCTTTAGAGTAGGGCATTCTCTTCACCCAAACTCTCATCCTCATCTCGCATGTTCGGGCAAGTGATTATGTCGAGTTCTTGCAATATGACCTTTCAATCTTCTTGCTTCGGTTGTGATCAATCGATTTGCCATGTGCAAGTTTGTTATCTTTGGACCGGGGAAGACATGCTTGTGTCGACATGCTAATCCGCTGAGCCGTCGCGGTCATTTGTTGGATCGTGTCCAACCTCCGCCCCTTAGTTAGGTTGTTCTTACATCTTTTTTTCTTGCATAACTCTATGCACATATGGAACTGTTCTCAAGACAAAGGTGTGTTGATGCGATTTAAACATACAACTCATCATATGAAATAGAGCACTACTCTGAAACATAGTGTCCCTTCTATCACGCTCGGGGGCGGCGGACGTGGTTGCTAGGACGGCGATTTGGGCGCGATTTGAGTGGGAACGCAGCCCGGCGCCGGGCGCCGGCAAGCATCTTTTGTGTTCGATCGCGGTCGTGGTCGCGTGATCCGTCGACATCACGGCTTCAAGTTGGCCACGCGAGTGCAATTCCTCTCTACCGGCCTTTCGCGTGAGATCGCGCGTAATGTCGTGATCCATCGACGCAGGGCTTCAACTTGGCAACGCGCGCGCCATTTCTCTCTACCAGAACCTTCCACGAACACCGGGTTGCAAGAAGATTGGTAAGATATCTTTCGGTCTTCTATATATATCATTGTCTAAGAAAAAAAAAATCCTGTGTATGCCCATATTTTATTTTACAAATATTGCCGAGTTATAGTTGTGGTTTATGACTTCTTAATTACATGGAGTATTGGATAGGAAATACTTTATCTCACCATGTAACCTAGCTACTTTCTTTTAAGTATACTTCTAATACAAAATAAAAAATTATTTTTTAAGTGCTTAATATATAAAGCAAATACTCATGTTTGTAGCGAGATATAGGTAACTTTAGGTTCAAGCTGATCTGCGATCTTATATAACTCCTCGTTAAATGAATACCGAGGGTTACCGGATAAATCTCAAACCACTGAAGAAGGGAATGATCTAGATGACCTTGTTGAAGAGCTCGATGAATTTGAGTTGTTCGCGTCACCTAATGTGAAGATGACAAGAATACTAAAGTGGAGAAGAAAAGAACACCTATTGGAGGGATTTGCGAGAAATTGTACCTGGCCAATGAAGATACTTTAGAGTAAGTCATTATATAGTAAAATGTATTGTTATAATATATTTAATATAGCCATTTTCAATTTTATAATTCCACAAGTAATTTGTTCATTGTCCTTGTTTTTTAGCAAGTAATTTGTTCCTTGTGCTTGTTTTTTAGCAAGGAGTGGATACAAAATACACGACCGCATAAAATTTCTTTAACCCTTAGAAAAAGTATAAATATTTTAAATGGAGATAGAGAATTGGAACATGAAAGCTTCAATATGGCTGTTCGGATGCTTGCGTACAACTAAGACATTGGGCTGAAAAAAAAAAACACCTCACGGATCTGAAGTGTGCTGTAAGTTGACATAATATAGTAGAGATGGTAAAAATTTATGATTCATGAAATACTTACAGTATGTAATTGTATATAATTATCTAGAAATAACTTGTTTTGGATGAGATCCACAATATTGTCCCAAAATTGACAAGGCATATCAGGACAAACTGAAAAAAGTACTAGAGTGCTGGCTAGGTATGCGATACAATGTAAGTTATTTTTCTATATTACTTAAAAGTTTAATTTTATTTTGTTTACCGCTCACGGTCTATGTTTTGTTTATAGATTCTATTACCATACTATTGACACGGCCTATGCACTTTATTTATAGTGGACTTGAAACCCAAACCATGCATTTCATGGATCCACTTAAAGATCTTCCATCATGCTAATAGGGTTTTGCTGAAAAAAGAGATTTATATAAAGCTATATTCACGCGTATTAGTAAAAAGTTCACTCTCGCCATGTCTTGACAAATCCCCGTTTGAAGAACAATATTTGGCAATGTAGGTGAAATTACCCAACATGGGTAACAAAGTTCTTGATAATAAACACCGGTAATCATTTATAATAACTTTCAACTTTGATATCACGAAAAGTAGTTATTCGAACTATGTGTATCAAATGAAGAACTAATGTTCTCTCACGGGAACTTGGGAGGATTTCTTGTGTATAATTTCATGAAGTTATGGGATGGAGTAAAATTGCCACCAATCAACAATGTAAGTTTGTATAGTCTAACTATGTTTCAATAAACTTGGGACAAATTAATTAGTTATTTATTAATGCTATACGCCATGTATACTATGGAGGGAATTCATGGGTGACATCTTGATGAAAATCGTAAAAGAATGTTGCGAGAAAAGCATCTCTCGAAGATATTCAATTCTTGATTAAGAAGTTGGCTACAATTTAACTTACATGGTTATTTCTTACCGCAATACACAAAAAGTACCATTGTTGTAACTTAGATGGTTCATGTAACAAAAAGTGTGACAATGTCTTTGTTGGGACACAATCCCTAGCACCTGGTGGAGATGTTTGAACCACGCTTGAGACTAGCGGAGGTCACTTCGCGCGACTAATCGATAATCCCCTCGCCCAACTATACGTTTGTATCGCAGGGGTTTTGCGGTCGGCCAATCGGGAGAGCACAGATCGGGCGAAGGTCGCACCTCCGCCATTCCGCCCCATCCTTCCCATGGCGTGGTTGGATGCTAAGGTCTTCGCCGACCGCTTAGAGTCGGGCCCGGCGTAGAGAAGTTCAGCCGGAACTCGGGGAGCCAGCGTGAAGGGGCAAATGGAGATCAACCCGGCGGAGGTATCGGCCGAGGGGCTGAAGCGGGCGAGTTCGAGCCTTTGATGGGCCGACCACCGGCCCATCGGGCTAAGGCGGTCCTGGATGTGAAAGGTCGCCAAGGCCCCCATTGAAGAAAAGGAACAATTGGAATATACCGGGCATCAAGAGGGATAGAATTGTAACTTTGTATCCCCGCCTGTTTGTAAACTATAAATAGAGGCACAACCCCTTAGTACTTTGTTGGTTGGTGAATGGAATTTATTCCCATTCAATACTGAGCATTTTACACTTAGTCGCCTCACTACACCCCTCTCCCCGAGCAACTCCGGGTGGAGGTACTCAAACCCCGTTGGAAGCCCACAGTTTCAACAGTCTTCTTATATCTGGTTGAAAATGTTAGTTTCAAAAAAAAAAAAATTTGTAGCGTTAGCACATGCATTATACTAGCCCTTGATAATGGCAATGGTGAATATTTTTTATATTAATTACAATAGATTCAATGGATATTATCGACTATGACTATTACAGTCGACTACCAAACAAAGGCAATTTGTTTATGATTACTATGATGTTTTCAATTGTTGTGACAATTTCTACGGTTTATTTTTTTTTTTTATTCTGGTGTGTCTATTGAGAACTAATGTGGTGCCTCTGTTGGGACCTGAACTAGTAATAGTAAAACGGTGTAATGACACATTTCATGAGTCCATGACATGTGGGATATGATGGCAAATCTACAATTTAGCAAAATTATAATGGAAGTCTTCAAATTTTCCCCAAGAAAATGGTTGTTTGGCCAAGTAAATTGTAGTGTCCATGTCAATAGAACTGGTAAACAATAGCACTCCTGGCTGGAGGAAATGGAATCACTACTTCATGCCGTCATGCGCATTGTTACTATTTTGAAGAGGTTGTAGAGGGGTTAGTATGCACCAGTAGTTTGTAATAAAATCACTGTTAACAAAATCTCTGAACAGATCTGAAAAATAGTACATCTGACTTCTATGATTACATTGGATGGAGCTCATGTCATCATGAAGAGCACTGTATGGCGCTTCTTCCCTGATAAACTATGTCCTTCAGGCATATCTTGAGTGCAATTTGGAACGAAGTGAATAAATGAAGTATAAGGGGGTAACCTGGACTCCCATGTCAATAGACGAAACTCTCCTTTGGGCCTAACAGAAGGATCTAGCAATAGTTCTCCAACTGACACCTTTGGTATTTCTGTTCTTTCTAGAGCGTAAGAAGTCATGCTACTTCTACTAGTACAAGGTAAGATGCGAAGGGGATTGCTACCAGGACTGGACAAGAAATCCGTCAGGTCTAGCTCACGTCCTTGCACTAAACGTAGATTTGGGTGCTCCCCCGTAAATGAAGCGGTTCTTCTCAATCACTTTTCTGCACCTGTTCAGTATGGAAATCCAGAATTGAGCATTCAGATTGCTTCTCAATATGTCAGCCAATGCATTTGTTGCGACAAGTGATCCATATTGATGCAATTCTTTGGCAAATCCTTCAGCAATATGCACTAGTCTTGGAAGCTCTGCTGGGTCCACACTTCCAAATACTATGTTCTTGAAGAGGTACCACAGCTCCTCGTATGACAGAGCATCAAGGAAGATTGGCCTTACTGACCCAAACCTTGCTAATCTTCCAAGCTGGCCTATAATGATCACCTTGCTTCCTGTACTAGCTGCTCTCGTCAGAAATGAATAGAACTCATTCCATTTCATGTCGTCAACATCTGAAACAAACTCGACAACTACAAGTGACGACATGCCCACCAGGGCGTTTTCCTGATTGACGATATTCAGGAAGTTGTCTCGGTTTAGATGCAGAATCGAAGCGAACTTCGATCGTACCCTCTCGTCAGCACACACATGGGCAACCAAAGTTTTCTTCCCAACTGCAAGAGCACCGATGATTGGCAGGACAGGAGGTGGTGCCTGGCCATCTAATGGGCACTTCTGCAGTAAGAAGTTGAGGAGTTTTTGCTTCTCGGCATGTCGACCAAACATGAAATTGCCCATGTAAAGATGTGCATCGTAGGGCCTTCGGGACAAGCGCTCACACCCACACAGAAGCGCAACGAACTCTGATATGTTCGCCACAGCCGTTTCCAGATTCTCCAATCCGGCTTGCACCTTGTCCTTTTTCACCGAAGCAAGAACTGTGCGGGGACGCTTGAGACGAGTGGCAGAACACAAGGAGATTGATGAGTCACTAACCTCCTTATCGTGGAGCTGGAATCTCAAGGTATCCAGCGCATGGTAGCCCTGGTACATGGCCTCCGACAGCATCTTGAGCTGCATCAGCATCCCAGAGTTGGTGATGTATCGCGCATCTGCCTCCTCAACGACGGTGTGAGCCCTCATCAGGAGATGCCGCAGCCTCGCCCGCTTCTCCTCCAATCCTTCATCTTCATGGCTGGAGCTGCTGGAGCAGTATCTGTTGAAGGCGAAGGAGATGAATCGGCTGACGAGTTCACCTGCAACCGCAGCTATGGCAGATTCCATCGACTGCGTACAGAGGATTGAAGAATGGACAGCTAACAACTTCGATCTCCCCTCTTTTTGGTCGTTTGTTCTGGAATCTCTCTGAACACTTTTTTTTCGTCTTTGACGCTGCGGAACCCACCGCATGTCACGCTTTTTTTTTTTTTTTTTTTTTGACCAAAGAGCTGACCCACTGTTTCCAAGTGCAGGAGAGCAAGACACGTTAGTATACCAACACACAAGTCTAGTGTACCAACACACAAGTCTAGGACTAAAATATTCGTTTTTGAAAAAAAGACCTTTATGGATGGTTTGACTATTCTTCACCATATACAAAAACACATACTGTACCCTGAATTAGAGCTGGGACTTGGGCCGTGCCGGCACGCCCGGCACTCGTGCTTCGTGTGCGCTTCGGATCGTGCCTCTTAGGCACGGGAAGCACATCGGGCGTGCCAATATGGCACGTCAAATTTTTTCTTCGGCCCAAGCACGCGACCCGTGCACGCCGGCACGCGCTTCGGGTCGTGCCCGTGCAAGCACGACCCTCAAAATGTCTCTACTACTTCTCTTTTTGTGTTGTGATATAAAAAAATTATGTATGTTGTGTATACTATTTCAATGAAGTTTTAATGATTTTTATAATCTATTTAAGTACTAGATGAAAGGTAGTACAGCAAATGCTATAAAATTACATTGTTGAGTAATAAAAGTGTGTACGTGCCACATTCATGTCGTGCCAGCCCAAGCACGGCCCAAAGTGCGGCCGTGCCATGTAGCCCGTCGTGCCGAGATCACGGGCGCGCACGCCCTCGTGTTAGGTGTGCGTGCCAAAGACGCGGCCCAAAATATTTCGTGCCGTGCCGTGCTGCCTGGTCGTGCTAAAAAGTCCATGCCATAGCCCGCCCTCAAATGGCGCGGCCCAAGTCCCAAACTCTACCCTGAATGATGATAAGAACAAGCTTTCTTGTATCTCAAGATTACTGTTTACAACAAAGAAAGTGCGTTCTCGTTCTTTTCTCCAAGTCACATAGTGTTGACTTTTAACTTGAATTCAAAATCGATAGCATGGATAAGTCGCATAGTGTTCTCTTTAGATGCAACAATACTAGCCTGGAACTATTGATCTATACCTTCCCTTTTCGGTAGTGTAAGGAAAAGTAGTAAAACAGATAGTAGAGAAAAATTTTTTGTGCTTCGATCTTCTGTATTCTAGGTGTCTGATTTTTTTTTTTATTATTCAGACAATATATATAATATTTTCATTGTTTGAGTATTGTAAAAACTGAATTGTCTGATGTGAGTAATCCTTTTAATTGTACTAGTTGATTGTGTAATTTTTTCTCTTTTCTTCTCGGCACTGCAAAACCCTGCTTCTCCTCCCCCGTTTCATCCCCAACGGGCGACATGGGGGGCCTCACCAACGCCGGGCAGCCCCGCCCTTCCGCCTCCCTGTAACACCCTAAAATTTGCATTTTTTGAAAAATAGGTTAAATTGATTAATTATGTAATTTTTGAGCATTCCAATTTAGGAAAATAATAAATTTTGAGAAATTAAAAATCACTTTTTCATTTGTATTTTTTGTATTGTGTGGTTTTGACCAAAATTCAAAAGAAATTCAAGTTCATTTGGAAAATGCCATTGCAAATATTCTGAAAATAAAGAAAAAGGAAAACATCTTCCTCCTCTCTTTTGGCCCAGCCGGTCCATCCTTTTTTCTCTTTCTTTTCAGCCGGCCCGTTTACCTTGCAAGCAGTTCGTGGAAGATCAGGATCCACGGAAGACCTTTGAAGGTTTATCTAGAAGAAGAAGGACCACTATATGCTTAATTAATGCTAAAATTTGATTTATTAAAATGTTAACCGCAGTTAAACCAGTGTCTATCTTTTTGAGCCTCATAACCCATATTATATTTACTAAGTTTGACATGGACTCACCTTTGCAATATCCCACACACAAACCATAGAGGTTGCCAAATTGCTAAGATTCAAGGAGCCAAGCTTGTGATTAACGGTCCGGTTTGTCCCTATAGAGTGGAGGCTTCATCCCGGGATCGAGTGTTTTCGTTGTTTGCTTTCTAACGATGATTTTCTTTTTATATTGAGTCTGTTATATTTTAAGCATTATGTTTTGATATTTCCTTTAAATTGTGACTATATGTGAGATTCGGCTTCACGGGCTCACATATAGTATGTTTCTCGTGTTGTCCTTAAAACCGGGTATTATACTCCTCTGCGACCGTGGGCGTCGGCGGCCCGCGATGTCCTCAAAAAGGCCACCATGGCATTTACCACCCGCACCTCCCACCTCGCTCCCTCTCCTCCGCTACCTCCTTGAGCTCTCTAGTGAAACCAGATTCGGGCCTCCGATTCTTTGGATCCCCCCCTCTTTTTTCGCGCTTTTGGGCGACTCGAGAGGCCTTTGCTTCCGGTGGGTGGCGGCGTCACCATGGTGAGCCAGATTTAGGTCACCTCGTGTTGGATCCGCCCTACCCCCACCGTCCGCGCTTTGGGAGGCCGCTGCTCTAGCAGGTCACCATGGATCCACGCTCAAGTAAGTAGTGGCATCGCCATTGTGGATTCTCTGGTTTAGATCTCTGGCTTGTGGCCTGGTCTTACTACCTTCGGTCGCGGGGTCTTGGCGCTCGAGGCCATGGGCGTTTCTAGCGCCTGCTCCGGGCGGGCACGGTGGTTCGGCAAGTGCCGTGGTCACGGCTTGGGTTGGTGCCCGTTTTTGCGGTGGCGGCCGGCCAGATGGCCTCGGCGCCATCGTGGATGCTCGGTCATGCATGGTATTTGTGCCGGGCGGGTTAGAACTTTGTTGTCGATGTTGCCGTTGTAGGTACCTCATGTGGCCTGCCCTGATGGACATATAATAGCGGGGTGAAAACCTTGGCCAGCTCGCCTAGGCCAGTGGCAATGGTGCAACTAGTGCCATTTTCCTTCTTGGAGGTGTCATTGGAGATCTTGTGCATCCATGCAGGCTGAGGTTGAGAGACCTGCTCCAATGCTTCACCAGCATTGTTGGAGCTCTTGTGCAGCCATGCAGGCCGAGGTCGAGAGACCCACTCTAGTGGATGTCAATGTCCTGCCTAAAGGATTCGCTACAACACTACCGCAAACCATCTTGTGCCCGTCGAAATCACTCTTATCTATGCCCGTGGTGTAGCTATTGTTCGTCTCTGTAATGGTGCGCCACATGCTTGGTGTCACCTCCATGGTTCTTATTCATAGCGGCTTCACGGTTGCCGGGCGGATTTGACCATTTCTACCCCACAACGGCTACATGGCTGTTGGGGAAAGTGGTTCTCCCTAGTTGTTGGCGCCGTAGTGACTACGGTCGGTGGCTAATATGGTTCTTCCTACCCTACAGCTGGCTAATTGGTCGCTGGGGTCGCTAGCACTACAAGAAATTGGGGCTTCTATGACAATCTTCATATGACAAAGCACTTATAGTCATAGAATCAATGCGTTTATGACAATTTTTCAATGGATGACAAGTGTTTGTGACTAAAATGTGATTTAGTCATTAACGATTGTCACCATGTGCCTTTCCCAATCTTTATGACAATAGCTCATAACAAAAGTGATGTAATATGCTTGTCATAATTTTTTTTTTTAAAAAAAAAGCACCTTGAGCAGCCTCGCCTAGTTGGATTGATGGGACCCAAGTGGCGTGGTAAAAGCCACGTCTTGCCGAGGAGCTCCCACCCAGATTCAAATCATAGGTGTAACACCTTTTTGCGCTACTGGTACTCCCCTACAGTTTTCTTTCAAAAAAGACTATACACGAACCGTTGTCAATGTCTCTCACCAAGCGCAAGGCTATATTAATCTAAGGCGATTTTTCTACAGTAATAGTGTTTTTGTCTTTTTTTTTTTTTTTTTTATTTTGGTTGAATCTTTGAAAAATCATAGTAAATTATAGAAAAATCATAGAATAAAAAATTCATTTTTTGGACTCCACAAGTGTATCTACAAGTGAACATATTATATGATATGCTTTAGTATAAAGTTTTTTGCTACTGAAGCATTAATCTTTTCTTTTATTTATTTCAACTAAATCTTTGGAAAATTATAATAATTTAAAAAAAAAAAAAAATAAAAATTTAATTTTGTTATACTTCACATGCGCTTGTCTACACAAGTATATAATATGATATGCTAAACAAGTTCAAAGACCTACTTACCTAGTTCAAGGACCTACTTACCTAGTTTCCTAAGTACATGGCCTGGATGAGGCGGTGAGACAAGTTCAAAGACCTACAAAGTGAATTTTACTCTTAATCTAACAAAGGGACATTTCACTCAAGGATAATTGATGATATTTATGACTTCTCATTCGTTTTAACATGAGCTGAAATCTGCAAGCACTACAAACCAGCCCATGAATTATCCATTTGTTTAAACAGAAGAAAACACAAGCAAGTCCTTAGTGTGGCCAGTGTGCATATAGAGAACACAAGCAAAGCGGGACGCCGACTAAACTCCTGGGAGAGCGAGATTTCAGACAACCAGAACTATTAGAATTTTTTTAACAAAAAAAAGAAAGCATAAACCAATTTGACTATGCAATAAATTATCACCTACACATAGAACACAACATTCATACCTAAAGACATAATGTAATTCAAGACCATGATTTCCAAACTAAACTGACATCATCCATATATCCATGCATGAACTGACATCCAGATGGATTAGTTCACAAGGGAGGTCACTTGTGTGACACTTGTGGTTGTCCATCGTCGGGCAGCGCCGCCGCCCGGTCGTGGCCATCCGTCGCCGGGACCGTCGTGTCCCGCCACGCCCGCGCCGGTCGTGGCCGTGCAAGGGGCTATCGGGCGGCGTTAAAGGAAGCAGCGGATCATGGAGAGGCGGCGGCGGTGATGGCATGGGAAGGCGGCGGCGTTGTCGGTGTGGGGGCGTGGAGTCGTAGCGTCGGTTTTTCTATATACGGAAGGCAGCGCGGTAGGATGGGTGGGGGGTGTCACAGGAGCGGGCGGGTCAGCGGCGACAGACGATAACAGTTCAGGTGTTTTAAGTTGTAGAGATAAGTTATGACATGGACTTTGCGGGTAATGATGTGGATAATTTAGATGAAAAGATAAAATATCTAGTGGGTTCACATAGTGGGAATCATGAGAGAGAGATCAACTAGTGGGGTTTATCTTTATAAGAATTATAGATAGATTTGTACAATCAACTGAGTGTTGAAGTTTAGCCCAGATATCAGATCCCTTGCATCCCCTGAAGATTTTGAGTGACCATTGTAAAGAAACGAAATCCTTGTAAGCCAAATTAGCCAGCAAAGAGAAGTTGTCCCAATCAATAATTGGTGACAGTGACTGATATTCCAACAGTTTTGTTTTTCTATCTAGTGTCCTTCTTAGTTCAGTACATCCGCCACCGTTGGTGCCCTTCTTATAATTGGTGCAGTATATTAAATAACATGTTGTGTAAGGAAAAGTTAAACACATAGAAGATCAAATCTTTATCATTTCTGCTATATTTCAGGTGCATGATTAACATGTAATCTTGTCAATGTTTAATTCGACTATAAAAATGTCAATTGTCTCTTGTGAGTTGTCCTTTTAATGTTACTACCTAATTTTCTAAGATTTTTGACTGAAAATTCAGATACATAGCGACTCCCCATTTTGATTGCCTTGTAGTTGGTGTTAGTTCAGTCGACAAAGTCAAAGTCGTCCTTCTCATATAAAACTCTTTTGTGAAGCATGCACTTAACTCCTCCTTGTAGTAAATTATATTTGTGAAAGTCAAAGTCGTCCTTCTCACATAAAACTCTTTTTGTGAAGCATGCACTTAACTCCTCCTATTAGTAAATTATAGTAATCTTGAACATCCTTCTAATTCGTTCACTATGGATGCTATCTACCCGGATGAATACAAATAAAGCAAGCTGCCAGTCATTTCTGCACAACGACTCAAAACCTCAATGGAGGCAGTTCTCTCTGCAATTTCTGGCGAAATATTGAGCCGACTCATCTCCTTCGTAATCAAAAAACACACCGACAGGTCATGTGTGGAAGACAAGCTAGAAAGGCTCGAGCATCTCCTGCTCAGAGTCCATGCCGTGGTCGAGGAGGCTGAGGGACGGTACATCACCAATTCCAAGATGCTGGTGCAGCTCAGGAAGTTTGTTGATGGCATGTACCAAGGGTACCATGTGCTCAGCACCTTCAGGTTGAAGCCTGCTAAGGAAGCCCCTCTCCAAAACCAGGTGACACAATCATCTGCCCTGTCAGCTCCTCTTAAGCGCACTCATCCAGTAGCTTCTAGCGTCAGGACTACCATGGCTTCCACCCATGAGCTACAAGCTTCTCTGGCAAAATTGGAAACCATTGTTGCAAATATGACAGAGTTTGTCGTTCTGCTGGGTGGATGCAAGCAGATGCATAAAAGGCCCTATGACACCTATATCTACATTGACAATTTCATGTTCAGTCGTGGAGTGGAGAAGCAGGAGCTGATCAATGCTCTGTTGCAAGACAACTCTCCTGTAGGTGTTCCAGCTGTTGTGCCAGTAATTGGTGCATACAAAGCCGGGAAGAAAACCTTAGTTGGGTATGCTTGCAACGATGATATGGTTCGCTCTCACTTCTCCTCCATTTTGCAGTTGAAAAGCAACTACTTTCAGAAAGTAACCCGTGAAACATTCATGCCTGTAAGGACTTTAGCTGTTGTTGAGTTTATTTCAGATGTGGATGACAGTGAATGGGTGAAGTTTTATTCAGATGCATCGTCACAGATGGCTGCAGGTAGCAAAGTGATCATCGTAAGTAGGTTCAAAGAAATAGCTAGGTTTGGAACTGTAAAGCCAATCATCCTCAGAAGCTTGTCAAATGCAGAGTTTTTTTACCTGTTCAAGGTACTCGCATTCGGAGGGACAGACCCAGAGAATCACCCACAACTTGAATCAATAGCTATGGAGCTATGCACAAACCTGAATGGGATGATCCTCTCGGCGAACATGATCGCTGACTTGTTGAGGAAAAATCAAAACGTCCAATTCTGGTTTCATATATTGAAAAAAGATGAGGAAGTCAATAGAGCGTAATTTTTCCAGGTTTGGTGAGCATCCAAAACTACTTCTTGACAGGGACCGTCCGACTGACATAACAATGATGGTTCCGCCTTCTTCTGCTACGCTGCGACTCATGCCATCCCACGACAACACTAGTTTACTGCCCAAGGTGAAGCTTGCAGACCTGGTACAAGGTTCAACTACTATTCTACCCAATGAGGAGTTTCAGATAATTACATGGGAATCAAGATTACCCCCTTTTACTAAGTTTGTCGCAAACTTTATCGCTGAGGAGCATCCTTGTACTTCCTCAGACAACAAAGAGGCATAAGTCAGCATGTACCAGTACTAGTTGAGCTGAACCTTGTTTATGTTTTCTTGTGGGTGTGTTAGCCTTGTGATGTCGGTCTGTATCGTGACTATCAGCTATGTACTATCCCCAGATGGTAGAGGCCCAAAATTTGTTTGCTTATCTGGGAAAACAATATCATCTTGTTATTCGTATGGCCTGGAGCTATTATGTCAAATATATCTAGAACATCAGGATGTGTTAGTGTCTAAGTAATAGGTCCTGATTATATATACTTAATTGAGTTTTGGGTAGATTCATCTATGTTACACTTACTAGCGGATAGTGTAGATGAAGGGTATGAAGAAAATTAATATTGGCATATATATAAGGAAAGACTTGCCGGGCCCCTACTTTTTAGGGCCATTGTGCATCGTATATCGCTCCCTAGATCAGTAGGTGATACGCGTAATTCCAACAAGATTGATATCAGTAACCATACTTTATTACTAATGGGGAAATAGTAATAAAGTATGGTTTGTCATATCAATAACATTGCAACAGTGCAAGTGTCATTTTTGAATTATAAACTCCATGGAGACTCGGCGACTCCCTTCCGCTCTCCCACCCACCGCTGGCGCTCCCCGAACCCTCTCCAACGCTCGTGACGTTCTCCGGTGATCGGCTGATCTTGCTGCGATGGGTCCTCAGACTTTGATCTGGGCTTGGAGTTTCAAGAAGGAATTTGTCGACGCTTCAGAAATCCCGTACATCACCTATTCCCCTCTCCAGATGGTTCCTTCCTTCTCATTACATTTTGAAGGTTTTTTTTTGTTCTGTTTGAGGAAAAATTATGTCCAAGTAGGAGCAAAAGAATAAGGCATCTCCTAAGAAAATGGAGCAAAAGCAAAAGGAAGCTCAACAGAAGATTAATGTTATCCCTACACCAGCAAAAGAAGATAAAGAGATGTGGCATCCAAAACAACAAAACACAAAAAACACACCACACCACCGAAAATCAACAAAATGGTGTGGATCCCAAACAGGTACAACCATCCATTTTGTTGACGCGAAGTTAGGGCTTCACACCAACACACCGGGAGGGCCTTGGGACGCCCACGAAGATCCGCGATCGACCTTGTAGCAGCGAGCACCACAGCGTGGCAGCCCAAACCGATCTAGGGATCGGTAGGGGCGCGTAAAGCTCGGTGACGGCTGAAAGAACCTCCGAACGCACCTCCGGAAAGACCCGTCGGGAGGACGCACGCGAGGGGTGCTCTAGGACCAGCATGGCCGCCTAGAACGCCGATTTAAGAACGCGGAGTTCGCCGCCGAACAGCAACATAGAGGGGTTGAGGGAAGAAGATGACCTACAAACGGGACATGATATAGATTGGTTGTCGATTGGATGTAGATGGGATCAAATCGCCATAAACCTCTTTATTATATAGAGGAGGGTGGTCTTATCCTTTTAGGAAACCGTCCTTGGGCGTTTCCAAGCATCAAAACCGACCTAAAACACGATTGGAAACAAATCGGTTCGGATCTCGTCACGGACACGGGCACGCATCGGGTGACCGGACGCCACGATCAGCCTTTGACCGGGCGCTTCCGGCCGACGGGTCCGGTCGAATTTCGGTAAGATGCGCGGCCGGCTCGCGGCAGCGTGACCCGGCCGGATCACGGGGGCCGGACGCTGGGCCCGGACCCATGGGTCGCGTCCGGTCGATGGCCCGAAATTAGCTGGTTCGGCCGCCGACGGACTTCGCGAGGGGGTTGACCGGGACCTTCCGGTCCAGCGTCCCGATCGGGTTTAACGAAGGTGCGCAAACCGTCGTGGGGCGCGACCCGCCGGACGCTAGGACGGACCGGAGGACCGGACAGCGCCCGGCCGAGTCGGTCGCATTCCGAGAAGAGCCCTTTTGAACCTCCTCGAGAATTTAACTAAGTGCGGATTTTTACCGTGACTTAGACCACGCCATTTTTGGGTGTCAACATATGCCCCCCTGTTTTCAGGTGAGAAGTGCACGAACACGAAAACAAAACAAGAAAAACCAAACAACACGAATGCCCATCGTATCGGTTGTCCGGTGACTAAGGGCGATACTATGTATCGGCCATTTTTGTTCTAAGGGCGATGCATGCATCGGCCATTATTTGAGAGCACTAGGCCTCTTGCCAAACACTAGGGAAATACTTTTTCAAATACCTCCCGTTAACCGCCTTATCTTGGCGTTTTCCATCACTTGTTGACTCAAGCACATAGGAGTTCCCAAATATCACTTTGACCACCTTGAAAGGACCTTTCCAATTGGGTGACCACTTGCCAAATTGATTGCTCTTCGACCCTATCGGTAATATAGTTTGCCAAACTAAGTCACCGATTTGGAACGATTTGCTCTTGACTTTCTTGTTGTAGGCTCTTGCAACACGGGCTTTGTCCTTTTCAATCTCCTTTAGAGCTTGTATCGCTTGTCGGTTACCTCATCGATGTTGTCCATCATCAAATCATGATACATAGTAGGAGATAAATCATTTTGTTTAGCAAATCTATATGCATCCAAATTTACCTCAACGGGTAACACCGACTCTTGGCCATACACCAACTCATAAGGAGTAACTTTAGTTGCACCATGCCTCGATATGCGATGAGCCCACAAAGCTTCTGACAAGACCTCATGCCACCTTCTTGGATGTTCTATTATTTTCTTCTTAATAAGCTTGATCAAAGTCTTGTTAGTCGATTCCGCTTGACCATTGGCTTGAGCATAATATGGAGATGAATTGAGCATCTTGATCTTATATGATTCGGCAAAATCCTTTACTTCCTTCGCCATAAATGACGTCCCTTGATCCGTAGTTAATGTTTGAGGAATGCCGAATCTATGAATAATGTGCTCTGTAATAAACTCAATTACCTCCTTGTGTGTCATGTTCTTCAATGGAACCGCTTCCGACCATTTAGTGAAGTAGTCGGTAGCAACCAAGATGAACTTATGCCCCTTCGAAGATGGAGGATGAATCTGTCCTCGAGAATTTGACTAAGTCTGGATTTTTACCGTGACTTAGACCACGCCATTTTTGGGTGTCAACACATTTCTCCTGGGACTGATGTGCCATCCACAAGTAAGAACTGAAAGGGAGAAGAGTCGTGCTCAACGGAAAGGTGAGGCCTTACCGAAGGTAAATCGGTAGTTATCTTTTTATTACAGCAAAATAAAAATACTTCATGCATCTTTAATAAACCTGACCTCTATTTAAAAATATGCATATATTTATCCTTGTTATGCTAAATGGTTTCAGCTTGAAGTACGGTGAGTGTACCATCTTATCATCATAAACTTCTAATCTGAGCAAGGTGCTCAGATTATCAAATCCACCTTGATCAGGTTAAATATTTAGCCGGATCATTGAGCCAAAATCATTATGCATAAGCTATAATAAAATGAATATTCTATATCTTTGTTAGATACTTCTTGCTATTTTTTTTTTTGTTTTCTTTTCCAGCAAAGTTATTTTGGTTGAAAAATGATGATCGATCCATCATATTCTCATAGGCTTTTAAATGTAAGCATGGTGCTTAGATTTTAGTCTACCTTGATCATTTAGTTTGATTTATTGAACCAAAATTTCTAATATGGACCCTAATAAAAGACAACAACAGAAATAAAATTTTGAGAATATTATTAACCCTGTTTTTTATCTCAAATGAATCTTAAAAGACAAAAAAAAATTCCTTATTCATTCTAGTACACTACACAAAAACCTTTAAAGAGCAAACTAAATGAGATAAAAAAACAAAGGGGTGTACAGCAATGGACAGTCTGTTGCTAAAGGCTATACCGACGGATCAATGTTGTTGCTAATGATGTCGTCATTATATGTATCCAGCGTGCGTATTTTATTTAGCGACGGACAGTTCGGCGGTCCAAATTTTAGCAACGAACAGTCTGTTAGAGCTTTAGCAACAACATAAGTTTGTAACACGCGCTTGATGCTTGGGATATTAACTTACCTTGCTCAAGACTCCCAGTTTAACCATTGAAACAAATAACTACTAGTATGAATTTGGAAACAATTTCGTGAACTATAACCCATGTCGGAAAAAGGAAGATAATGACAAAAAAATAACAGAAAATAATGTATGATAAAATAACCTTAGGCTTCAAGCTAGCTTGGGGAGGACCCCCGTAGAGGCAAGTGCATTACATATTTAACTATTGCATTTGTATTTTTTTACTTTCTTAAAAATGTGATGATGAATATGATAAAATACAAAAAAAAAAAAAAATCCACTCTTGTATGTGTTTTATATCTATGTTGTAAAAATTTAGTTTAATCCTTGTTGAAATGATGAATAGTTGTTGTCTTATATTTCAACTCTACCTAGTTTATGACTTAGTTTTTCCCCAAAGATTTGAGTTTAATGGCTAAAAATGTCTCATCCTAAAAAATCTTGGATCACATGGGTTACATATGTTTTCTCTAGTCTAAGTAATTGTGAAATATGATAAAGTGCAACATATTTTGCTACGACTTTATTCTAAGAAAGACTTGGCATCCAGAGTTTTATTTTCAAAATGCTAAAAATCCAAGTTCATCAATGATTTATATTTCCTACCAAAGCCATATGACTTGACCTCAGTTATATTCGACTTGTGTTCATGTTGAGCTTTGTCAAATTATTGTGACCTATGTTGAGATTCTTTTCATACACCCATAATCAAGATTCACGTACACTAACCAATAAATTTGTCAACACTTACACCGAGAGTTGCGCACAACATGCACCCTTCTATCCACCAAAATAAATACTCCATGCAAATTATCATGATGTCTCTCTATCCAAAGTTTCATATGCTAAGAAAAAAAAAAAATATGGGCTATGCTAAAAAAGATAGAAAAATCCATGCCAAGGGGCATGATGAGGAGAGAAAATGGACATGTGTCCAATTAAATAAAACAATGGGTTCTCTAATGCCCGCCTTAAAAACGATAGCTTGGAAGGGGCACCACGAGGGATGGTCCCAAGAAGTGGCATGGTCCTATAGGGGGTCCTCTAGTTACTTTGGCTTCAGTGGAACCTTTGTAAAGGCCTCGTCGTGAAACCCTACCTGCTCACCTTGGAAGTGTTTGGGGAGTGGTCGCCCCGGACACATGGGAATCACGTCTTGAGGTGAAGTGTACAGCCTCTGCAGAGTGTGAAATTGATATATCAGCGGTGCTTAAGGATACAAGCGACCTAGACCCTTACATGCTTAGAACTAGACTCACATGGATCTTTGGATATGGCGATGGAGCTTTGGCGAGGTTGCAAGTAGGAGCAAAGAATAAGGCAACATTAGCAATAAATGATTGTCCTACTTGACATTAATTTTCTCAGAGTATTAGCAGCTGGAATATATGACTTCATTAGTCACTCTTTTTAAGTCTAGTAAATTATTTGCTAAACTTTGTAAATGAATTATCCTTTGAACTCCTTGCTCACATTGTTTTGTTCGACGATCAAAATGAGATAATGATAATTCATTTCAGCTTATTTTTCTATTCAACTGTTTATTTTCTGTCCCTGTTGTTGGGAAAGTTGATTCATCAAAATGACAATTAACAAATCTTGCTACTAATATGTCTTCAGTTGATGGTTCAAGATACTTCATTACCCGATATATATTCCCAACCTTCTTTTAGGGCCCTATCTTTTGTGCGTTTTGGTGGAGCAATTGGGACATACACCGCACATCCAAAAATTCTTAGAAGTGAAATATCTGGCTCTTTCCTAAAAAAAAACAAGTATAGATGGGAAAAACTATGGTAACTTGTTGGCCTGATGCGAATTTAATGCCGCTGCATGCAAAATAGCATGTCCTCATGCAAACGTTGGGAGTTTTGACTTCATAAGTAACGTCTCGCTATTAATTGGAGACGTTAAATAAATGACTCTGCAAGACCGTTAATTAAATGACTATGCAAGACCATTATGTGTATGAACATCCATCATATTTATTGAAACTTTTTGGGTGTAAATTCACTGACATTATCTAAGTGTATAGTTTTAGTTGGATTAAAACTGAGCTCTTAACTTGATTATTTGAGCCAACAGCAGGTGCATCGAGACCAGAATAGGGAGGGAGCGTTGGGCACTAAGGGTCTGGGAGCAGTGCCGTCTGGGAGTGGGACTGGGCTAGGAGTGAGGGAGTTAGGGTTTTCTGAATCATTTATATCTCGAAGCCGGTGAATGGAGTGGGCAAGCGAGTTGGGCCTGATTTACAAAAGGCGGTTGCATTATAATGCATGTCTCAGTTTAAATTAATGGATTCTCGCGAGGCGGTTGCATTGTAATACCCGTCTCGGTTAATGGATTTTTGTGAGGCGGTTTTTTAGGCTTATTTCAAACTGCCTCAGAAAAAAATTTTTTTTTTTTTGCGATAAGAAAATCATTATTGTAGTAGTGGTAAATTCTAAATTGCTTAGTACACCGTCATTGCTTAAATTTTCATAATTACTTTGAGGCTTTCAAATCTTATAGTTTAATTAATAGATTTTTCTAATTACCATTGATTGCAATTTAACACAATCCTAAATGATCTTGGTACTAAGAATAATATTTATAAATATATCGATAATGCGCGAGCTTATAATAGTCATGTTCGCTTCGGCTACAGGTGCTACCAAGGGCGAATAGATGTTGGCGTCGGGGGTCCGCCGACCCATCTCAAATATAGCACTAAGATTCCTCTTATCTCCTGCAAATCACTCTTACAATGGAGAATCAATGTATGTTTGACTCCGTCACTTAGTCTTTGACCCCAACAAGGTAATATTCTATTCGCCACTCGGTGCTACTGTGGCTGCAGCAGTTTCTAAAACCGCTGAACACTGTTATAGCTGCAGCTTCGAAACTATATAGTCTTTTTTGTTACAAAACTAATAGTCTTGGCCACGAATTTTTATTATCAATAATATTACGCTACTATATCTGTTATTAATATTTTTTTCATAGTATTCTCTATTGTCAAGGTTAGTACGTACAGTGTATGTGTTTGGACCGATCCATGCTATATTTTATCCTGATTTGCCCCCACCCCACCCCCATGCGGTGGCCACTCAAGAGACCAAACAAGCGAACATGGTTACTCCCTCCGTCCAGAAATAAGTGCACTTCTTTGACTTTCAAAATTCTTGTTTGACCATTCGCCTTATTTAAAATTTTTTAATAAATATTACTTATTTTGTTATAACATAATTTAGCATTAGAGTAATTTGTATGTTATGACAAAATAAATTATATTTATTAAATTTTTTTAAATAAGACGAATGGTCAAATATGATTGATAAAAGTCAAAGAAATGCACTTATTTGAGGACGGAGGGTGTAGGTGGCAATTGCACGTAGCTTTCTTTGACCGAACTCAGCTTTATCATTTCCCGTCGTCCACGTAAAGAAACCGAATTCGTAGGATAAATGCAGTCTCAGACTTGAGATGTCTGCGAGAGAGAGGCGCAGCCAGCAAAGTAAGAAAATTGAGATGGAGCTGGTTGTATCTGCAGTTGCAGGTGAACTAGTTAACCGGTTCATGTCCTTCTTGTTCAACAAGTGCAAAAGTGAGGAGCATCTGGAGAAGAAGATGAAAAGGCTTCAAGATCTACTGATCAGAGCTCACATGATAGTGGAGGAGGCCGAGGTGCGATACATTACCAACTCGAAGATGCTGATTCAGCTCAAGAAGCTTGTGGAGGTCATGTACCGAGGCTACCTCGTCCTGGACACCATCAAGTACAGGACTCTCTGTAGCTCCTCCACGACTGAAAGCGAGGTTAGGAATAACTTCAGTGAATTGTTCTTCACCACTTTTATTAGGCGAAGACTCCGTGTCATGATGTGTACTACTTCATCAAACATAAATGAGCTATAAGTCACACTGGATAATCTAGAGTCCACTGTTTCCAATATGCAAGAGTTTGTGTTGCTTCTTGGGGGCTGCGAGCGCATGTTCCGTGGCCCCTACGACTCGTATGTTTACATCGATCACTTCATGTTTGGTCGTCATGTGGAGAAGCAGAGCGTCATCAGTTTCTTGCTACAAGAAAATATTCCCTCCATTTCTCCGGCTGTTCTTCCAATTCTTGGAGGCAGTAGAGTGGTCAAGAAAACCCTAGTTGCGCATGTGTGCAATAATGAGAAGGTCAGGTCTAAATTCTCATCAATTTCGAACGTCAGTGGCGAGAACATCTGGAGAATTATGGAGCGTCAGGTAGGAGTAGGAGCAGGTAGGTCCTTGGTCGTTGTCGAGTTTACATCAGATGTGGATGAGGAGGGCTGGTTGAATTTTTATTCATCCGTAAAAAGCAGATGGGGAGAGGAAGCAAGATCATAATCATAAGCAAAATTGCAAAACTATCAAGGTTTGGGACGGTAAAGCCAGTTCAACTGAATAGCTTCTCCCACGAGGAGTATAGCTACCTCTTCAAGGCTCTTGCATTTGGAAGCACAAACCCTGAAGAACACCCTCAGTTAGCAGTAGTAGCTGAAGATCTAGCAGTAGCTTTGGGAGGGTCGCTCATCACAGCGAACGTCTGTGCTGACATGCTCAGGAGAAACCAGAACGCCCACTTCTGGGTGAGCCTGTTAAAAAGGTACAGAAACGTGGTGCAGAAGAACTTCTCCGTATTCGGTGAGCATCCCAAGAACCTCATGGACAAAGATCATCCTATTGACATAACCAGACTTGCATCGTCATCATCCTCAATGCCATCATCCGCTACTCTTCGCCTGATGCCTCCTCATAGTGAAGCTGACGATTCCAAAACTGGATTTCCCAAGGTGATGTTTGGAGACCTGATTACTGGCTCAGCTGTTCTGCCAAGGACAGAGTTTGAACTAGTCGCATGGGAATCAAGGATACCCCCTTATAAAAGCTTTGTGAACCTTGCTACCTATTCTGATGATGATGATGATGAGGCGCCCATCTCTCAGCAGAAGCATACACCATCACCTAGTAGCAGGAAGCGCAAACGGTAGGCAAGTTGCTAATATAGGATATAGCATCTGCCAGCCATGGCAGTGTAGTCAACAAAAAATAGCTCTCTGTACATATAAGTCAACATGTCGAGACCCAAGTACTTGTAATGTTGTGTACAATAATATTCAAAGTAGTTTTCCATGACCACAATGTTTCTCTTTGACAGCACAGCGGTTGAAATCCAATTTTGTTCTTCCTCTCATCCTCTGTTGCCATCCCCTGTTTTTCTTCAAGTAGGCTTGTCAGGTTTTCTTTGCATTTTATGAGTAGTGGTTGGTTCAAAGTTGTGTGTGGGTGAATTTGCGGTCAACTGGTGACCTCTGTACTTCACAATTTTCTTATAATAATAAACATAAACAAAACTCTTGCCCTTCTTTCAAAGAAACAGCACATATATAGGTCACATTTGGCCGTGAAAATAATATTCTGCCTTTTTTTTTTCTAGCAGCATACTAGCGTCTGTTCAGAAATATGCACACTATGTGCCATATTTTTCTAACAGCATGGACATGGGAAACAGATTAGTATCGTACCATCCGGTGCACTGTTTTGCTTTTTGTATTCAATGTGTCTTTTATTATCTATAGGCTTCATTCTTTGGGTGGCTTTACAAGTCTTCTACTGTCTTCAACACGTACACTTTTTTTTTTTTTTTTTTTTTGACAAGAGTACACTTGGTATTGAATTGAGGTGTACTCATCAAGTGCCCATCTATTTCATTCTTTATTTAGTTAGACTACATCTATTTGCACTCTTCGGGCTAAGTATGCATTCTTGAGACTAAGTCCTTATATTTTTTAATAATAGAACAAGGTTTTAGCCTCTATAGTCCAAGAATGGTAATCGTAGTACAAACCAAAGCCTGACAAACACATGAAAAACAAAATCAAGGTTCAGCCCACGTAGTGGGTGCAACAAGAAAAAACATACTCCCTCCGTTTCAAATTGTAGTTCACTTTAGTTTTTCTAGATTCATTTCTTTTAATATGTATCTAGACATAGTGTATAGGTGCATAGTAAAATCAATGTATCTAGAAAAGCCAAAAGTGAACTACAATTTGGAACGGAGGAAGTAGAAACTAAGACTCAATACAATGTGAGAATCTCCAGCCAAACTTCCCAAAGACATTCTTGATCATAGTCTCCCACCGTCTAAATCTGTCGGTCGCTCTTTGTCTAATATGTTGTCATTCTAAAAATTACCTGTATCGAGCTTTGTTACATACCATATCGTTTTTATTCAACCATATCGACCAACAAAGCACAGCAACTCCAAGCAACATATGGTTTTTAAGTTTTAAGCTTAAACCATATATCCAAGAACCAAAAATGATATATAAAAAATGAAAATATGTATTTCTAGGACTGAAACACAGGTTTCTAATATCCTCTCAAGCATTCATACAATATTTACGCACCTTCATACTGTGAATATCTAACTCATGTAATCTTTTTTACTACATATTTGTAAATCTTATATTATACATTCTCATACAATATTTACGCACCTTCATACTGTGACTATCTAACTGATGTAATTTTTTTTTACTACATATTTGCAAATCTTATATTATATATTCTCATACATTATTTACGCACCTTCATCTTGAACCATGACTTTGTTTCCTTTTCTATCTACCCTATCTTTATCCTTTTTGTCTTGTGCCTTTTTTTCGTTCTTTTTGTACTGTTTCATATGGGTTTCATCTCTAGCCTATCCTAACTAGCTTGGGACTAAAGGCTATGTTGTTATTGTTGTTGTTGTTGTTGTTGTTGTTGTTGTTGTTACGTACTGTGACTATCTAACTGATGTAATGTTTTTACTACATATTTGTAAATCTTATATTATATATTTGACACCTTAAATGATCTCAAAGAAACTTGTTACTACAAAGTTGTACATCTCGTTGATTACTACAACTTTGATGTTGACTTTGTCACCATTTGATATTGTCAACCATCTTAAATTTCATCCGTGAGCTCATTTAATTTTTTTTTACATATAACCAACCTCAAATTAAAAAAGTTGTCAACTAAGAATATCTAGATCTCTTTGAACTCTATAACTTTGATATAAGTTTATCATGATTCGAGTACAAATGAAAAGTTACGAATTTTTTGTTGAACAAAATAAGTGATACATAGTTATGAACTTGCGCTGATATGTAGTTTTCGGCTTTTCGCCACTGGTTCAAGGCTGCACAAATGTAGGTGATAGACATTTGTATCACTTTTGGTTTTAGCCACGAACCAACATTGAAAAACCATGTCACTATCGTTTACTCTATCATCGTCAGTTATAGTCATGAATCGATGGTGACAACCAGGCAGTGATTATAGTGTAAGGTAAATTGTTGCTATCATCATTGGCGGAGGGCTCGGTAGGGCGAGGTATGGCAGGCGCCATACCTTGATTTCCCGCAAATCCCCTTTCCTAAATCGTCGTCTAGTCACCATTGTACTAACCCAGGATATCGATAATATCAACAATATTGGGATTTGAATGGTGATAGAAAAACATAACTGTGGTGTATGTCTGCCAACTTGTGTCTTAGGCCTTTACCCTTTGGGCTAGCACGTTTGTCCGCACATGGGTTTGTTTAATTTACTTTATTTTTGGTTGGTTACCGATTTGGTTTATTAGTTTGTGGACCAGTGAAATTTATATAGTAAAAATGGATCCAGTAGTTCAGATGAACCAGTGTAAAATTATAAATTCATTTAATTTCAAAATATAAATGTTATTGATTTTTCCATACCTAGAAATTTTTTTCGTCCTCCACCACTGGCTTTCATCTCCTCCCCAAAAAAAAAAAATGTTGCTATCATCCTCAAAATGGTATCCTCACCCATACTGCAAGGTAAATTGAATGTGTAATCTACTCCTTCCATCCCAGAAAGAATGTACAAATATATCAAAGTTTGACCAATATACAAAATATATTTATATTTATGATACATAATAAGTATCATTTGCCTATAAGAATGAAGGGTTTTGATCCTATTTTGTAAGTGGGTCAAATCATTTGTACAAGGAAATAATGTTGGGATAAAGGTAAATGATCAACTGAGATCATGAAAACAACAAGGGTCATAGACAAAGTGATTCACTATCCTCTATATTCAATATAGTTGTGTTTGCAACAGTAATCATTTTGGCATCAGGCCTGGGGAGGGGTTATTAGTATCAGGCCTCACCTACACACGGTGCAATGTCTTGCGGAGGCTGGGGCTTGAACCTTTCGATTACAGGCGGTAAAGCACTACCGCTTGCATCAAGGCCGCCCTCTTTGGGTGGCATTTTCAGCTTCCATAATTTTTTTTGCCAGCAAGTGCTACCTGATCCACCCTCAGTCTCGCAAATCATTGTTAATATGCAAACTTCACCAAGTACACGCCGTGCTTCTTTGATTCCCATGCCCACACATCATCAGACTGGGTTGTGTCTGATGAGAACACGAATATATCACACAGATAAGCACGCAGATTCTAGAGATCTCTGCAAGAGATGAGCACATAAAAAGAACGAAGGCTGAGATAACACATGTGGATTGAGGTGGATACATGTGCATACAAAAACCTAAAGCACATAAGTGACATTTGGCTGTTTAAATAAGAAAGATTAAACTTCAAATTGTAAGACATTTTAGCTTTTGTAGATACTCCGTACATAGCTTTTGAATGGATTTAGATATATATTATGTCTAGATATATGATAAAAACAATATATCTACAAAATCCAAAAAGATTTTACAATTTGAAACAGAGGAAGTAGCATCTAATGACAAATATGGACACCATTTGCCAGTTTCTTCAAATTATAAATCAAATTTGTCGAAAATCACAGTTAGTAGGGCTCGCCTATACCGAACACATTACACAAGCCTGCATATGTGCTTGACAATCATAATTTGTGAACCAAATAGAGTGAAACCCATCAGACTGCATGCAGAGACATATATAGTTGCAGTGCCCAGAAAGCAACAAGACTGAGGGACTTGGGAAAAAGATTGATTCAGATTGCCATTGCACAGAGTTGATACCATGTAATGTATTTTGATTGATTCAGATTGCCATTGCACAGAGTTGATACCATGTAATGTATTTTCCTAAATAAGTATATTTAATACATACACAAAATCAGGAAATGTACAGGGAAGAATCAAAGAATTTATCACTAGTGATCCCACAAACAAGATGTTCAAACGCCCTGTCAGCATGCAAATATTACAATCAAATCAAAGACAGGTGCAAAACTCAAAAAGATTAAAAACCTGGGATTCAAAAATCCAGGTGTCATGTTTTCTTATCCCCACATCAGTGTTTTAAAGGCGTCGCCTAGGTGTCCAGGCATACCCAGCTTGCTTTGGCAAACAGTGGCGCCTTTTCGCCTAGGCGTATCCAGAACTCGCCTGGACGCCTAGCCGCCTTTAAAACACTGCCCCACATTCCTGGCGATAATGGATAAAGACTTACATATCTCACCATCATATATTGAGGTTTGCTCGGCTTGTTCTACCACCACTTGAATCAGGTATTGACGAAGAGGAAAATCTGTGGTATCTGTAGTTTTCTGATGAAGAGGACATTGGCTGCTGTGGATAGAGTGTCGGGGGGTGGAGTTAGGTTCCGCTGTGCAGGCAGTGGGGAAACCCCATTGTACTTGTAGCTCTGGCGCCGTAGCTACAAGTTAGGAAACAGGTGTGTCAACAAGATGTTGCTCATGTAACCAAATTATTGATCATGTTTTGGCATATATCCAGTTCTCATCAAGAGTACCAGACAACAAAGCACACAAGAGAATGTTTATTCCATCAAAGCCTCACGTATTTGTCAGTAATAGATAGAGGGAGTACCTTTTTCTTTGGAACATGTCATCATCATTCACAGTTTCTACAGGAAGAATGGTATCTTCTCTGGGAGTGAGTGACCATGGGCTAGGGACAGGAAGCTCATTGAAAAATACCTCCTCCTTATCAGCTGAATGATGTACCACAATACCATTAGTAAATATTATAGTGTCAATCCCTAAAATCTAATTAAAAGGATCTTTTGCACAAACCATGCGGAAGAACTTGATTATAGCTTCTTTATCATATCTTGCCTCTTTGGCAGCCTGTATTCAAAGGTCAAACCTGTCATTTCAAAATTTAAATAGCACAGCATAGAGCACACGCATAATCAATAAGAAAACAGGAATTATTGTTTCTTCACAAGCCAGACAACCTATGGATCACCACACTATAGTCAGTTAAAGCAAGCATCAGACAGCAAATAATAGTATAGAGAAGCTTTTACCGTGAGCAGACCAGAATTGCCAGGAAAGCTATCTGCAAGTGGAAGTTCTTCACTGGATGGAAGCAGGCCTTGTTTTTCAACCCATTGACGAGCAACGTCAACAAGATTCCCACTGCTCACTCTTCTACCATCTCTTGGAGCAATATCCACTTTGTTGGCAATAACTAGGTAAGGAACTGGAAGGCCACCAGGACCACCAGACCCAAGAGGAGCTGAAAAGGTCCCAGATTCAGCAACTTCCACTGCCCACTTGTTCAAATTTGTCTTTGTTTTCCTCTGGGAGAGGTCATAAACAAATATGACACCTGATAATTAATTTCGGAAAAAGGTTAAGAATCTGTAAACCATCTTTTTGCTGAAGAAAACTTTTAAACACATTATCTAATATTCTTCATTAGCAATACATTAAGAATATGTAACACATAGGTAATAGATCACCACATTCTGCCCCATACCTACAATGTCTCTAGGCCAAGGGCCGAGAACTATCGATTATTCTAAAAATAAACCATCTCTTCCACGTCAATTCAGGCTTCAGCATGCAACCATCAAACGGAACTTTTGGCAAAACTGGACAATAAGGTTTCAGATTGTGGACATACCATGCCAGGTAGTCTCATGCTGATTTAACAAAATGTAACAAAGTTCATACAACAAACACTAGAAATATTGTAATGCAAAGTAGGGTCATGAGTCATGACTTATGGGCCCTATGGTTTTTTCCTTTCCATATATTCATACAAGTATGGTTGGCTAGCTGAGAAGATGAAATATCATTCAAAGGGGATACTGTTGCACAGTTTAACATTTAACTAGCTGCACAGAAAAAAAAATGACTTCTGTCAAGGTGCAGCATGGGATTACTATATTGGCAGGAAAAAAATGATGCAGAAAATACCTACCATTAATTTGTGAATAAAAAGTGAGCGGCAGTCTTTGTAGCGCTCATGTCCGAGGAAACATCCCAAAGCTCAACAAAGAAGTTCCTTTCAGCATCACCCTTGATGCTATTAGATGAACCCCTGGATTACTGTAAGTAATATGCTGCAGAATGGGAATTAATGCTTGTGTGAGAATTTTTTAAAAAAAAATTAAAACAAAGGAAATTAGGCCACGTTTACTTACTTTAACACCAACTGCACACCCAATTGTTTGGGCTGGTCGAGCCATTGCAGAACCTTTCATTAAGAGATGCACCAATGAAGATTTGCCTACACCTGTCAAAAAACTAGGATGATGATAATCTGCCATATTCCCCACACAACTGAAAAGAATTGGCATAGTAGGCACTCAAGTATTGTCTAATATGTTGTCATTTCAACCAATACCTAGAATCATAGAAAACTTGGTACCGCTTTTCAGGGTGAAAAGGCACACACAAAGGAAGGCACAGAAGTCCAAGAAACGGTTGCCATTCAAGTGATGTGAAGTTAGAATTTCATTTCATAATGATGGGGAAGAAAAACTACTCAAATCACTCATTACAAATCAATTTCTCAAATGCATTAGAAAGTCACTCTGGCATCTGAGAAATCAAGTTGTCGGATGCATTGAAAGGTTAATAGCTTTATAAAAGCAGGAATAGCTAAATTTCACACATTATGATCTGATGAGGCCTTGTAGCCTACAGATGATCCAAGCTGTTCTAAAAAGAAATTGTGGTTGCACTCAAATCATTTCATAGCTACTACATGATAACAGTTCATCAAATTCTTCTGGTAAAGTCATCTCATGCTAATAATCTCTATACGCAAACATTATCCTGTTCGACAGCATAGCATGACCCAAATTGTATTTCAAGTACTTCCTCCATTTCAAAATGTAGGGCATATTATAATTTTGTATGGCAAGTGCGCAAAAGATACATTAATAGATTTGTATCCCACATGTTTTTAGTAAGATATTGGTCCCAGATAATTGATAACATATTGTATAGGAAATTAGTGGTGAAAATATAACTCAAAAGACTTTCTCAGATCATAACACCCGAAAGAAATAAAGGTAGTACATCCTACAAGTTTTGCCCATAAAGTAAACAAGAATAGTCCATGGAACATGTCCGTCTAGTGTGGAAATGAGAATCCACGAACTAAATTGTAAGCAAGAAGACATCGGATGAAGTGATACCCTGAATAAGAGTGCCGATCCTTAGTTGGCCTGTGATCCCATAATCTAGCGGCACTCAAGTTAAATCCCACTAAGCCAAAACTACTCACTATCTAGCCCATGAGGCAGACTGACCTGAGTCGCCAACGACGAGCACACGCACCTGGCCGCAGGGCGGCCCACCGCTGAGGTCCCTTCCGTTGCCGCCCCCAGTCCCGCCGCCGTCCTTCCAGAACATCATCTCCTATTCCCTCCTCCTCCACCTCCTCCTCAACCCAGCCAAGCAGCGATAGCAATAGCAGCAACTAGATCAACGGATCCGGAGGGGGCGGTGGCGTCCCCCGGCCGCATCCGGGAGGTCGGGGTGGAAAGGGATCCGAGAGGGTGAGCAGGAGCAACAGCAGAGGGAGGGTTGTTTCCCGTGGGACGGAAGGATCTGCAGGTTTGCGGCTGCCGGGGAGTTAGGTAGTTGGTCGGCTGCCGAATACGAGCGACGACGGCGGTGCGAGTCCCTTGCGCTGCTAGTTCGGCGGCCGCCGAATCGGCGATGGAAGTACAGATGAGCCTGACATAGGTGGAATTTAACCAAAACAAAATTTCAAGATTTTTTAAATCCTTTTTAAAAATTAATAATAACTTTGTCAAAAAATTTACTCAGACGTTACGAGCGACAGCCGAAGGAGGACGTGATCGGCTTAGATGTGATCTCGTTAACCACTCTAAAATTAAAGGTGATCTTAAGTTTAGATTTGATACATTACTGTCCTCGTAATCTTTTTGTGATTCGTATTCAGAATTGCTTACATGGATCAAATAAAGTTTGGTTGCAAATAGAGAACATGGAGGAGCAAAAAGATGGTTGGTGACCAAGTCCAAGTCTTCCCAATGTTTCCTACAAGGCCGCCTCGTTACGTTTGGGCAAAGAGAATGTTTTGGATGTTAGATTTGGATGGCTGGACAACACTAATTGGTAACGGCAACCACGACTTACTTTGATTGGGGCGTTTTTGGACTTCACAGAAAGTTTATCAATTCAACTTTCAAATGGATCCGACCTCACGTCCATATCTGCTTGGAGTCGGTTGTAGCCATCATTTTTGTGCGCGGACCTTTCTCGTTCTGGTGTTGGGTCACCTTATTTTGGTTCCATGTATCGAGTTTGGTCGTTTAGGGTTATGTCCTAGGGTTGGAGCACGACCCCCAACACCCCTTTAGTCGTCCTCCCATGTTAGTATACCCCTTTAGCCGCTACCAAGAACAATTGATTTTTTTGTTTACGCCGAGTTAGCCATTGATGTGGCCTTTAGCAGCGTGTTGGATCAACCGCCCGTCTTCAATACTATCTAGCAAGTTTGTGCTTGTTCTACTAGTTCTTACTAGTTTCTTGATTGCTTGCAGGATAAATACCCTAGTGTGTGTGTGTGTGTGTTGTGCTCCACAAGATCATGACAACTATTGGAGGTGGTGTATCGGTTGCTAAGGCGCAGTTTTGAAAGGATGTAGTCGAGCCGTGAATGTTGTCTGGATCCCCAAATTGACTTATCCAATTCCTCTCATCGAAAGATGGGGAACAAACCCTAGCGGGTTCATATCACGACCTACCACGTCTGAGCAATGTCGTTGACCTTGCCTCCGTGGGGGTTGCATGGAGGTTGCAGGGGAGGGAGGGAGGGAGGGAGGGAGGGGAGGGCGACATGTGTCTCGGGGCGGCTCGAAGAGCGGTGCTTGGTGCGACAAATGAGTGGGTGCAGAGGGAGTTGGGGGTGGGAGAGGGGAAGAGCAGCCGAGCGGAACAAGCAAAACTAGGCGCGAGTGTGTCACGAGGCGAGGATGAGATAAGACTATCCGCACTAGGATCGTGTAAAGCCTCCTACAAGAACTTTTAGTGGACCAAAATCACGTGAGCGGGCACTATAAATGATGAGCTAAAGTATCGGACGGGCTCCCGAACACCAAATGTGGTGGGCTCGTGAACCTCCACTACGTGCGTCTGTGGCAAGGCCCGCCACTCGCGTGCCTCAACGCAGGAGCAGGGAGTCCGCCGCTCGCCAATCTCACCACACGAAGTTGTCCATGAAGGTCGGAGGAATCTGGGGAGGAAAGGGAGCCAGAGCATGGGGGTCGGTGGTCTGCTCCCGCCGCACCTAAGGCGATGAGCCCGAGGCCGAGCAAGGAGGAATCGGGGAGGGGAGAAGCGGGCGAGGGGACCATGGTGACGGGCACCCGCAAAATCGACCACTTGTCACAACCGAATCCGCCACACAAGGCGAAGGTGTTACGGCAGGGCGCACCTCTGTAGCTACAACCTCGGGCGAAATTTGCCGCCGCCGCCGCCACCATGACCCCATCTACATTGCTGAACCCATCCCTATCAATCAACTCCTACGACCTGCCTGCACGATGTCCTCGCCACTAGCAAATTCGGACGTCGACGACCCAGCGTCACCTCCAGGCGCCACGGGCCCACCTGTGCACATCCGGACACCGGTGACCTAGCCGCTCCGCTAGTCCGGTGCGCGTGAGCAGGCCAACAATGACGGTGGCTCTCCCATCGTGGTCACTCCCTCCTCTCCCACTCTCATGGGAGAGAGAGAGGAGAGAGTATGACATGTGGGTCCTAGTGGGGTAGTTGATATAGAGGATGATATATAGGGAGTGTTTAGATCCCTAGATTCCCTACCCAAAAAATTTCACCCTATCACATCGAATGTTGCGACACATGTATGGAGTATCAAATATAGATGAAACAAAAACCAAATGTACAGTTTATTGTACGGTTTGATTGTATACGATGAGATGAATCTTTAGGGCCTAATTAGTCCACGGTTAGCCATAAGTGCTACAGTAACCCACATATCCTAATGTCAGATTAATTATAGTCAAAAGATTCGATCTCGCGATTTCTGAGTTATGAAATTAGTTTTTTATTAGTGTCTAAAAATCCCTTCCAACATCCGTGTGACACCTAACCCAATTTTTTTCACCAACTAAACACAACCATAGAGGATGATAGATGCGGGAGAAAGCGAGTCGTTTCCTGTGTGCACAGGTCCATACCGACGGGACCGTCCCCTACTGTTTTTGTCTTCGTTAATTGAGCTTTTTATTTATTTACCACTCTTAGGAACGCTAGTTCCTGAGATGTTAGCCTTATAAAGTGCGATTACGTTTTTTGTCCTACAACATAGGAACATCCTTATTTTCTTGGCATTTTGGCTGTCGTGGCGTGCTAGCTCGTCGTGCCAGCGTGGTCGTGAGGCTTGGAGCCCTAGATGACGGTGCAAAATGACCCTGTTGTCCGATGAGCTGGCACACTACATCAGCAAAAAAACGACAAGAAAAAAACAGGAGGTTACTGTGTTTTTTGTGAAAAAAAAAAAGTAATGGCAGGAAGTGGTAAATAAACAGAAAGCCCCCGGTTAATTCTACCCGACGCATTGGCAATTGATTCAACTATCGATTATCTATTCGTCTTCCTCTCGCAGTCGCTTGATCTGCCCCTGTTCTCGTCGGAGTCCCGGTGGTGGCTTCGTCGGAGTCACGGTGGCGCCTGTGCCTCCCAGCCGATCGCAACTCCCGGCGCCGCCACAGTTGCCAGGAAGATTGGATCACCACACCACATATGCAGGTTGGAATGAATATGCCCTCTCGTTTCCACATCTGAAACCCTAGATGTGGTTTCTCGCTCGCACAGTAACCATTGCAATTTTAATGGCAGGACCAGGAAAGGAACTAGCTAGGCTCATGAGCGAAGACGACGGGGCCAACATGACCCGCCGCCGCCTGAGAGGCCCCAGATCGTCTTTTGCGTCTCCGGTGCCCGGCCCGCTGGAGAACAACGATATCCTGGCCCAGATCCTTCTCCGCCTCCCGGCGCTGCCGTCCTCCATTGTCCGCGCCTCAGTCGTCTGCAAGCGCTGGCATGCCGTGGTCTCCGATCCCCATTTCCAACGTACTTTCCGCGCTCACCACCGAAGCCCTCCTGTCCTAGGCTACTTCTGCGGCGGTCGTGGAGGGAGAGCAGAATTCGCATCAGTGCTGGATCCACCAGATCAAATCCCTGTCTCGCGCTTTTCCCTGCCATTGCCACTCACCAGCGACTGCATGTTCGTTCGTAGTCACCATGGCTACGTCCTCATCTCCAACGAGGCAGAGAGATACTTTTTGGTGTGGGATCCAATCACTCGTGTGCTGCGCCAGGTTCCCTTCCCCGGAGTCCCCAAGGCATTCGGCAATGTCTTTAGAGTAGTGGACGGGGGAGTTGTTTGCCCTTCCACAAACCAAGGCCATGTGCATGGTTCTTTCCACTCGGATCGTCCCTTCCGGATAGTGTTCGTTGCTGAAGGCATAGAACGATATTATGGCTGTGTTTACTCATCAGAGACTGGTGCATGGGGCAAGCTTATCTCTATAATTAGAGGGCCCAGGCCTTTGATGCCATATCCTTTGTGTCGGAGTACCCTGTTCATGAGCTCCTTGTGCTTCTTGCTTTCTGGGGGGATTGGGGGAAAGACTGCTATCCTTGAGTTTGATTGGAGTAGACAGAACCTATCTCTTGTGGATGTACCATCGGATGCACCAATTGCCTACTCTGCTGGTGCTGACCGCTGTCAATATTTGATTGCGCCCACTGATTGTGGTGGTCTCAGCTTCATCTGTCTAACCGTATATAGTGTCTGTGTATGGAAGAAGATATCTAATGGTGTTGGTGATGCTCCATGGATTTTTGCGAATACTATTGAATTGAACGATCTACTTTCACTGGGACCAGCAGTCAGCAAAGAGCCCCTATATATAGGTGGGTTGGATGAAGACGCTAATGTGATGTTCAAATTATCAGAAAATGGTGGCATTATTCTCTTCATGGTCAATCTTGAGTCAAGGGTGTTTAAGAAGCTTAATCAAAAATTTCCCTACTGCTGTTACGAGACATTCTCAAGTTTCTATACTCCACCAGGTGAGAAGGATTCATCTACAAAATGCAGTTACAGTTACAGGCTTACAGCAAAAGCCAAGTTATTTTTAATGATGATTAGCTTATGTTTTCTTATAAAAAAATTACTTTGAGAATTGTTTCTTTAATTTCGTTATTGCTTCATGAATAGTGAAAGGTGGTCTGTTTACTGTTGTTATATATCCATGTGGTTAATTACAGATATCTTGGACTGCTTTGGTCATTTTAATTGTACTGTATATAAATATATGCATCCCATTGTTAAAACTAATCCGTGACAAACATTCTAGATATGATTTTTTTTTCAAGGAACAATATAACTCAAGTTTATTTGCAGTTATATGCAGTTGTGAGTCCGTGCACTCTAGACATTATGCAATTATTTCCCGTAGGTATTTAATAATTGGAAGTTCAATAATATTAATTAATCTAAAAAAATTCAACCAACTGGTTTGTTAAATGAGTATTGTCCCTTAGAATAGCTAAAGCTCAGTGTCCAACATTTCATTGATGACTGCGTGTTTTGATCATTATTCATAGAAAGTTTAAGTTAGATTATCTTTGGCACATGATGATGAGTTTTAAATCAACAAGCGAATCCACATGTTTAACATAACATTTTTTTATCTCGTGGTGTTTTTTCTGTAGCCATAATTATTCTACTATGTCAGTTGCTATTTTTATTTTCTTCCCTAATAAAATGACACACAACTCTCCTGCATTGTTCAAGAAAACTTTTTGTTGTTGTAGTTCGTTTATTATTTGTATTGTTGGAGTTTAGATGCACTTGAGATCTTATGTCTTCTGGTTACACTATCAATGCACGGAATAGTTGTTACGGGCGTCGAGCCTTTGATCGAAGGAAGTACGGAGGGAGAGTAGGGAAGATGGGATCGGGGCTGATTGCGGCGAGCTGGAGCCGTGGCTGGAGGCTTAGATCATGAAAGCGACAACACAATGACCGTGAACAGGGACGCTGGGCGCCCAAGGGTGACTTAAGTCACAATCCCAGGCTGCCTTCTTCATTAACATAGATGGGACTCTTATAGTCCTTTGCACAGCCGACTCCAATGCTAACAATCTTCTAACAAACTCCAAATATCTAGGACTCCAACTAACCAATCGACTGAACAAACCAATCTGCTAACCCAAGAGCCAAATAGGCTGACCTGACCAACTGAACCGGCCTAACCGACCGGCCTAACACCGATCCTGATTAGCCATCTCGGTGGCGCCTCTTGTAGGTCTTGCCGACCATAACAGTAGTCTTTTCTATTGTGTAATAGATGTGGTTTTGTTTATTTGTTACTAATCTTGTAGTACAAGGTGCAACATTTCTCCGTTATTACAATATTTTAGTTCTTCTAAACCTACTGTGACTGTCAATATTATTTCTCCCTTTGTGTCATGTCTTCATTTTCTTGTGTTTTTCATTGTTAATGTCATAGGTATGTTTGTTACTAGCGGCCATAATGATGTTCAAAACTCTCATGGAGCATAAAATGGTTGTCTAGAATATGTTGCCATTGTTTATTCATCGATCAAGAGGTAATATAAGATCACCTTCTATAAATCCAATATCAGCATTATTCTTTTTTTCTAATTAAATGAAGTTGTGTTTGGTTGCACATGTCATTGAAAAACCATTATTTCCATGAGTGCTCTCTACATTGTTTCTCAGAACGAGGCTTTGCTATGATTCATCTAGAACCCAGATTTCATCATTATTCTTTTTCTACATCGTTTCACCCATCATACCAGAAAATCATAAAATGACACAGCTCTAACTTCCAACAAAAAAATATGCTCTTTTTCTTCTCATACTTCATCTTCTAATCTAATTTCATGTTACAATGAAAAAAATAGAGGGGAAAGGTTTTTACAAGTACGGGAAATGATACAATTCAACAATGGAAGTGAGTTCCAAACATGAATTTAGATGTTTACTATTGAACCATATGCAGTTTGTGACATTAACTTTCTTTCGCTTTTTTGCAACAGTGAGTTTGTTGTGGATGTTGATCAGATGCAAAAAAATGGCTTTTCAAGGTTTTGTTTGTTCCCGTGGAGATTGATCGACTCACTATATTGTTATTATGTCTGTAATGGATAATGGAAGACAATGATTATTTGTTCTTTTATGTAATCATGTACGATCATCACTCAATATATCTTTACTTGTGATCATCACTCAATGTGGCAATGTTGGTTTAAAATGTCATACCTTTAATATGGTGTTTCTACTGCGTTAGTCATTAAGCAACCCGTTTTTCCTTTTTTTTGCTTCTTTCTTTTCTTATAAAAAGCAGCATCACTTCGATGCATTCCCCTCTGCTAGCTCATTTCTTAAACAAAAAAATCATAACCTTGGAATATAAGACCGAAAAATATGACAAGAGGTGTGTGGGGTGGGTGGGGGTAGGGGGATGTGGGGGTGGCCTAGCCCTATAGGATATCCGGAACCGGAAGCCTAGAGGAACCGGAAGCCTAGAGGAGTAGGGGTGAATAGGCATCTCCAACAGTACCCTAATAGAAAAACTCTCCTCCAAGAGTACCCAATACCATGTCCCAATCTTTGGTCAACTCCAAAACACCGGCAAGGAGCGCGTATATCTCCACACTCGCAACGCGCTCCTATCCCCGTCCCAAGAATGTTTCTCTCGGGAGAGAAGTTTCACGGAACTTCCTTCGCGTGCGTCGGACTGCTCACGCCGCCGGTCTTCCGTACGCCGTCGAGGTACCCTCTCCTTCCCCTTTGTCGTCGATCCTCTCCGGCCTCTCCGTCAAGTTGTCGCTAGGGTATTGTTTGTGGCCGCCGCCGCCAGTTGTTTCTGTTCACTGTTCGCCAGGTAATTGGATATACATCGCGGGCGTTCGTAGTCGGAGACGAGGGCGCCGCGGCCAGCGAGGGCGTGCACGGCAGCGAGGCCCGCAAACGCTCAACAGGTGCGTCGCCCGATCACGCAAGTAGATGGTCCGCCTCGTCTAGTATTGAGTGAACAATTATTTATTCTATTTGAGTACCGAATTAAATTTCCTAGCTGTGCATTGCATTGATTACTGTTCACGTGGTCATCTCAGCTGTGCATGGCTTTGAATCGATGTTGATGCTCATGAATCGATGCTGATGCTCATGAATCAGGTCCTTCCTGTTTCTTACACGCATTCTGATACTGATCATCTGAACAAACAGGAGCATTATGCGCGTACACACATTCTTTCTGATAAATAAAGCAATGAGTCGCGCGAGTTCTTCGACGGAAAACGATCGCGCGAGTTCTTCTTCGACGGGACGTGCCGATCGCGCGAGGAAAGCTTCGACGGGACCTGGACGATTGCACGCGGCTCCAATACCCAACAACCCGGCCAACTAATCTCATCTAGTGGGCCTAAATTTAGTTATTGGGAGACAATTATAGGTACTGTTGAAGATTGATAATTTTTTTCCTACCCTATTTTATTTTGGGAGGTCCTAAACTCACAGATATTGGGAGAAAGTTATACGATACTCTTGGAGATGCTCTAAGAGTGCAAATCGTTTTTAAAAATTCAGCAGATCTCAGCACTGCCGCGCTCTAGGTGCGGCACTGCCTCACTCAATAGAAAATGAAACTAGCAGAATGTAGAATGGAAAGTAGATTGGGTTATTCCTTTGTCTTCCTGCACACAAGTATATTATAGATATATATAACAGAAACACCCCAAAGCCAGCCACAAGGTATAGCAAAAACAAGGTGAGCGTCTCAACCTGCACGGTCGGGGCCTCCTCCCCCACAGTAGCCATGATTACTCCTCTCCTAGGGAGGCTATGACTCCTCCCTAGTATGTGATGGTGACGTCGCTGCGAGCTTCTCCAAGTTCATTCATCGGTGAGGCTCGTCCGCCCGTGCTCGACCCTATCTACAACTGCCTTGAAACCTTGAGTAGTTGAGTGGAGCAGTCAATAAGACTTGTAGGCTTGCAGCTACGCGGTTAGGGATGGTTGGAGGTTGAATCTAATGTTAGGGATGGTTGGAGGTTGAATCTAATGTGTGGGTCCCATACATAAGTGGGCCTAGGCACTCGGAAGACGTACCGTCTGTTTGGTTGGTGGAGGAAGGCGTACCGTCTAGAATACCACCAACCCAAATGGGTCGAACCCGTTTTTGTGTTTGGATGAGGAACGGCTGGGGGGACAGCTTTTGACCCGGGAGCGAATATGGCCCGGATGCGGGTCGACTCCGTTCGCTCGCCAAAATCGGCGGACGGAGCGAACCCCCATTTCTCCATCGCGAGTTCCGTCGGTAGCAGATCGCTCTGCTCAACCGAGGTTGAGCCATGGCGCCCCGGCCAGCCCGCCCGCGGCGCCCGCCCCTCTATCGCGCGGTCGGCCTCGCTTGACGCCGCCGGCCGGGGCGTCGCCCGGGTCGAAGGCGGCGTCGGGGCCACCATCCACCCGGGCGGCGCCAGGTTGAAGGCCGCCATCACCGCGCGGCATCGGCGCCGCCCGCCCGCCACATCCAGGGTGGCGGCTTGGTGGCGGCGCTCCGTCCCTTTCGAGGAAGAAGGGGCTTGAACAAAATTTTATTTCACTCTCGGGGTTGCTTAGGTAAAAGTACTAGAGAGAAGAAATTTCAGATCCGACCCTAGTGAATTTTAATAAACTCTAGGGGTCCCGATGCAAAGTATCAGCAATAACGTTGAGCTTCGTCCGTTCTTCATTACCGGTACCTCCAACCAAAAAATATCAAATGAAGTCACTAGGTCCCTAAAATTAAGAATGCAACCAAATAAAGGACGGAGCGGCTCCATCCTCGGAATGGGGACGGAGCCACTCCGTCCCTACGGGTCTCACACCCAAACATACAGGACAATAACAAGAATCACGTAGAGGAAGAACTATAATAACAAGTTTCAAAATAGGTGAATCTATTTTTCTACTATTAAAGAGTGAAAATTTCTGGTTCGCCCTATTTGTTCTGCCTGCCTCTTCCGTCTCTGTGTCTTGTTCGGTGTTGGTGTTCAGCTTCCTCACCAAGCACGGATCAGCGTCTACATCCTCCACCGCCGGAGCACGTTCAGGCTTCCAAGATTATGTAGGACGGGGTGCTCAAGAACCCCAAGATCCAGGTCGTTTGGAACTCGGTGGTTGTCGAGGCCTTTGGCGGCGAGGACGACGGCGGACTCCTCCATGGCGGAGTCGCAGCCGCCCACGGCGGCGAGGGGCCTGTCACGAAAAAGATCGGGCCGGGCCGTCGCGACACGGCGCATGCGGAGATGCCGTGGTTCGGTACATGTCGGACCCGGGGAAGTGGAGCCTTCGCGACGACGGCGGCGTGGCCATGATGGCGTCGACAAAGGAGGATCGTGGCCTTATCGAGGCGGCGTGGAACGGGCGGGATGAGAAGTCAACGGTGGCGGCCCAAGCGTTGGGCCATCGTCTTAATCTAGTTCTCCGCATTCCTGCTCTGCAACATAGACCGCGTACATGTCACTGCTTGTTTGCTACTACCCCACGCTTTGCATGATAGTGCCCCACAACCTAGGATCCATGCTCCACAAGTACAATCCGGTGCTTGCCTTGAGTGAGATGTGGTGTTCCATGTCCCATTAGCACATTTTCTCCTCTTCCTTCGAACAAGTTGTCCATTGTTTGTTTACCTCACTTATTCAAAGCTGAGGTGATTATGGGTGTGTTTGGTTACACCAAAATTCTCCGGCCAGGCTCCCTGGATGCAGCTTGTACATGTTTGGTTGCCTGTTTTCCCCTCCAAGCCAGGCTTAGCTAATACAACTTGAGCCTCTTAGCCAGGCTTGCCGAAACGCTCAAGGTGCCCGTTCCACTAATCCGGGCTCCGTCTAGCCATTCCCGAAGTATCGGGTCACCTTCCCACCACCGTATTCGCCGACGCCAACCTCGCCACGCCGCATCCCAAGGCCGCTTTTCGCCATGCGGCCGCGTTTGCACGAGCTTGCTCGCAGCCGAGGACGCTGCTTGCCCGCGAGGCTTGCGGCCGGAGGACGCCGGGGAGATGCCACGGCAGGTACGCGGCAGGACGCCGGGGAGGGCCCGCATGGCGAGATCTAGAGGACTCGTGCTCGCCTCCCCGATGCGCCCACTTCCCGCTCGCCGAGAGGATAAAGGCGGGAGCTCCTCCATTGCCGTCGAGTTCGCCATCTCGCTCAATCCGCCCCCCAAAGACACTCCACCAACGCCGAGCCTCGCCCCACCGCTCCGCGCTGCCCCCGAGGCCGCTGGCCTCACTCGCCCGAGCGCCCGCTCACTTTCGAGGTCCACCGGGCTGTGGCTGCTCGCCTATGCGCTCCCTGCAACAATTCCGCCATGGTTGTGCATCCGATGAGCAAGAGTATGCAGAGGAGGGACGACGTGCATCCTAGGTGTTCGTTGAAATGTTTCAATAGGGTGAACTTACCTGTTCACAGATGTGGTGATTCTATCTAGATAATGCAGTCAACCAAACACAACCTCGGTTTAGCCCGGCTTGAATAAAGCGACAACCAAACACACCCCTTCCCGGCTTGCTTTAGCACGGTTAAAGCTAGGTGGCTAGATTGAATTGACCGGACTCTAGCTAGCCAACATACCAAACACAATCGGAGACGGAAGAGGTAGAATTTTGGCGGACGAGAATAAATTTTTGGCAATTATATATTAGGGATAGATTTCATTGTTTATTTCTCTCCCGTTGCCTCGTCGTCGCCTTGCCTCCTTCCAAGGGCAAGAGGCAAAGCAACCGCCACCGCGCGCCCCCTCGTCTCACTCATCCCACGACCCCGGGCGGCGGCATGCAATATAGCGTTGACCTCCCATCCATCGCCTCCGCCACCGCAGGGGATCCCGGCGCTTCGTGCCACGCGACGGCGCCCGGCTGCCTCGCCGGCACGGTCGACAATGTGGCCCCTGGGGCTGGGAACCGAGGCGGGGGGCTTGGGGAGGCTCTGGCTCTCCGAGGCCTGCCATGGTCCGCGCCGGGATGCGGCCGCCCGGGTGCCTCGTCTCTGTAAGCTCCTGCTTTCTCACCTTTTGTCCGGTCCCTGAGGCCTTGTTCCTTCGACTTAGGACTGTGTTTCTGCAAATTGTTTGTGTGAACCAACTTCGTTACATCCAGAATCAGTTCAAGGAAGTGCAGTTTGTTGCTCAAATTTTATGTTTGCGTTGTGACTAGGAGGTTGGATATATCACAAGGGCACTGAAGACCATTTCAGTCTTGCGAGCTCCAATTTGATAGACATTAGCAATTCGTACTAATTCCGGTCAGCATGAGTCCACCCACCCACGTGTGTGTTTTTAATGTACCAAATTGAATTTTAGAGTTCCCATGAAGTACAAAATTATTGGTTGCTTTTCTTTTAGAAAATTGGTTCTGAATACACCACTGAACTCACTGATTACACATTAATTTTTTTTTAGATAATGGAATAAAATATCCCAGCCTTCGCATTCACTGAATTCTTAGAGCTTACACTTACAACTAGGGACTGAGCCCAGAAATCCGCTAAGCAGAACCTGACAATAGTCTGAGACCTTGACACTTACATACAGGGCTGAGCCCTGAAATCCGCTAAGCGGAACCTGACATAGTCTGGGAGCACAAAGCCAAACAAAACGCGACAACGTTAAAAACAAAGACATCATACAAGCTGCAACATTAGTCCAAAGACCCCTGATGGCTAGTAACAAGTCACCAGTTTCAGAAGACACCACTAAGACCGAATTACACATCCAATGTCTTCAGATTCCTCCAGGTCTGGGAGCCAAAGAACTGGAGCACCATACCCTCCAGTTGTTTGCAGCCTTCCTTCATCACCCCTCCCTCTTCCTCTTTGGAACACAACATCATTTCTATTCAACCATATAGCCCAACACATGGCCGGCATTCCCACAATTATTTGGCATCTTATTCCTGGAGAGAAACTCCTTAACCATGATCTAAACATATGAGATGTGTTTTTGGTTGCTGAATGTTAAAATGTAAATCGTGTTCCAAACGAATCTAGCCACCCGACAATAAAAAATAGGTGCTGAATGCTTTCTTCCAGTCCACATAAAACACATTTAGAATCCCTTTCCATTTTCTTTTCGCTAGATTATCTTTTGTTAGGATTACCCCCTTTTTAAGTACCATAGAAAAATTTTAATTTTCAATGGTAACTTTGCTTTCCAGAAAAAGATGTTTCCCTTCAGTTTTATCCCTCTTCATGAGCTCTCTATAAAGAGATTGGGAAGAAAACATGCCATTCTTTTTTAACTGCCAAATGAATATGTCTTTGTCCCTATTTACCGTTAACACTAAAGACACCAGCTTGAGCCATTCTTCTAGTCTCTCCCCAACGATCCCCGTCTAAACGAGATGTTCAAAGGAGTCAAATTAAGCACACTTTCGCCACTGAAGCCCTTTTCCTCCTCACTATCCTGTACAATTCCGGGAACTTCCGCATTAGCGGTTCTTGCCCGACCCATACATCCTCCCAAAATCGCATTTGCTGTCCATTCTGTACCTTGAACCGTCCATGCTGTAACACCATTTCCTTTATATCCGTTACCCCCGACCAAAAGTGAGAGTCTCCGGCCTTTTTTCAATCTGAGCTAAGCATTTACCCTTAACATATTTCTTTTTAAGTATGTCTTGCCAAAACCCATCCTCATTAAAGAGTTTGAACAACCATTCACTAAGTAAATATTTGTTTACGCCTGACGTCCACAGTGTTTACGCTGACGTCCTTAGTCGTCCTGGGGGTTGGCGGTGCAATGTAATGGTTTGGAGATGGTGGTGGTCTCTTTTTATCTTCCTTTTTGAGTTGAGTTTCAGCTTTTTGTGTAGTTCGTGTTGATGTCCCAATCCAACCTTTTTTAGAGTTGGCGTATACAGTGTGGTGGTTCGGAGATGGTGGTTCTCTTTTTCTTCTTTTTTGAGTTGTGCTTCGGCTTTGTGTAGTTTGTGTCGATGTCCCAATCCAACCGATTAGATTTGTTTTCATTTTCCTTTTTGTGGACATTGTTTTGTGACGTAGTTGTTGGTCGTTGTTGTTTAGTTGTGCCCACTTTGGGCTCTTCTTTTTTAATATAATTGACAACTCTCCCGCTTCGATTCGTTTTTTTTTAAATGTTCCTAAGGGTGCTTGTTAGGTTTCAACTCTAGCGTGGCGAAGCTACGTACTGGCTTGTGGATGCGGCCGCACCCCCCAAAAAATCCTAAACAAGTTATTGCCATCAGATTTCTACCCTACATGCACCCCCCTTGGGCCAACATGCTGCACCCCCAGCCCAGCCCAGCGCAGAGCAACAAGCCCAATTAACTTGAACCCATCGTACAAGGAAGATGAGAAGTGCAGCACGTATACTCCGCAGTCTCCGCTGCTTTCCGTCGCGACGTTCTCTCTTCCCGTCTGCGGCGCGTGTGCCTCTACAATCCATCTAGGGCCGGTCCTCTGTCTGCATCTCTACAAATCTACAATCCCCGTTGAAGATACTGCTGAGCTGCTGGAATCCGGCCGCTGCCGCTGGCCACATCTCATACAATCGCCACCATCAGAATCTTTCTGCTGAAGTTTAGAAAGCTGCTCAAGGTACATACGTACTAATCTATTTAATTTAATTTCTTGTAGATATTTGCCACTTTTTTTCTTTCTCAAATTATTTACTAGACGGTGTACCACTGAAGAGCCAGAGCCAGATAGTGCTAACAGTGCTCGCAATTTGCGTTTGGATGATTCAACTGGGAAGAGGAGATTAAATATGATCCAGGGTTGCGGAAACAAATTGATGACTACCATCCTAATCTTAGAGAAATGGTGAGAAGGAAGTACTTGGATAAAGGGCCTTGTCAACCTCGCACAATTAGTTTTCCTGTAACCAATATTGGAGGAGGGCCAAGAAGGTTTATTCAGAGTGGTTCGATGAGTTTGGAAATTGGCTTGAATACAGTGAATCTAAAGACAAAGCGTATTGTGAAAACAAATTCACGGAGACTAGAAAATGGTGGAGACTAGAAAACATGAGCGTTACCCATTTGGTTTATCGACTTACGAAGCTTGTACTAGTACTACCGGTTGCTACTGCTACAGTTGAGAGGATTTTCTCGGCATGAAGATTGTGAAAACAAATTCGCTGAATCGCATTGGTGATAAATTTATGAATGATTGTCTTATTTCCTATGTGGAGAAAGAAGAAATGATCAAAGTCACGAAATGAGTCTGTGATTCGTAAACTTCATGGAAATGGAAGAACGCAGATTTGATGATAATTAAAGGTGACATAATGTATTTTGCTATCTTAATAGTTTTGACCATGCTAATAGTATTTATATTGCCAATTTTTTTTTCTTCCTCTTTTATAGTCGCACCCCCTCTGTTACGCTCTAGCTTCGCCCTTTGCTTCTAGCCTACCTCAACTTGCTTGGGACCTGACAGGCTTAGTTGTTGTGGGAGACTCCCATCCTGGAGCACACTGCTAGGCCATAGCCCCTCCTATGCGTTAAGCCACCACACCCCAAATCAAATCTGCAGGCCACTAAATTGAACCCTCCACCCAATCCAAATGAAGATTTTTGTACTGTACGTCAGCTGTGTTTATCATTGTTCTTGCATGCTTATTGTTTTCCATGGATGGCTTCTAATTGTTTATAGATGTACAGAGAGGAGATATTTTGGAGAATGATTCTGTAGTTTATGGGTTCAACTGTGTTGTGCTTTACATCCTGTTAAAAGGGACCAGCAAGGCATGGATGGAAAGGAACCTGCATATCTGCCTAGTTTTTTCTGGAAGTTGATGTCAGTCACTTGCCTGACCCAGTTTTGCTTCAGTTACCACCTGCCCATGTGCCTATTCCAGTTTAGCATCGTGTCCATCAGTCCATAGACCAAGGAAGAATACGGTCTGTGTGACAGGAACTGAAATGGGATATGGTGGAGAAAAAGAAGCACTTCAACGGAGAAGATGGATGGATGGATGGAAACATGACAGTGATGTATTTATAAAATAGGTGATGTATTTATAAAATAGTGCGCTTTTGTTTGTATTAAGTTTACTTGTTAAGATCAATGGTATATTTCTAGAACCAAGACCTTCTGATGTCACAGAACCAAAAGTTTCCTACCTTTCTGTGTATCTTTCTATGAATGACCAAGACAAGGTGTGTTTCCTTGTTCCCAGGTGTCACTGATTTCTTTTGAGCAGTGACCAATCAGATGGATTACCTCTAGACAATTTATTTGAGGAGTGCAAGAGATTCTTTGGTCTTGATGTGGACAGCAATCTCCTGTATGGTGAAGCTGGGAGAACCTTTGTGGTTGCCACAGTTTTCCCCTCACGTGAGGTATGTCTACTCTATTTTTTTCTTCTGTTGCCTAAATGCTGCAACAATTTTTTAACTGGGTTGTCTTACTAGGTTCAAAAGAATAGCATCAAGCTCTCTTGGGATCTTGCATAGGTTTTGGGATGCCCTTCGGTAGGTCGACCGTTATTTATTAGCACCATATATACACATCAGACCCCAAAGCATGGTGATGGTGCAGATATTTTACGGGTAATAAAATGTAAAAAATCTTTACCTTAGTCTAGTTCCATATGAGGTTGGATCTTCCAGTAGCAATGAATCAGAGTCTGACTGCTGTCCTGAAAGAAATGGAATGGCTATGGAGACATGTAAGAAGGTACCTTCTGCTCCACTGCATAGGAAGAGTCCTTGTAAACAGTGGCTCTTCAATGTGCTTGGATCAAACCACTGCAGGATCAGCATTGGCAGATGAAGAAGTTAACGAGTTGTTGCAGACTTCAGCTCAACGGTGGCTTAATGGTAGACAGTTTTTAAAAGGGAATTTTGTTCCTCTCTCAACGTGCGGAAAATTATCTTTGTTTGTGGTGATGGGAGCAGAATTTGATGGGTGTGCCCAAGGTGATTTGTGCAATAAAGGGAATACACTGTCTAATGCAGAAGGCTCAGCTAACTTGGGGGAAACCTTAGTTTCGTTCCTTGTTGATAGAACCACAAAAGTGCATCTGTCTGATTCTGTTTGTACAGAGAAGCTTTGCCAAGATAAGCTAGATTTACCGTTGGAACGTTATAAATGTGACAATAAAATAAATGAAATTTCCGATCATTCTCCAATGCTTGGTGGGTTATCTAAAGAGTCAGCCATCATAAAAGGAATAATTTCATTTGCACTGGCTGATCATATTGGTTTGCCATGGTATTGCGTAAACAGATACAAAATTCTCTCGCATCTCCTTGCGCCACCTTATCAACATGTCCCAAGTCCACATGCACACAAAAAACTACAATCTCCACTAAGCCTCATTCATTCATTGCTCTGAAGCATTGAGGTGGTCATGCATGCAGGAGGCTAACAACCATCAGCCCTTCCACCACCAGCGATGAAATCCTTTAGAAACGGTTGGAGCGTGTATTATTCTAACCAAGAATAGGAAAGGTTGTGTCTCTTCATTTTCTTCGAGGTCCATATATAGCTCCGCCCTGTGACGACAAGGAAGCTTCCATTGATCTCATGGCCAAGACGTTGTACTTGCATTCTCTGCAGCCCCATGGCGAGTGGGACGCCTTCCCTGTGAAAACGTAGCTGGCCTAGCAATGACAAGGAATCTTTCATAGATCACATGGCCATTGCACCTATCTGCTTGCTCCACGGCCATGGTGGCACATTCTTTTTAGATAAATGATAGAAACTATCCGGCTTTCTTTTTTTAGATAAAAGGATACCCATGGGTAGGATTAGACCAAAAAATATTACAACAACAAAAAATAAAGAAAGAAATTGACCGAAGAAAATACATCCCAATAAGGAGCTCGAGTAGTCCTATGCGACCTCTAACTTCCACCATGATGTCAATTTCATAGAATAAGATCACCAACGTCAAGATGAAGCCACCCAACACGTTCGTCAGACCTAATAACGGTATTGAAAACGTTGAATACCGACCACCATTGAAGATTGGATGCTTCTTCCTTGGCAACATCACGAAGCTCTTGATGTAGACCACCAAACGCCGAGCTGTTACGCCATCGAATGCCACCTCTACCTTGAGCTGAACACCGAACAAGGTAACCACACGGGAATACTGCCCGGCCTTGGCGATCAAGAACTTCAACGACGCGCCTGCGCCATCGCCATCGGCCCGGAGAAACCAGGCTAGGTTTTCACCCAGTTATTGAACGCCCGCGGATGCAACAAGGGACGGATCGACTAATGGCTGCGGCCGCCTTCAACAAGGTGTGTGGGAAGTTCCATCGCCGCTGGCAAAGATAACACGCCGTAAGCAGGATTTCTCCCAAGCCGCTGCCACCACCATCGACTCTGCGTCTGACCAACATGGAAGACCGCCTTCACCGGAAGGTCACCATCAGAGACGCTCAGAAGGCGGGCAGCCCCGACGATGACCGTGGATTAGATCCGAACCAGGGGGCCCAATCCTGACCCGTTGCCACCGCCGTTGAACGAACGACATGCCGATCGCTGCCCGGCGATTCACCACCAAACGGAGCGAGGGTACTGCCGGCGAGAGGGACAACACCGGCCCGGACCGAGGACGCGCGGATCCAGGGCCCGCAGGGTCCAAATCGCCCGTCCGCGCCACAACGACGGCACATCGATGACGGAGAAATCCACCATAAACGCACCGCCCTAGGCCTGCCGAAATCGCGCCGCCGCCGCGTCGTTGTCGGGCTACCTCACCGTGCCACACGGGGCGGGGCGAAGTCGTCCCACAAGCCGCGTCGTCGAGCGCGCCGCCACACCACCGGTTGAGAGGGCCCACGAACCGCCATCCCGGCCGGTAGCGCGGCCTTACCGGCGGCAAGGCGACCGGAGATTGGAGGGAGGGAGAGGGCGAGTGGCGGTGGTTGGCCGCCCGAGCCGCCAGCGTGGTGGCGGCGGCCGCGTGTCGTCTTCGCCCAGATGCGGTCGTACCCTGGCGGCACGTCAAAATGTGTCGTGAGAATCGCCCCCTAGGCCCTATATCACATAGCTGCTTGCTCCTAGCAGGTTCATCAGTGACAAACAAAATCCAGGACAGCGGGAAAGGATGCTCAAAGGTTGAGCAACAATGGTATTTATATTCCTCTTTCTTACCGGCGGCAACGCAAAAGAAATCCTCCTAGTATACATAGGAATTAGTTATTTCACGATTATGGTCATTTTTCTCGGGCGATGAAGCTATGCAAAAGCCACACAATCAGGCACCCAGACCATCCATATCATGTCACTTACTCGTACGGTTGTACCGCTGCAATAATGCAAGCAAATGATAACATGCAAAAGGAAAATTGAAAAAATAAAATCGCCTTATGATACAAAATTCAAAATATTTTTGCCCCAGCTTTTATATTATGTGCTAGACAAAGAATTTGGTTTTCCAAACCTGGTCGTTAACCTTTTGGATTTGCCGGAAAATGAAATGTGAGATATTACCGTGACATCTATAATTCTTTGATTTTGCAAACTTTGTGTTTAGATGGCTTCCCTACCACGCCACAACCAACTAGAGATATTTTGGGCCACTGTTTGAATTGTCTCCCAAACTTATCGTAGGTTTGGCACGTTGGGCTGGTTTCTTCTTTGGTTTAGAGCAACTCCAACAATACCTAATAATAGTTTCCAATCCCATTTTGTTGGGAAAAAGATTAAAAAGTGCTCTCCAACCGTTTCCAATAAGGAAGCTGCTATATTCTGAAAAAAAAGTTGTGATTTCATGCGACCGAATCTCAGCCACACGATCTGAAACGAATGCTGCAGATTAGCCTGTCTTTGTTCATCTTTTTCGTCTCAGTGGGTACTGTTCATCTTCTTCCTCTCGCCGCCCTCCTGTTTCCGTGCTCCCTCCCCCACCAGCCACCACTCCGCCGCGGGCGCTAGAGTTCGCCGGAGCTCACAATCACCCTCTTCCCTCAAAGAGAAAACAGATCACGAGCTTTCTATAGGAAGAACAACTCACAGAGGGGGGAGGAGGAGGAGGAGATGCTCGACGGAGGGAGGGAATAAGGTGGAGGAGCCACCGGAGTTGAGGAAGACGATGATGTGAATTTTATATGGGTGAGTTGAGTGGTCGCCTGAAATCGTGCGTGCATTTCAGACACCTAACCGACAGTAAAAGTGTTCCAATAATAATTCTTAACACCTAACCGATAGGAAAAGTGTTCTAATAATAATTCTCAATCTTTTGGCACTTGGGAAACAGTCCACTCTTGCGCGTAAAAACAAGCGCGACGACGGGGCTCCTATCCTCGCCCAATGCCATGTTTGCGCCGCCAGTTTAGTTCCCGCGAAGGCTTTCTTGTTCCCGCGTCGCTGTTCTGGTTCAGCTGAGATGAACACAATGAAAGCAGGTGAGATGATCAAACAAAATACTACCGGTCCTAGCAGCCTGGTCCCTAATCGATTGCCCCGAAGATCATGATTTGGGAAGATCCCGACGTCCTGAATGAAGCACGAACGTACCTGAATGGAGATGATCCCGGCGTCCTGCTGTATGGCCAAAGATGGCACCCGACGTCCTGCTCGATGGCCGAGGATGGCCAGACTTCTGTGTCTATCATTCCGTCTGGCGACCTATAGATGGAATGAAGAGGCGACGACGGCCGCCGCGCGAAGGAAACCGCGGGATCCCGACTCCTCGACCGCGCGCCAGCGAACCACCGAAAATATTTGTATTTTGCAAGTGAAGTATCGGAAACTAAAGAAAAACAAATTACTCTTCTCCAATAAACTAAACTTCCGAGAAGAGTAGTTTTTTTTTTTTCCGAAAGCCGTTCGCTGGCACGTATTCTATTAAGGGAAATTATAGTTTTTACACGTAACACACCTTAGCCAAAAGAATTGGCTGAAGCGTACGAAAGCACACAGACAATAAGCACCGGCTTCAATGGTGGCGCGATACGGATGTACTAAAAAAATAAAACTAGTGCGCGACGAAGGTGGGTGAAGGGCGTGTCCGCAGCTACGGCTCCAGATCAGGATCTCCCACCGGTGCCGCCAACGCACCAGCCCGCAGCATGGGAAAGATCTTGCGCAGCCGCTATGGTTTCCCGGAAGAACCGGCCTCGCTGAAGTGCATCCGAACTTGCTCTTTAGCTCGGGGCTGGAGTGCATGACGCCGTGTCGACTGGGCGTCCCTCAAGCTTGCTGAGCAGCACCAACAACGCCTTCCGCTCTGGATCTGGATCACGCTTCTCACGCTTGCCCGCGACCCGGGCACGCCGTATGGCCCACTCATCATCGGTGATCCCGGATGAGCGTAGAGGGTGGGTTAGCCGCAGAGGATGGGTTGGTCGCGAGAGGGGATGGGCTCGTCGGCGGGCGGGTGAGCGACGCCGAGGTGAGTTCTGGACGGAGGCAGGCGGTGGGCACGGCTGCGGGCACCACGATGGGGCCTCCGGTGTGGACGGTCACCAGGGGTGGACCAGGGGAGGCGGGTAGGTCCGTGGCGGCTCTGAGTCCGGACCACCGCACTCTTCCCCGCGGCGGCGCCGGCGATTCTCCTTTTGGAGGGACGGCGCGGCATCCCCCGGCTCCATGGAACCTCGCGCGATCGGGTCGGGGGTAGGCACTGCGTGCCCCGCCGCTTGGCCCACTTGTTGGATTGGACCCGCCGCGCTGCTTCTCCGGTCGGTCTTCGTGGAAGATAGATTTGGCGGCCACCCCGCCGTGGCGCGGTACCCGATCGTCGTCGGCGACCCTTGACCGCTCGCTGCGAAGTGGGGCCATGACGAGGCCCGCTAGTGTCGGTTGGCGGCGATGAAGACCTCCGACACTTCCGCCGGCAGGAGCGGGCGTGTCGGCGAAGTGTTGACCCTACCGGTCTGCGCCCACGGGCCCCTCCGGCCCCTCCACCAAGGGCGAGACGGCGGGGAACCGGCACCCCGGACGCCGAGGTTTGGGCCGGGCGACGCAAGAGACATTGTCGGGTCCGCCACCACCCTGGCTCCTCGAAGTTCGCCCCCCGCGGCGTAGTGCGACCATCTACGCGCGAGGCGGCGGCTCGAATCGCCAGGTAGAGCCGGGCTGAGGTCGACGGCCGCCGCGACGAGGGGATGCCGCGAGCTCTTCAAACATCGGGTCCACCCGGCGGGGGACAACGTGGCTGGGGGACGGCCCCGGCGCGAAGCGGGTCCAAGAAGGCGGTGACCAAGTCGGCGAAGTCACGGTCGCGCGAACGAGCGCCGCGACACAACGGGCTGCGGTCCGAGTCGACCGCATCCGGTGGAGGCCCACGAATCCTACGCGGATGGTGCCCGCCAAGCCAATGAGAGGGCGGCTTGGGCAAAGGGCGCCGGGCCGAAGCAGCGGCGCGGGCGGACCGCAGCGGCGACCGAGGAGGCGTGGAAGGAGCCGGTCGCCGATCAAGATCCCAGCGTCCGCTGGTGTAGTCGCGGGCCCGGTGGGCAGCGCCTCTGCAGGAGGTAACGTGACGGTAGATGACAAACCGCAGCAACGTGATCCTCTACGGCAGCTTGAAGCACAACCCAACGAGGTAGGCGGGACATGGCGGCGACGGCGCGAGATGGACTGAGCCGGGACGCCCGGCGAGCTCGCCGTGGTGGAGGACGCGCCGCTAGCTCGCAAGCATCCGGCAAGGTGGCCCGACGGTCCGGGCCCGGCCGCTGGTGGGCAGGTAGGCGGCGAGGACCGAGACGGCGAGGTGAGCCGAGGCGCGGCCGTCCGCCGGAGGAACGGCCGGACCGCCGCAAGCACCGCGAGTGTCCCCCCGGTGCGCCGCCGCTGACGGGCGCCGCGTTCCGTGGCGCTTGCGAGTGCGGTGGTGGGCACGCCGTCGGGCACCAAGGCGGCAGAGGCCCGTGCCGACTCAACGCCCGTGGCGGAGTCTACAGCACGGGCCGCGGCAGCCCACGGGCAGTGGCGAGCACGGCGAAGAGTAGTTTTTAGTTTCCAATACTATTTCAGGGAACTCCATGATATTGGAAATAAAATTTTTTTTAGAAAGGCGGCAAAAAGCTTTTGCCGAATTTTATTAGACGGGAAAAGGGAAAAATAAAAGTTTACAACCCTCCTTACAACCGACTCTGGGAGTTTGAAACTACCCACCACCATGCTACCGCTGAGCCAAACGACCTTGCTCCCGGGAACACTACCTGGTCTACTAGAAAGAACTGTAAATTGATGAAAACAGGACCAACAAGAACGTCTACTTAACCTATTACACACAACTATGGACCCTTCACTAAACATTATTCTCTTGAGACGTCGCTTGCCGAAAACGGAGGATGTCATCTTTACACAGCGTAGCAACTTGATTCGGCTGTAGGGTTTTTTGCTGAAAAGTTCTCCGGTTCCTCTCCTTCCATATGTTCCACCAAAAATATATCAACACTCCATCAATCATCCTTTTTTGTGTTTTATCAAATTTTGCCCGGCATCTTCTCCACCACTTATGAATTGATCCCGTGGTAACCACCGAATCAAGAATTGAGAGGTTCAGCCATCTCTTGAGAATGCTCCAAACTTGTTGTGTGTAACCACAATCCTTGCAAAGATGGGTCGGCGTTTCATGATCAGTGGAGCAAAGTTTACATATCGGGTCGTGCTGCCAATTTCGTTTTGCGAGATTGTTTGCGGTTAGGATCTTGTTGTGAATTAAGGTCCACGCAAAGAACCTGCACTTTGCCTCTGCCTTTGCCTTCCAAATTGGAGTTAACTTGAACTTAGAGTACGAGCCCTCGAATTGTACACGGTAAGCGCTTTTTGCGGAATATTCTCCGTCATTGGTCCATCTCCAAACGATTGAGTCCTCCACACTCGTATCTAATTGAATGTTCTGTATGTGGTCCCACAGTACTATGTACTCCTTAATTTCATCTTGACCCAAAGCTGGCGCAATATGTGAAACCCATCTATTGTCCCGTAATGCCTGGGACACCTTAATCTTTTTCCTCTTTGTTTTCCGGTATAGGCTTGGCGCCAAAGATTTTGCCGTTTTACCGTCAAGCCAGGATGATGTCCAGAAGCTAGCTGTATCCCCATTGCCCACCTTGACAATTGTGGAAGCCGCGAATAATTCTCTATCTCTTTCATCGCATGGCAGCTCCAAATCATTCCAAGCTCTATCTTGATGTTTCCATTGGAACCACAACCATCTTAATCTTAAAGCCCTAGCAAATCTTTCTAGGTCTATGACACCTAGGCCTCCCTTGTTTTTCGGACGGCAGGTGGTAGGCCAGTTGATCAGCGAGTGTCCTCCATAGACCTTGTCCGGTGTTTCACCTCTCCAAATAAAGCTTCTCCTGTATTTATCGACTTGTCGAACTAGCCATTTATGCTCTGGAAACACCGTAAGATGGTAAATTGGTTGTGCCGAGAGCACCGTCTTCACTAGGGTCTCCCTTCCTGCCGTGTTTAAAAGTCTCCCTTTCCAACCGGGTAGTTTGGCGGCCACCTTATCAATTAGCGGTTGAATCTCTATCCTTCGAAGCTTCCTGATATGCAAAGGGAGCCCTAAGTATTTCCCTGGAAATTTACCAATCTTGCCGGGAAAGTTTTGCAGTAGGTGATTCAGCGTCCCTTCATTCACTCGAATTGGAAAAATCTCTGTCTTAGCAATATTGATCTTTAGGCCAGAACAATCGCCAAAGAATGTTAGTAGCCTAAGTAGTAGATCCAAGTCCGAGGCCAACGGTTTAGCAAAAACTGCTGCATCATCCGCATAGAGTGAGCACCTGAGCTTGGCCGATCCAGGCAGTACCGGATGAAGGAGCATACTGTCCTCGGCTAGTTGAATAATCCGTGTAAAGGATCGATGGCCAAAATAAAGAGCATCGGTGATAATGGGTCACCCTGACGTAACCCCCTCGCGTGACATATCATCGATGTCGGCTGCCCGTTTACCAGCACCCTGGACGAGGAGGAACCCAAAAGAGCCGCTATCCAATCCCTCCATTTTGTACTGAAACCTAGTGCCTGTAGTACTTCTAGTAGGTAGCTCCAATCCACCGAATCAAACGCTTTTGAGATATCAAGTTTAATGAACAGTGCCGGTCTTTTTTTCTTATGTAGCAGCTGAATGACCTTTTGGGAGTATAGAAAATTGTCATGGATGCATCTATTCTTTATGAACGCGTTCTGTGCCTTGGATACAATTTCGTTCAGTCGTGGAGCCAAACGATTAGCTAGCAATTTGGTAATTATCTTCGCCACGCTGCTTATCAAGCTAATTGGCCTGTAGTCCGATACCGAGGCTGCCGCTTGACACTTTGGTATTAATACGATGTTTGCCTCGTTTACAAGATTCAGCCTAGCTGTCCGATGAGAGTAGAAGCTCCAGAGAGCTTGAATTAGATCATTCTTTATAATTGGCCAGCATCTCTTGTAAAACATGCCAATGAAGCCATCCGGTCCGGGCGCTTTCTCCGCTGGCATCTCCTTAATCACTCTTTCTACTTCCTGTGGTGTGAACGGCACGTCTAGTTCTTCGAAATTGTGTTGCGTGTATCCCAGGGCACTCCAGTTTAATGCCTTTGTTCTATTGCTTGGCTTTCCCATCATGTCCGAAAAATGTGTATGAACCAACTTTGATTTTTCTTCCTGCCTGGTCACCGTCCCGGCTCTGCCCGTTAGGGATGGGATGAAGACTTTCTTCCGTCTCGCATTGGCGTGTAGGTGGAAGAATTTTGTGTTTGAATCACCTTTCCTGATCCATGTCATTCTTGAGTGTTGTCTCGCCCGGGCCCTCTGCACCGCCGCCAAACCTAGTGCTTTGGCCTTTAAAAATCTTTTAAATTCTTGTTCCTCCACTGTCAACGTTCTTGCCTCTTGTGCTCTCTCTAGATTTGCAAGAGTTATGTTTAGAATTTGCCATCTAATCCTCCAATCACTGAAGTTTTTCCTTCTCCAGATTTTCAATGCTTTGGCCGTCCTCATCAATTTGACATGTATACGCAAGATAGCGTCCTGGGTATTTACTGGTTTCTCCCAAACCTCCTGGACTGCTTCCATAAAACCCGGCCATCCAGCCCAGAATGACTCAAATCGAAAACCTCTGTAGAAGTCATAGTTCTGCTCTCCCAGCAGTAACAACGGACAGTGGTCCGAACCAAGTGAAGCCAGTGCCTGCAGATGTGCCTTAGGGAAAGATTTGTAACCATTCTGCCGAAGCAAAGAAGTGATCTATCTTTGTCATGGTCGGTGTCTGCTGATCATTACACCAAGTGTATTTTCTACCATGCGGTTCAATCGGCACCAACACTAGATTGTCAATTGTGGCCTTGAACGAGTTGAGTAGTTGTAGTTTTACACGATCATTATTCTTGTCTTGGATTCTATAAATCAAGTTAAAGTCACCCAAAAGCAACCATTCCGGGAGCACGTATTGTTTAATATCTGAGAGCTCTTGCATGAAAAGTATTTTTTCATTGTCTGCTTATGGACCACGCCTTGCCATCCGCCAGCATAGAAATGCTAGCTGAGATCGTGTTTGCCGTGACATGAGGATTGCTGATGCTAAAGAACCGGTCGTTTGCCGCAATTAGAATTCCACCAGCCGTGCCTATTGCTGGAAGGTAGACTGAATTATGTGCCATATCACTGCCAACCGTTTCAATCAACATAGACGTCGACCAAAGCGCAATTTTTTGTCTCCTGGAGACAAACAATTGAGGCTCCTGAAGAAATGATTTGGTTTCGTACACTTGCTCTCTTTGCCCCATCGTTAAGACCTCTGACGTTCCAGCACATAATGTTACAGTCTTTTGTCGCCATTTATAAAACCAGAAGCTACTTTGGTGCCACTCTCAAAGGACGACACCGCATCAACGAATGACTCGACAATCATGCCACACCCAATCACGTAGTTCAGATCCACATCACATTGAGGCCCGCAGGGCAAATGAAAGGGTACCTGAATTAGGTTTACAAATATGGAGCTGAATGCCCCGGCGGCCTAAGGCCCGAATGACAAATTGCCGAAGTGTTCTGACTACAAATTCTGGCCCGACTGGCCTTACTGACCCGAATGGCTTCATGAGGCTACGATACAATGGGCTCAAAGCCCAACCCTCCTTGATCGCGGTTTCTGTCAACTGGAGACATGAGCTACTCACCCTGACGGCCTAAGCCCCTAGGCCCTCCTTGGCCGGCATGATGCTGCTGGCCCTTGCCGGTTTCTTGCAGCTGCCCCTGACCTTCTTGTTCTTCAGCTTCTCCTTCTCTATGCCCTTCTCGATCATCACCTGGATCGCATCCATCTTGGTTTTCTCCACTGGCCTGCGGTCTTGGGCAGTGGTTTAGTGGAGTGAGTCGGTGGGTGAGGCGAGGCCCCCACACCGAGTAGCCAAGATCGGTGGTTTTCATTGGTGCCGTGGCGAGATTATTCTACCGATGCAACGCTGGAGCGAGAGGGATCGGCGTTCATGCGCGTGCGGCTCGGGGGCGATGGTCCCGTGGAGGAGGAGTGTTGGTAGCCGCCCGGGCTTGCGAGCGGGCTGCGCGACCTGGCGTCGACAACGACGGCGAGGGGGTTCGACGGTGCGCTTTCATCTCTCTCCCGGGTGGTGGTGGTGTAATTTGTGTTGTGGGTGTTGAGTCGATGTCGTGGTCTTTGTGGTGATCTCGGTGTTGGCTGGCGGAAGTGGTGCTCTCGGCGATTTCAGATATCCGGTCTTGGGCGTGGTTTAGTAGTGGTTTAGTGGAGTGAGTCGGTGGGTGAGGCGAGGCCCCTACACCGGAGTAACCAAGATCGGTGGTTTTCATTGGTGCCGTGGCGAGATTATTCGGCCGATGCAACGCCGGAGCGAGGGATCGGCGTTCATGCGTGTGCGGCTCGGGGACGATGGTCAGTGGAGGAGGAGTGTTGGTAGCCGCCGGGCTTGCGTGGGCTGCGGCGCGGCAGCGTCGACAACGACGGCGCGCGGGGTTCGACGGTCCGCTTTCATCTCCTCTCCCGGTGGTGGTGGTGTAATTTGTGTTGTGGGTGTTGAGTCGATGTCGTGGTGCTGTGGTGATCTCGGTGTTGGCTGAGCGGAAGTGGTGCTCTCTGAGCGATTTCAGATATCTGGTCTTGGGCAGTGGTTTAGTAGTGGTTTAGTGGAGTGAGTCGGTGGGTGAGGCGAGGCCCCCACTGCTTGGTAGCCAAGATCGGTGGTTTTCATTGGTGCCGTGACGAGATTATTCGGGTGATGCTGTGCCGGAGCAGAGGGATCGGCGTTCATGCGTGTGTGCGGCTCGGGGGGGACGATGGTCCCGTGGAGGAGGAGTGTTGGTAGCCGCCCGGGCTTGCGGTGGGGCTGCGGCACGGGCGTCGACAACGACGGGCGCGGGGTTCAACGGTGCGCTTTCATCTCCTCTCCCGGTGGTGGTGGTGTAATTTGTGTTGTGGGTGTTGAGTCGATGTCGTGGTGGTCTTTGTGGTGATCTCGGTGTTGGTCGAAGCGGAAGTGGTGCTCTCGGGCGGTTTCGGATATCCGGTCTTGGGGCGTGGTTTAGTAGTGGTTTAGTGGAGTGAGTCGGTGGGTGAGGCGAGGCCCCCACAATCGAGTAGCCAAGATTTTTTGGTTTTCATTGGTGCCCGGACGAGATTATTCGGCCGATGCAACGCCGGAGTAAAGGGATCGACGTTCATGCGTGTGCGGCTCGGGGACGATGGTCCCCCGGAGGGAGGAGTGTTGGTAGCCGCCCGGGCTTGCAGCTGGCTGCGCACAACGTCGACAACGACGGCGGGGGGTTCGACTTGATGCGCTTTTTATCTCCTCCCAGGTGGTGGTGGTGTAATTTGTGTTGTGGGCCAACCAAATAAAATATTGGGAACTGTTAAGTTTACTTTTTCGCCAAATTTTATGGTGGCTCTCGCCGCGTTCTTGGCTGACTGTAAGTGCCTTGTGGCTGGATGTCCGGAAAAATAAAACGTGAAAGATTAGTCAGTTCGGAAACAACTGGGCTTCTCGCTTCCGTGACGTAAAGAAACACCGAACAAGGAAATATGGATATGCTTCACAGCACTTTTTCCTTTTCGGAAAAAAGTCAAAGAAAAAAAGAGGGAGGCACAATAAATGGCGTCAGAGCCACGGGCCTTCGCGAAGGTCTTCGTCCCCGCGCTCCCGCCGCCGCCCCTCCTGACTGCCCCCGTCTTCTCGCGGTAGGTGGGTGGGTCGTCGGTCCCCTCCCATTCGCCTTTCTCTTGCCGCAACGGATCCGCTAACCGAATCCATCCGTCGAACACAGCCGGCCGACGTCTCGGGGTGCCGGCGCGGCGGCGATGTCGGCGGCGGCGGCGCCGGCACCAGCGCAGGCGCCAAGGAAGTGGGAGGGACTAGTGGACGAGGCGCTCGAGAGGGAGGTGCTGGGAGCGTGCCTGGACCAGGCCCCCGAGCGCCGCCGCATCCGCGAGGCTTTCAAGAACGTGCAGCTCAGCATCGACCATTGCCTCTTCAAGGTCAACCCCGTTCCTCCTAGTTTACCTATCTGCTTAGAATCCAGATAAGGATGCTTTTTTTTCCCCAGGTGTTCCAGTTCTTTTTATCGGTTCTTCATACTTAGTGATGTGCCCGAATAGGATTGGTTAATGGTTAGTAATACAAGTGCTGTTTTCATGCGAATAGAGTAACAAGCTGCAATAGAAACCTGTCGTTGGAATACAAGGTTTCCTCTTTATGAATCACAAACTTCTGGCCTTTTATCTAAAAGATGTCTAGGCAAAGCATGGGTTAGCATTTACCAATTGGTTGGAGGTGCCGGTATGGGCACTACCGTACATTTTTTTTCGCGATCGGGCCATTCACCCGTGTTTCATTAAGAGGAGGAAAACCAAATCCAAATACAAACTAAGCGGGATGCGAGAATACATCGGCCGCGAAAACAAAAACAAAACAAAACACAACAACGCAACAAAGGCAAGCAACCTAACTACTTTGGATGCAACCCGAAAGTCGATTACAAGATAACCATGTCGCGACTAGACCACAAGCACTCTCGGCTGCACCGATGCGCCGCTTCTTCCCCTGCCGAAGGAAGACCTCCATGGCCTCCATGTTGACCTCGGCGTTAGGGCCCGTGAGTGCGACACGCAACTTCTCAGCAAAGAAGACCGCATCCTCACGCCGGCCTCGACCTCGATCCCCATCTTCTTGAGCATAACTCTCCTTGCACGGTCCTCGGCCTATGGAGCTGGGCGCACTCTTTGCGGCAAGCCGTGCGCTAGCGTTTCGGCATTAGCTTCGAGGGCGTCTTGGCGCAGCGCGCGTCTTCCTCAAGACCGGCGTGGATAGGATGGATGGCTCCTAGCGGCCTCTTGAAGGCGGCTACGAACTCATCAACCGACGGCACGAACCGGGTTTGGCGAGTGTGCAAATGCACCCATCCTCGTCGCCACAAGCTCTAGGGCCACGGCGTCGGGTATCGGAGCACGGCGTCCCCAACCTTGTGGTGCGGGTTCGTTGTGCTCCTCAACCCGGGCGACAAGGCGGCGGGGCTACCCGTGTCACGTCCACGACGGCGACTAGTGGCATGCGAACTCGGCCTCGACCAAGTCGGCCCACCGCCCGCCCACCACCGGAGCGGTAGGCTGGCGGGGGTGCCTGACGAGACGGCGGCCACCATAGGCACGGGGGCGCCACGACCTCATCCTCCGGGAATGTCACCGGGCGCACGGCGATGGAGGCCGTGAGCTCAACGAGCATTAAGGTCAACCCGTAAGGGGGTCACCGCCGGCCGGGCGACGACGGAAGCGGCGGCCGGTCAACGGTAAGGCGCCGGCGGCGATGTTGACCACCCTCAAAGGCTTGCGCTGCGCGCCACGGCGACGACGTCGAGCAGCGACCGGCGCCCCCGGCGGTCGTGTGCGTCGCCACGCGGCGGGCCCCCACACTCGCCGCTACCGTCGATGTCTTGGGAGCCGAGGCGAGAGAATCTCTCCGACACGCAGTTGGAGCCGTGTGCGGTTCCCGCTCTAGGGGCGGCTTGGCGCCGCCACCGCCGTCGGCGCCCAGCGTGGGCGCGCTGCGAGCGGTCGATGGAGGGCGCGAGGTGGGCGATGATGGTGGCGATGATGCTTGCAATCCTTGGCCCGGTGCCTCGTGCCTCGCGTAAGAGGCGGCGGGACGAGGAGGTGCATTGGGCGGCGATGTGGTCGGCCGCCCGACCCGAGTTGAAGCAAAAGGCCGACGAGCCGGGCGGTACGGCCCGTTGGCGGCGAAGGTGAGGTGGTGCACCGCGGCGCCCCGGCGGCGGCTCGAACAAGCGTGGAAGCCATCGGCGTCGGATGCGCGGCCGCTTCGAGGAACATGGTGTGGAGTGTCGAAGGGCGACGAGGGGTCGGCGGCGATGCTAGTAGGTGTTGGCGAGCCGTTGGTGCACGGGCACCCGCCCTTCGGGTCGCGTACCAAGCCGTTGATATCGCGAGGCACCCGGCGGTTGAGGGTGCCGCCGTGGGGACCGATGCCCGGTCCCGGTCACGGCTCGGCGGCGGCGGCGACGACGACGACGGCGATGTCGCCCTCCAAGGGGATCGCGACCGTGTCGACGGCCGGCCGGAAGGAGGGTCCCCGGCCCATCGCCTCGACCCTAGCCGGGTGTCCGACACCTCCCGGGCTTGGGGAGCCGGCGCCATGGGCTGCGTCGGCGCGCCGGCCGGTAGAGGCAACGGATTTCGGGCGGAGGCGAAATACGCCACTCATCAACCGGAGGCGGGTCGATGAGCTCATCATCATTTGGACTCGGAGGAGTCCGTGAAGTAGCCGTCCTCCCACCATTGCTCTTTGGATCTCCCCTGCGAGTGGGGGAAGAATGGCGGGGCCTCCGGTGAGAGCTTACCTAGGGTGTTGGCCGGTCGGAGTGGCTGCCACGGCCCGAGCGAGGAGCCGTGTGCCCGGTGAAGGTCTTTGGAGCCGGGGAAGATTCGGTCGGAGAGGGGAGGGGCTGCGCCCGCGCCCTCTCCGGCCGAGCATCCGCGAGCTCAAATAAGCGGTGGAGGAGGCACGGCATGACCGCAACGATGCCGCTCTTGCCCCGCCGCACGGCCCGGGCGGGCTCGGCGTCGCTGCGGCCACGCCCAGACGGACCGCGGCACGGCGGCCGCGGGGCTATGCATCCGCCCGGCCTGGAAGTCGCCGCGGCAGCAGCAGCAGTGAGATGGGCGCAGCAGCAGCGGGCGCAGCGACAACGGGGCGGCCCGGCGCTGGCGGGATGCTCACGGCCGAGGCGGCGGCGCGGCCAGGCTGCGCAATCGCCGCTCGCGCACGGCGGGATCTCCCGTACTACCGTACATTATTATCCTTTTGCTTTTAAATCTCCAATGTAATGGTTTTGTACAATATAAATAAACTCGCTATGATATCTTTTCACTCATCTCACTTCAAATGATGGCATAGCAAACATGCGTTATCATTTCTCTTGCTATGGATGATCTCTCTCACTTGCATTTCGGATTATGATGCAGGGACAATATACTGGCATCGGAACAAAGGAGGTACTATATCTTAAACTCTATGATTTCTTCACAATAATTAATTTCTATACAAGGTTATTTATTCTATAGAGTTGATCCCTTGTTTTCTTTCTAATGAGTGCACACTGTATGTTGGAGAAATATTTGAATGTTTTACTCTATGTAAGTTAGGTGTACTTATTTAATTGAATTGAGCAAATGCTGACCGTGTTGAAATATTGGATAGTTGCAGTATTTGTTTTTAGAAAAATTAGTGCAGGGTACTGTAATGTTGAAATTCACATGGTGTCCACTAGTACATTAGTTTGTCCTTTGCTTTGGTAGGTGTTTTGCTGTGAGCCTGTGAGTGATGAACCTTCAGGAGTCAGCTATTTTATAGATCATTTTTCCCTGTCTGAAAGATATTTTAAGATGGTAATATGCTATGCAAAAATGTCAGTTTGCTCAATGGTATTCCTGACTCTGAAAACATAATAAAACACATTGAATTCTAGTCTGTTTAGAATTTTATGCCAGCTTGTTCCTCAACCTTCTGAATCTTTCTCTTCTACAGTCATATGATCGTAACTCTAGGGGGGTGGAGATTTTCTCAAAATGCTGGTTCCCGGAGAATCGTCGCATGAGAGCAATTGTTTGTCTTTGCCATGGTTATGGAGATACGTGTACCTTTTTCCTTGATGGTTAGCTTTTTCTCTTTGATGCTCCTAAGGTTTTTCTGATATACTAGTAATATGTTGCTGTTTTTTGCATATCTTTTAATGATTGTTTTTATTCTAGGAGTTGCTAAGAAGCTTGCTTCAGCTGGATATGGAGTATTTGCACTGGACTACCCTGGCTTCGGTCTTTCAGAAGGACTTCATGGATATATTCCAAGTTTTGATACTCTTGTTGATGATGTAGCTGAACACTTTTCTAAGGTCAAAGGTATTCTGGCATTACATTCTCGCTGGTTTCTCATGCTATCTCTTTTATGTACATGAATTTGAAATACGTTTAATCCTTATGCGAAAAGTTTCCTAACTTAAAGGTTATTTTTTTCGTGCAGGAAATCCTGAATATAGAGGCCTCCCGAGCTTTCTGTTTGGTCAATCTATGGGTGGAGCAGTTGCATTGAAGGTTCACTTCAAGCAACCAAATGAATGGAATGGTGCAATACTGGTTGCACCCATGTGTAAGGTCGTTTTATCTTTCTGGAATGTTGTATATACAAGTTAATGACTTCCCACTTATTCACAAACCCATTTCAATAGATAGCAGACGATGTGGTTCCACCTTGGCCCATTCAGCAAGTTCTAATTTTTTATGGCCAAACTTCTGCCAAAAGAAAAGCTTGTTCCTCAAAAGGATTTAGCTGAGTTGGCATTCAAAGAGAAGAAGAAACAAGAGCAGGTCACTATCTTTCACACTGGATTCTCTGGAACTTAAATGTGATTCTCTCATTTAGTTAATTTTAGTTAATATTTCCTTATTTTTTTCCATTTTGACTCCGTTGTACATTCTTTGACACAACTGTTCAAGGCATATACATATTTGTAAAATAATGTAAAAAAACAATATGATCTATTCAATATTGCTTCATGCTCCAGGTGAAAGTAGTATGCATTTGTATCTTCTCCAGTTTAATTAGAATAAATAATTTTGGCATATAGGTGCATTTTATGGTTTTACTGCTGCTTGTAGTTTTATCTCCCTTTATAACCCTAGAGTATGTACGAAGATTCATTTAATTTTGATTGTGGGCTTGTGAAATACTATTTGGTTGATATAGAAATAAGTTTATTTATTTTGTAAATTTATTTATTAGATCATTGTCAATCTTAGCTGATCACTGTGGCTAGAATGTACTTATTAGTTCACTATCCAATGCAGTGTTCTTTCAATGTGATTGCCTACAAGGATAAACCACGTTTTATGAACAGCTTTGGAGATGCTGAAAACAACACAAGAGATAGAAAGGCGTCTGGAAGAGGTATCTGGCTCTCCACTTTCTACTAGGTGTAATAAGAATATAGAATCGTGGATGGTCTATTTTTAGGTATAATAAGAAATTCTAGGTGTTCTATTTTTTAGGTATAATAAGAATATAGAATCGTGGATGGTCTATTTTTGTATTCTGCAGCTGACATTACTTTCATGGTTGGATCCTGCTTCATGTTGCACAGGTTTCTTTGCCCTTGATCATTTTGCACGGTGAGGCTGATTTGGTTACTGACCCAGCGGTTAGTAAGGCTCTGTATGAGAAAGCTAAGAATCAAGACAAGAAGCTGTGCCTCTACAAAGGTGCATATCATGCTATCTTGGAAGGTGAACCGGACGAGACAATATTCCATGTTCTCAATGATATCATATCTTGGCTCGATCAGCATTCGACAAGAGACGAAGGTTTGTCGTCGTGAATCAGGCAGCGCTGTTCGCCAGGATTATGTGAATTCCTTTGGCACTGCTGTATCCGTATCCCTTATGGTTCGGGATCCCAGATTCGGCGGTTGAGAATTCAATTTTTTGATATAGCACTGTAAAATTCTTAGTTCTGACTATTGATGTGTCCGTCACGTATGTGAACGATGTAGATGTACATATATATACATATATATACCAATGTGTATTTTATTTACCACTAATTATTTGGGAAAACCTTATTTACAAAATAGGGGTGGGTGGGGGAGGGATAAATATTAGTTGCAACCAGCCAAATGAGGTGTGGAGAGGCTGGGAAAAATACCAAGACAGGCATGTGCATAGTGCTTATTAAAATATATTTAGTGATTATTAGCATAGTGCTTTTGCGAGGTGCTTAGGTTAGTTAGATCACCGCTTTGCGCTCACTCGTGTCAGGCCTAGTTTTTGGTGAGGTTTGCACATTTCTTACCATTCGGTGCCTGCACACACTATTGTCGTACATCGGAGGGGGTTGTGGTCTTGCGAGACCACACCAACCGCGTTTATGGTGTGGCCATTATACCGAAGGGAATAAGGCACACGGATTGTGATCTTGCGAGACCACACCAACTGTGTTTATGGTGTGGCCATTACCGTCTACTCGAGGGAACAAGGCATACAGAGCTTTGGGAACGATAGGGAGCGATTTGGGAATCCACTTGCGCAGGATGTCTGAAGTTGTCCATTACTCCATGGAGCTATCCGACCCCGAGAGCTTAGCTCTTGCAAGTGCTTCCTTGTGAGGGGCTCCAACAAGGATTAGAGAGAAGCTTGTGGACTTCTCGGTACTTTGGTAAAAATACAAGTCGTAAAAAAGAGAGTTTGCACCTCTATCACCCTTTTACCTTTCATACTTGTATTGTTTACTTGTGTACTTACTTTTCTATTTTAACTTGATAGTCTACTTGATAGAATTGGAGCCTAGGGCGTATAACTCTTTTTTTCGATACCGACAACAACACACATAACAAAACCGTTGTTGCACATTACACCTTCTTGCATAGGTTTTGACTATGAGGCTCAAGCCATAATTTTTAAATAGACTAGTTAAGTGTCCGTGCGTTCTTCGGGATAACAAAATTTTATATAAAACACATATATCGCAAAGATAACAATACTATAAAGCTAAACAATGATATTAAAGTGACATTTAATCCAAACAAGGTTTTTTTAAAAGTATTTCCTCCGTTCCATAATACTTGCAACTATGGGTCTCGTGCCATTAAAAGTGACCTATGTTTGACCAAATTTTTACAAAATACTATTTACATTTATGACTTCAAATTAATTAATTAAAAAACTACGTTTAAGTAATGAATCTAATGAGATTTATTTGATAACATAAATATTAATAATTTTTTATCTATAGTTAATCAAACTTGAGATATTAAAGCTGCGACAATTTGTGCTATAATTGCAAGTATTTTGGAACGGAGGGAGTAACACAATCGATCCACAGGTATCTCAGTCTCGTAAACTCTATTTTATAGGCTTTTCTGTAATTCGACTAAGATAATGTTATAAACTAAATACCCGTGCTTTGCTACGGGTGTTAAAATGCACATTGTTATTCATATTTTCTAGATATTCATATTTCTGAGTTATCAAGAAAGTCTACAATCAATACCTAAACAATTGAGGTTGCAAAATGGAGATATGATCCTTCAATATTTGTCATCTCTCATCCAATACCAATGGTGTTTTTGCGCCATGGCCTCAACAGCTGCAGAAGCTATGTTGTATTGCTTCCTACGACACGGGCAGCGTCCATCTTGTAGCTTGACCCTATTTTGACAGAAGATGCACAGCTGAAACCCACAAGGGCAGCGGCCAAAGCTTCAGTCCGTCCGTCCGAGTTCCTTGCAGCTTCCATCTCTGGCCAACACTTACAAATGATTGCTGAGGTGGTCTGCTTGGAGACACCGAACTCTTGTAGCAGGGGTTGTCATCAACATCAAGTGCATCAACAACCGTTACTTGATCACATCCAAGACTTCTAGTATGGGAGATAAAGCATTTGAATCTGCTCCTGTTGAAGCTGCAGCCTTATCTGGCATTCTTACCTGAACCAATTCCAAACAATAATAAGGGTATTATTTTAGTTGTAGAGATTTGTTTGATCAATTCTGGAGATACTCCTATAGAAACTACACAACCAAATTAATTAAACACTTTGTTGCCAAAAAAAAAGTGAGAGCACAGATGGATTCGTCTCAGTATCTTTTAAGAACGATAACACATAATAAATTTAGGTCTCTTGCCCCGCACCGCTCTCCCACGCTGGCGCGGCCGGGGCGGCAAACCTAGCCACCGCGCCCGCTCCTCTCCCATCCCCTCCCCACTTCCGTTTGCGCCGCCCGCTGCCGAGCACGCCCGGCTGCAAGGCTGTGGCTGGCCGGGCTGGGATGGCGGCGGGCGGGCGTGCTCCTCTCGTGCGGTGGCGTGGCGGCGGCGGAAGAAGTCGTGGGCGGGCGGGCGTCGCCTTGCTCGAGCCGCGTGGGGCTCGGGCAAGGTCGCTGTGGTCGGGGCTCGCGACGGGCGCCGGCGCGAGGCCTGCGCGGCGGCGGCGGCGGCGGGTTTTCTTCTTCCTCCCTCGGTCGTCCCCTCTCCCCCTCGCTTGGTACCGCCATTGGGGCCGGCCTGGGCTGCTTTTGGGGCACGGGCGGCCCGGATCCGGTGCTCGGCGCCGGATCCGGTGCCTCCACGCCGGGGTGTGGCGCCCGGTGGCGGTCGGCCATGGTGGAGCGATTGCGGGCACTGGGACTCGGGTTCTCCAGCCACTGGATCCGGGGCCCACGATGGGAGCTATTGCGAGGCGGGGGACCTGGACTTCGGTCCGTGGCCTCCTATCTTTGGGGGCAGCACCCACGGCGGTGGGGGCGCTCGTGGCGACGCCCGGCCAGGCTGCGTTGGCGGCGGGTGCCATGCCGACGACGAGGACCTTCAGGGGCTTCAGCGTGCGGCAGCTTGACACGCACGACAAGATGAGGCTCGGTTCCTTGGGCCTGACCGGAGGGGGTGGCGGTCGACGCAACTTCATATCATGTTCTTCATCTTGTTCTTGTTCTTATTATCAATATAGCTATGCTTATGAACTAGAGTATAGTTCCTATGATATGATCTTAGCATATGAACTAGTATATAGTTTTCATGTTATGATCTTGTCATATAGAACTTTATGCTTAATGTATTATACATACATGTTTAGACCAAATCCAAGTTGAGATGTAGAGTTCTACTTTGAGTTGGTCTTGGTCGTTGTTGGTTTGCGGGATCGTCGTTCGTCCTCGTGGCGGATGCTCTAGTAGAAGGACCCCGGGGACGGGTAAGCCTTGTTACACGCTAGAGTAGTAGTCAATAGCTTGGACGTGGTGTCTAGTCTAGAGGCTACCTTCTTTTGCCCCGTAATCGCACGGGCGAGGGGACGGCGGGCAGGTGGTGACAGCCCTGTCCGTCCCTTGTATTCCCCCACGTTCGGTATGGCGTAGAGCTTGAGCCGGAGGTACTTGGCAGACCAGCCATAAGTCGGTGCCCCAAGTAAGTCAACAATGACCATGGCTATCTTAACTTAGAATCTCTAATGGTACAAGCATGTGGTATACCTGCTCTCAGAACATAGCTATTCAGGATATGCCTTGCTCCAGTTTAGGGTTTTCTTTATCCTTGAGATTGCTCGAATGTGTGTGTCAAGTTATCCTTACTTATCATGTTCTATCCCTGTTATGAACTTTGGTCTATTGCATAGTCATGTTATCTTGTCCATGTTCCTATTAGATGCATTTACACCATGCCTTCCCTGTGGAAATATGATACCCTGAATACTTCCGGGTGAAAGCTACAATGGCATTCCGTGCGGTTGCGGAACCCTTTACGTTTTGCGTTAAGAAACGCCAAATGAGACCCCACGTCGTCCTCCATGCCCGACCCGCGGCGGCAAGTCGGGGATCGGGTTCGGGAGCTTAGCCGACCCCCAAGTCCCATCCATCTAGGGCATTTGCGCCCACGGCTGCCACTTTCGATAATTGTGAGTTTGCCCCTTCTCGCTCCTTTCTTGATGTGGGTTTCGACAAGTCTTTTTGTCACGGTAGGGGTCTCGATCTTTACGCTTTTGTGTTAGGAAACGGGGGCCGAGGCGCTCACTGCGCATCAGAAAGGCGTTGAAGTCCGGCGCCCAAGCCTCGTAGCGCTCCGGCCCGAATGTCTCCCGCCAAGAGGGCCCGAAGCATCCGGTCTTAACTCCTCGGCGGCCTGCCGCCCCCCACGGGTCCTCCCCGGGGTGACCGGCCCCAGCGGTTGGGAGATGCAGGTACCATGTCGGCTTCTTCTCGCGGCCATTCTCGAGATCCCTTTGCCGGGGCCACAAGCCCAGGTCGAAGTGGAGGCTGCAGTTCGGCGAGCGCTGTGTGTGCCTCCACCATCGTCTACGTCGCGCCGCGCACAATAGCCTGAGAGGGCTCGGTCACGGTGGCGGCCCATCTTGAAGATCGTCGCCGGTGAACCTCATGGAGGTGAATCGAGGGCCCAAGAGGAGCCTTTCACCCTTGAGAGGCGTTCGTGCCCCCTCGGGGAGGTCCCTCAAGATGTGCTTTTTGAGGCCGCGGAGGCCTAGAGCTCCGGCGGCATCCGAGGGTGCCCTCCGACTTGGCCGACGAGTTTCGGCAAGAAGGCTCCAATGAGCCCTCGAATGGAGTGAAAATGGGCCCGAGTGGAGCCGTGTCGCCCCCCAGGGGGGTGGTTTACATTAAGATGTTTATTCCTTGGTTTTTAAGAGGTCACTGGTGTCATCAAGCCTGGTATCGTCGTCATCTTTTGGTCCTTCTTCTCCGCACTCTTGGTGACTCCAACAACACTTTCGTGATGGGCCCCTTTCGTGCTACCATGGACCGATCTATGGGTAGTAGGTCCAAATGCTTGTGGATGTCTCAAGCTTGTAGATCGGCTTTTGCTTTGGTGGGCCGTCGTAGGCTGATTGTAGGCCAAAGATGACACGCTTTGTCAATGCCTCCAAGCTTGTAGGTCAGGCGGCCTGCCTCACAAGGTCACTTGATCGTCGTTCGTGACGCGGTTGTGAGGCATTCAACCCATTGGAGGCCTTGGGCCGGACCCGTTCATGAGGATGGGCCATTGTATTTCCTTTTATAGAGAATGTTTGGGGGCCATTATTTTGGCCCCCCGACGTTTCCCCCCTCCGCGTCCGGCGGTCCGCGTGGCGTGGCCTTGTGTGACGGCGGCGAGCAAGGTCCGCCGGCGGTGAATCCCCGAGGCGATAGATGTGTTCGAGCACGGAGGCGGGCCTATGCCTGCCCGCCGCGGCCAAGGTCAATTGGGCGGGGCCCGGGCAAGGTGGGGCGCGGACCGCAAGGCTCCATGTAGGCTCGGCGGGTCGCATCCATGAACCCGGACGAACGCTTGTAGTGGCGCTTCTTCGTCTTGGCACCCGCGACCTCCACCACCTTCCCTTTGCCCCTGCCGTCGGCGGCTGACAGTGGGGTGGGCTCGCTGGCCTCCGACCCGGAGAGGTCCTCGCAATTGCTGAAGTGAAGCCGCTCCTTGGTAATAATGTTTTTTCCATTGCATTCCTTGCTGATAGGTTGCTGAATTCTCCCCATATCAGATGGAGGAATAGGACAGGGTAAGATTGAGAGGGGCCACTCTATTTATCTGTATATGGTGCTGATTCCCCCCAAAAAGAAATCTGTATATAATGCCAGAAATTGTTGTCGAGGCGATGTGCACTCAAGGGAATGGTGAGACACATGGTGCAGCCGTACGTTCCAGGAACCAAGGATGTAGGTACTGGGAAGGTCAAAGCAATCCAATGGTGTTGTTCAGAAGTTGCCCAAATGTGAGCAGGTCGACATAGAAACCGGTGGTGATAACCCTTCACTGTTGGTTCTTAACTTGAATATTTGAAAGTCATTGAGTCCTTTAAAAACCAGTGGTTCCTAATTTTAATATTTAAAAGCCACTGAGTCCATAAAAGTCGACAGTGAAGGCCTCTATCACTGTCGGTTGGTGACTTGGCTTTAGCTAACAGTTATATTGTGCTAACAAATATAGGAGGCATTTTGCTTGAGCCGGTAGTGATAGCTGCACAGTCCTTCTCCTTCCTCCCTCCCATCCCGAGCGTGCACATTCATCTAGGAGGCACCTTTCACCACCCCTCACTTCATTGACGACGCCATTTTTTTTTTTTTTTACAAATAGACATGCTCATTGAAGGCCTTGAATTTTAAACATGAATAATATCTTCTTGTTTTAAGTTTTTTTAAAGAATTTCTTGCTTTAAGGTTAGTAACCAGCAGCCACTTTGTAGCTTTAAAATTGTTTTGATGGTTAGATTTTGAAGTTCATAATCGGCACCCACTTAAGTTTGATTTTTATACGAGATTAACATGTATTTGTTGCACTTAGCAGTTAAGGACTTTGGATTTATTTCATTTGATTGAAATATGGTTGACTAAATCCAATTAATTTTATTAAACGAACAAATGAAACTCTAGGCATGCCTGCTAAAAGGGATGTCTTATTGCCACAGAAATGCTGTGCCCATGCATGCGTGTTGGAAATTAAACTAAAGCATTTCAGGAGGATAATTGAATTGGCTCCATCAGAGAAATATCACCGCTCTAGAATAACTAATAATAAACGGCGTCATTCTTGGAGCGACGACTCGCTCTACGTTCCTTTTTCGTAGCCTACTTTGTTACCACTGTAGACTACTAGGAAGATAACATGTGGCTATATATTGTGAAGACATGCGAGAATCTCGTTGGTTCGTTTGTGACTGAGTACTGTATCTCTCCTCCTTTTACTCCTGATGTGATGAGAATCTTTGACCACTATGTAGAATGGGCTTTCTCAGTGAAATGAAAAACCGCCACTAAGACGTCGATTAAGACGTGCACTCGCGGAGGTCCCACAAGCCACAACCACAAGCGATCTATTGTGGATCCTCGATCGATATATATCAGCGCCGCAGCGGCAGTAGTGCGGCGCGTCGTCCTCATCGCGGAGGTCTCTCTGTGTCCTTTAATCTGCCGGCGATTCTGCTGTTCGTTTCCCCTGCCGGCCTACTACCGGCCTGCCTCGCTGCACGCACGGCCGCACACGGCGCCGGCGGCGGCAGTCTACGTCGTCGACTCGAGTGCAAATCGATCTCACGCACCGAGGCTCAAGTTTGTAATTGTTGCATTGAATCATCTATATCTCCTTTATAAACGAACTTGTTCGTTCCTTGAAGACTATATCTCCTTCCATCTTTTCTCTAGAAAACTCCTTAGGTTTGTATATGATCTTTTTGTACGGCATAACCTCTAGTAAAATTCTAGGTCATCAACCTCTGCGGGCCATCTAATCTTCTCTGGAGGGAGAAATGGGGGTTCCATCCTCGTCGTCGTTGAAGTTTAAGGCGGAATGGGGTCCGGCCATCTGCATGCTGCTGATCGAAATGTTCACGACGGGGCAGATGCTGCTCACCAAGGTGGTGGTGGACGCGGGGCTCTTTGTCTTCGCCCTCCTCACCTACCGATTCTTGCTCGGCACCCTGCTCGTCTTCCCGCTCGCCATCATCTTCGAGAGGTCCGTACCACTAATGCATATATAACCAAACTCTTTCCTCATAATATTTTGTTTCTTATTTGGTCATTATTACTATTTTAACTATATAATTATTTCACTTATTAAAAAAATCAAGGGTTGTGATCTATTTGAACTTTTACTTTCTATGATTCTATGATGTAATATGGGAGTACCGTAGGAAGGCTCATTCCTATTTAGAGACACTTTCTAATGACCATATTTTTGATGTTTTACGTTGTATCTTAGTATAAGATAAAGTAACTGTTTAAAGCATGGTATTGAAGATCACACCAAGTTTATCACACATTTGTATTTTGTGACGAGGGGCATTTGTATCTTTCTATAGTTTTGGTCTTATAGACTTTAATACTATTTTTTACAGAACAATAATTTCCCACAAATATATAGGGACGTTTGGTCGAGGTCCAGGCCTGGGAGGTGCTGACCAATTAATTTCTCACATATCGTGTTTGTCCAAGAATGGTGCTTGGGCCAGAGAGGTTTCTTAGGTTAGCAAAGCAAACAAGCCTACAGTTCTTAGTGGTTATATCCCACTAGTTAGACGGTTGTGGCTGTTGTCCACTAACATCATACTCTCTCTGGGATGGTATTAGAAGTCATTTTGGACAAGGTTTGGATCAAACATCGGGAATATAAATCATCAAAAACTTTTAAGTTGTTGAGTTTGTAAATGTAAAAATTATATGAGTAGATTTGTCTTAAAAAATACTTTGATAAAAGTATACATATATCACATCTCCGTAAATATTTTTATAATAATAAGAGGTCAAAGTTGTGTTTTGGAAACCGTGTCGCTGTCCTAAGCGACTTCTAATACCATCCCGGAGGGAGTACTACATAACTATCCCAATCCCATAAATAAAAGCATATATATTTTTCAGATATGGGAACAAAATATTCCAGCCCACAAGTGAATGCTTGGAGCTTGACATTACAAAAAGGGAAATTAGCCCAACTTCCGCTAATCAGATAATGAACCTTACAGTCATCAGCAACCTTACAATGGTTACTGCCAACAACCATCTTACAGCAAAAAAAAAATCAGGAAATAAACCAAGTTCAAAGGTCCCAAAAAGTATCAGAAAGGTTACTAGTCCTAGGTCACCTGAGACCACACCAGCAAAAAATGGGTAAACACCAAAAGGGTCACAGGGATCTTTACTTTTGTATCTTTTTTTTTTTTATTCCTCCACCAACTTGATAAAAAAATGCAGTGCCAAGCCTTCTAGGCGCCTGCAGCCCTCCTTCAAATTTCTTCCCTCTTCCTCTTGATCATTGCCACGATCCAAAAAGTTCCCCTGAAAAGTACACGCAAGCAAGCAGTTAGTGGCTCGATTTTCGAATACTGCATCAGTTCTATTCAACCATACTACCCAACAGATGGCTACAATCCACACTATTATTGGATTTCATAGACCAGGAGCAAATCTCCTTATGCAAGATCAAAAACGTGTGAATAGTGCTCTTCGGTGGTTGAAAGTTAAATGTAATGAACAACATATTCCAAACCGATCTAGCTATTTGGCAATCAAAGAAAAGATGTTGGATATCTTCTTCTAACCCCACAGAAACTACACTTAGTATCTCCTTTCCATGTTCTCTTAATCAAGTTATCCTTTGTTAAAAATCACACCTCTATTTAAGTACCAAAGGAAAATTTTAATTATCAAAATGAATCTGTCTTTGTCATCATTATTTAAGCTCACAGGTATAACTAAAGAGACTACCTTTAGCCACTCATTTATTTCTTTCCCCCGCTAATCCATGCCTAAATGAAACATTCAGCTGTATTGAATTTAAAACACTCGCTGATACCCCTCTTTTCCTAAAATTCTGCACAGTTCTGGAAACTTCCGTTCTTGATCAATCCATATGTCCTTCCAAAATCTAGTTTGTTGACCGTTGTTAACTTTGAACATACCATGTTGTAGCAATAAATCTTTTACCCCCATAAGCCCAGAGCAAAAATGAGAATATCCTGGAGATTTTTTTTTTGAGAAACTGGAGCCCCTCTCCTGGTCGCTTTTCTAACTGTGACAAACACTTCTTACTGACATACTTCTACTTCCTTTTAAGTACATATTGACATAGACCCTCCTCATTAAAAGCTCAAATAACCATTTACTAATTAAGTAAATAATGATTCTGAGTTTCCAAATCTAAAATCTCCATTCCCCCCATACATCTCTGTTTACACAGGGTACTCCATTTAGCCAACCTGTATTTCCTTTTATGTTCATCACATTGCCAGAAAAACCTAGATCGATAATAATCCAGCCTTTTCCTTACCCCGGCCCTTTAGGGATGACAAAGAATGACATCATGAAAATTGGCAGGCTTGACAAAACCGAGTTGATCTGTTTGTACATTAAGGGTTAATATATAGGTGAGTGAATTTATTAGCCAATTCTCCAACTAGTTGTTAGCCACTAAGCTTCCCAACCCCAGCTAAATATATATTAGCTGCTGCAAAAGGAAGATTTGATGCTAAGCGAACATAGATAAACTGCTATCCAAAATTCAATCGCCTGAAACATGTTATTAATGTGCAGTAGTGTTGTGTGTGTTAGTGTGTATATATAATCACGCATCCTTTAGATGTAGCTTGCAGAAATCCGTATATCTGCATTGGCACACGTCATCATTGTTGTTCACACATATAGAGTGACCCTCCATAAAGTGGTTGGCCAAGAGCTAGAAGCACGCGAGTACCATCTTGTCGATCTTCTGACGCACGCGAGTACCATCTTGTCGATCTTCTGCTCCCCAGCCCACTCTTAACACGGGCACAACGGACTGCATGCTTTTTATAATCCTTGACTTGAGTTAGAAGTGCTACAACGTCCACTACTGTCCTGTGTAGCGGAGTGAGACGTGAGAGATCGGCAATGGACAGCAGCAGCAGATCAAGCAACAAGCAATGGTGGCCAGCATTAGTCATGGCGCTGATTCAAGTTTTCACTACTGGGCAGTTGCTGCTCACCAAGGTGGTCGTCGACGATGGATTGTCCGTCTGCACCCTCCTCACCTACCGCTTCTTCATGGGTGCCATCTTGGTCACCCCCTTTGCTGCCACCTTTGAGAAGTTAGCTCGATCTCTTCAGAAATACATATGCCCCTATAGATTATTATCTCATTGTTACTATCTTTGATCCATATGGTCATCTCCTAATATATATATTATCCTTGGGAGAAGAAAATCTTGTTTTGTGCACAATAATAGTGCTGTAGTACTTCTTTTTCTTCTAATATAAAAAATGCAAAGTCCTTCAGTTAATATCAAAGTATCAACAAAATAAGATATATATAACTATGCTAAGTTCTTATTAATATTTTCCCTACTTTGATCTAATTATGTTGTCCTGAATATATACTGAATTTTTCAATTCTCCATGTATGATAGTGTTGATTTTGATTGTGTTGATGTAGAGGGAAGTGGAAGGAGATTAAATTGAAGGCATTCATATGGATTTTTACAAGTGCACTTGTAGGGTGAGTTGTCATCCTCTCATTGATCTTATATCAAACCCATGCTTCGAGAATACACATCATTTTCTTGATAACAATATCACTTCGTTACCTACAGGTTCACAATTCCTGGTCTCTACTACATTGGCCTCGGAGATACTTCTCCCGGATATGCCATCAATTTTTACAACATCATCCCAATAGCCACATTCGTCCTTGCGGTTCTTTTCAGGTACTACTTTGTAAATAAAGTCTGCCAGAGGTTGTTTGTTCCCGTTGAAAAAAAGATACATATACACCTACCTATCTATAGATATTTTCTTTTTTTGCGAAACACTATCTATAGATATTTAACCTGCTGTTTCATCAGGAAGGAGCCTTTGAACTTGAAGAGCCTGGTAGGAAACATCAAGGTGATAGGAACCCTAGTTTGTGTCGGAGGGACACTGGTGATCAGCCTCTACAAAAGGTCAAGTGCTTCATATCTGGCCTACCAACATCATCGGCTACCACCCCAAGCAATCTGGATCAGCGTTTGGGCACCACCACATGCGTGGAACCGTCTTGCTCATCGTCAGCTGCTTGAGCCTGGCTGTCTGGTACACAGTGCAGGTATATACTATAAGCAATTTCAGAATGTTCCTTCTGTCAGACTGAATGGTAGATATTAAAATGTGATAAAATAAAGTGATGCTTTGATGTTCACTCTGTTGAGCAGCATTAACTCAACAGGAAAAACATACTAATAGGTATTATTAGGAAAACTTATGTAGTCTTGTGCTCACAGGCCCAGATGCTGAAAGTGTTCCCATACAAGTACTGGTCCACGGTTGCCACATGCTTCGTGGGCAGCATCCAAATGGCTGTTGTAGGGGTCGCAATGAACAGAGAAAAGGCGACTTGGCAGCTGAAATGGAACATGAGCCTTCTCACAATCGTTTACTCGGTAAATCTTGCAATCCTCAATATTAAAGTAATTAATTAAAATTTCTTCATTCCTTTTCTATTTTTCCTTTATTTTCATTCTCCCCAATCTGGGTTTTCAGTTTCCAACATTTTTTTTTTGTTCCACCCGTCTGAACTTCCCGTGCAGTTCAACGGGTTCTCTTTTTTCTTCTTCGTCTGTCCCATTCATGTCATGCACAATCTCAGGTCTAGTTTTGCAATGCCCTTTTCCATGAAAAAGAGGTAGATTGAAAGGGGCCGCGGGGCAACTTTTTTTTTTTTTTCATGGAAAATAGGTAAAATGGAGAAAACTGTAAGAGAAGGAAATATAAAAAGCAGATTACAAAATATATAATGGAAAGATAAGGAATCATACTCATAACCTTTGCTTAAGAGATTGATTCCACTACCAAGTTGTTGTTATGTTTATGAGTTTGTTGCACAAGTGCTCCTATTTGAGCGTTAGCCAGCATTGCAACCTGCCAAAGCAAACAAATCAAATCATAAATATGGTAACTCAATTGCTTTTATGCCTATACACACGCCATGATATCTCCACCCAGGTTTGTAGTATGGAGAATATGGACATGACTTTGACAGATCATGAAACCTTAAACAGCCTTTCACAGATCATGAAGGTCGACCCATATAGACTTAAAAACTAATCACCTGCGAGGGGGTGGACAAGAGGGATAGTCCTTGAGCCCCTGGCATGGAACACAATCGGTGATCCTCACGTGCCATGACTAAAGCCCCAACAACACTTGGTGTTGATCCATCAGAACACAACTGTGATGCTTACAAAGATCCAAGCCCTTAGAAATGCATTTAAAAAAAAAACTAAGAATGATATCTTTTTAGATAAAGGAATTTGTATTCCGGTCTCTGCAAGAGGTTTGCACACAACCAATTCTTATTACAGTTTCAAACTCAAAGCTCATAAAAAAGTGAAACCAAGCAAGCAAGCGCTTATCTAAACACTAATTTTTTTAAAAGACGACCACCCATGCTTCAGCCCTAAGAATGATTAGGGAATTAAAACCTTGCCTCACCAACTTAGAAGTAGCATTACTAGCTTTCTCCCATCAATCAATCAAGAATCTTTTAATAGGTTTTGGGGATAAGGCCTGAAGATCGACATGTCTTAGCAGATGAGACCAAAATTCCCTAGCAGAGACACAGATGACCAGAAGATGGTTGACGGTATCCTCATCTTGATCACATAGTCGACAACATTCCAGGTAGGGGCGGTATGTCATCCAGCATTTGTTGTGTGCAACTAACCACATGAAGAACTTACATTTAGGTGGCACCCAAGACTTCCAAATTAATCCTAGCACATAAGAAAAATCCCACATATGTCGAGTTGGCTAAATATTGTCCATTGGGAGAGAACATTCAAATATGTTTCCATGTCCTTCCAATTATTTCCATGTACGAACTATATTGGAAGGATATGGTTTGGACAATAATTGGAAGGAGATGGTTTGGATATATTTCCATGTACGAACTATATTTTTAGAAATAATATGGTAGCAACTTTAAAATAAAATATCGTTAAACTGTATAATGCTTGAAGACAAGGTTCACCACCACTCGCCTGAGTTTTGTTTCTTTACCATGCTGATATTAGGCTAATGGAGTGCACTCCCGTTGCAACACACAAGAGTAGTGGCTAGATAGACATATTTGATTGATAATCCTAATTTGGGTCTACCACAACTGTCCATGACAACCATAGGACCTTGCAGGCTAATGGCTTATCTACTACTCCTTCATTTGCAAACCAAACCTCTCTATAAGTTAGAAGTAACACTATTCTTCATGCGAGATACATGAAAATAAATTTTAGGTTTCAAACGTATAACCCCTTGTCTCCCACAAGCCCTCCCAACCACCTGATCACATTGTCTCCCGCAAGCCCTCCCAACCACCTCATCACATTGTCGGCTATAACCAAATATAGGATGCTATCATTTGTACTCCCTTTGCCTGGGAAAGAATGAAATCTGCGCTGCCGAGGTAAAAGCAGTGACCAAGCTAAATTACGCACTGTACATGTACTTCCCCTATCGCCCAAGCGCACTACGCATACAGATCAAGGTTTCTCTTTTTTTTTTGAGGAAGGCCAGGCATGTTTTATTATTTTTCATTCCCAGACGGTTGCAAAGCTGCTAGTCAATAGCGCCCTGCACGTCTAAAATTGCATTCTTTGTTGGACACACTCCTCTTTCTGAAATTGCATCCTTTAGGGAGTATTGACTTCTATGATTCTTGGTTTGAATATTTCAGACTTAAACATAAAATGGAAAAGATTCAAAACAAAGTTTTGGATTTGGTTGAACTCTGCAACATTGATATAGGATGCATCTCAATCTAAATTTTTAACTTCAAAATTAGAGAACATAAAGCATGTATTTGAGCCCTAAATGATCTCAAATAAAAAAGTTCACTAAGTATAAAAGTTTAGATCTTATCGAGCTCTACATTTTTTATATAAACTTTTCTTGGATTAACCTTATTTGAAAAAACTTTTTTTGTTGACCACATATTGTGAGGGGTAAACTGAAATTCAACCACTGTTAGGAATGCATTTTATTTCCTAGAGAGGTTGGTAAACGTGACGATTCTAAAAATTATTTATATTGTAATGGCTCTAAGTCATTTATCACAAGTTTAAGACAAATTTATAGAGAAAATATCTAAAATCTACCAGATATCAAATATGTAAATTGTCAAAATATATTTCATAATAATGTATCTAAAGATACTAACTTAATGTCATAAATAACATTGTTGTTTGTATAATTTGTTAAAATTTAAAGAAACGCCTTTATATTTGAGGACCAAAGAAGTATTTAGCCAAGTGCTTCAATGGTAGTGCTAAAATGTACTGTTGTTCTTTTGAACAGGCAATACTCAACACTGCTGCGAAATTCGTGATGATTTCGTGGGTCGTGACACAGCGAGGCCCAACCTACCCATCGATGTTTTGTGCAGTATCCGTCTTGTTCACCACTGTACTTGACTCGCTGCTTCTGGGCCATGATTTGTCTGTCGGAAGGTATCACTATAACTTTTTTCTTCAGTCGTAATACTTAAATTTCACGAGCATCAATCAAAAGGTAATGTAATTATGAAAATTCTGTGTAAGAAGTTAATGTCCCTTCTCTTTTATCCGGCATGATGGTGAAAGCATACTAGAAAAAATGAAAATCAATACTGGTATATTTTGATTACAGTGACTTTGGGAATGGAAAACAATAATGCTTTTAATTTGGGAACTGAAAAAAAAAGAGCATGATTCCTGTTACGACCTTAGACCTAATTATTGCAAATTTGATTTCATACATGCAGTATTCTTGGCATGTTCATGATTCTGGCCGGGCTCTACCTTTTCCTATGGGGAAAGAGAAAAAGAATTGGTGCCCAACAATGAAGAAAAACCGAAGGATGAATTGCAATCTCAGAGTGAAGATAAAATCAAAGATTCATCAGGATCCAACGTATGAATACTTCGTTAACAGAATTGTTCTGCTATAGCGAATAAGACACTTATCCAAGATATGGTGTTCTTATGAGCATGAAGAAGCCTTGCCTTGTAACGAAAACTGAATTCAGATTATGTCCTCTATATATTCAAGGAAACAAATAGAAACAGTATTTTGTAACGTGATTCAATTATATGGGTAACTGATGTCGTTAAATTATATTTGTTTAAGTCCAGCTGTAACGTACCTCAAAATCATATTTGTTTATGTCATGGTCTGAGGTGGTGGATGTTCACACAACTAATTTCTTATGTGTCATCCAACATGTTTGAACCATATATTAGTGTCCCAAACAGTGGTATGAGAATTGTAGTAATTTAGAATTGCGTTGAATATTGCTTGAAAAAAAGATCAGGCATCAAAACAAGTTACATACTTTATTGAACATTGAAAATTATACAGTTAAATAACGAGTGCACAAAGTTCAAATTACACATAACATATGTTGGGCTGGTACAATCATAATATCTGAAATTGCTTCTGGCCTTATCACCTACTCCCTAGATATACATAGCAAAATCTAGGTATAAAACAAGTTAAAGTGAATTACAATTTGGAATTAAAGGAATACAATGCTTATAGTCTTGAAGCTGAATAACCTTTACTCTGCTCAGCAGGTTTAATGTGGAGCCAGGGAATGAGCGCATCAGCGAGCCTTTTGATGTCATCTGAGGAATGAGCAGCGCTAAGAGTAATTCGTAACCTGCCAGAAAGGAGATGCTTGTACAGTCATTTAATCTCGTTATATTTTTCTTACTTGCGCTGTATCAATGCAAGAACATGTAGTGTGTTAGTACTGTGGCTGTTCTTCACCATTTTTTTTTATGGCAGGAGTTCCATCTACACGAGCAAAACCTTTCGTGATAAAAAGAAATTTGTGATTATGGTAAACCCTAGTAAATGATATAGGCTTTTTTATTAACGTCGTGACAAGGGAAAAAAAAAAAAAATGCAAATTGATCCAAAAAAGAAGAGACAGTTTGGAGCCACCTGCTTGAGTTGGGTGCCACTACAGGTGGCCGAATTGGTTGGACAAGAAATCCACAACTTAGAAGATGCCTGCATCCAAATTTCAAAAGCAGGCCCATAAGCACAAGTCATTGAGGATAAGGTCTACTACAGGAAGCATGAAAGATTGGGAATTAATTAATTAAGAAGAAGAAATTGGTGGGAGATGAGAGGGAACCTGTGAGCCTTGACAGCTGCTTCTTCACTTCCAACTAAAACGACAATGATGGGACTGGTTATCTTGAGTTTGGTCAAAGAAGCAAAATACTGCACATGCTCCCAGATAACTGATCTTCGCCATGTCTCCTTTTTCGAGACACCGATCGCAGCTGAAACCAGTAGATTCTAATCAGGAAAAACGTCAATGATATAACCCAGTGTTTGATGTTATACATATTTCTTACATACCGTTTGGATCCACGGGCATTCTAAGAATCCGGATAAAAAATCTCAAAATTGAAAATCCTAAAATCTCATCCAAACATCCTAGGATTTTTAGAGGATTATAAGACATAGACACAACATCCAAGAAACATCAGGGATTATTTTTATCTAGAATCCATTCAGAATCCAATTCAAACGGGCCCATGTCCTATCGTTTTACCTCTCTGTTTTCAAATTATAAGGCACTAAGTGGATAATTTGGAATTCATATGGAGTAGGATATTCTCATCCTTAAAATTATTGTGAAAATGAACAAGAAAATCTGCTATTACTTTCTGTATTATGATAATATTTTCAATGTTTTTGAATTTAGTCAAACATAAGTGTTGTCGTTTTCAACTGGTTTTACACCTGGTAATAGGTTAATCGTTTTTCGTCCTACTACTAGAAAATGTAATGGAACTTTTAAAAGTACATGGTGAATGCTCAGCTCAGCAATCCAGCATGCTTAAAAAAATGTTGACAAAAGCAAGCAATACATTAATTACCATGCACAGAAGCAACTACAGGTACTGGCAAAGCAGTCGAAAATACAAAGGAGCGACCTCGAGATAGAATAAGCCTCTTCCATCTAGTGCTGCCATATACATATATTGCAAACAGTTAGTCAGAAATCGTGAAATGAAGCGCTAACTATTACGATATGTTATGTTTGTGTTGACATTTGATATACCTGCATGCTATGAAACCACCCTGGCAACCAACTCCCTTGCTTAAGGAGCCAAGACATATGTCGATGTCATTTTCACATCCAAACTGCTCGGGTATACCACCACCATTCTCACCGCAAACAAGTGTTCCATGTGCCTAATTATAATTAAATTAAAGATTGTAATACTGGTCACTGTAAAAATCTGGAAATTAAATTGTAACTTTTTCTAGAATGAAATTAAATTGTAACTGAGAGGAGATTGTTACTAACATCATCGACGACCAACAAAAATCCATATTTTTTGCGTAATTTGACAAGTTCAGCCAACGGCGTAAAAATCTCCATCCATGCTGAAAATACTGCACATTTTTATAGATGTGAAAAGACCAATGGGTTAACAAGTACTCTGAATACAAGCAAGCACTAGGTGCTAATTCAATTCTGACGGAGGCATGAATGAACACTTGTTCTGATGACTTGCCTATCTGTGACGACAACTTTCCTTTGCATTGAGCAACTGGACCTGCATGATCAAATGTAGCTAGCATCGGTCTATATATCTCATGATGATGAGTCATGACTCACTCAAGGGTATCGATTGAAACGTACAGCAGCAAGTCAAGATGCGACATGTCAGAGTGGTTGTACACGAAGGCTACCGCTTCCTGCTGTCTCTCTGCAAGGCGTATCCCATCAATCGTCGCCGCATGGTTGAGGGGCGTCCGAGAAGATTGCGATCCTCTCGTCCGGTGCAGGTTTTGTCCCTGCACGAGCCAAAAGGGAGCTGATGCTACCCAGTGCAGTCATCACGGCCGTGTTTGCCGAAAATCCAGTGGGACACAGAAGGCAATCCTGTAGTTGGAACACATGCATGCTACTGTAAACACATGACAGGGTATACATATAACATTTCCCCTATTAGTTAAATAGTTACCTCTTTTTTCTGCAGTTTCGCCAGTGATTCCTCCACCAGTTTGTGGTAAGTAGTATAGCCACAGATCAAGGAAGAACCCCTAGGCCCCATCCCATACTCTTGAGCTGCCTGCTAATACCAAAACCAATGCCAGTGCAATTGTTCGTTCAGACTTCAGATAGAGGGCCAAAAGAATGGCAAGAAAACGGCTAACGTGCCTTGACTGCAGCCTGACGGACTGCCGGATGAGAGCTGAGGCACATGTAGTCGTTCCCTGAGAAAAGAATCAGTTTCCGGTTCACCTCCTCTTCTTGGATACTCACTTCGCCATCTAACATTCATCCATCAAAAATTCAGTCGTTCAGGTTCAGTAATATAAGAACTAGTAAGAATTTGGCATGCACGCTGGGGGCACTGACTTGTGGTGAGCCACTGATGGAGAGAGTTGCGGTCGACCTTGATCTCGACGGTGTCGCGATCCCAGGGCCCCGGTCCGGCGAACGTCTCGTTGAGCTCCGGCGGCGGTGCGAGGGTGATGAGTCGTGTGTTGAAGAGTAGCTTCCTAGCGGACAGAGTCGCGAGCGCGGCGTCGACCAGCGCGTCCCACGGCGACGTCATTCCTATCCTATTTCGTCGCAGCGACACGGCGGTGAGAGATGGGATTGGGTTGGAATTGGATGATGTGACGAGAGCATATAGAGAGCTGTATATATATATATATACTTATATACTTACAGTAGTATATACTTGCAACCTGCAAGTTAAACCTAGAAAAGTGACACTGGCTTACCGCAATAACGCTGGGGCATTATATATTATAGCAAAACGACGACAACCAAATAACCATCAATCATCCAATAGGACCACCCACCATAGTCACGCACCAGATCCCCGGCGTTGGGCATGGTCCCATTCTCTCTTGGTTTGTCCCTTGGAGCCAAACGTGCATGATTTCAGACACGTTGGTAAATCTAGCCAGGTGACCATAGCTTACCGCAATAACGCCGGCATTATAGCAAAACGACAACAACCAGATTGTTTGCTGATTTTGGCCATTATATAGGCGTATGGCCATATCCAAGCATACCCATATTGAGTAAGATAAGGATTGTCTTTTCTTTCGAGAGGGGGATTTAGTCACAGGTTCCGTAGAGATGAGCGAGCGCTCTATAATTCGGGCAACTACATTAGTCTTGTTGATTAAAAAGTACATTAGCTTTGTCTTTTTGAGGTGGTCGCATGTATCGCCACGTAATTTTAAGATGACTTAATGAACAACATGTACAATGATTGTTTTTTAAGTTGTCTCGTAGTAACTAATAATTTATTGATGTATGCAGAAAATAAAAAAAAAAAACAAAGTTGTGAGCTACATGGCAACAACTTCCTCCCTCCGGTTTGGTATTTAGAAGTCGTTTTGGACAAGGTTTGGGTTAAACATTGAGAATATAAATCATCAATATTTTTAAGTTGTTGACTTTGTAAATGTGAAAATTATATGAGTAGATTTATCTTAAAAAATGCTTTGATAAAAGTATACATATATCACATTTCCATAAATATTTTTATAATAACAAGAGGTCAAAGTTGTGTTTTGGAGACCGTGTCATTTGTTCTAAATGACTTCTAATACCAAACCTGGAGGGAGTATGCAAAGTGATAGAGTAGTTATCCTTATAGTCCTAAAATTTAGCTAATAAGGTGGTTCTTTCGCTGAAACGACGATCTCTCTTTCTTTCAGCCCCCCCCCTCTCTCTCCTCCACATCGGAAAAATCCTCGTGGACGCCGCATAAAACAACGTATGAGATCGGCCGACTTATAGCAATGTACCGCCCATCAAGTCGATCCCATCCTTGCTCAATCACCTACCCCGCATCTCAGCCTAAAGCCGCTTCAGACCCTCCAATGTGCTCTCCTCGATCTGTGGCTATCACAACACGCCGGCGCCGCCCGCTCCTAGTCACTTCTTTGCATGTGCTGCCATGCAAGTTCTCTATCTCCTCAGAGGTGCCACCCTATCCTTCTTCTCACCCTATTCATATCCAGCTAGCTTCAAGCTATTTCATCTGCTGCCATGCATGCCATTGACGTAAAGATTAGTCACAAATTATACGTGTAGATCACACGGGTCGCAAAAACAGACTAAGACGACACAATTTTGCCTAGACCAGCTAACCGTTAATTAAAGGAAGTCGGCCTAGCGTTTTTACACGAATCACACTTGTATGGTGAAGAACTGTGAGATTTATAAGCAAGCCATCAAAGAATAACCAATCGTGCTTTAATTACACAATGAAGAACGACTAGTTTTTTTGGGGAAACAAGCAAAGGAGTAATCGAAGCAACTAAGCAAGGGACCACCTCGAGGCGAGGATGCGCTAGGTTGCCCTAAGTTAGCCAAGCAAACTTAGGACGCTTGATCGTCAAATCAAGCGAAGAACAACAACGTGAAGCTGAAAGAGATTACGTCAAAGAGAGATAAAATACATTTGTTTTTTTTTTTGACCGAAACATTTGTTTTTGTTTGATTGTGACAAAACAATAAGTGATCATATATATTACGTGACAAAGAACGACTTTTTGAGAAAACCATAGCAAAGCAGGAGCCGTTGAAGTTCTTGGGACCCCTTTGGGTCGAGGACATAGCTAGCCGGGCTGCCTTAGATCAATAGGAAGCAGCGTCATTCTTGGTCGTCAGATCAAGCAATAACAACAATGCAGAGGTTGAAAGAAAATAGGGCAAAAGAGAGGTAAAATACATTATTTTTGTTTGATTGTGTATGTGCACCTCTATGTTAGGCTTAGCACCCTTAAACACACAAGCATATCATTTCGGTGCTTCTATAGTTTCCAGATCCACTGGGATGACAAGGCCTTTGAGCTCAACTCTCGTAACACCCTACAGAGTACATGTTATGGTGGGCAAGGTGTACAAGCGATGTGGCAAGGAAAGTGGCTGAGTGCGGGCGCACGCCCGAGAGCGCGCCGTGGCGTGCGGTCACCACCAGCTGGCGATGTAATCGCACTCGTTAATTATCAGGATCTCGATCATTTAGGAGTTTGTTTCTCGCTTGATTGTTATCCCTTCAAGTGTGGCAGAGTTTGTTAATTAGGATTAAGACTATAAGTGTGGAACATTTTGATTAATGAGAGGTTAGCTAGAAGCTAGAGTTAAATTTCCCTCTCTTGCTCCCTGGCACTTGTGCTCTCTGTTCCATCTCCGAGCGCATCACCGCCCCCTCGCCGCTGGGCGTTCAAGCCACTCCTTGCCACCTCTCACTCGTATTTCCTCCACAGTAGAGTAAGCCACAAAAGTACAACACCAGCAACTGAAGAGTGTTCATTCCCTGAGGACTGAGGAGCTAGCCAAAGCTAGTAGGTCCAGTTTCTACAAAATTAATTAAAGGCCTGTTTGGATCCATGGACTAGGGACTAGGGACTAAATGAGATTAAAAATTAGTTCCTAGTCTCTCCTAAGAGTCTATTAAAATAGGTACTAAATGGGACTAAAAATTAGTCCCTAATCCTCATGTTTGGTAATTTAGAGACTAAATGGGACTAAAAATTAGTTCCTAGTCTGTTGGAACCAAACAGGCCCTAAAGCTCAAGCTCGCCGAGCAAACACATAAGAGGTGAGGATGTGTTGGATAGTACTATCCGCTTGATTACAAAGCGGACACACAGCTAGATGAGAAAGCCGGCGTAGCAAGACGATCACCTGTTTAGCACTTGTTCTTGATAGCCAACCAAACAAAGAATTTACAACTAATGGTGGCCAACGCTCTAGATGCACTTCCAAGGTGCGAACCTAATGCTTACAACTAGAGGTGGAAGGCAGGCAGAAGTTGGACATTCATAAATTTTAGTAAATAAACTAGAAATTCAATTTTTTAAAAAAAATTGTCTTCCTAGTTTTTTTTTTTGAAATAGAGGGTATCCATTAGACATCCAACTTCCACCTATACTTAAAACGAGGAAGTCAATATAGCCCCGAATTGGTTAGCTTCCACCTATGCTAATCGGGATCTACAGTTGTAAAACCAAGCCATCTAACAGATTCAAGATGTCTAAATATCCACAGAGAACTTGCACAGATAAAAGCCCCTCTAAGAGCATCTCCCATGGATTAGCCAAAAGAGACAGCCAAATTCTTGATTTAAGTACTCGAACGGACTCAGAAAAACCAAGAGGCTAGATGGCTAGGAAGGTAGGCTATCTAAAAATAGAGATTGAATGAGGTGAGATGCAGAGCTATTAAATTTGGAGTCATTTATAGTTTGTTTGGAGACATTTTTCCTTTAATAATAATAGCTATTATATTTTGAAAACGATATGACTAATCTGTTGGAGATGCTCTATCTATATATCAGACTCTGTTATCCAAGGCTTGAGCCATTGTACATTTGTAGATCATTTCACTGCTCGCTTGAGATCCTCTTACATAAATTCAAAGGCTAGTTCATATAAAGTCAAGCCTTGCAACTACCTATCCACCGAACTTGGTCGATTCTTACCAATACATGCTTGAGTAGTATTCATATAAAGGTGCGCCGGGCGTGGCGGTGGTGGTGGCGCACGGGGGTTAGTGGCGGGCGGGCGGGCGCTGGCGGCTGGCACGCGCTCGGGCGGCGTGGTGGCTTGGCGATGGCGGCGGCCTAGTGGGGATGGCGGCGCACATGCGCGAGGGAAGGAGGAGAGAGCCTAGGGCTGGATAGCTGAAGCTGTTGGGTGTTACCCCTTTATTTTTTTTTCTTAAGATTCAACCCGATTACATTTCCCTTGTATTTATAGTCCCGAGAGACTTGCATGAGAAGTAGATCTCTTTATTTCCTAATCTATTTCTACTTTATCCCTAAATAAGATTACTTAATGAGTAAGCAAACGACGCGATGAAGGCGGTGGCGGGGGCGGCGGCCAGGGCGCCGCATGGCCGGCCTCCCCTCCTTCTAGGCTGCTGGGCCGGCCCTTTAGGGCTTTGACAGGCCCTTTGGGCCCCCTTCTTGACGGCACATGACACCCAGCCTAGAGTTTTGGTTATGAATTCCAAGACCACCGTAGTGTAGGGGCGCTAGACATGCTCCCAACACACGAGACAGTTTTCAGCGTTTGCTTTGTCCTGACCCTGCCAATCTAACCCCCTACACCGTCTATCAATTGCCTTGATCACACATTTAGGTAAATCCGAAAGCAACCATAAGATAGATGGAGACCGCTGTCGAGACCACGTTAACCATGATCAAACGACCAGCCTTGTTCAATGAAAGTCTTCCAACCAGGGAGATAGTCAAGGCTATTTTATCAATCAGAGGAAGGAGATCAACTTTGGTAGGTAGTAGGCTTGTGAATTTGAGAGCGAGACCAAGATAGGTACGCGAACGAGCTTGTAGCTCGATGGTAATGCTCCCATGTGTGGAGCGTGTCCGCCTGGGTTCGGCTCCCGTCGGGAGCAATCTAGGTGTTGCACCAATCTTCTTAAAGAAAAATCACGAGTTCCTCTTGGGTTGGGTCTCATTTTTTTTAGACCAAGATAGGTACACCGTACACAGAAAATCCGTCAAGGCGCAAGACTAAGATATCAGCAGCCGTCTTCATCATGTCATCTTCAGAACAATGGATTGAACTTACTGAACTTTTAATCAAGCTGGTTTTAAGTCCCAAAATCCTCCAAAAGGAGCTTGATTACATGGAGATCTTTTCTAGAAAGTCGGTGTAGGTACACACATTGACACATAGTATGATACACCCATCCCAGATTTAACTGAAGCCTTCAATAAGGCAGTTTGGCTCCTATTAGTTCAACAACATAGCTTCCAATCCTTCACAACGCCTAGGCGACGCAAGGCGACGCCTTACCGGTCCAAGAAATAAGAAATAGCATCACGGAATAGGCTGGAAAAAGAGAAAAAGGGTAAAAGAAAAATAAAAAAAAAGGAAAATATAAAGAGAATGGTTGTCCCAGCCCAATAAAAAGCCGACAAGTGTGCCTTTATCTCTTCTCAGCTCCCTCACGCACGCGGGCATCCTATCTCCTCTACGCAGCAGGCAGCGCCGCCGCAACTCTTCCTCTTCCTGCTTCACGCACGCAGATGCAGCGCCGCCACGTCTCCCTCCTTCACGCCGGGGCAGCTCCGCCGCATCTAGCGCTGCCACGTCTCCTCCCCTCATGGCTCACGCAGGTACAGCGCCGCCCGCCCGCCCTCCCTCGAGCTGCTTTTGGCTGCGTGCGCTCAGCCTGCCCTCCGCTCCTTACCTACATCTTGCTGCTGCCCCTCAGATCCACCGCAATTGACCCAGGCGGCGCCGGATCACATGGGGATGAGCGAGGAGGTAGCTGCATGGCCTCTTCCTATCGATTTCCTCTGCTTCTTAAAAAACATGATTAGCTTCATTAAAACTTCAGTCCCAGATTTAACTGAAGCCTCCAATAAGGCAGTTTGGCTCCTGTTAGTTCAACATAGCTTCATTAAAACTTCAGCTTACCTACATTCAGTCTGCATGATGTAATGCAGCCTGACAAAAACTCAAGATGAAAAATCAAAATTCGGTAAAGGTTTACAAAAATGTCTTTCCTCCTTACTCTCAACCGTTGAGTACAGGTGAGTTTTACACAACGCAACACAAACTTTTTTATGAAGTTCAATGGCCATTTTTGCAACAGATTAACAGTTCAAAATAAGTTTTAACCTACATTTGCATGACCCAACCTGTAAAGATGGACTAACCTGCTCGACGACAGGTGCAGCAAAGCCATGGTTTTCTAGTGCCCTCAGAAGTCGCTTTCCATGTTCAGAGCAGCTAACAGTTTGGGAAACTAGAGAATGTACTGCAATTCAACTGCAGCGGTGCTACAAGCACGAGCTTCTCTCAACATGTAGTTGGCGCTCCACTAACATTATATAATGTAGATGGCAACATCATGAACCAAATACAAACACTAACTTGCTTTGTCCTTGTCCACCATCAAAATATATCGACACTGCCAAACCACGAGTAAGAAACAGCTCACAAGATCTCCAAGGCCTCTTGAACACGCTTACATGTATGAAACCTTGCTCCTAATTCAACCTTGTCTTAAATCACTTGGTAAGCAGCTGACGAACCTGCCAGATAAACAGCATCATCAGAACCAGGTTCCTCCAGAAAACACAGTATATTTGACATATGGAATTCACCACTGCTACTGAAGATTAGAAAATTTCTGTATTTTATTCATGAGTCCAGTTCAATATGCTGACCAACTCCTAAGGAAGAACCAGCAAGGTGAGAAGAATAGTAAATTATGTGGACAGGAGGAAAGTGCTGATCACATTAGAGACATTTAAAACTCTGGAGGCATCCCTCGAACAACTCAATAATTCATAGAGGTGATCCTATTTCATAGCAGAGGTGCCCCGAATAAGTTCTTAGTTCTTTTTTTTTTCTAGGTAGCATCTGCTGGAGTTTGTGGTTAACTTGATCTTGTTTTCAAAAACAAAAATATAACACCATCCAACAGATCTAATTCACCATTTTCTTTTGTTTTTAAAGAAATGGGAGCCGTTGTGCAAGGAAAAACACTAAGAAGGAACGTTCCTGGTACAAGGAGCTTGATTGGTGATACTCAGAAGGTTGAAGTTCATTTCACATTTGAGTTTGACGAGTTTTGGGAGCAATTTTCTGTGTACTCGCTGAACACAAGCCCTTTCAGTTTGATATTTTGTCACAAAATTTAGAAAACAAACCAAAAAAACATGTTCCAACTTCCAATAGACACTCTAAACCACTCTCCATTTTTTCCGCTCTCAAAAGGCACCCTTCACGCTCTTCACTTCTGAAGAGGCTACATGACTCAAAATACAATGTAAGGTAGTTTTTCTCATGATGTTTTGCACACGAGGAATATTTTGATAAACCATTGGAGACCAAGCCGAGCCAACTAGGATTCGTCTAGGTAGCTGGAACGTGGGGTCCCTAACAGGTAAGTTAAGAGAGCTAGTCGATCGCGGCAACTAGGAGGCGTGTAAATATTCTATGCGTTCAAGAGACCAAATGGAAGGGCCGTAAGGCGAAAAGAGGTGGAGGGCACTGGCTTCAAGCTTTGGTACATGGGGACAACATCGAGTAGGAATGGTGTAGGCATCTTGATAGATAGGAGCCTTAAGGATGGAGTAGTGGACGTTAGGAGGCAAGGTGATCGGATTATCCTAGTCCGATTGGTCGTTGGAGACTCGGTCTTGAATGTGATCAGTGCCTATGCCCCCTAGGTAGGTCTTAGTGAGAGCGCCAAGAGTCAGTTTTGGAAGGACCTGGATAGCATGGTTAGTACTGTGCCTATCAAGAAGAAACTCCTCGTAGGAGGAGACCTCAATGGCCATGTGGGTGTAACAAATGTAGGGTTTGAGCGAGTGCACAGGGGTTTCGGGTACGGTAGTAGGAACGAAGAGGGGGAGGATGTTTTGAATTTTGCTTTGGCCTATGACTTGTTAGCGAATACCCTCTTTAGAAAGAGGGAATCCCATTTAGTGACCTTCCATAGTGGACAACACTCAAACCAGATCGACTTTATCCTTGTAAGAAGGGAGGATAGGACTGTTTGCCTAGATTGTAAGGTGATACACGGGGAGTGTGCGGTCCCTCAACACAAGCTTGTAGTGGCGGACTTTCGTTTTCTGGATGCGTGCCTATCGGGACAAACGTGTCAAGATTATGAGGACGAAGTGGTGGAAGCTTATAGGGGAAGCGGCACAATCATTTAAGGAGAGGATGCTAGGCGAGGGGCCTAGGCAAGAAGGAGAAGATGCGCACGATATGTGGTCAAGATGGCAACATGTGTACCGAAGGTGGCCTCGGAAGTGTTGGGTGTGTGTTGACGGTGAACCAACGACAAATTAAAAACCGTCAACACCACACCAAAACAACCTAGAAATAGGGATTTCAACTAACATATTCCAAAGTTTTGGTGTTTATTTGGACTTGCAGGTGTACAAACTCAAGAATGATCACTTTGGGCCAAAATTACAAAGAAAAAAAGAAATAAAATCAATAAATAGAAAAAGGCCCAAAAGGAGCAAATGGCAAGCCCAAACAAGAATGGGACAAAACGTCAAAACCGGCCGGGCCAAGACCACCGAGACAACTTTTCACGGCAAGGTGGCCTGCCGCCGCCCCGAGCCAAAGCGGCCCCGGCGGGGCGGCTTGGCGCGGCACCACTGGTGCGCGGCCGCACCCGGCCGAGGTGGTTCGGGCCCAGCCGGGAGGCGGTTTGTTACTTTCCAAACCGACACTACCGACGTTGGATGGTCGGTTTGGCGATATGGAAGGTTTTTCCTAGGTCGGTTTTGGTGTTTTTAGCACTTAGGCCCCTCCCCTTGTGTATAAATAGCTCCCTCCTTCACCTCTCTACACAACAATTCCAAGGAGAAACCAAGTCCACTTGTGCAAGCTTAGTAGAATTAGTTCTTCTTCTTCTACTTCTTCTATATCTTCTTCTAAATTCTAGAGAGTGAGAGAGGGAAAAGCTAGAAAGAAGCTTTGTTCTTTCTACCCGGAATTGCCGGTTCCCCTCGGTGTTCCGCGGTTCCTAGGAGGAGGAGTCGGAGTGTTGGACTTGTCGGGTACCCCCTTGAGCTTGTACCTCTCGCAAGCTACTTACACTTTGGTAAGGAGTCTTGTGATTATCTTGCGACTACTTAATTTCCTTCGTTATATTTCTTAGCTGTTGTAGACTTGCGGGATTGGTAGATTGTCTCGTTAAGAGCGTTAGTTCTGGTGAAGGAACTCTTTGACCGGGAACCTTGGCCAACATCAAGAACTGCGGACCAATAGTGCAAACGTGGTGTTTGGACTAGCGTTCACCTACCTTTGGCGGGTGTGCATCCCACGGTTGAGGGGGTAGGCGGCTTGGTCGTGACAAGCCTTGTCCGCTCCTTGAAATCCCCCCACGCTCGGGTTACGGTCGTAGAGCTAATTGCCGGACTCGCCCCGGTTGGGCGCGGCCGGTGCCCGGTGAGTAGACAATGACTTTTAGAAATCATGCCTGAAAACTTAGCCTATAGATACCTCGCTACTCTTAGAAAACAAACCCTTGCCTTAGGTTGACATAGACTAGAAAAGCCGTCAAGCAAGAACCGCCCTTGTGTAAAATACGATACCCTCGCTACCACCGGGTGAAGTGCTACAACGGTATTTCCGTGCGCCTTGCGGATTTCTCTCCGGTGCGTAAGAAACACCAACAAGCATTTTCGGCGCCGTTCGAGTGGGACGGTTGTCGTAGTTATATCTCGAGCCTAGTCGACCCGTGTGACCGGTAGTATCCTTTAAACAAAAATACCAAAAACAGTCCCCTCGTTACTCATGGAGCAACCTACCCTACAAATCCCCGGCCCCCGCTCCTAAGGGCGGTAGCTCGTAGAACCACGCCCATCCGCTGACCAATCACAACTTCGAGTATGAGCTCCATACGGCTTTATAGCCATGGAAGCCCGAGCCTTTTCGGGCTCGGAATATGAAACCTCTATCATCACTTATGGGAGTTTGAGCAGGCTGCGTGGTGCCCGACAATTGCGAGGCATGACACATGACACGCCCGAGGTGGAAGTTGTTTCCGTTCTCTCTCTCACCGAGAGGCGACTCAATGGTACGCCCATAATGTAGGGTCGTAAACGGAGAATGGGAAGAACTGCGAAATGCATTCTCGTGTAGCGTTCTACCCTATATCCGAATCGCTGCCCTCGCGACAAGAGATACTCAACTTCCAACAAATAGAGGGTGAAACCTTAGGTGCAGCCCGGGACCGGTTTACCACGCTACACGATCTCGCCCGCACTGCCCATACCAAACCACGTGCTTTTACGGCATTTCTCGGGCTAGGATTGGACGGGGCACCGCCTCTACCGCTTGATTTTAGCCGCCGAAGGGTCATTTTCCCATAAAACCACAAATGAAGGAGAAGCTCTCCTAAACCGTATTCTTGAGAATACCCCTCCGCTAGAACCCATCCGAGTAGAACCAGCGTAAAACCAGAGGAAGTCTCTTCGGCTGATGCCGAACCCGTTAAAACCTTAGAGAGACCCTCGCCTGAACCAAAATCAAAGGAGACCACATGCATGGATCTCCCGCTCTTTTCGAGGTTGACTTTATCGATCAATTCGGTGACACCTCGAAGTACCTAACAATGGAAGAAACCACTGGCCCCGCCTAGCCTCCTCGAACAACCCCCTGGATAAATTCTTTCTCCAGAGTCTATTAAGGAGCTAACAGGCTATAATGAGCACGGAATGGTTACGGGAGGAAGGACCTTCTTTTCAAGAAATTCGGATAATTGGCCCCTCTACACCAATCCAATGCGAATATCGGGAAACATGGTGGAAGTCATGTATAACCCCTATTTGTGGGGGTAAAACATAATGTCCAAAACCTTCGCACAAGCCCGTGACAAGGAAGTTATTAGGACCCCCCACAACACGGACCTTGCGCCGTAGCACCACGCATTACCACCATTAAAAGCGCGTGAGGTTATGCATGAACAAATCTTCCTACATAAGGATGTCAAGTTGTCTTTGATTTTCATATTTTTTGATGTCCAAGACTTCGACATCCCGATCGGGCATCCCTTAGAAAAGATTCTTGATCTATCAACATCCGAGGGATTTAGATGTCAAACTCGGGAAGAAAAGTTTTCTATTCCGGTTACTCGAGCCAAAAAACTCTGGGAATGTAACCCCTTCCTTGAGCACGACACGCCCGAGGAGGTCATGGGAGTTATGCTATATGAGAACCCGTAAAACGGACCTAGAAAAAGACGCCCAATTCTTCATTGAAGAAGAGGACGATTCAGAGAACTCATAGAACTTCCCAAAGAGGAAGAGCTAACTCGGCCTCCGTTGAGCTTAAACCCCTACCCCCGGGCCTACGCTATGTCTTCCTAAACGGCGATTCACAAGCACCCGGTCATCATAAGCGATAAGCTTAGTGACCAGGAAACCACCCGGCTAATAGCCGTCTTAGAGAAACACGTGATCGGTCTTTGGGTATTCCCCTTCAAGATCTAAAAGGGGTAAGCCCGACACTATACACACATCGTATTCCTATTGACCCCCGCCAAGCATTACCCCATCATGCGAACCCGGTAGCAAGCAGCTCAATAAAGCGTGCGTGAAGTCGTGAAGAAGGAAGTTCTCAAACTTCTTGGCGCCGGGATAATTTATCCCGTACCACCACCCGGCGATTGGGTTAGCCTAATCCAAGTGGTAGGAATGATGGTCGTTGAGAACTCTAAGAACGAACCCATTCCACCGAGGCAAGTCACGGGATGGAAGAATACCCGATTTCTATCCACCATGATGACTAGAGCAAGACACCTTTCACATACCCATATGGGTCTCTAGAGCTTGTCTCGCCCTCGCCCATGTGCTCCTACGAGGATCCCAACCTCCTCTTGGTCCATGTTCACGCACTTTTTAAGAGGATGGTTGTGTCTTTGTGTATCACAAGTTTTGTCGATCTCGTAGTAGCACGATGGCGCTAACCTTGCAAAGACTTGATCTTTAACGGTCATTGCTTAGTGGAGAATTTGGGAACTTCACCACCTTTGATAGCTGCAAGAAGAATTCCACCGGCCGAGCTTATGACCATAAACAAAGCTAATCTTAGGGAGATACCCCCGGACTATCATAAAAAAAGCTCTTTTTCTCTTATTAATAAAAGCAAGAACATGTTATCAAGTTAGTATGCACCTTCGGTATTCATTCTTGTTGCTAACCATTTCAAGTGGAGAACGACTAAGAAGAACAAAGGGGCAAACGATGCTTGAAAAAAACATGAGGCTTACATCAACAAGAAACTTTGATGCCCATGGGTGATAGAACATGCTCAAGAGGAGACCGGACCTTACACACTTGACTTTTTGCACAAAAGTCTAAGTGTGGGGTGATGGTGACAATCTCAAGTTTCATCCACCAAGGGGTCATATAAAAAAATGATGATGGAGAATAAAAGGTGATGTCGGCCCAACCTTGTGAAAAAAAAAAAAAAAAAAAAAGAGAGAAAAGATAAAAAAAAAAAAAAAAAAAAAAAAAAAAAAAAAAATAATATAGGGACACATGAAGGTCCCACACAAAAAAAAAAAAAAAAAAAAAAAAAAAAAAAAAAACAAGAGAAGAGAGGAGCAGGTTGGCCTCGCATGGTTACAAAACATACTAGTATGTTGCCCGACTCCACCCGTCATTGCCTCAACAAGCAAAGAAGGGTTCTCTCTTGATCCTTTGTCGCTACCAAGGCCCATGGTCCGTACACACAAAGTTGTGTGTGTGTGAGTGTGTGGCCTAGCCTTGAGAAGCACGGGACGAGCCATCATGCAAACCGCGAGCCAAAAACTTCAATGTTTCATCCATAGATGTCGCCTTAGGTATATTCAGTATGCAAAAGAAAATAAATATTCACCAAGTCTCTTCACTCATATTTTCATCTCCATGGAAATAGAACTTTATGCTTTCCATACCATGTCACATGCTTCAAGTTTGGGTGTACCTACATGGATACATGTAATACATTCATAGGTCTTTTTTAAATTAAGCGTGGTGCTTAGGGTTAAAAAATGATCTTCTTTTAATCAAACTTTGACATGGTGTTAGAGTTTGGTTAATGAACTTAGATCTTTGTTGTCATGATCTATGGAAATATCTTATGCTGGAGATGAATCAAAGCTATGCTTTCAATGCTTCACTTATGTTAGCCTTACTTGAGTAATTGATGCTACGGTGAACAAAAACAAAATAAAAATAAAGGCCCCATGGTATTCATATTTGGAGCCATGTGTTTGTTTTTGTTTTCTTTGTTCAAATAAACAGGTACAAGAATAAGTGTGGGGAGATCTCTCAAGCATTCAATCACACTTATCCGAGATCTCCCCAACACGGTACACAAAACACCGAAAGCAATTCACGATAAAAGAAGGACAAGACGAATGACTACCATTACTCCTTCCTCTTCAAAAACGGTGGTTTGCACAACTCTCTCCCTCTCTCTCTCTTGCTCTCACATGTGCTAAAAGTTTTTGAAGTTTAATTTTGAACATATCAAAAAGACAAAACTTTTGGTGCTCCATCTCTAGTCTACCAATTGAGAAATGGCATGCATACATTTTATTCCTCGCCAAAAAAAAAACCGGACTTTTTGTTGAGCAACTATCCATTAGGGACCCCATGCTTATCTAAATAATTGATCTTTGTGATATGGTAGAATGACTTGACGCTTGCTCTCTTTTGCAATAAGACTTGGTTTTATTTGAAAAATTTAAAATAAAAGCATGCTCATAGTTTGACTTAGCCAAATCCTACCAAAGCTTTGAACAATGACATGATTATCCACTATAGCTACTACCTGCCGTATTGAGTTTTGTCGCCCGTTGATCCGCGTTGAGAGAGGCTCATACTCCCAAGATCGAAAAACATTACACCCACATATACGCCCGGTTCTCACAAAGAGAATTGCGCACAACATGCATCTTTACCATTCACCAAATAAAGACTCCATTCATTATACCATGATCATCTCCCCTGTTATCAAGAAAAATGCAGAGAGAAAGATACAAAGCTGCAAAAAAAAGAAAAGAATAAGAGATGAAAAATGGACACGTGTCCGTGGGGCGAGTAGAGCCCACATCTCAAAAAAAAAAAAAAAAAAAAAGAAGAAGAAGAAAAAGACAAAAGGAAAAGTAGCCTATCTCTCTAGAAGCATACAAAAAGAAAGGAAAAAGATCATGAGTCAAGGAGTAACCACAAAGAAAAATATATCATCGGCATTTTCCACACACTCTTGCACATTTCGATCTAAGGGTATGGCACCTCTTTCCAACGATCCCAGCTTGACCCGACAATATATAGAGGTGTACGTATGCACCACTCCATCGAAAGATCCGCAAAAAACCCCGCAAAATAGGATGAGTGAGAGTGATACAAACAAGAGTGCTTTGAGAGGAAAATTCAAATAAGAGTGACTTTGTGAGAATCAATACCATAAAGAGCAATGCTATTTCTTTCAAAAATTCAAAAACTTACCAAGTCTTTGCGCATAAGTAGTGGCAAGAAGATAGAAGTTCATGCCGTTCCACCGCTCAATTATTCTAAGATAGCTTGGTTGCCACCATGAATGCTCACAAGGCAAGTAAGGCTTGGAATAACCCGTATGCAAGCTTACATCTTGGAGATTGAACCACTTTAGTCCTCGTTCCTTCACTTTCGAGGGGACCAGTAAAGGGCTAAGTGTGGGGAGTTTGTTGACGGTAACCAACGACAAATTAAAAAAAAACCGTCAACACCACACCAAAACAACCTAGAAATAGGGATTTCAACTAACATATTCCAAAGTTTTGGTGTTTATTTGGACTTGCGGTACAAACTCAAGAATGATCACTTTGGGCCAAAATTACAAAAGAAAAAGAAATAAAATCAATAAATAGAAAAAGGCCCAAAAGGAGCAAATGGCAAGCCCAAACAAGAATCGGGACAAAACGTCAAAACCGGTAGGGCCAAGACCACCGACAACTTTTTCACAAACAAGGTGGCCCGGCTGCGAAGCCGAGCCGGCCGGCCTCGGGGGTGCCACCTTTCCACACACAGTGCCGCACCTCGGCCGAGGCGGTTCGGGCCCGCCTTCGGGGAGGCGGTTTGTTACTTTCCAAAACCGACACTACCGACGTTGGATGGTCGGTTTGGCGCATATGGAAGGTTTTCCTAGGTCGGTTTTGGTGTTTTTAGCACTTAGGCCCCCCCTTGTGTATAAATAGCTCCCTCCTTCACCTCTCTACACAACAATTCCAAGGAGAAACCAGTCCACTTGTGCACGAGAGTAGAATTAGTTCTTCTTCTTCTACTTCTTCTATATCTTCTTCTAAATTCTAGAGAGTGAGAGAGGGAAAAGCTAGAAAAAGCTTTTGTTCTTTCTACCCGAATTGCCGTTTCGCCCCTCGGTGTTCCGCGGTTCCTAGGAGGACGGAGTGCGGGACTTGTCGGCACCCGCCCGGCTTTGTACCTCTCCGCAAGCTACTTACACTTTGGTAAGGAGTCTTGTGATTATCTTCAGACTACTTAATTTCCTTTCGTATATTTCTTAGCTGTTGTAGACTTGCGGGATTGGTAGATTGTCTCGTTAAGAGCGTTAGTTCTTGGTGAAGGAACTCTTTGACCGGGAACCTTGGCCAACATCAAGAACCGCGTGACCAATAGTGCAAACGTGGTGTTTGGACTAGCGTTCACCTACCTTTTGCGGTGCATCCCACGGTTGAGGGGGTAGGCGGCTTGGTCGTGACAAGCCTTGTCCGTCCCTTTTGAAATCCCCCCCACGCTCGTGTCAGGTCGTAGAGCTAATTGCCGACTACGCCCGGTTGGGCGCGGGCCGGTGCCCGGCGAGTAGACAAATGGACTTTAGAAATCCTTTGCACGAAAACTTAGCCTATAGATACCTCGCTACTCTTAGAAAACAAACCCTTGCCTTAGGTTGACATAGACTAGAAAAGCTCGCTGCCACAAGAACCGCCCTTGTGTAAAAATACGATACCCTCGCTTACCACCGGGTGAAGTGCTACAACGGTATTTCCGTGCGCTATGGATTTTCTCGTAATGCGTAAGAAACACCCAACGGTGTGAGTAGGGGAGGCAAGAAGGGAGCAAAGGACACTTTTGGTGTGGTGGAACGACGAGGTACAAAGGGCTATTAAGGAGAGAAGAAGGAGTGATTCAAAGCGCCTCCATCTCGACAAGAGTGCGACCAACATCGAGGGCTATAGGATAGCGAAAGAGGGCTGCAAAGCGAGCTGTGAGTGTAGCAAAGGGTCGCTTTTGATGACCTTTACCAACGGCTAGAAAACGAAGGAAGGGGAGAAGGACATTTATAGGATCGCTAGGATACGTGAGAGGAAGACAAGGGACATAAACCAAATCAAATGCATCAAGGATGGGACAGGTCGGATAGCTGGCGAAGGACGAGGAGATCAAGTACGGATGGCGAGAGTACTTCGATAAGTCTGTTCAATGGGGACAATGATAGTCCTACCTTTGAGTTGGACGACTCATTTGACGATACTTGTAGACGCTTTGTGAGGGAGGATTCGGGAGGCGAGATCAAGGAGGCTTTTGAAGAGGATGAAGGGAGGTAAAAGCGATGGGCCACGATGGCATCCCCATTGAGGTGTGGAGATGTCCGGGAGCGAGAGCGTAGTATGGTGACTAAGCTTTTTAACCACATTTTTTGGTCGAACAAGATGCCCGAAGAATGGAGGCGAAGTATATTAGTACCAATCTTCAAGAATAAGGGGGATATGTTCAAAGTTGTACTAACTAACAGGGATTAAGGCCGATGAGCCATACGATGAAGCTTTGGGGAGGGTTATCGAAAGCATCGCCTACGAAGGCGACACAAGTGTGACCCAAAACCAATTTGGGTTCATGCCCAGGAGGTCGACCATGGAGGCGATTTTCTTAGTACGACGGTTGATGGAGAGATTTAGGGAGCAGAAGAAGGACTTGCACATGGTCTTTATTGACCTCGAGAAGGCGTATGACAAAGTACCCGAGAAACGTCATGTGGTGGGCCTTAGAAAAACACAAAGTCCCAACTAAGTACATTACCCTCATTAAGGATATGTACAAGGATGCGGCGACATGTGTTCGAACATGTGATGGCGATACCGTGACTTTCCAATTAACATAGGACTACATCAAGGGTCAAGACCGCGAGCCCTTATTTATTTACTCGGTGATGGATGAGGTCACAAAGGGATATACAGGGTGATATCCCTTGGTGTATGCTCTTTTTGCCGATGATGTGGTGCTAGTGGATGAGAGTAGAGCAGGGGGTAAATGGGAAAGCTGGAGCTGTGAAGGCACACGCTAGAGTCGAAAGGGTTCACACCGAGTAGGATCAAGGCCGAGTATATGATGTGCGACTTTAGCCCGACTAGGCACGAGAATGGGGACGTCACCCTGGATGGACAAGTGGTGGCCAAGAAGGATACTTTTCGGTATTTAGGATCTATGCTACAAAAGGATGGCGACATTGATGAAGATGTTAGACATAGAATCGCAGGGTTGGCTAAAGTGGCGTCAAGCTTCGGCATCCTATGTGACAAGAGGGTGCCCCGAAGCTAAAAGGGAAGTTCTATAGGACAGACGATTCGCTGGCGATGCTATATGGTGCTGAATGTTGGCCTACAAAAGGCGACATGTCCAGCGAGCTAAGCGTGGCCGAGATGCGTATGTTGCGTTGGTTTTTGCGGGCATACTAGAAGGGATAGAGTTCGTAATGAAGATATTCGGGATAGGGTCGGGGTGGCCCCTATCGAGGAGAAATTGATTCAACATCGTTTGAGATGGTTTGGACATGTTCAACGGAGGCCTCCCGAGGCGCCGGTGCGTAGTGGAGTTCTAGAGCGGGTAGATAATGTAAAAAAGAGGTAGAGGTCGCCCTAGGACCGACTTGGGAAGAGGCGGTTAAGAGAGACCTTAAGGAGTGGAATATCTCCAAGGATTTAGCTTTGGACGGGAGGCGCTTGGAGGCTAGCTATCAACGTGCTGAACCATGACTTTGTTTCCTTTTCTATCTACCCTATCTTTATCCTTTTGTCTTGTGCCTTTTTACGTTCTTTTTGTACTGTTTCATATGGGTTTCATCTCTAGCCTACCCCAACTAGCTTGGGACTAAAGGCTATGTTGTTGTTGTTGTTGTATTGGAGTATAGAGAACAAAAAAAATGGAAAATCCATTAAAGGTACAAAGAAAATATTTATTGAATGACTCTTCAAATAGAGATATAGATATTGAAATTTATAGAGGCTTCTAGAGTTGCTCTAACTTTCCTTTTGTGAAACAATTTGTAAGAAAACTACCATATATTGCATTTAGAGAGCCATGTAATCTCTCCAAAAAGTGGACAGCAAGAAAGGTGGTTTTGGAGAGTGGAAAAAGATGGAAAGTGGTTTAAAGAGTCTACTGGAGTTTTTTTCTTGTTTCTTTGTTTTATAAATTTTATGATAAAGAACCTCTTGGAGATGCTCTTATGCTCCCTTTGAAACTGGCAAATAGTTTTTTACTACTTATTTTATACAACATATAGAAATGAGATCTTCACATACACACAAAGCAAAAAATATATTGACTGATTTGATGGAAAACATATTCTTGAAGGCTTGAAACCAGCTCATAATGGCATAAAAAATGAGAAACAAATATAACCCACCTAAAGAGCAGAAAGACTACTTTCTACACCATATTATCGGTATTTTGAGACTAATCAGCACTAGGAGAAAAGTGATGGAACTTGCATGAATAGAGAAGCTGACGTCAAGCATTTTTTATTTATATGATCATACTGATCCTTTCCCCTGTACAGAAGATTTCATTCACAATAGGAGGAGAGTGATGGAACTTGCATGAATAGAGAAGCTGACGTCAAGCCTTTTTTATTTATATGATCATACTGATCCTTCCCTGTACAGAAGATTTCACTCACACAACTATATGTGCTGTTGTCTAGCATGTGAAATATCTCTGGACTAGTTCATAAGGCGTGCGCGCATATTAAGATTCAAACTTATAATCTTTGACCAATAATTTCACCAAAAGAATTTAACTATTATAATACAACCATGATACAGTTTGATTTGTAATTAAATGTACTATCCAATAATCATAAGTGTATAATTTTAAATAAATAATATAATACGAAATAAATGAATGGTCAAAGTTAAATTGGAGACCATGTCATGTCAAATTGTGCCTTACAAACTGGTCCAGTAGTACATACAAGAAAATAAGGATAAAACCCATCATGAATCTACTTTCACTTGGGTGCTCACTACTACACTATAAGTGAAGGAAAGAGGTGGAGGGGGTAGAAAATATGAGGTGCATTTAATCTCTAATAATATGTGTATGTGTGTTTACAGTAAGAAGTATGTGGCATGTGAAACTGGTAATTTTCTGTAAAGAACTAGATTGCGAGGTGAGACTTCTCCTGAGAGTAGGCTTAAAGCAAGCACGAGAATACTTGGTAACTCACAATTTTCAGTACCTTGTTACCACATAGGTGGGGATTCAAATGACGTTGGATCTGGGAAATGTACACAGTACACACCATTGTGATCATAATTCATACAGCTGGTTCTACAGAGCCTATGGAAAAGTATGTATGATATAGAATAACCGCCATTACCTCCCAAACTAATAAAGCAAGAATGCAAGATTCATTCATCTATGTCATCTATGCCCACAATATCGCAACCTAAAAAAAAAAATAACAAAGGGAAAGCAATCAGTTAGTGGAAAAACTATTGCATATTCAGATAATAACTCATATAAAACTGCTAGCAATTGCTTCAACACTAAGAACATCTGAACAAATTATTCGGTGATAATAGAATCAGGCAAAGTCTATCATATCAACCTCGCACTTATAATGAACAGTTGAACACAAGCATCTCTATATGTTTCACCTAATCAGGACAATTGCAGATTCTTTTAAAGCTTAGATTTTCGGAGGCCTCTTAAGACACATGAATTTTAAATGAATTGGTGGGAACTAGAAGAAGAAAAAGAAATTAAATCAAATGTTAATCAAAAGTAGCACACTTTTTTTTTTTTCTTCTCTTTACATTAATATAGGTGCTAGTGTCACATAGCAAAAAACTAAAATTAGTATCTTTTCTCTATGCTATCTGATGAGGTGAATGCTAACCTTGCATTAGATTTACAAACAATGTTGCAGACTCATCGATACATTCAGGTTGTTCCATTATTGTTCTTAGGAATGGAGCATATGAAAGTATATGGGATGATGATAACTTTTATCCACAACACGTGTTGTTCTAAAGAATTTCCAAGTGCAATTACTCAGGGCTGAAAAGACTACACATAATTTGGGACATGCATGGGTTCTAAAATTATGAGGCAGTAATAGTTATCAATTTTTTCGGATCCTTCGAGAAGATTGGGCCACAACTACTAGTCACACATGATCCGTAGATGTGTGCACGTCATTATCAAGAATGTGGTGAAATGGCATGTGATTAAAAGATAAAAGAGATAAGGACTAGTTCCTGTAAATAATACTTAAGCAAGAGGTAGTGGCATATCTTAAATAATCATGTCAATCAAAATATTTAGTTGACATCCTAATGGTTCAGACTGAGTACATTTCCTTCAGTGTCTCAATTTTATACATAGCCTGAACTATGGAAGAATTACAGAGATCTGTCCGAAGCTGAAAAGAGCAAGTATTATAATATCAAGGATAGCATATATATGAAGTTATTAACTCAAATATAAATCAATGCATACATCTCTAGGGCAAAATAGGCATTTGTCCATCAAAGAAATGAGATGGAAAACTGCTTTATGCAGAAGATTCTTCATCAATGCATATTCGTCGAATAGATCAGACTGATCCAAAGAGTTAGCCTCTCCTTAGAAGAACAGTAAAGTTCAAAACAGTTCAACAGTAGGTGTCTGTGTACCACAGAAATATATTAGGACAATCAGTGAAAGACTAGTACCTCGAGTGTAGAAGCTTGCATAGGGATAAATAGCTGATCCACTTGCTTCAAGCACTTTCCTAAGCTGCATTGACCTGAGATTGATCATGAAGATGCCAGCTTCTGCCTGCAGGAAAAGCTCATCACTGTCCCTAGCAAATGCAACAGCAGAAGACCATAAGAACATATCTCCAACTGGCACACCAGAGAGAGTGAGCTTGTCCATATCAATTATCCTGAGCAGTGCCCACCCCGCCCCACCTTCAGAGTTAATTCTCCTTGACCAAAGGTGGATACTAGAACAATTCACGCCCACAAAACCGATGCCACCATCCTCTGCGGCATAACGTGAATATCCGACATGTAGTTTTCCTTAGTGCCCTCTGGCAGCTCAATCAAACCCAATCTCTGGCCATGCAGTTCAAACTCAAGAATGTGATTGCTGTCTTCCTCGGCAAAATCAAGCTTCCAGTACATAGAAATGCCCACATGGGCGTTTGCTTCCGAACTAACAATGGATGGGGTTGCAATTGCAGCCCAATTGCCCCAGGTGCCCGTTTCTGAGGAGTAGATGCAAGCAGATACCCAGTATCGATCGTCCACCTTGCTGTCCAACAAGACGATTTGGAATGGGCTCGAGTAGCAATCGGTGAGGTCATCGTGCCCGGCAGCGCTGGCTACGGCACCGGCGATATCTCCGCAAATGAGATCCGGGGGCGCGCTCACATAGTGTGTCTCTCCGGACATGGGGTCCCAGACAAGGAACTCTTTGTCAGCGTAGCTGTAGAGGAGAACGCGGCCGCGGAAGCAATCAAGCACCATGTACTGCAAGCCAGTCGGCGGGGAGAACCTAGTGGAGGTGGTGGCAGTGGGGACGAAGCGGACGCACTGGTCCAGGGGGCAGCTGAGTGTCCAGAGGTTCTGGAAGAAGCCGAGCACGGGAGGTGTTCGATGGAATGCGCGAAAGCGGCGGAGGAATGCTGGGCTACGGACGAGGCGGCGCCAGCGCCTGCACACGAGTGAGGCTGCAAAAAGGAAGCTAGGTTCCGATGGTAGGCGGAGGAAGACATCCTGGAGGAGGTGGTCCGGAAGAAGATCTACCGGCGGCGGCGAGCAGCAGCAGACGGACATGGCGCTCCTCTGGCTCTGGCTGTGGCCTGTGGGCAGCTTTTTCCCCGTGGGACAGACAATATCAGGCTGTCTGCACTGCCGTACGCTACAGCATCCTCCAGGGCAATAATACCGCACAAACCGGGGCGTCCTAGCGTCCGACCAGGTCGGACCTGACGTGTCGTCCGCCCCGCCCGGGTGCCTACTGGCTACTGCCTTCTTCCTCGCTATGGGCCGGCCCACGACGAGGCCACCTTCTTCCTCGCGACGCACCAGTCGTGTCCACTTCCTCGCGACGTGCGCCGCACCCACTGCTGCCCATGTCCCTGCCGCGGCGCGCTGGGGCTCGCCGGAGCTCCGGCATGCTGGGGCTGCGGCGGCCCCCCTTCTTCCCCTGCCCCGCTCTTCTCGCGCCGCCACCACCGCCGCCGCCTCCGAGCTCAACGCACCCGCCATGGTCGAGCTCGTCGGAGCTCCGAGCACGACGCCGCCACCCTCCCTGGCCCAACCGCACTCTAAGGCCGCCCGTGCGACCATTCTCGTTGTCGGGCCGGCCGGCCGGACATTCTATAGCCCGGGGAAGGTTGATTACAGGCGGGGTTCTGGCGGTTGCAGCCGCCGTCGTCCGTCATCTTGGGCCGGCCCACTAAGAGGGATGGTCGGACAGAGCATCCGGTCCGATTGGTTGGAACGGATGATTTTCGGCACAAACCGGCTGCAGCGGGTACGCCATCGCGTACGTTACGCGTCGCCCATCCGGTACTCACAGTGTCTTCGCGGACGTCCACTGCCCGTAGATGTGGCGTGTGGGGCCAACCGCCCACCACCGCCCTCCGAGGAGTCGCCCGGAGGGGTCGCCGCCCGAAGTTGTCGCCCGCTCCACGACATCGATGTGGAGGAGGTCCACCGCACGACACCCGCCCCCACGACGCGCCATCCTAGTCACGCCGCTGTGGTCAATCTCGCGACCATGGCTGCCACGCCACGCTTCGTGGTCGTCGCCTCACCAATTCGGCCATCATGCTAGGTCAATTCGCGATGTGTCGGGTTGAATCGTGTTGTGCCAGGTCAATTCGCCTCCCACGCCCTGCTGCTCGCGCTGCCCACCATGGTCGCTGTGGCCATGGGCGCCTGAGTTGCGGGAAGCAGCAGCACCTCCGTCCGGCCAACCAAGCCAAACCCAGGCGAAGAAGCCCAGGCAGGACTGTAGGTCGGTGGTGCCCAGGAAGATGTTGTCGAGGAACGCGCCGGCCGCACCTCTGTCTTCTCGTTCCTTGGGTTGTTCACGTGAAACAGCCATGGCTGCCATGGGGCTTGTTAAAGCTTGCAAGGGAGGGAGGCCTCAGCCAGCACCGGCATGTGGAGCGGCGGAGCAGGACGGTCGTGGCTCGGGCAGCGCGCGGGGCACCGCAGGCCTACTCAGCCGCATAGGGGCGGCGGCGGCCTGCCTGCTCGTCTGCGCACGCACGGGCGCAGGCATAGAAGGAAGACGATGGGTGGGGGAGAGGGTGGGGAGGGAGAAAAAAAACAGATGTTGGGGTAGAGATGGGTGCAGGAGAATTAGATATGGAGAGAATTTTGATGACCAGGATGGAATATTCTTTTAAAAGAAGTGATTTAAAAGAATAGCGGTGCAGAGGTTTTTTACAAATGTCAATATTCACGGCACCCTAGGGTGCCCTAAAGTGCACGTAGACTTGAGACTGCCATGTCACACAGAATAGTAGCCTCAGATGGTGTCTTTTTTTTTTTTATAACAAACTAACTTTATAAAATTAGCAGTAAGAAACTGTTGGTTAGGATAAGTTATCCCAAAGTACATGGTCAAGAGCATTCCTTGAGAAAATTTCGAGATATGAGAGGCATTGTGACATGTCACGATTTACATCTACCGCGCCATTATGATGGCGAGCTTGAGTAGCTAGAATTATGGGTGATAATGGACTGGGCCCTTTTTTCATTCACAATCTACCTTGGCCCTTTTCATTATTGGTTCAAAATTATATAGTTTTATGGCCCGATCCTAATCCGGTCGGATCCTTAAATTTGTTATGCTAAATTTAAGGGCCCTTTGCCACCCCTAGCTATAATATGAGCGGTCCTGTCGTGGGTTCTTGAGATCTTGTAGACTTTATGGTTTCTTCGTTGCCCTGAATTGCAGAAAGTTGGAGTGTAGAATTTGGCATAGGGGAATGTGAACTGTGTCAATGCCTCCATAACATTTTACCTTTCAACAACGGTACCTACAAAGGCAAGGGCAGCCGCTTCTGCTGTGAAGACAGAGGACACTATAAGAAGAGAAGTTTTAATGTAAACATTGAAATTTCGTTGGAGCCCTGAGCTAATTAGGAAGACTCCAAGTCGCATTGTAATCGCGGTTGTAAACAATATTCTGATCAAGGGTTAGGGAGGCATTAGTATAAATTCTTAACCCTTCCAACATAGTTGGCATGTCAATCCTGAAAAGAGGAGCCTGAGGGTGAGAATTGAAAAGGTTTTGGTAGGTGCAAATAGAGTTATGATGATTCATATGACCACTAAGCGGAGGTTCCCTGGGCAGTAGAGAGTGTGAGTGTGGGGTATCATCATCCTGGCTCGTTGGTGTTGATGTGCCTGTTCATCAATAATATTAGTATCCTGTTTGTCAATATTGAAATGGATATCATCCTGCATAATACTTTGAGCAACTCGAAAGTCAACATTAGCCACAAGATGAACCTGCCAAACAGTCCAATTCTTGTTATTAAATTTTGTATCATTCCTAGCCTTCCATAAACACCAAAGAATATTTAGAGCTCTAATCATCTGGACATCATTGGTTTGAGGGGTGATGATAGTTGATAGAATATTTTGGATCCCATCATCTTCATGAGCAAGATTAGAGGTACAAATAGGTGGATTTGTTGTGAACCATATAGCACTAGGAAGCTTACACAAAAAGAACAAGTGGGCATCATTCTCAATAGAGTTGTAGTTAGAGCATACCTGGCTGATGTTATTCAAGTATGTTCCAGCTCTTTTGCCTGTGGCTAAAGCTCTTCTCATAAGTCTCCAAGTGAAGGTTTTGAGGATGGGGGTGTAAGGTTCTAAATGGCTAGAGGGGGGTGGATAGCCTAATAAAAAATTCTACAAAAACATTAGAGCAAACTTGTTAGATAAACAAAACGACATAAATGCGGTTGCACTAGCTCTACGGTTAGGCAAGCCACGTATTTGCACAATTCTAGTTGAGCTAATGTCTCTAAATCAATCACAAAGCTATGTTGCTACTTTACTCCTATGTGAGATCACTACACAACTAACAAGAGCAACTAGCACAAGAATATCAACTAGAATCAACTAAGCAATTACAAACTACACAACCAAGCTACACACCGATGAGGAGTGAACTTGTTATACCGACATGTAAAGGCAATGAATCAATCACCAATGGTGACAATGAACAAGTTGATTTGTTCACCTAGAGTTCGCTCATACACCGATGAGGTACGTCTCCGGTTGCGCCGACCTTCACAAGGGTGGTGCCCAAGATAGACGGTGCACTTGCTAGCTGCAAGACCACCACTCACAAGTGAGGTGCCCAAGACACGAGCAATCCACTAGAGTTGCAATTTGTCGCTCCGACGAGGATGCACAAGAACCCCTCACAATCAACCGGGGGTGGCCAAGAACAATCTCCAACTCTTGCCAACGCCTCCACCAAGTCGGCTAGGAGCAAAGTGCCCTCCAAGAGCAAAATAAAAGTATGGCTACAAAGACCTTCAAGTGCCTCTAGATGCAAAAATAAGCAATATGCACTTGAAATCTCCCAAATCTCTCTCAAGAATGAGCACTCAAGCAAGTAGAGAGAGGAAGGAGGAAGCTCTAGCTTGAAGTATGTCAAAATGATTCAAAAGAGTGAGAGAGAAGCCCCTTTGGCCGGCCATCCCATTTAAATAGGGGTGGCAAACCCCTTCACTTCGAAATACCCGGGATGAACCAGTGGACGCGCCGCTCGGGACCAACGGACGCGACCTCCGCTGTCGCTGATCACCGACACGTGTCCACGGTTTCAAGTTTGAGTGTCGATTTTCAACGGTCACACACGACAAGTCAGATGGGGCACCAAACACTTCCAATGGACGGCGTCGGCCCCGAGTCTATTGCTCCCTAATGCTCGAGTTGTGTGTGTGACAAGTACCCGGCGAACACCTGGCACCCAACGGCGTCTACTGCCTCCATGGCCAACGTCTGGCTGGGTGTCCATTAAGGTTCGCGCAACGGAGAAAAAAAGCACGGACGCTGCGTTCTGGGGGGCACCGACGCCCGAAGGCGTCCCGCCTACCGCCTTCTAGAGCGCAATGCCACCTCGGTTATACACCAGCAAACGCACGCAGGGGTGTGTCCGTTGTCCCCTACCACAGCGTCCATTGCTCAAAAAGTACCAAACCAAGTTTCCTTTCTTCTCCACCTTGCTCCACCAAGCATCCAACTTCTCCAAGTTAGATTTTCACAACATTTTGCAAGCTTAGGAGTTAGCTCTCTAGATCAAAGATGCATGCACATGAAATTGGACCTAGAGGCACATGATGATCGAAGTTTCCAAAATAATTCCCCTCTTAATAGTTCAATTATCGATCCTAAATCATTCACACCCTCTATGGTGTTTTGAGTGTAGAACAAAATGACCCTATCAAATATACCTTTGCCTTGAGCCTATTTTGTTTCTCTCCATCTTGTTTTTCCTAAGTCCATAAACTTGACCATCTTTTGGATTAACACCATGCATCCACCATGATCATATCCTTGTACCATAACTTGACTAGGATTCATCTCATACTAGATAACACTTAAGCATAGAGATTAGTCCTAGGTTGTCATTAATTACTCAAAACCAATCTAAAGATCTTTGGGGGCATGTTTTATGCTTCCATACTCTCTGCATGATTTGCATGGCCCGAGGGGTTACACTCCTTGTTTCTTGAGCTGGTAGTACTACCTATGAGTTTGCATTTAAAAACGGGAATGCATTCTTTTGTAGTGCAAAGTCCATTAGTGTGTGCTATTCTTTCCAAATAAGAACATCATTTGCAAAAGATGGAATTACTTTAGTGTGTGCTATTATTTGAGCTGCTTGGGGAGAGAAGATTTGGATGATGAGATCAATATTCTAGGTTTGAGAGTGATGATTCCATAATTGAGTGAGAGGTAGAGGCATAACAATGTGAGGGAGGTTAAGATTTGAGTGGATAGTGCCCCAAACCTCACACCAAGGGGTGTTCCAAATATTGGAATTACCTTTATGTAGCTGCACATCTTTGACCTGCAAGAATTCCCTAGAATATTTACTAGGGGCAATGTAAAAATATTGAAGAAGCATTGGTTACGGTATGCAAAGGTCTTGTCCATTGTCAAGATTTCATAAAGACGATCCCATGATGCCAAGAGATTCTCCTTCTCGTTGTTCAAAGGTTAGAACTTCTTTTTCGAAGGCTGACTACTTTGGAGATAGGGAAGAAATGTAAACAAAATTCAGAGCGTAACTTATCCCAATCTCCATACATACTTTCTATGGTTCGATTATACCAATGTTTAGCTTTTTCTGTCAAAGAGAACGGAAACAACTTCTATTTTAAGGTATTGTCCGACATGCCAACGACATGCCTCAATCCATAGATAAGTGGAAACTCCAATAAGTGTGAGTATGAGTTTTCATCGCCTTCTCCCAAGAAGGATTTATCCCGAATTAATTTTATAAAAGACGCCTTTGAGCTCAAAGCTAGGTGTTAAGGTAGGCTCTTTTAGATTACGGTGGCTTTTGGCTTGGGCTCAAATGGGTTGAGCATATTCATTGATAGGAGTGGAGTCCATGCTAAATAAAAGGTAAGATAAAAGAATAAAAGTAAAAAGTTGAGCTACGCTCAAAGTTAACTTCAAAGAATCTGTTTCCCAAAAACCTTGGCCTTTAAAAGCTTGTTGGTATTTTTTAACGCACTTAGAATAATCAAGAAAAGATCTACAAGCGCACAAATATTGCTGTAACTTTCACTCAAGGGGTTTTAAATATCGAATCCACTGGGAAACGTGTGAGACTAACTACAATCTAACTCAATAATAGTGGTAACTAAGTTTAGGTTTATGATAACTATAAAGTTAGGGTTGATGATAGTTTGGAGGATTTTATGATAACTAAGAGTAGCAACAAGGTTAGGATAAATAGGAAAATAAAGAGGATAACTATGGTTCCTCGACTTCTAACTTGGGTAAACAATGTCTTCTATCGATCTATATTGGCTAATAATTATTAGAACAAAGTAAAGTTTCTTCCCTACTAGCACCAATAAGACTATCAAACTTACTTACGGGATGGTAGGCTACAAAAGGACTCAACTGTGTGTCACACCTGCGATCTATAATTGAAATCCAGAAAGTAAGGGGCATTCATGATTAACCCTAGCCTAAGCATCATGCTTACACTAAAGATTAATAGTCTACTCACTAGTAACGAATTGATTTTGCGTGACACCTCAAAATATTAACCATGGCGGGCACTTCTTTAGCCCGTCACGGTTAATACGACCGCCACATGTAGTTTTATTTTGTGTGGCAACAATTGATTTTTCCGTGGGAGACGCGTTAAAATTGCCCGCCGGTTAATATATATTTTTCGGGCGGCGACATTATAGCGCACTCCGCCGCGGAAAATCGATTTTTCCGTGGCGGGCGTCATATAAAGCCTGTCATGTAAAAAACAGGCCTAAAAGACCCGAGGCGAGGCCCAATGAGGAGCCAACTATATAATAGAAAGTTAGGTTTGGATCACGTGACCAACTCATTTCTCTCCACTCACTTTCTCTCTTCTCTAGGAACATTCTCAAATCCCGTCCTCACCCATCTCCCTCCACCGCCCCTTCCTTCTCGGATCTCGTCCCTCCCTCCTCACTTTCTCCCCGATTGAGCAAAGCTCCGGCGGTGGCCAAAGGCGGTGGACCCCCCACCCTTCCCCTAACAGCGGCCACACATCGGCCCCTAGCGGTGGCGGGATCCGCCCGGCACCCTTCCCCGACGGTGGCGGGCGCTGAAGCCCCCTCCCGGCGGCTGGCGTATGCGCTCCTTCCCGGCCAGCGGCCTAGCCGCCGCCCCGCTGCGCAGCGGATCCGGCCTGCGGCCTGGCGGATCCGGCTCCCCTTCCCCGACGGTGGCGGCGCTCCCCTCCCGCGGGCGAGCTCCGCCGAAGCGACATGGCGGCGGCGGGATCCGGAGCGACTTGAGCATGGAAGACGGCCGTGGCGGCGGGATCGAGCGGCTCGGCGGGCGCACTATGTAAAAAGGCTAATAACCGCCCGGTGAGCCCGGAGGCGTCGCTAATAACGGCGTACGTATTTGTGACATGCGGCGGGCTGGGTGGCGTGATGAGTAATAAGGCGTCGGATGGTCCCGGGATATCTGGCCCGATAATAGAGGAATATTCTGACAGCGTGTTCAACCAGCAGCGTCATTTCTTGAAATCGGACACGTTTTTGGCCCGGGCATAGGCCGTAGCGGCTGCAGTGGGCGCTTTGAAACTGAGTATGCGCGGAATTCGGCGTATCTGGACCGCGCGTTCATCACGGGCGCATTCGAGACGATACATTATGGCCGGAACCGGCTAATTGACGGCGTTTTTGCCACGGACACCTTTTTGGTGGCCGCCCGTGCGTACCGTTACGATATTCTGGGGCGTGGATTCCTGAACTTCGCGTGGTCGATACCGTCCATGTTAGCGACCGTCTGGAGCGGCGGTGCCCGCGAATCTGGCGGCGGAGCGATGCAAAGTGCAATAGCGACCGCGTAAATTAAGTCGGCGTGTTTACCCCGGACGCGAGTTGGCGTGTTAGGAGGTGTACGCGTGCCAACCTACCGGCCAGCGCGTTTATTTTTCGGACGAGTTGTGTTATCGAATTAATACGTACATGTCGCGGCCGCTACCGACCGCGCGCGTTTATTTTTGGAAGACCGGGACCGATGGGAATTATGCGTACATGTCGCCTTCACCGGCCAGCGCGTTTATTTACGGGCGGTTGTGTTGGCAGTGTACGTACGTATCGCGACTCCGGCGGCGTATAGTTTGAACGAGTTGTGTTACTCGGGTAGCGTACATGTCTCAGCCACTACCGAGCGTCGTATAGTTTAGACGAGATGTGTGCCGGGTATGCAGCGCATGTCATAACCGCTCTGGAAGCCCAGCAGCGTCATTGACCGCGCTCACGTACCCGATCCCCGAATTTGGGCACGCATCCGGTTTTGAGCGGGGCCTCCGCCTTCCGGTAAGCCGGGCCTTCCCTTTGGGCCTGAATTTGGACACGGATGTTAGGCCCGTTCTCTTGCCAATTTACAACGAGCTGGTCGTTTCCAGGCGATGGATGTCGGCATGCGTGTGTAAGTGGCAGCGGCCTATCTGAGGGCGCCATGTTGGTTGGAGTTCTTGGCGTATGTGGTACCATGTGTACGTAACTAACTAGTACTCCTACCTAGTAAAAGCGAGATATCGTTTGTAAGATACGGTTAGGGTTATCATTAGCGGCGATTCTTTAGTGCGTCGCTGTACCTTATGCGTGCGTTCGGGTTAAGCTGCTTTCGGGTTTCTGCGGGATATATATAAGGCGTTCTTTGCCACACACTTGAGCACCGATCTCTCTCTGGCGGTGGCGGCACAGCGAGGGGGGGGGGGAGGGGCAGCGGCCGCGCATGGGGCGGGGCGGCTGCGTTGGTGTGTGCTCCGCCATATCGAGTACGTAAGTACTGCGGGCGTGCTTAGAGCTCTCCTCCTTTGTCACCGCGTTCCTCTCCGGCATTATATTGGTGCTCGTGCGTTTGGTGGCGGCGACGCAAGAAGGGCGGGCGCGCGTGCCGGCCGCCATCTTCGTGTCGGCGTGCTCCACCCGGCCCTCGCAGGGATTTCGCCGGTGGCGGGCCGTGCTCGCCCGGCTCTGCGGGGGGGGGTCGCCCGATGCGGTGGTTAGGCCGATCTACGGCGTAGGTGAGCAAACCTAGCTTCTGAGGCGCTTCTAATTAAAATACAATAGTGCTCACGCATCGATTAATGCATAATGGCTGAGATAGAATTAAAGCATCTAGTTGTTGGCAACAATATCTTGACTTAAATTGGTGAGGATTTCTTCCATTTCCACCATGCTTAATTTTGTAGGCGATGGGGGATCGAAGCCCTTTGGATGTACGGGTGAGACGCGGCGGTCGTGAGTACATAGATGGGTTGCAATCTTTCCTAGTCAGCTGCGAGGAGGCCGATATCGTGAGAGACCCGGATGCGGGTTTGTGGTGCCCATGTGTGGATTTGCAGGAACCGGATGCAATACTCGAAGTTCGTTTCACGGTCCATGCCCACCTAATCCTTCGAGGTTTCATGGCTGGGTACACAAGTTGGAACAAGCATGGAGAAGGTGTCAACGACGGAGAACAAGCGCAGATTCACGAAAGTGGTGCGGTGGTGAGGAAGAAGCGACATTTGAGGATGAGGAAATAATTGCGATGATGAAGTAGCGAGCTTGCTGCGAGCCCCTGTCCCCTACTGTTGAGGATATGGACAAGTTCTTTGCGTGATGGCATGGGCTATGATGAATACACTGGCTGAAGAGTTGAAGAAAATTTGGAACGGCTCTTGAAAGATATGAGGACACCACTCTCTTCGCCTAGCGAAAGAGTTTTTCCAAGCTATCGGTACACTAAAGCTTCTCCAACTCAAGGCGAGAGAACCATTGGGTGACAAGAGCTTTAGACAATTGCTAGGGGTGATTGGGGATATGCTTCCCCATAGAATGTGTTGCCAAAGGCGACATATGAGGCCAAAAAGATCGTTTGTCCACTGGGATTGAAGTTCGAGAAAATTCATGCTTGCATGTATGGCGCATCTGTTAGGGGTGACTATGCAAATCTTCTTTGCATGCCCCAAGTGTAAAACCTCTCGTTACAAGCGAACAACCGATGATGGTGAAGAAGGCGGGGGAGGTGCGCCCGTAAAGTTCCTCGGAAGGTTGCATTGTACTTTTCAATAATTCCTCGCCTAAAACGTCTTTTTGCAACCTCCGAGGACGCCTTACGGCCCGATGACATGGCACTTTCGGATGGCGGAAGCGTGATGATTATATAAGGCACCCGAGATGGTATTCGGTGGCGGGACATTGATCACAAACATAAAACTTTTTCGATGACCCAAGGAATATTCGGTTTGTTTCGAGCACGGATGGCATGAACCCCTTTGGTAACATGAGTAGCACACATAGTGTCGGCGGTGCTATTAACTATCTACAATCTTCCACCATGGTGTGTAACACGAGGAGGTACATGATGATATCAGTCTTGATCTACGGTCCTCATCGGCCCGGTATTGACATCGATGTGTACACGAGGCCGCTTGTTGATGATCTCAAGGAGCTACGGAAAGAGGGTGGTGTCGGTGTGTATGCGATGCTTACAAGAAAAGCGCTTCAATTTACGTGCCTGCTCTTCACCACAATCACGATATTCCGGGACACCGTAGCGTGTCCGGGCAGAGGAAAAGGAGAGAAAAGGCGCTTTCATTGCTTAGGCGACACAGAGACTATTTGGGTGAATAACTCAAAGAAGAGGGTTTTATGTAAAGCACCGGCGTTTCCTTCCTACAAAGCATCCATACCGTGAGATGAAATGTCGGTTTGATGGGACGAAGGGAAAGCGGTGCACCAAGGCATTTCAATGGGGAAACAGGTTCTGGCGGGTGGTAAAGGATACGACGCCCGCCCCTAACGAACCAAAGGAAACAAAAGAAAAGAAAGAGAAAGAGAATTTCGAAAGAGCGAAACCGCAAAAAAAGCACTGCCGATAAAAAGAGGTGGAAGGAAATGTCAATCCTATGGGAGCTACCTTCTTTGGAAAGACATAGCGGTTCGCCCGCGGCATAGATATCATGCACGTGAAAAAGAACGTCTTTGGAAGTTTGCTTGGGACACTCATGAATGACAAATGGAAATCGAAGGACCATGATAAAGCAAGAGCTGACCTAGAGGAGATGGACATAAGGCCCGAGCTCCTTCCTAACAGCGAAACCGGTGCCCGTCCACCTTTGTCTGCCGTAAACCTGACCCGTCGAGAGAAGCAGGAGTTGTGCGACTTCTTTCGTAGTGTCAAACTTCCCTCTGGATACGCAGCCCAGGTCCGAAAACTTGTGCCTGCTAAAGAGAACAAAATGCTTCCGATGAAGGCTCACGATTGCGATGTCATGCTCACGATGATGCTTGCGGTTGGGATCCGAAACATATTGGGAAAAGGTCCGAAAGGCTATCATCGACCTCTGCGCCTTCTTTAATGCAATCTCGAAGGTGATCGACGAGCGAAAAACCGAGCGATCTTGAAAAGAACATGTGTGACACGATGTGTCTCCTTGAGGCTTACTTCCCGACTTTCTTCGACATATCCGTCCATCTCATGGTCCATCCGGTTAAGGAGATCAGGTATCTTGGACCGATGTACCTCCACCACATGTATCCGTATGAGAGATTTATGAGTACTTCGAACAGGTTTTCAAAGAGTCGGGTTCACCACGAGGGAAGCATGGCACGCAGTGCTATTCTACCGAGGAGGTGGTCGATTGGTGTCTCCGTTATCGACGACCCCGGTAATCAATCGGCATCTCAAGTCTCGCCATGACGGAAGGCTAGCGGGGGACAGGGTTTCTTGGGGAGAAGAAAGAAAAGGCGACTTTGACAAAGCCCACTCTCTTGTGATGCTACATGAAAAGCAGAGATAGATCCTTACATCGCGAGCATTATCGGTTGTTGCGGGGAAGAAAATCCGGATTGGACCGAGTCTCGGTTAACGAGGGCGCATATTAAACGGTTCAACATCCGGATCGAGACCGACTTGCAGTTCGGGCGACTCTTGCGACAACGAAAAAGCTCGGCGGTGGCAAAGGGGCCTTTCTTCACGGTCACAACTTATCGGGGCTATGACATAAATGGCTACACCTTTTACACCGTGATCAAGACAAGAAAAGTGTGTACTAGAACTACGGTGTTCGTATTGTTGCAAGCGATTCGAGAAGGTGCGGAAACCATACTACGGCGTGATTGAAGAGATATGGGAACTCTCGTATCCGGGGAGACATGAAGTCGCCATTTTTTCGGTGTAGATGGGTTCCGATAATCAAAGGTGTCTCAAGAAAGACAAATACGGCTACACTTGCGTTGACCTTGGGCGGGCCAGGGGAACACGCAAGAGCCATTTGTACTCGCAAATCAGGTTAGCCAAGTCTTCTATATGCGGCGACACTAGAAGCAAGAACCTACAAGTGGCTCTCCACGGGAAAAAGCGGGTTATCGGACTTGAAAATCCGGTGGAAGAGGAAGGTATCTATGAGTTCGGTGAAATCCCTTCTTTTGATGCAAAAAATCATCCCTAGGATTACGGCGGCGGCGACTCCATACCTCGAGAGATGGACATAAAGAGAAGGAGGGCCCGTGGCAAAAGGCGCCGAAAAAAGCCCAATCTTAAAATGAGTATGCATAGCTATTCTTTGTTGTTAAAGCTCATGTGGCGTGCATGTTTATGGTGTGGTTTGAGTGTTTGAAGCTGGTTGTTGTTCTTTTGTTATAAAAGTACCTCTAGCTTTTTATTTTACGGCTTTATGTGGTGACATATTGGCCTTGGAGGTTGATTTGAGATGGCATACCATCTCTCAATCTTTATCAAATTGAACATGGTCTCGGTCATTGTAAAAGCGAACATGGTCTATCTTTGTAAAATTAAATAGCTAGCTATATATGCGAGGCATATGTATGTGTGGTCAACAATTTATACGAACAAGCTACTAGCATCATATATTTTATCAAATTGAGCAAGCGGTCATCGAGTTTGCATCGATCATCACACATAGTTTTAATACTAACTTAGCTAGATAGTACATCATCAACAAAAGTAAGTCAAGGCGACATAAGATCGATCACATTAATTAGTGTGGTGTCGGCATCGAGCGAATGGCACCATGCACCATCGTCACGAAACCTTTGTACCTTCTCGGCCTTTTAATTCTTCACGTACTCAACGGGCGAGACTCAACGGCCGGGAAGACTTGGTCGAGCCTTTGCATCATGAGCCTCTCCTTCTCGGCCTTCCCTTTGTTGAGATCCTCAATAGCCCCGAAACTTCCGGAGCTTCCGCATGATGGGTTTCACAACCACCACCTCCGGGCACTACATATATATATGCAAGAAACAATTATATGAGGGTCAGATAAGATCGTGTCAACAAAAAAACAAATCACAATCCTCAAATCACGTTCGAAGCGCAGCGAGATGAAGAAAAAGTGAACTATGCGAAGGCGGTGGCTAGAGAACTACGGTACTAAGTACCATTCACGAGAACTATATATATGCCAAAATAGCTATTGGTTTCCACAATTTTGAGTTTTAAACAAGTACTCCCTCCATCTCAAAATAGATGTCACTATGGGATGCGTCTTTGGTCAAACTTTCTCAACTTTGACTAGCTAGGTTTGTAGAAAATATGTGCAATATTTAAATCTACAAATAAATTTGTTAAAAACTAGACTTAAAGATCTTTCCAATGATATTTATTACTTAGCATAAATATTTTATTATTTATATATTTTAATATATAATTGCCGGCATTTTGAAAATGTTGATTTCTCGGGAGGCGAGAATGACATCTATTTTTGAGATGGAGGGAGTATATATATATATATATATACGGGAAGATGGCGGGATGGAAGGCGAGAAGTGCTTTCGAGGAAAAGGAGATAGGAAATCATGAGGGCAAGTAACATGTTACGCAAGAATCGAAAAAGGTCTATAATCTATATATATGACATGAGGCCATGTTAATAGGCTAGATGATTTTTTGGGAGTTGTTGTTATGCTAAGTTTCGGGTGCTACGGGAGAGGGCTTAGTCTACTTTTGGTGTTTCTTTATTTACCATTTGAACTGGTTGTCGTTGTCGATTGCCCGTGATATATGGGTTCAAAGGGAGGTTACGTTGTGTTGGTTTTTAAGCTCATTAGAGTCTCTTAGGCATGTCTGCGTTTTTGTAGCTTCTCTTCGTAAAACTTCTAATGAATGCTTGTGTTTCCGTAATCAAAAGTAATGGAAATGGGGTCATCATCGAGTGGAAAAAAGTTTTTTAAACGAGGCATTATTACTGCGCCAGCGGCGAGCTCGCTTCCTTCTCCTTCGGCGTCGCCTCCCGCCGACTTCCTCACCGTTTGCCTCGGCAGCCGCCCGGGGACTTCTCCTTCGCCCTCGCCTCTTGACTTCTGCCGCTAGCCGCTAGCCGCCTCGGCGGCCGCCCCATTTCTTGGGGCGAAGTACAAGGCCTCGGCAGCGGTAGCGGCGTCAGGTGCCGTCGCATCGGCATGTGCATGTCGTGCCCCGTGGTGGCGCCTCCCAGCTCCCGGTGTTGCGGGCGCAACTCCTCAACGCCATCGGCGCATGCCGCTTCCGCCTCTCCATCATCGGTGTTGCTGGGTTTTGATGCCTGTGGTGGCCCACGGGCTTCTAGTCTTCCACGAGACAGGACGAAGCGGCCGGAGTGCGGCTTGTTGTACCCGTGGAGGCGGGCGGGACGCCCTTGTTGAACCATGGCGGTGTCGTCACCTCCGTCTTCACCTCCGTCGACATCGCGGGGGAGGAACAGGGGCCGAACCTCCCCGTCTTTGGGTCCCTCTCACTGTGCCACTTCATTTTCGACGCCGGCGGGGAGGGGAGAGGGGGAGAAGGAATGGCGGCGGCGGTGGCGTGGTGGGGAAAAGAACAAAGGAAGCTTTTGCGCTGGCGGGAAGTGAAGGAGTTGAAGCGAGTGGAGCACGCCAAAAAAAGCGAGTGGAGGGAAGGAGTTGAAGCGATGCGTATAGGCTACGGCAGCGGGCATTTTCTGATCGCATGTATCCAACACGGGTTTGAAGTATAAAAAAAATGTCAAGAGTTATTGAACCACGATCCTCTCGGTCCAAAAAATTGGGATAGGCGGCAGCCTAGTGATCAAAAAATTGGAAAGTAGCGTTCAATTTGGTCAAATTAGATTTTTAAAAAGTCAAAAAATTGCGTTTTTGTTGGACACCTCAAACAAATCTCAACCCCGTCACGTCAGGTTAGATTCGAGTCCCCATCTCCCATAGAACAATATTTTACATGAACAAATCGTGACAACGACATGTTTGAACAATATTACAAGCATGAATAAATATATATTCTTTTTCTTAGAACCAATAAATATATATATTTTTTTTAGAAGAATAAATACATATTCTAGGAGGCGCCACGGATGGGGTGCGGCGGCAAAATCGACGCCAACCGTGAAGCGAAAGGGAGGAGGGAAGGGTTTTTCGGCGGCGTCCGCCACACCTTTTGTTTTTTTCAAAAGGGAGGGGAAGAGTTCAGGCTTTGCCCCCTCCCCTGCGTGCGGGTTCACTCCACTCTTCTGCGTTTCCTCTTCCGCACCCCTCATCTTGTACCACTCCTACTTGTGAGCACGATGGAGGGTGGTTTCTCTGAGGAGGGGGAGCAGGCGTCGTCTTTTGGCGGCTTCCCGCCCCGGGGACCCTGGGGCGGGTTGTGGCTCCCTGCCTCGACATCCGGCTCGTCTCCTCCTCCTCCCCTCTCAGTGGGCGCCTTCGCCGGACCTGAATTCCATGTATGCGGCTGCGGTATCGGGATGCTCCCTTCGCATGGCGGGGAGGCCGCCAACTTAAAACCTATTCCGGTTAGGAAATTTGCCCTTTGTATCTCCGATCTTTTGCTCAAAGATTCTGATCCGGCTCCAAATCTCCTCCTCCCTCCCGGTGCGGTGGCGCGCTTGGCTGCCCGTGACGATGGGCGAAACGATAAAGATTCCATGTTTTTTTGTATGGTTCGGAGTTTGTAAACCCAGTTAAAAAAAGTCATCATAAATTCCCAAATATTCACACATATAGATGATATGTTTGTAGTACCTTGGAAAAAAAGTGCGTGGGCGTTTGGGAGATGGATGTTTTTTTGTTCTTTTTTGTTGCTATTCTTTTGGTTGCTATGCGATGCGGGTGAATCGGTTGTAAACATTCTTAGTAATGGGGTCATCCTCGGTAGCTGAAATAATTTTGCTTTTGAGAGATCTCTTGATCACTTCCACTAGAAAGCTGCATTTCTATAAATAATAACCTGCCGGGCAAAGTATGTTCGAATAAAGGGGTTGAGAAAACAATAAAAGACCCTTCCGGCCAAATTGTGAAACATAGGTTTAAGCCAAGTTGAAAAGCTATTTTAGAGGCAAGAGATACAATCATACTACAATGCAAGGAATTTTGGTAATAATAACATTACGAGAGAAAGCGGGTTGTTACGCTAGCTTGGTGATTAATTAGTATCTGTGAGACAAAAATAAGATGAAGCAAGATGAACAAGAACAAACAAACATTGTCGAAGAAAAGAAAGACCCTAAGCTACGAAGACAAATATGGGCGTAGTTCTTTGTGGTTGTACACAGGATCAACCCGAAAAAAGGTATTTAAGACAATACAATTTTTGTACAAGTTAGATAGCGGCAGTCACATAAATTTGTAACACAAGACAAGATACATGTTTCGGCGTTATTGGCTGGATCGGTGCTTAGATCTGCCTCCAAGGTCGTCCTCATGGTCGCATCAACAAAGGCGATGAGGGGAGACATCTCACGGCGAGAGGCCTCCCTCCCCATTATGGGGCGGTGGTACTTAGGTGTGGGAGAGTGTTAATATTATCGGCGCAACATGGAGGAATTATTTTCTTCACCTTCCTCCGACTTTTCGTCGATTTTTTTTGCCTTGAAAAAATATAGTCAACAAGATATGAGTATGATAGAGTACGCTAAACCATTGCCGTAGCGGCTTCATGTACTACAATTAACAATAAAATGACAACATCTCTTGCCGTGTGTTTGGTTGCGCCTCTAATTTTTTGGCGAGGAGTCATCTCCTAGAGTTTGCTAAACTAGTTTGCCATCCTTGGATTTTTTAAAAAAAAAAAAAAAACTTGGCTCCAACGGAAGAGGTAGTTAGTGCCTAGTGGGCGGCCCATCTATCGTACATGGGAGCGAAGCAGGACGAGAAGAGGTAAGCGAAGGGTGGAAATACTAGTAGCACATGTCTTTGTACTACACAAATTCTGATCGCTCTTAGCAAAGTTATAGCCCTCTTTGGGCGGCCCATCTATCGTACATGGGAACACCTCAAAAAAAAAAGACGAGGCGAGAAAGAGGTAAGCGAAGGGTGGAAATATAATTTAGTTTCACTCTCGGGGTTCTGGCTTAAGTTTGCTAAAAGTGGGAAGTTTATAGATCTAGGATTGGTTGGTTAGTGAAAAATGAAATGCACTTTGGGATTAGATTCGGGGTTTACCTAGGAAGAAATGTGTTTTTTTTTCAGCGTTTTCTTAGGCCTCCTCCCACACTTTTATAATCTCCCGCATAGATCTTTGTGTTTATACTTGAATCAATCGGAAAAAGGTATTTAAGGCGGATAAAATGAATCACATAGATATGCAAGACAAAACAAAACCTTTTTAGAGCCATTCAAAAAAAAAACTTCAAAAAAAGGGTAATGCACTTTACAATTTAGATTTAGGTGTTTACCCAACAAGATGTGCTTCTCTTGCGACTTTTTCTTGACGCCGCCCCCAACCCACAAGTAAAATACTACGGAGATCGGCGGTAGGGACTTAGGCGGCGGCGTCGGCAATCTGTCGAGCGCCCCGCGATAGCGCCTCGTTTCCCACGCGCTCCCGCGCGGCCGGGATCCCGGTCGGGGAAGTCAAGGCGATGATGCGACCTCCGCGTAGCGCTACCGGGGACACGAGGCCCCGGCCGGATCCCGGATCTGCAACCACCCAAAAAAAACTATATTTCTTTGTTTTGAAAACCACATGAAAAATCATATCTAGATCCATGGGTGTGATAAAAGAGGTGCACACTGCCAAGGATGGAACCTTGTGGCAGGGGCGAGGCGGATCCCTATGTCGGACCGCTCTCTACTCTTTATTTGGTAAAGATTTGGTGAGAAAGAGTTTGGAAGTCGGTGAGAATAGGCGAGAAGAGTGGTGGTACTACTAGTACTAGTATGGGAGGAGAAGGAAGCGGCGAGGTGATGAGAGGCTGGGAGAGAGAAAGACAAGAACTTTTAGTAGAGTGTTCGATCACGGACACCATGGCCCCACGGGCACCCGTTTTTCGAGCCTTAACTTTGCTAGGCGACTATAACTTGTGTAATACACGTACACCTAGTATTTCGAATTTAAGCGAGTTTGGAGGAGGGAGACAGAATGTTTTAGGCTTTTGGAGCCATGCTCCTCCAATTTCAATTTTGGCGAGAGAGGGTGGGAGAAGGGTGGAGAAAGCAAGAGTAGTTTTGTTTCATTTCACTTCAGTGAGGGGACACTTGTAGCGAGTGTGGGTTGGACTTCAAATATGTATTCAAATCGGGGAAATTTGCCAAAGAAAGGAGGAGGACGGACCTAAGCTACGAAGACAAATATGGGCGTCCCTCGGGTCCAAACTTCGAATAGGGATGACAACAACACCGTTGAGGCAGCTTGCGGACCCTCGGCGGGGATTATAATGTCAGTAGCGGGTCTTAAGCGCTAGCCATGTCCATGACGAGCTCGAGACCTATATGGAAGATTATTAATTATTATAGTCCCTACGGCCCACGAGCCCCTCTCGTCGATGTTAGCGAGGGACAATGAGTACCAACTTCGGCTACTACTACTATTCACTTGGACCGGCGGAAGGAGGCACACCGGCTCTACGATTCTTGCGGGGTTAGATCCTTTTGAGCACACATAACGTTGTGGAGAGTCTTAACATCGATTTTACACCTTGAAAAATAGAATAGCCAACAAGATATGAGTACTACAAGGAGCTAATAAACCATTGCTTCTTCATGTATATAATTAACGATAACATATGTTACCTCCACAAGTTGTCGGGAAAATGTCTTTTCTTCACTTTCATTGAGTTTTTTCACCCTAAAGAATAGAATAGCCAACAAGATATATGAGTACTATAGGGGAGCTAAACTATTGCTTCCTAGCAGCTTCATGTATACATTTAACTATAAAATGACATAGCATCTACAAGAGTTTGCTAAACTAGTTTGCCATCCTTGGATTTTATGCAAAAAATGAAAAAAAAGCGGCTTATCTTATTTGAAACTTATAATACTATTCAATCACCAAAATCGGCCGAACATATTCAACATGTAGTAGTAGTCTTGTAGAGTGTTTGATGCGACACCATGGCCCCACGGGCACCGGTTAATGTAGGGCGACACATTTTTGCTTCTTAAATCTTGCTAAAGGCTATTTGTAACTTGTGTACTATTTCGAATTTGAAAGAGTTTGGATTAATAGGAGGGAGAAAAGACTGTTTTTAGGCTTTTTTTGAGTTGCCTCTTACTGCAGGTATAGTTGTAGTATCTGTTCATACACACTCACACACACACAACATGCACCACGACACACACTACCCATGTACAACCAGACCTAACTACAACTAGTACACACACTATCACGGGAATCGAACTAGCGTCGGTTTGCTCGAGCTCACTGGCGAGCTAAAAATAGAAATCATTTGGCGGCACTCCCGGATTAAAATAAAAATCATTTTTTTTTTTTTTTTTTTTTTCTTTTTGTGAAGAGTCGGCGAGGAGCAGGGGACGGGGGCACAGGGCCTTGGGAGTAGTACTCGTATACCGTGCATGCGAATCCCTGAGTACAATAGGGCCCCCTGCGCCTATCGTCGTTAGTCCATCCTTGGTGCGGGTCGCTCGGTGTCATCTGCACACTTGCTTGACTCCCTTTTTTCCATGACCGGGCTGTAGGGTCACATATAAAGTCATTTGACGGGCACGTTCGATGCGTCTGATCTTTGGGGAAGGAGAGAGTTTGGCCAAGCTCTGCATCTCCATTTGATATAGAGGCTGCCAAATTTGTTTCGACACAATTAGTTGGTGAAATATTACATTTGTAGCACTTTTTGTTTGTATTTGGTATTTATTGTCTTACCATAGAGTAATTAGGCTTAAGATTCATCTCGCTCTTTTCGGCTAAAGCTGTGTAATTAGTTTTTTTGTTTCTCTATATTTAAATACTCCATGCATGCGTTAAAAGATTTGATGTGCAGTCTTGTAGCACTTTTTGGGTTGCATGGGAACTAAACACCCTCATTTGCACAAAGGCACCATCGATCGCACACCTACTCCTACTACTATTCACTTGGACCGCACCACAAAAGATCTAGTATTATCTTCAAATTGCTCGAGCACCATAGATAGATGGATATGATCTTCTCTTTAATCCTTTTATAATTTCCTACCCACTAGTTCTTTGTGGTTATGCAGGGATCAACCCGAGAAAAAAGATATTTAAGACAACACAATTTTTGTACAAGTTAGATTGAGTCACATCTGAGTAGATTTGTAAGGCGACACAACGGACTGTTCTAAGCGTTTTGCGCTAGATCCGGTGCTAGATCTGCCTCCAAGGTTGTCCACATGGTGCGCATCCACAAAGATCATGAGGTTGGTAAGGCGGATGACAAGGCCACCTAGGTGTGGGCAGGAGTGTTAGTATCGAGTTTTTCATCTAGATTTTTGCCCTAAAAAATCGACGGGGAGTTTGCTTGTAGTAGAGTAGCCAACAAGATATGACTACGAAGGGGGCTGCTTAGTAAAGTAGCCAACAAGATATGACTTCTGACGGGGGGCTGCTAAACCATTGCTTCCTAGCGGCTTCATTTATACAATTAACGAGAAATTATGAAATTTAACCCATTATGGGTGTGCCGCTAGAAATATGACCGAATTCGCATGCCTTATGAAATATGACCCATGTGCGAGTTCTTGTGAAATCTGGATTTTTTTTTGGGATTTTTGTATTTTCTATAAATTTAGAAAATTTCTTTAAGCTGTTTGAGAAAGGGAAAGGACATCATTACCCTTTCCTCAATTCCTCTTGAGCCCGTCGGTGGCTCCGGAGAGTCGAACCGAAAGCCGACGACCGTCTTGAGTCCGTGAAGTGCGTAGCGATAACACCGTCGCCGCCCCGAACCGTCGTCCGCTGCCCCAAGTCTACACGCCCCCGCGCTCTCCCTTTGCTCCTCCACACGCCTCATTTGCCCGACCCACATCCATAGGGTGGCGTGGCGTGGCAAAAGCTGCCGCGACGGTCGATCGGCGTTGGTAAGGCGGCCACGATGCCCTAAGCGGTGAAAAATGGCCCATGTAATTATTGAAATCACGGAAAATTCGAAAAGTCTAGATTTCATAGCAAATCGCACAACATGGGTCATATTTCGTAAAAACAAGCGAATTCTGTGTCATATTTCCGGTGGCGGGATTAAATTTCACAATTTCTCACAATTAAAAAGTAAAATGGCGGTGTGTCTCCAAGAGTTTGCTAAACTAGTCTCGGTACCATCCTTGGATTTTTGCAACAACGAAAAAAAAAATTGACTCACGTTCCTCTATTTGCTTCCTTTAGAAGGAATATTCTGTCCTAGTCATCAAGATTCCGGTTTCTCTGCATTCATCATGTGGGCCCACTTGTAATTTTCTAAATACATTATATCCATGTGACATCTTGTTTTGAAGAATTAATTGAAACAAATTTAATGGTGTAATCGAATTTAATTTAGATTTTTGGTTTGTCGGTTAAAACATTTTTTAGGTATTTTAAATTGTGGGGCCTGCTTAGGTGGCCATGCTCTCTCTCATCTATAATTAATCCGAGGGCTTACGCGACAAAGGAACGAAGCGTTCACGTTAACGGCCGGCCGGCTGCGCCTCTGCCGGCAGCCCTTGAGTCCCGTAGTATTGTTGGAAAAGGGTTTGGGTCAAAACTTTTTGGGAATATAAAAACTTCGTCGTTCCGTCCATCCTCGCGGTGTCATACGCACCGGGCAGATGCGTAGAATCGTAATAATGATGATGACATGCACGAACAGCGGCAATGCGATGGGTGTCTTTGTACATCAGGGGGTCACGTATGGAGTCATTTCACATGCATGTTCGATCGATCGAGAGAGAGAGAGAGAAGGAGGTGAGTGTTCGATGCCAAATTTGTTTCAACACAAGGCCAAAATTTGCCTCTTTACGGAACAAATCAAGCTGAATTGTTTTGAGCCACAATGCACAAACTAGCAATATAGGTTTGAAGGGTCGAGATGGGGACTAGAGGGGGGTGAATAGTCCCTTTTAAAAACTAATCACGATGGCTAACTGAAACAAATGCGGAATTAAACTTATCGGTCTAGCCAAGACTTCACCCCTCTAACTAAGACTCTAAATCACCTCACAAAAGATCCTACACAAGAAGAGTAAGGTGACAAGCCTAGCTTGAGCTCCTAATCAATTCTAATGCAGGTCACACAAACCTAAGCACTAGTACTTCAAACGCGGAGAGCTCCTACACAATTCTAGTAAGCGCAAGCACAAAGCCCCTAAGCTCACTAGGTGCACAATGGACAAGGCAACACACGCCCTAACCCAAAGGCTCAAATTACCTAGCTACACAAGCTAAGCAAAGTAACTAAGCAAGCTACACAAGCTAGATAGTTACAACTACTCTACTCAAGCACAAGCACAAGTATATAAGAATGTAAGAACAAAGCTTGTGATGAAGAGAATGCAAACCACATGAAGTGTGGACACAAGATGACACCGGTGATTTTTACAGGGTCTCGGAAGCTTGCCAACTTCCCCTACTCCTCGTTGTGTCGACCAACACTTTAGTGGTTCCCACGGTTTGGCGAATCACCCGGTGATGATTCTCAAGCTTAATGGCGGTGTCAAATCCCCGGTGGGGGAGCTCGATCGAGACCCTCACACGGTGTGAGTTCTCTAGCCAATCCCTCGAGAGGGCACCGTGTGAACCCCCACACAAGTGTGGTAGCTCAATGACACGCTCCACTAGAGTTGCTCTTCACGATCCTTTGAGGTGAGCACGAACCTCTCACAATCTCTTCTTGGGAGCACCGCACAAGCTTCCTTGCGTGCTTCGTGAAGCCTCTTGCCACCAAGCCGTCTAGGAGGTGGCAACCTCCAGAAACAAGCACACCGGGCTTGCAACACGATCACCTAGTGCCCGAATGCGATCTCTCAACATAACGCACTAGAACTTCGATCTCTCACTCAATCGGATGAGCGATATCAAGCATATGTGAGTGGGAGGGCTCTCAAGCACCACAATACAAGCCACCAAGGCTAGAATGTGCTTTCAACCAACCGACCAAAGCCGGCCACCCCATCTATTTATAGCCACAAGACAAAATAGAGCCGTTGGGGTGTTTAGCTTGGCCGGACACGCCTTGCCCCGGACTCACCGGAGTCGGTCAGCGTCCGGTCGCTCCCCCGGCGTCGGTCGAGCGGACAAGGCCTCTAGCCCCCCGGTTGACAACCGGAGCATGCTTCCGGTGCATCGCGTCGGTCGGCACGGATGCGTCTGATCGAGTTCGATCATAAGCGTCCGGTCAAAAGCGGCGAAACAAGCTCTCGCGGACATACCCACGGGCGTCGGTCGGAAGCAGCGATGCTTCCGGTCGGTGCGCGTCCGGTCACCATTTCAGTGAAAACTTCACGAAACACCGACACCTTAACCGACATGCTACCGTCAAGTATACCAAACTTGAGCACAAGGAATAGCATGTTTTCACCACCACGATGCATCGGCGCAATAGAAAATATGCATCTCATTTTCTAAAGCGGTTCCCAAACCCAACTCAACCTGCAATCACCGCCGCCTTTGCAAATATGCCAACACCACCAAGTGTACATCACCATGTGCAAGTGTGTTAGCATTTTCATAATCATTTCAAAGGCCGGGTTAGCTCTTAGCACGCCACTCGATCCTAACACATCGCAAAGTTAGATCGCACAAAGTGGCACTAGATGACCGATATGCAAACAAGTTTGCCCCTCTTGATAGTACGGCCATCTATCCTAAACCCGGTCATAAACTTCTCTAAGCTCCAATGACCGCGAAATGAAATGCCCTACAGGTTATACCTTTGCCTTGCGCATTTCCATTCCGCTCCATCTTCAAATGCCGATGCAACACATGCACCAACACGATCAAGAATGATATGCTCCATTTCATATCATCACATGACCTTCTTGGTCCATCGATCTTGACCTCACTTGCTCTTCACCGTTGCGTCGGTCCGCCCGGTGCCAAGTCCCTCGACTTGTCCTTCACACTTGCAACCGGTCCGTCAAGCCAAGCCTTGTCTTGATCTTCACCACTCGGTCACATGACTCCATGTCATGTCTCATGTACAATAAGCTCCTTCATTGCATCATCATGTGTGAACTAATTTCGCGTGTATAATCTCAATCACACATATTAGTTCACCTAATGTTGACATGTTGGGAATATGCCCTAGAGCTAATCATAAAGATGATTTGTATTCCTTCATATGTATCCATGATATATTATGTGTTCATGAATATCCATTAAAGACAACTTGTATTGATCAGCAATTATGTGAATTGTTTGTGAAACTCTTTTACTTGTTTGGTTATTCAATAATTGTCCACGATCGGAGTTCATGTGAGAACACACATGAATATTAGATCAGCACACGTATTAGTTGATGACTATGTTTCACAAGTCATAGACATGGAGATGTCAAACTAATAGTGTGGGCACATGTATGACATGGGGCTAGATTGACCCGACATGAGATGTTATTATTATCTCTTTATACATCATATACGTTATGTCCTTAGGGACTGTGATTGTCGTATGTACTCAAGATGTGAAAACGACCTACTTAGGGACTATCAAACGTTACTCCGTAATTGGGTAGCTATAAAGGTGGTCTTCGGGTTTGTCGGGAAACATCTTTGTGAGACATAGTCAATCAAGATGGAATTGCCCTCTCCATGAGAGAGAGATATAACTGGACCACTCGATTGATTGGATCAAGAAATGCATGGCCGTGCTTGGGTTAAGTGTTAACCCACGAGGTGGACCAAATATCGTGTGGCAAGGGAATGACGAGTATATGGTTTGTGGTGGTTCGTGCGATATGATCATTGCGTACACATGGGGAGTTGGCACGTCTTGCTAGAGGGCATTTGTCAACTATTGGCCGAGGTGTACTTTCGGGCCATGTCTATGTGTGCGTGAGCCCATAGGGTCGCACGCTTAAGGGGAAGAAGGCCTAATTCGGATTTGATCTAATTAGGCGAGGCTTAGGGTTACTAATGGGCCTCCGGCTCGGGAGCTGTTAGCGACGCCTATATATGAGAGGTGGGCGCGGGGCGTGACCTAATCTCGCCACGCCACTTTGGCGCCCGCCGCCGCCCACGCCCCGCCTCTTGCACCTCGCGGACCTAGCGGTCCGGAGCGCGCATCGCTTCCTCCCTCGCACGTGTGGGACTCGGAGGTCTTTGCATACGGGAGCACAAGGACGGGCCACACGAGGACGGACGTGACGGACGATCACGCAACCGCGGCAAGACCGCCGCGACGGCGTATCATCGTCGCAGGGTCGACCTTCCGCACCGCGCGCGTCTAGTGGTAATCCGTGATCTATAACTAGCGAAGATCCTTGGTTTATGGGTAGAAAATTTTTCGTTTTACGGCTGGCGTAGCGATCCCATATTCCTTCATGACACTCAATTACCAAAAACCACAAAGGGACCTTTCAAGGTTCGAAATCTGGTCGAGTAGGGAGCATCTATTTAGAAGGCGGCCTCCTTACGTCGGACTTCGTGTAGAGACAACGGCACCGTCGAGGCGCTTGCGGCCCTTGGCGGGATTATAATCTCAGTAGCGAGGTCTCGGCCCGGCATGCGCCTTTGCCACATGCGCCACAGCCCACCGCGGTGTGGCGGCCACACATCGGTGGCGGGCAAAGCGGCCGCCACACTTGCCACACTCGCCACACACTAAGCGGCGAGCAAAAATAGAAAAACGACGTAAGTATGCGGGGTGTGGCGGCCACCGCGGAAAAGCTGAACCAAACACTCACCTTGGAGTGCCGTGGCATGCCTAATCTTACGAAGGCGAGTTGGGCGTGATCGACACCCCCTTAAGCTCTAGCCATGCGCATGATATGTGAAGTGGAATCCACGTGAAGCAAGGCGAGGCCAGCCGATAGCATGCGAGAAGAAGATTGAGAGGTGGAAAAGGATCTCCAAGCGAAGAAGATGTGCTTTTCTTGCGACATTTTCTTCGCCTCCTCCCCATCCTTTTATAATCTCCAGCGTAGGTCTTTGTGTTTGTACCTAGGAAGAATAGGGAAAAGGTATAAGACAAAGCAAAATAATTGAGCAATGTTGTACAAGCTAGTAGATAGCATGAGTCACACGGATATGCAAGACAAAACAAAACTTTTTTTATAGCCATTCAAAAAAACCCTTCAAAAAAAGGAAGGATAATGCACTTTACTAGATTTGGTGCTTACCCAAGAAGATGTGCCGCGACGGACCCCGGATCTACAACCACCAAAAAGAAAAAGAAGATGTGCTTCCACGACGGACCCCCAGATCTGCAACCACCAAAAAAGGAAAAACTTTTGTATTAGCTGCTTCAAAAACCACATGAAAAACCACATCTAGCTGCATGGATGTGATAAAAGAGCACCCGCTGCCCAGGATGGAGACGAAGGCGAAGGTGAGGCACCCCTGTGTCGGACAACTCTGTACTACTCGGGTTTGGTTGAGATGAATTTGGAAAGTCGGGATGGAGAAGAGGTGATAAGAGTACTAGTAGGTGTAGTATGGGAGAAGGAACAAGGAAGAGACGACAGAGAGGCTGCGAGAAAAACTGCCCATAGTAGCACTATAAAGGAATCCGAGGTGGCAATCGTAGAGTGTTCGATGCAACTATAAAGGAATCCGAGGTGGCAAGCGTAGAGTGTTCGATGCGCAGACACCATGGTCCCACCGGTTAATGTAAAAGGGCGATATGTAACTTGTGTGCTATTTCGAAATTTCAAACATTATTTGGAGTAATAGGACTAGGGAGAATTAGGAATTGGCCCCGAAAAAGTTTGTCCTACTCTATCCCAACTACCATCGTGTGGGCCCACTTTGTTAATTTTATCTAAATACATGTGAAATCTTGTTTTGAAGAATTAATTGAAACAAATTTATGGTGTAATCGAATTTAATTTAGATTTTTGGTTTGTCGGTTAAAACATTTTTAGGTATTTTAAATTGTGGGGCCCTCAACGTGCACGAACCCACATTTGTTGTTGTTGTTTAAATTATGGGGCCCGCCGGTGGCCATGCTCTCTCTCTCGTCTATAATTCGACGCTTCTCGCGACAAGGAACCGTAAGCGTTCATGTTGCCACGGCCGGCCCGGCCATCCAAAGACGGTGCGTAGAATCGTAATCATGATGATGTTGACATGCACGAACACCGTACAGTAGGTGTACTGTACATCAGGGGTCACGTATGGAGTCATTTCACATGCCTGTTCGATCGATCGAGAGAGAGAGAGAATGAGGTGAGTGTTCGATGCCAAATTTGTTTCAACACAAGGCCAAAATTTGCCTCTTTACGGAACAAATCAAGCTGAATTCATTTGTTGAGCCACAATGCACAAACTAGCAATACAGGTTCGATGCAGATTCTTGGAGAGCCAGAGCATTCCAAATTTTAACAATTTTTTTGATAATATAACAACATTACGGAGAACAGGTTGTTTTGCTAACGCCTGATTTTGGCTGATTTAATAGTATTCCGTGAGACACAACAAAATTTGAAACAAGATGAAGCAAGAGCAAGCGAACATTGTCAAAAAGAGGAAGCAAGACCTAAGCTACGAAGGCACTGTAGCGCGCAAGAGCCGGAGCCGGGGGAGCCCCAAAATCGAGCTTCTCCGGCTCCTAGCGACATGGCCCAATGTTGAGAGGGAGGGAGAGAGAAAAGTGGCTCCTAGCTACAGTGGGGTGCGGGAGGAGCGAGCCAAAAGCTTCTTTTGCCAAACTTGTTGAGCGAGTCGGCGCGACTCGGAAAAATGCTCAACTTCGGCGAGGAGAGGGAGTGGCCCCGCCCGGCGACCTCCAGCACCCATACTTTTATAATCTCCAGCGTAGGTCTTTGTGGTTGTACAAGCTATAGCATGAATCACACAAATATACAAGACAAAAAAACAAAACCTTTTTAGAGGCACTAAAAAAAACTTCAAAAAAAAAAAGTGCATTTCGAGAGATCTCACGGTGTTTACCCAAGAAGATGTGCTTCTTTTTTCGACAGTTTCTTCGGCCTCCTTCCCAACCCAACACTAGCTAAAACACGAGATCGAGCGGTCGGGACTTCGAGAGACCACATGAAGTCAAGATCCGAGCGGCCGGGACTCGATCCAGATCTGCAACCACCAAAAAAAAAAAACTTACGTATTTGCTGTTTCAAAAACCACATGAAAAACCATATCTAGGATGTGATAAAGAGCACCACCCGCCGGGATGGAGACGAAGGCGAAGGCCAGTGCAGACCCTCATGTCGGACCGCTCTGTACTCGGGTTTGGTTGAGATGAGTTTGGAATGTCGGGGACGGAGAAGAGGTGAGAAGAGTACTAACTACTAGTACAAGAGGTGTAGTATGGGAGAAGGAAGAGACGAGAGAGGCTGCGAGAGAAAAGCGCCCATAGCACTATAAGGAATCCGAGGTGGCTGGCGTAGAGTGTTCGATGCGCACACCATGGTCCCATGGTTAATGTAAAAGGGCTTTGTAACTTCGTGTGCTATTTGAAATTTCAAACATTGCTTGGAGTAATAGGAAGGACTATAGGAGAATTAGGAATTTGGCCCGAAATAAGTTTGTCTTAGGAATGCGGAACCATTTTTTTTTTTGAATTTGGGAATCTGGCCCCAAAACGAAAATTTGTTAGGAATCCAGGCCTTTCGTCACTTTTGGAAAATATGCATGGTTACGACTAACAAAACATCCAACTTTTCATCACGCATGTGATCGATAGATCGATCAATCCCAATTTAAAACTTGCTTATAGTGCCCACACAACACCACACGAAGAAACTTTCACACTCCTTGCGGATCCTACACTCCTCATTGCCGCAGAACATCCTCCACGTCTGAAATGAATACGTCCATCCGTGAATGGCGGCGCACCGGTTTCGCCCTCGCACCGATGCGAATCATGGCGAGGCACGCCGGTGCTGGAGGATGGTATTCTCTACTCCAATTTGGCGGTATATGTGTGCCGTCATCAAGTCGCTCCTCAAGAAATCCCATGCATGTCGCCCGGGGCCGTTCGGCCAGTTCCGGTTCTGCCGCGCAGCCGTGCGTCCGCGGCCGGCCGTCGCCGAGTGGTCGCCTCCGATCTCCGCGCAACACCCGCCGCGCATAGTCATTGTTCGCGGCTGCCGGTGTTAGCCTGTAGAGCACAAAGAGCAAGAACATACTTGGCGGTTTCATGCCGACGGCGTGGCGGTGCGCGCCCGGCTTCTCGGCGGCGGCATGATGATGGTCTGGCGGCCCTTCGGCGAAGACGACATCACATGTCGGCTTTGAAGCACGCCTCCGGGTTGCCGGCGGCGGCGAGCTTGGTGATAAGATTCTCGCGATACTTGAGCGAGTAATGCGACCTGACCCCGCTGCGGTACAGCAAAGTCAGGCGGGGATGCTCCGTCCCACTGGGGGTCGCCGCATGCCGCTTTCATCGCGTGAACGGTGGCCCGCAGATTGTGGAGGTCCTCCATGGGATTCGCCGAGACCTTGGCGACACCAATCGCAATCTCTACAAGCATGTCACGCGGAAGGTTTTCCATGGCGCGGGGGCGGCGGTGGAGAGCTTTGGTGGGCGTGGGCGCTCTAGCTACGTTTTGTGCGGCGAAGAGTTGGTCGGCAAGCAATAATGTGGGTGCGAAGGCGGGTGGGGGCGTGGGTTATGGGCGGGCCGCCGCGTCCGGCTGATCCGGCTGGAGGTGTCGAGCCAAATGGGCGACGAACTATCGGTGCGATCACAGAACATGTTTTCAAAGCTGTTACATGTTTTCCCATGAGAAGATGATCTCAAATCAAAATGTTGTAAGCTATAAAGTTTCATGGATATTTGAGAACTACAATCATTATGTTGGTGGTTTGTCTATCCGACGTCACTTAAAAAATTTAAATTTCAATTTCCAATTTTTTGAAATTGAGACTATATATATATAGTTTATCTTTACAAGATAATGTGAAACCAAAAAGTTTTCAACTAGAGAGTTTCACAACTTAGCAAGATCTACAATTCTTATTTTGGTTGTTTCCCCATCCGACATAGTGCTAGTGACATTGTTCACGAATCTTAGAAATTTGTCTTCTACTTTCATAAACTCTATGACACATGTGTAAATCTCGGTGGACAAGTGTTACCGCGACATCATCATATGAATAAATGACCTACATAAAAGATGTACATCTTAAGAAGTTATACAAGTTTTGACCATAGATTAAAAAGAAAAAATTAGGGTTCTTGTTGGAAGCTCGGGCGTGGCGGGGAGGTGAACAAAGTTGGCGCTTCCCCATCCGACATAGTAGTGCTAGTGACATTGTTCAAAATCTTAGAAATCTCTCTCATAGTTTCATCAACTATATATGAGATATGTGTAAATCTTGTGAACAATGTTACCGCGACATCGTCGGATGAAGAAATGGCCAATATAAAAGGTGTACTACATCTTTAGACCGACCGCACCGGGAGCCGGTAAACCTCCTCAGACACACACAAAAATAGGTAAAACCCCAGGCATGCGCTATTGGCTAGGTGGCACACGGGAAGCGGGGGAACCCCCGCCATATTTGGTGCCCGCCGTCGCGTACTATAGCGAAAGGTGCCGCCGCGTCGAGAGAGAGAGGTGGGAGGGAAGAGCATGTACCCATGGGCCCTACCATTTATCTAACTTAAAATATGCTATAACTTGCAAATGAAAAATCCAAATTAAAATCCGATTGAACCGTTAAATTCGTTTAAATAAATCCTTCAAAACAAAATCTCACAAGGATATATTTGGATAAAATTATAAGTGGTTCCCACTAATGGTAATTGGTATAGAGTAGAGATATAAAGAAGAGATTAGTGCGGGAGGAAGTCTTTGTAAAGGAGGGAATCACGGATGACTAGGATGCATAGAGGAAGTAAATAGAGAAATATGAGTGCGGATAGCCTTTAGAAGTTATACAACTTTTACGTGCTTGACTTCTTTTCTTTGAAATCATTGGATGAACCAAAAATGTTGTCGAAGTTGTAATTTTGAAATTCAAATTTCAAATGTTCTCAATAAAACATGACAAAAGTAATCGCAGTAAGAATACAATATCTTGATATATACAACATTATTCTTTAAAAAATAGAAAGAAAAACTATCACATTTGGAGTTACTATGAGGGAGAAAGACTAGTTACAAGTTTTGGCCACAGATTAAAAAAGAAAAATCGAGTTCTTGAGTTCGAAGGCCTCGCAAGCATGTCTCCATATGCAGTCCCGCGCTCAACACCGCTCGGTTAGGCGAGCAGCGATATATGGCGGGTGAGTTAAACCAGTCCGGAATGCGGGCATGCAGAATCGCGAAGTGCGTAGCGTGGGATTTTAAGGCGTGTTTGGTGCCCCTGGATATGCCCCCGGCCCGGGCTCCCGTCGTGTAGTGTGTCGGTGTTTGGTTACCTCTCGCCCCCGAGCCAGGCTCCCCTTTCGTGCAAAAAGTGCTCCACGGCGAGGGCTCGAGGAGGCGGCCGCCCGAATCGGCGTTCCTCCCCCCGGCCGGGCTCGCTCCGTGCTCCCTCGTGCGCGCGCGCTGGGCGATTCGGCCGCCTGGAGATGACAACTCTCTAGGGTTTCCTCCTCCCTTCGCGCCAATCCGCGCCTATATATCCCCCTCGCTCCCTCCTCCGCTCTTTCCCGCCATTTCGAAGTTCTTCGCCCCGGTCGGGTTTTCTCTCCCCTCTCGATTTTTCTTTCTTTGTGAATCATGGATCTCGAGGCCTCTCTCTCTCTCTCTCTTGTGTTGTAGCAGTGGATCTGAGCCCTCTCCTCTCTCGGTGATTTTTTTTCCTCTCTCCTTGTTCTTGAAACCCTAGCCTCGAGATTACATATGCCTTATTACCACGTGATGTTTTTTTCATAAAATCGAGCACATGCCCTATATGCCTGTGATGTTTTTCCTACACTTTAAGCACATGCCTTAGGGCTGTGATCATTGTTCCTATAATCGAGCACATAACCTAGCCAATGATGTTTCTACATGAACTCGAAAGCACACATAAGCCATGATGTGTTATGTTTCCTACAATTAGTTTTTTTTTAAAAGAATGGCATGGTATGTGGTTCATCATGGCAGGGAACCCGGGGTGTACTCAACCTCGGAAAGAAGCACACGAGCAAGTATATAGGTTCCGTGGAAATTGCCGCAGAAATATAACACAAAAGTGGAGGCCGAGCAAGCTTTTTGCGGTGGTCGTGGGACGGGCGGGTGGATCCACCCCTTCTACTACCACATGTTAATCCCCCAGAAACCAACCTGTTGGAGATCGGTGGCACTTGTTTACTAGTGCTCGTAGTAGTCCCTAATTATTGTTGTAGTCATAGGGTTTTTAGTTTGGAAGCTATTGTAAAAAGACTAGTTACTTTTATTGTGATCGGCTTGTAGCTTGTGACAATTTGAATGTGATGCAACTAGCATGTATGCACGCAACCAAACAACAACCATGCATGCACAAATTTAAATCTCACGCAAATGCACGGTACCAAACAACAGCTCTAGCTAGCCCTGGTTGGGTTCATGCAGCAACCAAACGAGAGGGGCTGTTGCATGCATTTGGCGGCCAAATTAACCTAGCCGGGCTGAGCCATGCGAGCCGGGCTGGGATGCCACACGAGCAACCAAACACGCCCTTAATGATCGGGCCGGCCCGGCACACTCGGCCGCAATGGCGACATGACGCGTTCTGGCCGAAAAAATGGGGCGGCGCCTTTTCCTCTGAGACTCATCTATACTTACACAAAGCGCGTCTATACACACCCTTGCATGAATCCTTTGCGTATCCTACACACCTCGCCGTAGAATGGGGGCCCACGCCGCCCACCGTCGTTCCATCCATCTTTGCTACTGGCCGTGCGGTGTGATCTCGCAAAGGACACCGACCGATCGTTACCGGGTTGGTTCAACCACCAGCCAAGAGTGCTTTTCTCTCACAAAATCCAGCCCGGCCAAATGATAATTTTCTCACACAACAAATCAAGCACCAGCCGGGAGGCACCGATCGGGCCGACGAGAACGAAGGACGGACGCCCACTACTACTGAGACTCCTTGTTCCCCAAAGACGGGTCTCAGAATTTTTTTTCAAAAGACTGTTTTACTAATTCTTATTTTAATTTGGTTGTTTCCCCATCCGATATAGTGTTAGACATTGTTCACAAATCTTAGAGTGGATGTGTAAATCTTGTGAACAATGTTACCGTGACGTCGTCGGGTGAAGAAATGACCCGGTGTAAAAAGGTGTACATCATAAGAAGTTGTACAACTTTTATATGTTCATGACTTCTTCTCGCTGAAATCATTAGATGCTCCAAAAAATGTTGTTTGAAGTTGTAATTTTGAAATTCAAATTTCAAATGTTATTGATGAAACATGACAAATCTATATACCTACTATTAAAGCACGAAAATTTCTACCACTTTTTTTTCACCATCGTTTTCTTTCACCTCTCTTCCGTATCTATGCGGACTTTAAGAAAGTCCATGAAAATACCGAAAATAAGTGGGTCCAAGTATTTGATCCCCGTGTGCCAAGACGTGATAAAATAGGATTGTATTAGAGTCTCTGTTCGCAAGCAACTCGGGCGGGGCGGTGATTTGACAATACGTCGTGACGCACAGGAATACAAATATACATGATAAAGTGCCAAAATTTCTACCATCTTTTTCACCCTTTTTCGCGCCTATTTCTTTTTATGTCCCCCAGCAGCCTCACACCAGATCTATTGTTACGTGTGAATCGTGCGATGATACAAGGGTATATATGATCCACCAAATCATTAAAACTTCGAGTCTAATAAGAGTAGTGCCTAGCCATCGCACCGAAGTTTGATAAGCAAAGCATGCAAAAGTAGCCGTCATAAGATCAAGAAGAGGCCACATGCACGCATACCCACATGCACGCATACATCTTTGTCGTCGGTGGAGAGACTTCCAACTTTCAAGAGTTTGTGATCTAATTCAGGGCATGGGCCTAATGTCAAGAAGAGAAAAATGGAGGGTTTCATGAGCAAAGATGCAAAGAAATATAAACAAATGATTGTAAAAGTTGATCAAGATTTATATAGACATGAGGATTTCTCAATACAAAGTGTTTTGTTAGCTTCTTGTCTTTTATCAAATAATGAACAAATTGACTACGACTAATAAAATCCATATAGAATCAAAACCAAATAAAAAAAAATGATAATTGAAATTTTGTTAAGTTCTTTTCAATCGTTGAGTGCAATCATGTTTAAGGGCATGTAACACCCTTTAGACAATCTACTCCAAAGCCAGTCTGAAAGAGTATAGATTAAATATAAATCATTATCCTAAACAAATAAATTCTATATTTCAAATTTCATAAAAAAATAACATTGTTAGTCGTAAATATTTGATTTTGTTTCTCCCGTTGCAATGCACGGGCATATTTGCTAGTAGTAATACAAGCAATAATAATACAATCGCTCGATAGAGCATGATTTTAAAAAAAAATTAGAAAGAAAAACCACCAATTTTGAAGTTACTATGAGGGAGAAAGACTAGTTACAAGTTTTAACCAGAGATTAAAAAGGAAAATTAGAGTTTTTGAGCCCCTCAGACACTACCGCTTTTAAATAGCCCGCTATAGCCTTTCGGGCGTGGTGCCGCTATTTCTGTTCATGTAAGTACAATTTAGCCGCTCCGCTATAGCCCGCTATTAGCTCCGCTATAGTTTGTTTCCTTGTATCGGTTTAATTAATATGATGCGTGTCAATCTTTTTCTATCATTTGCGTTCTATCGTTTCCTCGTCTTAGAAACCGCGCCAACGGTGAATCACCCCTTCGAGGAGAAGTCCATCATGGCGCTGGACACGGGAGATGATGTCTCTAGTGACGGGAGGGCCGAACACCGTGATCCCCGTGAACCTAGAGTTCCCTATCTATGCCTATCGGATGAGCGGGTTTGAATGGGCTCCGCCCTACCGCGAGCTCAACGCCGACGTTGGCGGGCGGGGCCGCGGGAGCGGGAGCGACACTCTCCGGCGACCGAGGACAGGCCGAGGTTACATGGACGGATGGAGGCATCGGGAGTGCGGGCGTAAACGGTTTTCAAAACTCGGTCGAGGGGGACGGGTCGCAGAGGGGTTGTTTGCCGTCGTGGTGAACGCTAGCTCGAACACGGGCCGGCCGGCGTGTGAACCGGCGACACGGCAGCGTTCCAAAGGTGACATCAATGGCACAGGGAATAGCGCCCCTTCAAGCCGACGAGCCTCGAGGTGGCAAGGTAAGAAAGAAGGAGAGAGTTCACCCCGAGAGGCGGCTAACTATAGCCATGGCCTAGGGTGCTCGCGCGACCATGGTCGCGTGGCGCGAGAATTAATGGTAGACACTGAAAACAAGTGAGCATTATAACACACGGATTATATTACAACTAATTAAAACATCTCGGTCTTCGCTCCATCCGGATCCACGTTTCTTGAACATCTTTGCTAAGGATCGAACATATGCACACCATATATGCATCACCTACGGACGTGCACACTTCCAAAAGCTACCAAAAGTTGTTATATCTAGCTAGGCGTCACCGCAATCGTGAGCCAACTCCCTTGCATTGGAAGAACGGTACACTCATGCCCACAAGCCATCAACGAAGAACAAAGTAGACTTCGTTCTTCGATCCCGCATCGCGGGCCGCAAATTGTTACCTCCCCCGGTTGACTTCCACGCTCCGACTCGACCATCCGGCAATGTCGCCTGACGGACCGCATTTGCATCGAAAGATGCCCATGTTGGCGGCACCGGCGGTTGGGCGAGCGAGCAGGAGACGACGGAGAAACCAAAACCCGCCGGATACGGCACCACCATCGGCTCGCCGCCAACACCGCTATTGCACGCGGCGCCGAGGCGTGCACGATTCGGTGCCCCACGCCGCCGCGCCACCACGCCGCCGATCCCCCGCAACACCTTTTCGTGCGATGTCGTCGCCATCGGGCCTTGATGTTCATCCCTGTAGAGAGCAAGGGCGTGTACGTCACGGCGAGTTCATGCCCCGCGATCGGGCGCGCGCCGCAGCATGTCGAGCGGGGCGCGATGGTGCCACGGCCATTGACGGTCAGGCGATGCCAGGCCTGCCTGGCACGCCTCCGGGTTGCCGACGATGGCGAGATTGGTGACGAGGGTACGCCATTCCTCGCTCGTTGGAAAACCCGCCCAAGTGGGATGCTCCGCCCCACCATGGCGTCGCCAAGACACCTCGCCATCTCGCTACAGTGCGGCGCGCGCTAATGGTGAGGTCGCTCCATGGGATCCTCTCGCCTCCTTGGCGACACGGATGGCAACCAATGCAAGCATCTCCGACGGAAGTCGCTGCATGGCGCGCCGGCGACGCCACGCGCGCCGCCCGGTGGTGGTGGTACGTGGAAGGCGGCGCGTGAAGCTAAGCTTATAGCGGCGGCGGTGACGGCGAGCGGCGACGACGATAGATAGATGTAGCCGAGGCGCGGAAGTGAGTTCGCGCTCCAATTGCGCAGCAGCGAGAGAGGTCGAGGTGGCGGATGACGTCGTAGAGTAGAGTAGTAGACTCAAAGACAGCGTCGCTTTATTACTCACTAGCTTTTTAGTATCGCGTGGTTCGTAGAGTGTAGTTGTGAACCCACGCAATCGGCAACGTGGAGTATTCCTCCGTCCAACCAAAAAAAAAAATGCAATTCTTTGACCTCTCAAAATCTAATTTGACCATTCGTTTTATTTGAATAATGTATATAAATATTATCAATTTTGTTATGACTTATAAGATCATTAAAGATATTATAACAATAGCTAATTTATTTTGGAATTTACACAAATATGTTGAGCAAGACGAATAGTCAAATTAGATTTTGAAAAGGTCAAAAATTACATTTTTTTTTATGAACTGAGGGAGTATCACTCACGCCTTTACACAACGCTGGGTCAACGGATGACATCCCTATTAAGCACGTGTGGATCCACTCCACTCGGTTGACTTTTTCACAAGTGCGTAATCTTGACACCAAGCATTGCACCGACGTGTTGTGATATTCGCAAATTACCACAATAATAACATTGCATCGGGCATTACATGTTTACAACATACTCCCCTCTGTCCCTAAATGTTTGTCTCTAGAAAATCGTGTTTCTCTCACAAACACGTTTCCCCGAAGCGACACACATAAAGGGACGGAGGGAGTACATCGTAACACATCCAATGACAATACGGACAAGAGACGTAATAATAAACATGTTCGTCTTCCTCATCAAGTCCTCCAAAGATTCGCTCCAAGTTTTTCTTCTTGGTGTCACCACTTGGACCGCCCATTGAAGCTTCTTCTTCATCCAAAGACCAACTCCTCTTTCCAATTCGAAGGGCTTAACAACTATGATGCCAAGATCCTTCAAGACCTAGAAGTATTCCTTTTCAAATCGGTAGTAATGACACCGCCGCTTATTAGGTCTTGAAAAACAGGCACACAAATTAGTGCAAAACTAGGGGCGTGGAGGCCCGACAACACGTCAACACTACGTAACCAAATACTCACCCCATTTCCTAGCACACTTGAAGTTGGTCCGCGCCTCCACCACCCGAGCAAGACCGGCAAGACCCCGGACAACCGATGAGCTGGAACCCGCCGAAGCTCACCAACTAGATCCCATTGAAGCCTATTCCTCGCCCGTCCACCTCCGCACGACTCGCCAAAGGAGACCGAGACATCGGGCTCGAGCTCACCGGGAGAAGGGATGGAAGAGAGCGAGAGATGGAATGAATCGCGAGAGGCGTATGCATACGTAGGGAGAGCAAACGCAGTAGTAGATCCCCGACAGACGGCCCCTCCACGGGTGTGCACTATGACCCCTCGACAGACGGCCCCACCACGTGCCACCGCAATTTGAAGTGGCTTCTCTTTCAAAGAAATAATACTATTCAATCACCAAAATCAGCCGAGCAGCCTTACTTGGGCCGCCCAATTTTTCGCTACGATTTTTACGCCCGAGCCTTTACAAAACTCAAAAAAATTTACCCGCCTCGTCCACAGCAGCGATTCATTTCGATCGGGGTGTTTGGTTCCTAGCCACACTCCTCACAAAGCGACTCTAGGGTTTCCGGCCGCCTCATCGCCCCCGCCGCCGCCGACGACGATCCGTGCCATTCAAGCCGACGCCCGCTTCCGCCCGCCGACCTCCTTCTCCGACGGCTTCTTCCTCCACCAGCCGGCCGGCCATTCTAGGGTTTGATATCTAGCCCATCAATCTTATCTGTGCCCTCTTTTATTCTTGAACTACGATTTGTTAGATTCCACTATTCCCGAACTACCTTTTTTGTTTTTCCGTGATTCGTGCCTCTCAAGCCTGTTCGCTTGTGTTTAATATATAGTATTAAATGACGTGAGAGAGAATAAGCTGAAACAAGATGAAGCAAGCACAAGCGAACAGTCGACTAGTCCTCACATACCGTCTATTACGCATTAATTGAACTATAACTTTATCCTCATAATATGGATATAATTGAGTTGTACATACCGAACTTAACACCTCACTGCTACCGTGCCCGATCGCTACTATATATAACTACAATGTTGTTGTTATCCACCGGCCGCTTATTTTCTTTATAGATGAATATGTGTGCTCAAGTAAACACGACGCCTGTAGAGTACTACTAGGTATCTTGTCATACAAAAAAATGTGCATATTAAATGAACCGCCACTCTAAACTATAGTTTCTTTATACTCCACTATTCTCGAACTACCTTTTTTTTTTTTTGGTGATCGCGGCCCTCGAGAGCCTGTTCGCTTGTTTAATAGTATCCCGTGAGAGAATAAGCTTCAAAACAAGATGAAGCAAGATTGCAAGAACAAGCGAACAGGGCTCTCGTCTACTCCTCATACACGCCTATTATAGAATTGAATCAGTATAATCAGTATCCTCCGATGGATGTATTGAGTTGTACATACCGAACTTGACACCGGCTACTACATTAATGTTGTTACCTTTGTGTTTTTGTTTTAGGAGACCGCAACTCATGGCCGCTATTTTCTTTATAGATAAATATACATGCTCAAGAACAATGATCGCTCCTATTAAGTGAAATGTTACTAAACCGCAGCTTTGCCTATACTATTCTATTCCTGAACTACATTTAATTTATTTTGTGTTCTCGTGACTCGTGGTTACCGTAGTCCTAATAGACCGCCTATTGCAGAATTGAACTCCGTATAATATTAGCCTCACATGGATACTTGTTGATTTCCATCCAACAAAGAGCATCAACGCCGCCATCCGGTGTCGCCTCGAATTTTTTTCAGTCGCCGCCACGTGAGGAAAGGTGATAATTCTCGCTACTTATTTTCTTCATAGATGAATACACAAGATCGAGAACACTAACCGCTCTCCGTCGAGTACTACTACTATCTTGTCTTACAAAATTTTTCGCCTAAACGAATCATTTGCTAAACTACGAGTTTGTTTATATTCTTCTATTCCTGAACTACTTCCTCCGCTTCAGTTTGTAAGTCGCTTTGACTTTTTGGTACATCCATTTAGCTATGCATCTAGATACAATAATATGCCCGGATACATAGCAAAATGGATGAACCAAAAAGCCAAAGCGACTTACAATTTGGAACGGAGGGAGTGCAATTTTTGTGATCCATGCCTCTCTCCATTAGAGTGGCTATTTTTTACGTTGGTTCGCCAAACTTAACGCAACCCTCCTCCTTTACCCGGGTTTGGGACCTCTGCTCGGTGTGACGGCTACTTCGCTGATTTCCATCCAACGGTAGGCATCAACGCATCATCCGGTGTCGCCTGAATTTTTCGGGCCGCCAGAAGTGAGGAAAGGTGATAATTCCCGCCGCTTATTTTCTTCATACATGAATACAAAAGCTTGAGAACACTAACCGCTTCCTGTCAAGTACTACTACTATCTTGTTTTACAAAATGTCCTACTAAACGAAACTGTTGCTAAACTACGTGTTGTTTATATTCATCTATTCCTCGAACTACTTCTTCCATTTTCAGTTTGTAAAGTCGCTTTTGACTTTTTTGGTACATCCATTTAGCTATGTATCTAGATACAATAATATGTCCGGATATATAGCAAAATGGATCTAACCAAAAAAGTCAAAGCGACTTACAATTTGGAACGGAGGGAGTGCAATTTTTGTGATCCGTGCCTCTCGTGGATTGTGTAGTCCCTCACTGCACGCCTATTACTGCAATTGAATTGTATAATATTAGGGCCTTGCTAATTTCCGTGTGACTGAAATTTTCAAATCTGTTCAAAGTTTTAAGCTTTTTTTTTTAGATAATGGATGAGAAAACATCCCGGCCTCTACATCCGAGGATGTACACAGCCGATTATTACAAGTAGTGGATAAAAAGGTAGAGCAAAACAAGTCTCTAAAAACGTATAAAGAGAACTAAAGCAAATGATAAATGTGCTTCCACCCTCTATAGGGAAACTCCAAAGTAATCACTTTTCACTTCTAGTTTTCTCGCTAATTAGCTTTAGAGTGTGTTCTTGTCTTGTTCATCACGCCGCAACCGGGCTCGCATCGCAGCCAATAGGCTCATCCGAAAATTACCTTCGACAACGAGAAAAACTTTCATTTTGTTAAAGATAATATCGTTTCGACAAATAGCTAAATAGCCCAAAGATATAGCCGTGACGCCAACCCAAATCAAGTTTCTAATCCTTTTATTTCGATTAGTAAGCCATGTACCAAACATATGGCTTATGTAGATCTAGTCCGGTTTAGGCCAAGTAGCATAAAAAGATGATCCTCCATACCGTTTTTGAATACGGACAATCTAGGAAAAGGTGTTGGATGGTTTCATTCATATTACAACCAACACATTTCTGGCTTCCTTTCCAGTTTTTCCTAGTGAGGAAAGGCGATAATTTCTGCCGCTTATTTTCTTTATAGATGAATACACATGCGCCAAGAACACCGACCGCCTGGCCGAGTACTACTACTATCTTGTCTTACAAAAATTTTCCTACTAAACGAAGCGGTTGCTAAATTACAGTTTGTTTATATTCTTCTATTCCTGAACTACTTTCTCCGCTTCGTTTGTAAGTCGCTTTGACTTTTTTGGTACATCCATTTAGCTATGTATCTAGATACAATAATATGCCTAGATACATAGCAAAATGGATGAACCAAAAAAGTCAAAGCGACTTACAATTTGGAACGGAGGGAGTGCAATTTTTTTGTGATTTGTGCCTCTGGGTCCATTAGAGTGGCTATTTTTTACGCCGGTTCTCCAAACTTAACGCAACCCTCCTCCTTTACCCAGTTTGGGACCTCTGCTCAGTGACCAAGCTACTTCAGTGATTTCCATCCAACAAATAGCATCAACGGTGTCGCCTGAATTTTTTTTCGCCAGAAGTGAGGAAAGGTGATAATTCTGCCGCTTATTTTCTTCATAGATGAATACACAAGCTTGAGAACACTAACCTTCTCGTCGAAAGTACTACTACTATCTTGTCTCTAAAATAGATAAAGAGAACTTAAGCAAATTATAAAGAGAACTAAAGCAAAATAAGTCTCTAAAACAGATAAAGAGAACTAAAGCAAATGATAAATGTGCTTCCACCCTCTATAGGGAAACTCCAAAGTAATCACTTCTAGTTTTCTGCTAATTAGCGAGAGTGTGTTCTTGTCCTGTTCATCACGCCGCTGCAACTGGGCTCGAAGCGCAGCCAATAGGCTCATCCGAAAAATAACCTTCGACAACGAGAAAACTTTCATTTTGTTAAAGATAATATCGTTTCGACAAACGGGCCAAATGGCCCAAAGATATAGCCGTGACGCCAACCCAAATCAAGTTTCTAAACCTTTTATTCTCGATTAGTAAGCCATGTACCAAACATATGGCTTATATAGATCTAGGCCGGTTTAGGCCAAGAGCATAAAAAGATGATCCTCCGCACCATTTTCGAATACGGACAATCTAGGAAAAGGTGTTGGATGGTCTCATTCATATTACAACCAACACATTTCTGGCTTCCTTTCTAGTTTTTTTGACATTTTATTTGTTCTCTCGCCTCAAAGTGGTTTGTTTAGTCCTCATAAGAAAGCCTATTCTGTAATTGAACGTATAATTTTATCCTCACATGGATATTTTCGCTTGTAGATACCGAACTTGACACCCGAAAGTGTTACTATAATGTTGTTATCTCGTGTGGTTTTGTCATAGGAAACCGCAACTACTGCCGCTTATTTTATTTATAGAGATGAATATACGTGCTCAAGATAGAACAATGATCGCACCTTTTCCTCGCCCCTAGAACTGCCGGTGAAGCTTTGCCGTGTGTCTTTGGGCCGTTGACGACGCCGAAAATGGTAAGTCGCAGCTATGTGATATACAAACCCTACTTATTGTTAGCTTTTTGCTTAGTGCTAGCTGTTGACTTCTCTCGTGTAACCTAAATCGCTTTTGATGTAGGTGTCTGTTGGCACATTTACAACATCATCCGGCAACAAAAACAACTTATTCTCTAGAGGATGGCCGGAGAGCTACATATGAAGAGACAGAGCAAGAGATAGATGATGGTACCACAGTGGGGGGCAAGAGAGAGATGATGGTACCACAGGGGGCGCTCGATTTTTATCGGAGAGGGGCAGCCATCCGCTTTCCGGGCGAAAGCGGAGGGTCGGACACACACAAGGTGGCCGTAAGGCAAGATAGTTGTCACGGCGCTCAAGCCGAACGGGTTTCCCACATAGAAGGTGACCATGCTAAGAATGAAGAGACTTGCTGGTCCGATTGCTAGACAAAAGGTCCCCCTTGCTCACATATTCGCCTCTTCCTTAAGCGCCGCAACAAAGGAATTGTTATTTGAGAACTGTGTCCGTAATTCATTGGAGTTTGTAGGCAACTTAAGGCGCATAGCATATATGAAGCCGTGGGGTCAAGAGGGCAAAAGTTTTAGGACCTTCAAAAGCGATCTAGTGCGGAATTACGCCATGAAGGGGTTGGATGCCACGGTGAAGCACCCATACATCACCAAGGACGATTGGGCAGCTTTCGTTGAAGCGAAGAGCAAAGAAAGAGGCACGGGCAACAAGTGAGAGATACAAGCGGCTTAGGGAGAAGAACAAGCATGACCACCGCCTCGGGTACACGAGGTTATGAGGCAAAGTTCGAAGTGTGGGAGAAGGAGGACACTTACTTACTCCACAAAAGCATCAAGAATCCTTGGCATGAATTTTCGGCTGAACCGTGTTTCGGCATTTTTTGCGTGCACGGTGCAGCCCGTGTGTGTCGTAATAAGGCCGCAATTGTTTGGTCAGGTGAAGAGTCTCGGTCTTTATCTGAGAAGGTTTTAGAGAAGACCGCCCGTGCTTCTTCTGAGGGCACTGGTGTAAGGGAAAGAGATATGCTCACAGAGGTCCCGGGCACCCCAGCAAAAGGGCATGTGCGTGGTATGTCTAGTATGATCGCTTGAAGTTTTGGCCGGCTTGAGCCGACATGTACGTAAAGAGGAAGTCTCCGGTGTGCATTGGCCGAAGCATATAGAGAAGAGTTTGGACCTCAACTAGATGAGCTCACAGCTAAGGTGGCGGCGTTGGAATCAGGAGGACATGGTTCACTGCCTGCCAACACCCCTAGCCGTGTAGGTGGTGTGAAGAGCAGCTGCGTGCGAGAAGCCGATTCGGCGGATGCTACAGTTGAGATACTTTCCACGTCAGCACCATGTACCCTTGCAGTGAAGACTCGAGGTTATCTGGTTGAGGTAGCAAGGGGAATGGTATACCCGAATCAACTACATCTTAAAGGTCAACCAATACTGGAAGGACATTCTATTGTTTTTATTGATCATGTAACTCCTGGTTTTGAGGCTACACTACTGGATCCGTCGACAGGCGAGATTAAGGCTCTTGGACAGGCTATGTGTAAGATGATCCAGTGGAGCAGAGCCCGTCTTACTGTAGCATTCCTAAAGCTCTCTTCTTTTACCGCCCTAAAACCTCCTGTGCCTACTTCTGCCGCCTCAATGAAAGTCAATCTAAAGGATTGTATGACACGCAGCTTAAATGGGAATGACAACAATGATCAGAGTCCCTCTCAGGCTGCAATGGATGGGAATGCGGTGACTCGCTCGCATGCCAATGACGGTCAGAGTGCCTTGCAGAGTGCATCGGCTAACGATGTGGAAACTGGCTCGCAAGGCAAGGATGACCAGATTGCCTCGCAGCCGCAGGGCCGAGAATGCGTGAGTGGCTCGCATGACAAGAATGTCCGAGTGCCTCACGAGTGCAGCTGCCGAGATTCCTGAAGCGTGGCTCAACAAGAGGGACGACAAGGTCCAAACAAGCATGTTTCAGCAGAAGCATGGAGCTCCAAACAAGAATGTACAGCAAGTAGTGCTTCACTTGAAGTTCTCGCGCACTCGCACGTGTTTCCATTCGGTGAATAACCACTGTGTTTCATATGTTTGCGATTGTGCGCCGCAAACCGATGAAAAGACATGTGGGTTCTACACGCCCACCACTTCTCGGCCGCGATGAAACAAGTTCATCCGGACCGTCACGAGGTAAGTCGTGCAGCTCCATCATGTGCCTACCTTTGTTTGGCAATAAAGACCATGTGTACAACGAACACTTATGCCTACCTTTCTTTGTATTAGGATTTCGATTTGTCCGAAATTCGATTAATTTGGAGCATATTAGAGAGGAGATCGCCAAGTTTGTTATGGAAGAGATCATCAGCCCCACGGCGAGTATTCGTTTCGTGAACCGTGAGTTCCTTCTATTTCCCTTGCCGCATGACGATCGTGGATACATGCATTTGAACTGTGTTATTTGTGTTGTGAACAATCTCTCGTGGCGTGCCCCTGAACATGTGAAGAACATTCTCGAGATACACATGAATTTTCGAGATACACATGAATTTTAAGAAATACACATGAATTTTTCCATGCCGCAGCGCCCGCCATTTGTTTGTGATCGGACCTATGTATGTCTCTAGTCTCGACAAAGATGCAGACCCATCTTAACCATGTCGTAATAATCGAATAAGTACAGACCACCGCGGCTAACGAGCGTCTGTGGGTTTCGAATAGTTTCGCCGCGTGAATCCGTGCCTGCAATATCTAAATTATTAACGATAGGTGTTTCCGGCGCGTCGTGAACCACCGTCTGTAGTCTCGGCGTCGGTTTACGCCGAAAGCACCGTAAACGCGTCTGAAATAGAAACCTCGACGCAGACACGCCGAAAGGGACACACATCCGTAATTTCCCGTAGTTACGGTCGAGCATCCGCTACAAGCGTCCCGAAAATGCGAAGCGATTCTGGTCGAAAAAAACGCGGCGTCGTAAACTAAGCAAAAGCTACGGATGTGGCGGACAAAATGAACGTCACGTAAAGGATTACGAAACTATCGACAGCAATCTACGCAAGCGTCTGTAAATGAAGCAGAAACCACAGACACGGGTTTGGCGTATGTCTGTAACTTCGCCCGTATTACAGTCGGTTATCGCCCGCACGGGTCTGTATTTTACTAATGCTTTACAAATGGTTCACCGCGGCAGGCGTCGTGCAGTGTACCAGTTACAGGCGCGTGGTACGCGCACGCGTCTGACATGTGCGTCAATGTTACAGACGCAGTTTTGTAAAATAGGTCTGTGCAGTCGAAGCTTCTACAGTCGTATGCTGCTAACGGGCGTCACTACTTTTGGACGCGGTACAGTCGATTGCTGATGCCGCGGGTCTGTGACGTTTCCAGAGGTACAGTCGCATCTTAGGAAATCATGTCTGTAGATACTGTAGACCACAGTCGAGCAAATCCCCAGGACACAGACATTCCACGATGCGTGTGTAACAAGGGCTCACTACAGACGGGAAGTTTGAGACGCACGAAATCCCGTCTATATTAAAGCCTGTTGCGCACGCCGCTACGGATAGGTCCGTAAAGTCGGACATTTAGAGACCCTAATGGGCAGACGCGCCTTGCGATCAGTAAAGCCCTCGGTAGCGCCAGTAGAGCCTTTTTTTACATAGTGGCGGCGGCGGGATCCAGCAAGGTGGAGGTCATGGCAAGCTCGATGGCGGCGGTCCGCGGCGCATCCGGCTCGGCTAGGGTTTCGGCCTATCGGGCTCGAATGGGCTTTCTCGGTGGGCCTGTGTATTTTTTTATTTTGTTTAACAATTTACCGTGGCGGGCATCTAATGTGCCCGCCACGGTTAATCTATTAACCCCGACGGGCAAAGGAGCCACGCCCACGGATATTCCTTGGATTAACCGTGACCTTATGGGGGTGACGGGCGCCTCCGCCCGCCACGTTAAACTGAGGCGCCCGTCACCCAAAATATTTTCAGTACTAGTGACTCCTCCTAGGAATATGAATAAAGCATTGAAAGAGTCGTAAACTAGATAGACAATATAAAAAAGTAAACTTAGATTAAAAGTAAATTACCAGAGAAATCTTGAAGACAAGAAGGACTTGAATCCACTGAAGTACAAGCCATAGAGAGAACACCGATAGGCTGACAACTCATCCCAACTCCTCCCTCGCTCTTTATCTCACTATTTCTATGTAGAAGACTAGATCTATGAAGAACACCTTCTCTTGATAGCTAAACCCAGGAGGTAGATCCATACAAGGGACCCTCTTGAGAACAATGAATAATGAATTATGAATTCAGGGGGTGGTCTGCCTCTTTATTTATAGGCCTGAGGGATGAATCATAGCCATTGGATCAAACCGACCTCAAACCAACTTAAATCAATGGTTAGATATGATTCTCACGATCTCATAGGTCGGTGGAGGAAGCTTCTAGAAGCTAGGCTTGATTGGACTCTACGCCCGGACGGTCGTCTATAAGGGCTAGAATGGTCATCCATCCTTTGTGTCAATTGGGCTCCAGCTTTTACAGGTGTGTGGGCCCCTGAGTAAGCTTTCTGAAGAGTCCTGGATCACCTCAATCCGAGTTCGTATCAGAAAGTTATGCCCAAATTACTGGACTCTGCTCTTGCAGCCTAATATCTTTTGATTCTAGACACCACATATAGCAAACAATATATCAATTTTGATCTTCTCGACGAGCTATTCGTAGTGGTGCACTCTAATCCCTCATTTGAGATACTTACTGCAAAACAAGTGAAAGCACCAAAACTCGTGGAATCCGTTAGAATCAAACCCTACAACTAGTGTTTGTGTCCATTTTTATATCATTTTAATGCAATAGTTGAGGTTATATTTAGAGTATAAGGACCGTCAATAGCTGCCGAGAGCTCTATGAACATCAACCCGAACTATTACAAAAGCCTAACAAAGCTGTCACCTCTAGGGCTACCACAACTAACCGGAGGGTTGAGTGCAACCTGAGATAACCTATAGTCTAGACACCATGTCTATATTATCGATTACTACTCTAGCTACAACTAATAACTAGAGCACTGTTGGCATTTGTTAAGTGCTAAAAGAATATGAAGGATTCTGTAAGCGTACAGAACACCTACCATTATAGCTTTTCCCTAGGATGAGTATTCTAGAGTATCGTATACACAAGGAAGCTTTGGCTAAAAAAATTCTAATAAGTCACAATCATGTATCCACTAACTTAACAAACCACTAGACTATAGTGAGGGGGTAATTGATGAAGGATAAGTAAATATCAAAGCATAAAATAATAACATACCTAAGATATCAAAGAATAACTAAACTAATCAAGAGGTCAAAGGGAGAAATCAAGGTTCCTGGGTACTTCTCTATTACTTAGGTTCTATGATAGCAATTACACTAATGCACTTTGGAGCAACAGTTCCTTTCCAACTCTCGAGAAAGACTGGGAAGAAGGTAGTTGGGAGAAGGCTGCCAAAAGCTCTACGAAACACCAATCCGAACGTGGTGGAATACAAAGGCCTTACAGAGTCAAGTCACCCCCGGGGCTACCACAACTATCCGTGGGATTGGGCGCAACCTCAGGTAACCTATAGCCTAGACACCAAGTCTACACTATAAATTACTACTCTAGCTACCTAGAATAACTAGAGCACTCAATACGAGAGGAGATCCAATGCAAAAGCATAACAACTATACTTAACCATATATGAAAGATATGGAAGTGAATAGAGAAGATAAATATATGAATCATAAGTCTTACAAAGAAAGGATACAAGACATACCAAACTCTGTAGACATCTCCAAAACATGAGCATAGCTCCACTCTCCTTTACTAGATCTAATCTACTTCTAATTACATGGCTAATCTACTTCTAATTACATTACTAATCTACTTTAATCTACTTTTAATTCACTAATCCCCGAGAGAGAGGTTATCCTTACATTGGGACACCTCTACAACCGAGAGATAATGAATAGAATGAGATAGAATGAATTAGGGTTTGACCCCGGGGTCGTGGGGTCTTCTTATATAGGCCTTGGCGATGAACGATGACCATTGGATCAAACCGACTTTCAATAACGGTGTAGATACAACCTCAAGGTCGGTTACAAACCGACCTAGGAAGATCGAGGATGACAGTGGGTCCCACCGGCGCCGACATAGATGGGCTTTGGTACGCCCGGGGGTAGAGTCCCCTCGGCTTCTCGTCTCTCCTGGTGTCTTCTGGTATCTTCTAGAGTGTTTTAGTCCACATTTTGGGTCGAGTTACTTCACGGTTTAGTCTTGTCATCGTATGAGATGTAAACTCTAGAACTTTCTCCATTCTTCTTTGCATTTATCTGTTAAGTCCCTGAAAAGATATAAATCACCAAAGCTCGTGGAATTATATTAGTAAAACCCCTAGTCTATGTTGATATTCATTTTACGCCCTTATTTCATGTTTAGTTGACTATTAATATTATGTTGTAACAGGTGTCAACAAGCACTCAATACGAGCAAGAATACCATGCAATGGTAACCCTGTTTTAAATCACGGGCTATGGAATTTAGCGGGAGCTTGGCCAAAACGCTATAGCGGCGCTATTAGCGCGCAATTTGGCACTATAGCGCTATTTGGCACTATAGCGCTATAGCGTGCTAAACAACATCATGTTAATCGATTCTCGTCGCTATAGCACCGCTATTATGGCACTATAGCTCGCTATTTGTTACAGTGGAATGGTATAAACACTATACTAAACATGTATAAATGAAAAGCATAAAAGTAAATAGATAAAATAAATATATTAAGGTATAAGTCTTGTGAAGTAAAGATACAAAAACATACCAAATTCTGAAGACTCCTCCGACCGGAGCACACGGCTCCGCTCTCCCTAGCTCTCGTTAGATCTAGTCTGCAACATTGGAACCCCCTCTCCTAAATCTCTATATTAAAGAGAGAGAGAGATCCTCACATTGGGACCCCTCTCTAATCAATGAGATGAATAATGAATTACATAATGAATTCGGGTTTTAGGTGGTGGTTGTTGGTAAAAGTTATCCCACGTAAATATTTATAATTTGTATAATCCCGCAAGCGAACAGATACGATGAGCACTTCACGGGGAGAGGGTTTTAAATATCGAATCCACAGGGAAAACGGTGTGGGAATAATGAGACTAAACTAAATCCCCGAGATTGTAGAAAGGTTCGGAGAATATAAAGGTTAAGAAGATGTCTATGGTTGTCTAGTTTATATTCTTGTAAGACTCGAAGATATTTCTTAATGGGGACGTACTCAAAGGAAAGCAAGGTCGAAACGTGCAATTCCTCCAGTAACTAGGTCCTACTTGGCCTATCCAACGGGAAGTGGACTCCAAAGGAATCAATGGTACTGTCACCACCACGAACTACCACTTTCAGGAAGGTAGGGTGTATTTACGAAGTTATCTAGTCCAAACACCACGCTTGCACTAGGGGTAACAACTTCAACTCAAGAGCGACAAGAATTGAAGTACTCTAATAAAGAGTCGTAAACCGAAAGAAATATAAACAAGTAAACTTACTCAAATAATAAGTTGATCCACCAAAGAAGTCTTAAGATCAAGTGCAATGAAGCCTCGATCCCAGAGGTACAAGCGTAGAGGAGTCACCAACAAATCCGGTACTTCCCCTTCTTCTCCTCTACTCTACTCTTTATCTCTCAAGAACAGATCTAGTACTCTTATAAAGTACTTTGATCTATCTCTCTCAACTTGATCTCAGCTCTTCTAATTAGAGAGGTATGGCTCTAGCTGTTGATCAGAGTTGAGTCTGATGAATAATGATTTTCATGCTTAGGTCAGAGGTAGGGTCATCCTTATATAGTCACGGTCGATGAATATGGACCCTTGGATCAAACCGACCTTCAATAACGGTATAGATACAACCTCAAAGTCGGGTTTGTAACCGACCTAAGAAGATGAGGCTGACATCTTGGCCCCTTTGGCGGCGGCCTAATCCTCTCTGGCGGCCGCTAGGGTTTGGTGGCCCCACGGTGTCAAGCTTCTCTTGGTGTTCTCTGGTGTCTTCTAGAATGTTTTAGTTCACTTTTTGGATCGAAATTCACCACTGATTAATCTTCTTATCATATGGGAAGTGATCTCTGAGTTTTACCGGCATTTACCTGTCAAGTCCCTAAAAAGATATAAATCACCAAAACTTGTGGAACTGTGTTAGTAAAACCCCTAATCTATGTTTATATTCATTTTATACCCTTATTATATGTTTAATTGACTTATAAAAGCATGGCTTAAGAGGTGTCAACAGTGGTCCGCCTCTGCTTACATAGACTCCTAGGATGAATCTCATCGTCGAATCAAATTAACTTGAGTACAGGTGTGTTTAGATCACCTAAATTTGGCTTGAAATTCCAAGATTCCAATCACATCCAATCATTAAATGTGCCAAAAGATGCATGTATGGAGTATGAAATGTAGGTAAACAAAATAACTAATTGCATAATTTAGATGTACATCGTGACGACTTTTGAGCCTAGTTACCCCAAACAAACGAAAAGTGCTACAAGTGCTTTTCAGTTTGAAACAAGGAAAAAAGTCCAAATTACGCCCTATGTTTTCACTCAAGTCCCGATAACCCCCTAATGTATTGTTTAGTTTATTTTACTCCAAGTGGTTTTGTAAACCGGTGCACTTAACACCTTTTGGTACTAATCCAATCCGGTTTTGGTGATGTGGAGGTGGTTTTACAATTAGTCATGTCACATAAGCTGCGACATAGCCAGAAAATTCTAGGCGCACATAACCCCTAATGACCAATCCCTTGCCGACTACGGCGATCGATCCATGTCAGAACGACATGCGTTCGTGCATGCGGGAGTTTTAATTCTCCCTTGGTATGTAGGTTGAGATATTATATGTCTTACAAACTGGTCGGATGGGGTAGGTAGGTACTAGCCTCTGCATATGTACATGAATTATACATACATACTCCATTGATAAGCTAGCTAGACTACAAAATATATAGTGTTACCTGGGCTATTTAATCCGAGATAAATATATAGTGTTACCTACAAAAATAAACAAGTAGTATCGCCTAGAATTTTTTCGGCCATGTCAGCAGACTTATGTGGCATAACTAATTGCAAACCACCTCCATGTCACCAAAACCGGATTGGATTAGTGTCAAAAGGTGTTAAGTGCACCGGTTTGTAAAACCACCAGAGTAAAATAAACTAAACAATACATTAGGGGGTTATCTAGACTTGAATGAAAACACAGGGTAGTAATTTGGACTTTTTCCTTGAAACAATGCCAATTTTTAGGATAACACACCCTACAACATACATGTATAAGTGTAAGAACTATGTGATTTGTATCGACATACGTGTGTAAGTTCAGAACTATGTGCTTTCTATCGGCATACATGTGTAAGTTCAGAAGTATGTGATTTCTATCAGCTTTTTCATTTGTAAAAGCTCGATCAGAACTATGTGCAAAAATGTATATGGTCAAAATATGAAACAAGTCAGGCCGCATGGAAGGAGGACGAGCAGCCAACGAAACAAGTTAGGCAGCATGGAACAAGTCAGGCCACATGGAACAAGTCACGATGAATGAAAAGTCTAAATCCAACTAATTCTATTTCTCGCCCAACTAAGTGATGATGTGGCAACTTTAAAATGTTTTTGGATGCATCGTATTGGGGAGCTGTCGTAGAGCAAACTAGTTTTTGAGAAACAACTATTTAAGAGAGCTCCCAATACAAAGCTTTGAGGCTAATGTTTTTGGGAACTCTTAAAGTTGCTCTATCTTTCGCTTGCCAAATCTTTAATAATTTTAGCCGCGGACCAATCAAGCCTCGATTAAGTTGCTTCCTCCCCACAAGCTATTTACTGCTAAGAATACCATAGTCAGGGGTTTGGCTCTTTCTACTTTCATCATCTTCTACATCAAACTCATTTATTGTTCCTGGTGTTGAATTGCTTCCCCTAGGCCTTTTGTTGGTGACAGGGAACACAAACTTCTCATTGTGCCTAATCTGATCTCAACAATGAAGGAACAGAAACCCCTGCTTCTTCTTTCCACCAGCATATGCTTTTTGAGCTAGTTGCAACTGAGATTAAAGATGCAACAACTTAATAAAAATCAAATGATGATGTAGCCAATAATAAAATTCTAGCAACAAGAGAATTCTTACATGTTCCTTGTATGGCACTCCACTAGGAAGAAGACGCTGAACATCCTCATATAAGCCGTGAAACTTCTAGCACTCTTTGTGAATCGTCGCCCACTGATGCTCAAGAGAATTTGCATTCCTATCGGATGGAATTTTTTTATTGGCATGAAATTTATCACGAATTCTCTGCCAGTAGGCCTTGCTAGATTGCTCGTTTCCAGTGATGGGATCCAAACTTATGTTCTCCCATGATTCAAACAATTGTATGTCTTCATCTACAGAGTAGTTGGCAGCATGAATTCCCTTCCTCTTTGGTGCACTAGGTTGACTAGGTAAAATTTCAATGTCATCATCAATCTCAATTTCGTCAGACATCATCTGTGACCAAGGGCCTCCCAGCTCCATATCACAAACTGTACAAAAATCACATAATTTATAAGCTGAGCCATTTGCACACTAAAAATATCAAAGAATTGCATAAATAATGTTTTGGACAATTGTTCATTTCATTTTAGGAAAAAGTATAAATCACACCCCACCTATCGGAGGTGGACTACATAAGATGTATGAAACAGTCTATATCACCGAACTTTTCAAAACCGTTCAAAATACCCTAAAGTACTTTTGAAAAATCATAATAAATCATAGAAAAATCACAAAATGAAAAATCCAATTGTGCTAGACTCTAGATGAGTAGATCTACACAATGAACATGTAACATGGTATGTTTTAGTTCATTTTTGTTGTTCTAGCTTTAGATCTATGCTTCTCTTCATAGTTGTAAAAAAATGTTATAAAGCATAACTTATTATATGTTCATTGTGTAGATCTCCTCATCTAGAGTCTACACAATTGGATTTTTCATTTTATGATTTTACTATGATTTATTATGATTTTTCAAAACTTTTTTAGGGGTAATTTGACAGGTTTTAGAAAGTTCAAGGGGTGATGTAGACTGTTTCATAGGTTAGGGGTTATGTAGTCCACCTCCCATAGGTGGAAGGTGTGGTATAGAAAAAACAACCATCACAATAGTAACTGTTGGCGTTTCTTAACGCAAAACAAAAAAGAGTTCAAGCGTACGGAAATGCCGTTGTAGCTTTCACCCGTAAGTATTAGGGGTCTCGTATTTCCACGGGGAAGGCATAGTGTAAAAGTCTCTAATAGGAACATGGACAAGATAACATGATCGTATAATAGACCAAGGTTCATACTTGAGAGATGGAACAAGATAAGTAAAGGATAACTTGACACACACACTTGAGCAATCTTATGGATGGAGGTAACAGAGAGAATAAAGAATAAAAAGAATAACCTAAGTTTGGAGCAGGCATATCCTATATAGTTGTGCAAAGAACAAGTTAATGATCATACAAGATATACGAACGAGCAAGATGGACGGGGAGATGCCCGCGGGTGGTGCCAAACCGATGGACACTTTCGGAACTCCTACTTAATACCCGGACGTGGAGGAGTGCTAGGGACGGACAAGGTTGTCACCACCGCCTACCTCACTTTGTAAAAGGCACCAACATATCCCGAAGGCTCCTATGCACCCGGGCTCCATGCCCGCGTGTACTAAGGAACTACCCACACCCCTAAGACTCGACCCTACGGATCAACGAGAGCTAGAATGTGGGCAAACCCCGAAGGTACGATAGACCGCCATCTAAACTCCATGGAATAAATTGTATGAATGATTAAGCACAAGTTCTGTATGACGGAATCATAACATAGAAACTATAGCCTAGTTCATATGCAATGATTATGTCATTAGGAACTATACTCTAGTTCTATAGCACAACTATAGTGATAAGTAAGAACAAGAACAAGATGAAGAAGATGACATTGATCAACATAAGAACAATGAATTGATCATACCAAGTATCTCCAAGATGATCTTTATCTTCTATTACATCTTGCCTTGCCAAGCTCCTAAGTCTAACCAATAAAAGTAAAAGATACTGTGAAAGGTCGGCTCGAGAGGCGGTACCCTTGGTCCCAGGACCCACTTCCGGTTCGGTCGGGACTAGGGCTGGCCTCCCTCGTGACCGCCTTTCGCAAGTGGGCTCCTGGGCCGGCCCTGGTTGCCGTGGTGACGGTGCTTTGGTCCACTTGTTCATTAAAGTGGACTTTCTCTATTCCCTTTTGGTTGCGTATTTTTGGAATCTGTGTTCTTCTTTGCGCTTTCTTCTTTACTTAGGTACATTGTCCCGCAAAACATGTTTTCTCGAGAAACAAGTGGAACGAGGTCATAGCATATGTACATGTGTCATAAGTATGCTTGTTCCCCTAATTTGGATATAAATTGGCGCTATAAAATGGTCGATAACGACCACCAACAAGAACCATTGCAAAAAAAAAACAGCTATCACAATAGTAACCATACGGCGGTTTGGATACAATGCTCAAGATTGCTTTGGTCAATCACGAATGCAAGAAATAAATAAGCTTTTCGACCGATCACCGCACTCCAATTGCTAGCACGAACCGGACTCCAAAAATTCGAGAATGAGAGAAAAGCGCATGGCGGCTTGCATGTCTAGCAAGTTTTAGACTAATCAAATTTGGTATAGAGTAGAGATATAAAGGAGGAATGGGTGCGGGAGAGAGTGTTGTAAAGGAGGGAATATTGATGACTAGGATGTATAGAGGATGGAAATAGAGAAACATGAGCGCTAGATAGTCTCGGCCAACAAATTTGTTGTCGTGGGATGGTTTTTTGTTGGCCTAACTAATTTAGAGGCCATAGTAGGGGGTGTTAGAGTTTTTTGTTGTCTCGGACCTTAAATTTAACTATTGGGGCTCAAATAGGGTCCTTGTTGGAGTTGCTCTAGAGAAGCCCGAAGTGGTGCTTTCAACAACATTTTTGGTGGCGGTAGTAGAGGACATGAAGCTAGTGGTTGAGGAGAAAATAGTGATGTGGTGAACTGTAGTAGACATATGTGATAGCCCATGCAGCTTGTAGGCTTACAACTCTAGTTTAAGATTATTGCAGCTCGTCTTTTGAAATATCTTTGTAACTCTAGTCTTTTGGATATTGTGAAATTTGGAGCAAATTTATGTTTGAATTTAAATTGCAATATTTTTTGCTTTTTTATTATTTTCATCATGGTGTTTTTCTTGATATAGTTTAAATAAGTTCTTGTACAATATGATATTCTCGATGCATATGCATATGATGTCTTAGAAAATAGAGGAAATTAAGAAACAAGGCCCTATTTTTTGGGCTACTCTTGGAGTTTCTTGCGAGAAACCAGGGACCCAAAAATAGGAGGAGCATCCAAATAAAAAAGTAGGGGCTCTGTTTTTGGGCTAGTGTTGGAGTTCTTAGGCTAGTCTCAACGGGTATTTCAAAGGAGTTTCATGCACACTAAAAGCAAAGTGACACATCAAGAAGAAGGAAATCTTTGCATGAAATGGGGAGGAGAGAGAGCGCAAAAACGTTTCATCCTGGTGAAACGACCTAGCAACGTTTCCAAGGTCTTGGAAATCGGGTGAAATTCCCATTGAGGGAAAAAAATTCATCGATTTGGATGCGGTGCACCTCCCATCCCGCCGCTTGTTTGCAACCTTCCCCCTCCATCCCAAGCAGCGCCGGCACCAATCCATTGCTCCAAGCCCCATCTCGCGCCAATTCCTCCCGCCCCTACCTCCATCCGCCCGCTACCTCCATCCTATCGCACGAGATTTCCATCGCGCTACCTCATCCCTGCCCGCTTGAGACTTCCGTCGCTTGACTTGCCGGCAGCTGCCATGGTTTCGTCGGTAGCTGATGAGCGGCGTGCTCCCAACAAAGGAAGTCAATAGTGCGGGCGCAACCGTCTGGGATTGAAGAAGACGTTGGCGCCTGCTCCATCCCCGCCTCAAGGTCACTCACTGGCATCGCCACCAGTTCCACCGCCGCCGTCAGCTATTTCTGCTCCTACACTCCGAGTCCGGTCCCTGTTGCTGCACTGAATCCGACCACTACTATGCCAAATCCCACCACTGTGTCGCCGATTTCATCCCCCTTCGTGGTGACATCGATCGCCGCCATCGCCACCGCAAGGAGCATGATGGGGTGCCATATCCCTAAAGTTTCTTCATGGAAATCATCAAGGCCCAAATCCATGGTAAGCATTTGATTTCCATGGTTCATTTCATGATCAGAATATGAAAATTTTAGTCTTTGGTAGATGTTATCTTGTTTTTGATGAGACAATCAAACTTCATTGTATGAAAATTTAGGATCTACCCACTGGATGGTTTTCTAAATTTGATGAGGCAACCAAACTGTCCTCTGCAACCACAAGTGCAACGGAAAAATTTTCATTTGGTAGGTCATAATATGAACTTCCACCCGATATCTCCCCACCATCACCAAGTGTGTCACGCCCCACTTTTAATGGGTCGTTAATCACACGTGTTTGCGCCAGATCACGCCACAAACACGTCTATTAGTAAATGTATAATGGTAAACGTAAATAATAGTAAACCGAGCTGTTGAAATATAGGATAGAAAAGGGACTTACAGTGGTGACGAAAGGTCACCAAGTCGTTACAATATCGAGTTGGCCAACCGAGAAGCGGTGGATTAACTATGACACCGCCCGCACTCCACAAAAGGCGGACTTGTGCATGGATGAAATCCGGGCTTCAACGTCCTTCTCCTAAGCAAACACCTTAGACTCCTACGATACGCGGGTCTTCTACCTTGTCGTCGATCTTACCTTCACATGTGCCGATGTGCGTAAAAATAGAGGGGTGAGTACAAACGTTTCGGCAAGTCCCAAACTGGGGTTGTAATTATTAAGGGTTTGGGCCCTAGCAGAGTCTCTAAAACGCTGCTCGCTAGTTCCCGGGTATCTCATGTCATCATTTGTCATGACACCACAAGGTTAGTCATCATAAGTGTAATCTAATCATAGATGTTCGGCCTAGCACTTGCCCATTCCAAGGACGTGGCTATTCGAATAGATTTAAATAACTCTGCAGAGGTGTACACATTTCCCCACACGATAGGCATTGTCTACACCATGGCCCATGGTTCGACAGGCCTAACGAGATCCCGTACCCGCTTGGATGCCTCCTAGGTATATTGGTATAATCTTCACCACGACTTCTCAGGGGTTGGAAGGATAACACGTCACCCTACGGATGACGCATCACCCTAGACAATATGGTGATACCAAATCACCCACGGCTTTACAGGTAATACCTCATTACCCAACCTATACTGTCAACACCACACTCAATCATCAATCATAAATATGTGCCTCTAGCACTGCGCCACTGTGCCCAAACACTTCCGTGGAAGACCACTCAGCATCCACGCCAACCGGACCATGGGGCCACTCTCCCCATGTCTGCTCCCAATAGGTCGTTTGCCTACTCCGGCCACCTTGGCTCCAATTATACCTCAACCCAACGGGGTGTGGAATCAAGCCGCCCCATCCCGGCGTGTGGTCATGACGTAATATCATACTAGGTAGAAGGTCTATGAACCGGTCCTTAGGGGAGGCGAGTATCTCTCCGCAGGAACCCCTCGCGGCGATTCCCGACGTGGTATTTAGGCTCTACCAGACTACCACTACTCACCTCTTTTGTTGGTTAGGGTTCATTAGGCATTCTTAGTTTTCTCTTGAATACAACGTATGAGCGTAGATAACGTGGGTAGTTACGTCATCCGGTTTGACTCCCTAGCTACGTTATCATGCTCATACCTCTATTTACTACTCCGATTATTTCATCATTATCATCATATTAATTAAGGTCACAATTAGGGGTAAGGACTTGCACGGGAGGTTCTTACGAATCGGCACGGCGTCGAACGTCTCTAGCTTCACTTCGGACGGAAGCTCCTAATCGGGTCGTCGAATCTACTAAGGACGGCGATAAACCTAGCTCGAACTATAACATATAAAGCAAACATGGAACATTATGGTGGCAATGGGTTAGATGCATAGAGATAGATTTTAGATGAATTATGGAAGTCGTTTCACCTTAAACGGAGTTAAATTGCATGAGATATGGAATTTATAATATTAATCCCTAATTGAATCATTAGGGTAATATTATAATATAATTTTATCATGTAATAAAGTTGGAACTAATTACATGATAAAATTCTATAAATCAAATAATGAATTTACAAATTTTTCGGGAATTTTTCTCGACACAGGAAATAGGACTTATAACATCCTCGTGTACACAACCAGGGTGTACATAGCAATTTCGAAACGCATACGTTACGCCTCGATGTGCCGTGTAATGACATGTGGGTCCCCGAAGTTGCCACGTGGGTACGACGTGGCGGGATAGTGGGCCATGGGTCCGGTTGTTCATGGCACCGTGGATGTTGGTGACGGCGTTTCCACGCGTCGGCTCCTCATTGGCCCGCCCTGACGCCCGTAACGCCGAGGGGACGGGCGTCAACGGTGAGAAGGGAGTCGATCCGTCGTTAGTGCTCCATACGGCGGGCCGGCCGGTTTCCGCCGGAATCGCCGTTCCACGTCTTTTAGCTCGCCGCGAGGGACCTTGTCGAACCGTCCCGACACCCCTCGGTTGCATTGGTCGGCACCGGTGGCGGTGGAGGGAGGCCTTTCCCTCAAGGGCGGTGTTCGTGGTGGTACTTGACGGCCGGCGCTCAGGGCAGCCCTACATAGCACAAGAGCGAGGGGAAAGGAGGGAAAAGATAGGAGGGACTCGGGATGGCGTACCCGAGGCGCCATCGCTGACGGCTCCCACGGACGGCGCGCCGGACTTTGCCGGACGGCGGCTTTCCCGAGTTGGGGAAATCGAGTTGGAGAGGGCGAGAGGGGCGGGAGGAGAGGAATAGAGAGAAGCACCGTGCGTTCAGATCACGGCGAACCTTGTGAAGGTGGGGCGGATTCGATCGGTGGCGGAGGCGGTATTTATAGGCCGCCGCCCGGTGGCCGCTGCGGATCTTTGGCCGTCGTCGTGATATTTTCCGGCCGTTTGCTCCAATGCGGCGTGGGCCGGTGGTGCTCCATGAGCTGGGGCGCACTGGGGCTCGTCTCGGAAGTGAGCTGGCGCCATCGAATGGCGTCGGCTAGGCTCTGACGGCTGCCGCCCGCCATGGCGGCGGTGGCGAGCTGCGAGCCGCGCAGCTTGTTGACTTCGCCACGGTGTGCCTCGTGTGGCGCAAGGGTGCCACGAGGCCCCTCGTGTCCAGGGGCGCGGCGAGGGCGGCTCGTCGTCGGGTTCCCGTCGTGCGGTCCCGTCAAGCACGCTGGGCGCTCGGCTTCCTCTTGATGGTGTTCGCGGCGCGGTTTGTTCTTGATTGACCGGGTCCGTGGTCCCGGCGAGGGAGAGACTAGCGCCCGACGTGACCCGATCCGCATAGGTTCACGTGACCACTTATGGTACGGGTCAACCCGTGCCGCAAGGATGGGCATCGGGTCCCGGTGGGTTGTACCTTTGCGCGTCTTTACGCAGATGGAGGAGGAAGACGACCGCTGGGCCCGGTTGGCAAAGTGAGAGAAGAGGGAGGGAAGGAGGGATGCGGCCGTGGGCTTGCTTGCCCGGCCTTGGCCTTGGGCCGGCCCGGTCGGCCTCGCGAGAAGAGAGGCGGGCGTGGGCTCCCCTCGGGCGAATGGAAATAGAGGGAGAGAGGGAGTGCCGACGGGCCAGAGAAGGAAATGAGCCCACGAGCTCTTCCAATTTTATTCCTCTTTCCCTTTTCTATTTCTTTTCTTTTCCCTTATTTCTCCTATGGGTGTAAATATATATTTTGTAAATATTTACACAAGCACTCCTACGCATTCTCATGAATGGTATTTCATGAAAATATTTATTTAGTTGTACCTGTGTAAATATGTGTATATATATTTGTGCACACACATAGTTTCCCCGAACTCTCATTATGTCATGTGTAACACATATGATAAATACTTATACAAGCACCTTGGTATTCCCTTGACTTGAGAATATTTATTCCATTGCACTCATATAAATATATACATATATATGTGTACACACTTCCTTCTTTATCCTATTATTTCATGTGGACATCCATATATATATATTTATTTATTCAAGCACTTGGGTTCCTATTCCCTAGACTTATATCTTGAGAATATTTATTCCCTCGTGCCATTTATAAATATATATATATGTGGTTTGGAAAGATGATACACGTGTCTCGATAATTTAATTCCCGAGAGAAAATTCAGTAAACCATTACTCATGCAATATATTTCCATAATTCCAATCTAGGACTTACCTTGCATCCTCGGTCACCATAAAGTTCAACAAGCAAGCAAGCAAGGGTTCCTATTTTCTAGATGGTGA